>CM032229.1:73577500-74250000 GCA_019009955.1 Riptortus pedestris
GTAAATACAACGCTAATGAGAAATCTATCAGTTAATTTTAATAAATCCCCAACTGGAACGGCTTCTGAATTTTAAGAATAATTTATATTTTAATAACTCAAATTTTAGTAGTCCAAGAACTAAAGAAGGGAGGGGGGCGGAAGAACAGAACGTATTTGCATAAATCTAACAAAGTAACGAAGGTAAGTTAAGGTTAGAAACGACAGGTAAGGTTAGAAGAAGCTTCCACCAGGCCGAACAGTTACGAAAAAGGCCGAACTAATCCGAACAATACCCCACCACGTGTCCCACAGACTTCATAAAAATGCAAATATCTCGGTTAACATTCAAGATAGAGAATAAATGTATATAACAATATTTATAGTAAATTTAATTTGCAATAAGAGTGGCTCTATACAATATTTCGATCCGATGCATAATAACGGAGATATTTTGAATTTTCAAAATTCCCTCCTTTAACCCCCCCCCCTCCCTCTGGTCCGATTTCAGCCATTAACGAACTTCATCTGTCTTTTTACATAAAACGTTTAAATATCGAGTTTCGAAACGATCAAACAAAAATTGCGACCTCTAGAAAGTCTTTAAAAGACAAATATATATATATATATATATATATATATATATATATATATATATATATATAATTTTGAACGGACCTCATTATCGTCATCTCCTGGGTAGGATCGATGGACTTTGAAGAAATTTTCAAAAATGGCGTCATGAGTACGACCTCAATAGCTGATTTCCCTGAAGGGAAATCTGCTAAAAAAAAAAAAAAAAAAAAAAAAAAAAAAAACAGCTAAGAATAAATGCAAAAAGGACTGGTTCATTCACAAATATTTATTTGTAAGCGACAGACCACTTTCGGGGCAATTCCGTCATCAGTGCCGTGCTTTTCACAGAGAAATTGTGTGAACCAAGGAGAGTCCACTGGACTCATCCAGGTGATCAGCTTCCTTCGCCATCCGTCATCTCACAAACGTATATTTATATATACGTAAGTATTAATATATGAGTGTTTTCCTATGAAAACACTCATATATTAATACTTCCAACCTTATAATGCATTGTTTTGGTTAACTTTTTAAATTAGGTATTTAAGTTTAACTGGAAGGGATGGAACTAGAATGGACAATTCCATAATTAGACTAAAGCATACTATAACTGGATTATTGTTGTGAAGAACGAAGTCATAAGGACTAATATATTTAATAAATATTACGAATGAATATGACATTTGAAACTGAACCGGTGATTATTTATTCATTATCTAAAACACCATGATTGCTTTCTTCATTATGAAGATTGGAAGGGTGAGGTAGAGAGGAGATATTTTCTCACAATGAGCCTTGTATCTCTAGTGCTCATCCAATCAAAACTTTGCCTACCAAGTTCTCCTTAATTTCAAGGTTTTACCTTATTTCTCAAGAAATAGAAATTTATCATCAGCATGCCAGTGCCTATAGATAATTATTACATTTCAGTTGTACAAATATACCATATAAAGACATTGTAAAACATGTTGGGTTATCGTAAAACACCTAGAAAATGTGTTTATATATATATATAATTATTTTTTTATATATAAAAAACATTCAGACGTACAGTGGGCCTGTTTCATTAATCGTGATGCAGAAAATAAAACAAAAATACGACAGAAATATAGATCCTTCTTTATGTTTTTATATTACCTACTCCTTACTGAAGTAAGCCTAATTTTTAGACTTGCTTAAGGTGGTTCCCAACATCTTTACGTTGGATATTTTTAACAGTTTTTATTTACAAGTAAATAAATTAGTCAAGAACTTATTATTAAAACAATTATTTGCGCAACCGTAAATATAAAAGTGTGAAGCTTAACGAAAAGTGTCTTGGTAATCTATTTTAATAAAAAAAATGTTCAGGAGATTTCCAAAATGTAGCAATTATAAAAGTCAAAACTTTAAATTTAAGAAGTTTCCAAAACGTTTTGTCACTCGTGCTGTCATAAATTTACTTATACCAATTGTAGGTTATATGTCCTTATAACATAATATGCCACATTTGACTGCGTTTAGCTGTGGCTTACGAAATAAGAGAGAATTGAATGCCAAAAACCAGTGACGGTCCCACCCCAGGCTGCCATCAACTAGGTAGCTATAGGTTCAGATATGCACAACTATTGTTATTAATTCCCCTATGTGGGGGTTTGTTACTCTGTGTTCGTTCACGCTAAAGAGATGGGATTTCCGAGGATAAGCCAGTGAAACACTATTACCAGCAATGGTATCCCTTACCATCCCCCTCATCATGTTTCTTCAGGTCAACGGTAGGTAGAGATAGATGCCACTATTGTTTTAGTGCTCCTTAAATTAACATCTGACTATTAGTTTTTGTGAAATAGGGTTTCGTGAGTCTGGAAGAACAAGCCAAACCAACTATAAGGTAAGTTCCATTATTATTTTTTATGCAAACAAATTATAGTTATCCTTCTTGATCACAAGCTCAGAAGGATAGTATTTTGCCTAGCTATTTCATAATAATATAATTATTTGGATAGTGAGAAACAATATTTTTTTTTATTATTAGAGTGTAATGTTTAGATTTAGTTATTTTGACGATGGAGGAAATCACATCGAAATGAATTAGGGGTGATTTTTACTCATGACGAAGGTGTTTTTACCACCAACAAGTTCGGGGAAATGAGGGCGACCTAGGAAAATATTTGAAGAAACACAAGAATGAACAAAAAAGGAAATCGTAAAGATGGAAGTGGACAGGTTGAGCACACCTCAACCTGTGACAGTTCACTCTTCTAAGCTACGAAGGAAAGGGAATCGCTCAGACTCAGCTTGTGTTAGGTTGTTTGGTAGTGAAAGTCCAGATTCTTCTAAAAGATTGATCATTCGAAACTGAAGATAAAGGAGCGTAGAGAAAAATCAATTTCTCCAGACTAGGCTTTAGCTCTTTCAAAAGAGTGCAAATGGGCTAAACAATCTTACATTTTGTTTAGAATTGCAATTAAAAGAATAGGATCGGATTTCTATCCAAGCTGTAATAAGATGTATGACGATAAAAAGCTTCTTCCAAATATTAAAGCTTCAGATACTGTTCGTTTTTTTTCTGGTTTTTCGTGGATTCTAATACACCTTCGAAAGTAACTGGTGTAGACGAAGAGTTAATAAAGAGGTTCTCAGCAATATTTCACGTACTTTCAAGTGGGAATAAAATAAACCTGGACAGTTTTGGAAAATATTGCTCTTCTTCATTGACATTATGCAATGAAAATACGGACGGTATCCATTAACACATACAGTCCATAAAATATTTGCTCGCTGGTCATTATTAATGAAGGCTACTGTTCACCCTCTCGTACGGTTTATAATTAAAATGCACGAATCCAACATAGAACTGCCCTCAGTAAATGAACTAAAAACTAAATCTCTCTCTCTACCCCCCTCCTCATCCTTCGTGACCAATTTTAATAAAACTAACCAAAAACAACATTATATTCCTTCAATAAACGTAATACCATGTTTGAATGAAATTCGTCCACTTTTTACAGCATGATTATTGAATCAGGAGCACAGTGAGACCTTTCATTGCGTTGTTTTGTATAATTCATTTTCATCTGCCTGATACAATAAATTTTATTTTCTCTCATTTCAATACTCCGTTGAATAATGCAATGCTCTTATCTGGATGGTGCGGCGGTAATCCGGCTCTAATGGTTCCAAAATTCTATTACTAAGCTAAAGTTCTGGGAGAGTTCCTGGACCGCTCTCTAAATTATTGTTTACTTGTGCCGTCACTTAGCTTGGAGATTGTACTTCTATACGTTCTTCGGTACCCACTCAATATCACTAGGCAATTGATTAGCTACATTTATATAGAATTAGCTATTATATCTTGTAATGAAGCCAAAATGCGGGGGAGAATACATAATGCTCCCGGTTTGACCTCTCACCAAATCCATGTATTGATAGTTCATGGCCTGAAAAGCCAAATGTTTGTATTAAATTGTGGATCTTACTTAATATACAATACATGAACATATGTTTATCTTATATTTCATTAAATTAAAATTTAATGTATTCCATCATGATAGACGACTAGCAGCAGCAATACTCTTTTGTCAGTAGCTAATGTAAAACAGAGCTCAGAGCTTAGAGAAAACAAACTTTAGCATACGCTGAATATGAAACTTATTTCAATAAAATTATTTCAATAAAATATTATCAAAACTATACATCGATACTTTATTTCCTTCTCATTTTTATAGTTGCTGCAATATTACTATATCTGACGGTATACTTATATTTACAAATTGCGTTTGACCATTTAGGATTTTTCTCAAACAATGAGAGTACGATGAAATATTAAAAAGTCCGTCACGCAGGGGCTGCGTAAACTAAGCAAATTTCTCACGTGAAGTTTTACAATAGAGAAATCTGCCTAATAATAACAGTAGTAGTAACGAGTCTCTAAACCAAGTCACGAGGGACGAACAGTCACGGAAACGGCCGAACTAGCTCTCGGCGGAAAATCCCGAACATAGTCAACTTCTGCCGACCCCACACACAATACAAATACAAATATCTTGGTTAATATTCAAGATACAGAATAAATGTATAGAACAATATTAATAGTAAGTTTAATATGCAATCAGATGACTCTATACAATTATTCGATCCGACGCATAATAACGAAGATATTTCGAATTTTCAAAAATCCCCCCCTCTAAACTCCACTCCCACTGGTCCGATTTCAGCCATTAACGAACTTGATCTTTCTTTTTACATTTCGAGTTTGGTAACGATCAAACAAAAATTGCGACCGCTAGAGCGTTAACAGACATATATATATAATTTCGAACGGACCTCATTTTCGTCATCTCTTGAAGTATCGATGGACATTTGAAGAAATTTTTCGGAAATCACTTCATGAGTACGACCTCAATAGCTGGTTTCCCTGAAAGGAAATCTGCTAAAATGTCTAGTAATGTAAATAAGAGCGACCAATGATCTTTTCTTATATATGTTGAGATTAAAGTTCAAAACCAAAGCCAAATAACACTTTATCGTGGGTCACTAAAAAGTTTTTCTATACTCCATCCTCCTTGTATAATTATTATAAAGTTTGAAAAATGTGATAACGTAAAACAAAACGTAAAATTAATCTATTCCAATTCTGAATTCTAATGCGTATTCTGAGAATGGCACGTATACTTTAAAAACGCTAATATTATCTCAATTTTAAAACACAGCTTATCAATAAATTAAGTTTCATCGTATAAATGACAAGATGGTTCTAGGTAAAGTCAGAAACTGTCCACAAAGGATGAATGAAATGGAGGAGCCTATTTGAATGAATGGAAACCTGTTATTTGAGCAAAACTCCTTACAACTCATGCCAAACCACTAGAAACTTTCTCACTCCAAACAGTCTCTTTCATGACGAATTCTTCTCGATCCTCCAGCATTATAGGTCTCAAAGCATTATATATATACATAGGCATTTCTCTTAAAACGTCTAAGCCATCTAAAAAACCTTTTAAGTCTAACTACCTATAATTAAGAGCTCAAATAGGATTTAATTTTGGATGGACAACTTTCTGAATGAATTAATTCTTTACATGGCCAAACGATCACACCAGTATTTCTTTTCATATGTGAAGAAGAACATTCATTTTTAATTTGGCCTAAAAAAGTTCTGTTAATTTGATACAAATAATTTAAAACATTTCAATAATCGTCTTACTTAACTCTTTCTTAAATATAGCGTTAATAGTACACTACTATGGCCCTATACAATGTGAAATTCGGTTCTAGATGGAGTTGGCAAACAAGCTACTGTATCTTCAATCTTAAATGAGACGAACCAGGAAGTGGTCCACTTTGTTTATATAACCTCTGAGCAGACATACCTTATTAAAATTGTTAAATTTAAATGTTGAACATTTAAAAGACTGCTTCAAGATATATATTAAAATGTAATATCTTCAAACGCATCCTTAAATGAATCGGCTACAAACCGACAAACCGGAAAGACCACAATCTACTCCCCATTAGAAAAAAAAATTAAATAAATCCGGTGTACGGATCGAGATGTTGGAAACTTGCAACTTTGAAATAAAGTAGCTCCCAATAGCTGTATCTTATTTATAATTCAACTATATTTTCAAGGTTCATGATTAATGTAGAAATATAGAATTTTTACTTGGTTCAGGAAAAAAGAGTAGTTCGTTTTCGGATTTTGTGTACCATGATGGGGGAATCAGGACCACTGTGCGGCTTCGTGAGGAATAAAAAATTATTGAAATAACGAAACACGAATCAAAAAGTGTGATTTACGTACCCTGATCCCAAAAATTATCTAATCTTCAATTTCAAAAATATTTAAAAAAAAAAAAAAAACATGAAATGTAAAATCACACATAGTAGCTCTGAAGTCAAAAACACATACATAATGGGGGTCACGAGAAAAGAAGAATCATTTTAAGGGGTTGAAAATAATCAACACAGCCCATTATCGTGCTCATATCATAAACAAAATTATAAAAACATATAATATGTTATCCAAAACAATATAAGTAAGAATGGAAGTGTACATGTATGTTGAACGGGGTGGGTTTAATGACACTCTAAGACCTTGGAAATTTGATAATTGAAATAAGTGAAACTTGGATTAGATTTGCTAAGATTAAGAAGTTGGTAATAAGTTTGGATCTCTAATTGCTAAAGATGGAATATATATATATTGACTGCACTATGTACATTTCTACAATTCCTCAGTGATGAGTATTTAATTGCTACTCATATAGGGATTAGATATTTGTTTAATAATTAATTTATGTTAATTAAGTATTTAATTATTTAAATTTAGCTACGTCATATATATGGAATTTATCCGATGGTATATTTAGATACATCTGATCGAGTATATGTTACATATTTCATGTTAAGGATGCATTAATTGTTAAGTTTTATTTACTAAACTTACTTACTAAGATTTCGGGTCATTCCATCTCAAATCATCCAGGCCATGTCACCCATGGTTTCAGATTTCAATGAAAATTTTTTTAACAACACTTTTTACTTTCCTTATAAAGAATATAAAATTTTACTTTGATATCTTCAGTAGTTTTTGTGAAAAAAAATGCTGAAATATTGAGAAAGTTTGTGTAACTGACATTTTTAAGGTTGCTTATTTGGACACATTGTATTAGAAAAAAAATCATAACTTTAGTGATTTTCAACATATCAAGATAAAATTTTCACTAAAGTGTTCACAAAAGCATGGAGATACAGGAAAAAAATAAATTGATGAACATATTAAAATATAAGCCACCCAAAATTTCACTAACTGCATCCTTATTAAATTTTTTTTTTAATTTTTCAAATATGCTTTTGCACATGAGGCAGAATACTTAAGCAAGCAAACTTTTTTTTAAATTATGCGTTAATGTCCAAACTAAAAGACTATGAAAGAAAAACAATGGCTTTTTGAGTGCTTATGCATTTTTTTGGAGATAAACCAAAATAATTTGGAATTTTCTAAAAAAATTCTATTATATGAACAAATATGAAAAATAATAACAAAAAAAATTAAGTAATGGTTAGTTTAGGTGTATGACCTTTTAAAAAGACTTACGAATTTAAAAAAAAATTTCCTTGGTTTAATTAAAATGTAATATTTATTTACAGAATTGATAAATAGGGAAGGATGCACATATAAGATTAAAAAAATTAAATCTCTGTTAAATGACAAATTATCATTTGAAAAACTGTAAGAACTGGATTATCTTAAATGTATTATAAATCTTAAATATATTACCATTTAGTGATGCCTTTTTTTTCAACTCAAGAGGCATTGTTCTTGAGTGTCAGTTAAGTCCTTTTCGGGGACATTTTACACTCTACCAGAGTCTTGTTGTTGGTGTAGCATTATGTTAGCACCTTATTAGAAATGAAAATGGTAATTTTTCATTTATTCCATAAAAGTACAATATATATATATATATATATATATATATATATATATATATATAAATTTAATTCACTTAAGAAATAAAATACATTAAATAATCAATAAATATTTTAATATAATTATTTTATTTGACATATTGCATAGCACATGATTATTTTTTATATTCTCCTCTAATACTGAATTTTACTTTATAAGTACTAATAATTATTTTTCTGCTTTCAGACATAAATAAAATTAATACTCTATAGAAACTGGCTTTAATTTTAAATTTGTCACAGCATATAAATGCATTAAACAAACAACAATAGTAATAAATCATAAATATTATTTTGATAATAATTATAAAAAAGGCCATTTTTCTTTTATGTGTGTGTATGGGTAGACAGTTTTTTTTGTTTTTTGTTAATTTATAAAAAGTTAATAAAAAGGGAAGGAAATGTAATTAAGATCTTTTCTTTGGTACATACATCCAAAAGCAGATTAAAAAATGACTCCTTTTTTTCCCATGAATACGGGATTCTTACGGGAAGTACAGGGATTTAGATTTACTAAAAAATGGAAAGTAAAGTTTTTCATTATTATAATTTAATGTCATGCAGTAAAAATGTTATATATCATTTATTAATTTACATAGTTTTCACGAATTTCAAACTGCACTGCGCTATATAAATAAATTATCTGCAATATGTCAAATAAAATAATTATATTAAAATATTTACTGATTATTTAATGTATTTTATTTCTTAAGTGAATTAAATTTACATATATTGTACTTTTATGGAATAAATGAAAAATTACCATTTTCATTTCTAATAAGGTGCTAACATAATGCTACACCAACAACAAGACTCTGGTAGAGTGTAAAATGTCCCCGAAAAGGACTTAACTGACACTCAAGAACAATGCCTCTTGAGTTGAAAAAAAAGGCATCACTAAATGGTAATATATTTAAGATTTATAATACATTTAAGATAATCCAGTTCTTACAGTTTTTCAAATGATAATTTGTCATTTAACAGAGATTTAATTTTTTTAATCTTATATGTGCATCCTTCCCTATTTATCAATTCTGTAAATAAATATTACATTTTAATTAAACCAAGGAAATTTTTTTTTAAATTCGTAAGTCTTTTTAAAAGGTCATACACCTAAACTAACCATTACTTAATTTTTTTTGTTATTATTTTTCATATTTGTTCATAGAATAGAATTTTTTTTAGAAAATTCCAAATTATTATAGTTTATCTCCAAAAAAATGCATAAGCACTCAAAAAGCCATTGTTTTTCTTTCATATTCTTTTAGTTTGCATATTAACGCATAATTTAAAAAAAAGTTTGCTTGCTTAAGTATTCTGCCTCATGTGCAAAAGCATATTTGAAAAATTAAAAAAAAATGTAATAAGGATGCAGTTAGTGAAATTTTGGGGGGGGGGCTTATATTTTAATATGATCATCAATTTATTTTTTTCCTGTTTCTCCATGCTTTTGTGAACACTTTAGTGAAAATTTTATCTTGCTATGTTGAAAATCACTAAAGTTATGGCTTTTTTTCTAATACAGTGTGTCCAAATAAGCAACCTTAAAAATGTCAGGTACACAAACTTTCTCAATATTTCAGCATTTTTTTTCACAAAAACTACTGGAGATATCAAAGTAAAATTTTAAATTCTTCATAAGGAAGGTAAAAAGTGTTGTTAAAAAAATTTTCATTGAAATCTGAAACCATGGGTGACATTTTTACATTTTGCTGGATGATTTGAGATGGAATGACCCTTACTTATGCTGCAGATAACCCTCTAAAAGACACAATGGTATGTAAATAGAAGAATCAAAAAGAAATAAAATGCTAAGGTTTGTGCGTAAGCATGTATTTCAAAAAAGAGTACCCTTAGCTTTTTTAACTATACACGAGAAATAGGTAATCAACTTTTTTTTAAGCCAGCTATTTGGGTCATGTTCCCATACATTTAATTTATTCTAATGGCTATGTTAATGTAAATGTATTATATTTTATTATATAATTTAACTTTGTGCGTATTTAAAAAAACAATTAATTACAGTTTATCTCTTAGGATATCGTCATGACAAAATTAAATTATATAATAAAAAAATAATACATTTAGAGTAACATAGCCATTATAATAAATTAAATATATGGGAACATGACCCAAATAGCTGGTTTAAAAAAAAATCCTAAAAAAAAAAAAAAGTTGATTACCTATTTCCCGTGTTCAGTTATTAAAGCTAATGGTACTCTTTTTTGAGATGCATGCTTACACACAAACCTTAAGGCAAAATTATTCAAAATGGGTATGGAATTGTCAAAATAATCGCATAATTCTGTTGAAATCTGAAAATCGAAATTTTATGCTATTTTAATGTTAACTTTACTACGTACAAAATCATCAAACGGCTTTTTTCAGTGAAATTCATATTTATGGTCCAACATATTCCAAGAGAAAGTGTGTTAGTGCCTCCTTCATTAAAATAAATCCCTAATGATTTTTTCCTTTACACTTGCAATAAATGTAGTCATAGAATAGATACTTTCTGTGAAGGAATCCTAATAATATTGTATTAAAACTGAATATAAATGGTATGGACTTTACGTAACAATACAGGATTTAGAAAATAGTATATTCATTTAATTACATGAACTTTTGGTAACAGCTTAATTAGATACAGGTAAAGGAATTAATCTCGTGAGAATAAATAGCAATGTAATTTGTTTTACATCACAAGCAAATTTTGATTTGTTTGCTGAGAAGTGATGAAATTTATGGTTTCCTCATATGGAAAGACGAAGCCCTCTAAATCCACATACCTGTGGTTCTGCCTCTGTACTTCGTGCGATACAACCTCAGAGCAAGCAGTGGTTTGGTTTGATCAGAATAACTTTGAAATTGTTGCAAAACATACCCTCTTAATTTTAGAACCTAACACACGTCCCACTAATTTCAACTTCGATGGTTTCAATGTTTTAATTATGATTTAATTGAACCATGGAATTCTTAAAAGCAACCCGAATCGAATCATCTGAAATATGTATAAGTCATAAAGCAGCATGACTGTTTCTTCATTTAAAACCATGTTTTGAAAGAAAGAGCTCGGATTAATTAGTTCGAGCAGGGCCCTGTAGAAAACCTAATATCTAACACTACAGTTTAAAAAATATGTGTCCATTCAATATAAAGAAATTATTTTTCTAAACACACCCACCCGAAGATATTTCCAATAATAATCTATTCTTATGTCGTTATCCCTGTAAGATGGTTCATTAATGTTTACCAACAATATGAAAGTGCCCACATGAAAGTTACCCGACTGCCTAATAGTTACTGGCATTTAAGATGGATTTAACTATGTAGTGGGTTTTACACCTTAGTTTCATGATTAAAAGTATAGTATTTTCCCCAATCAGTGATAACTAATCACTGAAAATGAATACAGATTTTAAGACTTGTAGGGAAGCTTTGACCTCGGTAAAGTTCCTGCTATTTCCATTTTGTAGGTTTTCACATGTATGATGTAAATTACAGCTGCCTCAAAGTTTTCTTTAGGTGCTTCTGTATAAATAATTCTTTTGTGATATTTTGAACACTATAAACCCAAAGGTGTTGATTGCTAGTGCAATATTCCTAACATATATGGTTGGGTGAGTATTCACCTATAGGAACGCTGAAGAAATATAGTCAAAATCTCACATCGGAGTGGATCTGCAACCCTTATGTAATTATTAGAATGTATTCCGTTCATTTTGTTTGAGCAGCACCTAATAAAATGTTTACATGTAATATGGTACTTCATTGACTATTATTTAAAGACCATTTCATGGACAGGGCAAAGACTAGTATTACCATCCCCTACTAAAATTATAAATGTTCTCAAACAATAATTCTAAGCCATCAAGCAATCAATCTCCCTGCACAATCGTTCGGAATATCTATTTACAGCTTCCAAAGAATTCTTCTTTAATGGTTTGAGATGAGCTCACAACTTAGAACTCTTGAGCTCTTGAGGGATCTTAACATGTCCTCGAAAGACTAGGATCAATTTTCATGAACGCATTTGCACAGAAAAAGAACACGTGTGTGAGAAAATAAATATGTTCTTTTAGCTCTGATGTATACTAGGAATATATGAACATTCTATTTGACAGACTCATAAATGTAAACACAGTTACACCCCCTCCCCTCACACACACACGCACATACACATTCATGTATATATATATATATATATATATATATATATATATATATATATATATTGTAACCTCTGTCTGTACATTGATTTTTTTCGCGAAATTTCACGATAACTTTTCGTTTCACATGTCATAGACACCATAACTGCATTTTGTTTCTTTGGTGTCTTTTTGTTCGTTTGTTTATTTGATTATTTGTTTTTTACCTTTTCACGTATAGACGGATGAACCGAATTTGATAATACTTGGTATGTATAATACTACTAACTTAACTTAGACTTTAGGCTATATTAATATTCTCTGAGATGGACAGGACCGGGGTTTATAAGGGAAGCCTAAATTTAAAAATAGCGATATTTCGTTTCGTATTTCTTTTTCGGCAAATATGTACATGATAAAAGTTGTTTATTTTGTTATTTAGAGTATCTTTTGTCATTTACACTTTTGTCATATACCGAAGTATAAATGAGTTATACGCTAAAAACTATTGAGGGGGTCAACAATTTAATTTGGCACAAAAGACTCAACCGAACTAAACAAAATTCGGTATGTGTATTAACGCTAACTTGCCCATGATAATAAGGTGTACCAACATTTCTAGGGACTAGCAAGAGTGGGGGTTGTAAGGGAGTTCGGAAATTAAAAATAACAAATAACTTTATTATTAACAAATCCACAGTAACGAAGGGTATAAACCTAAACACTGGGACGGGCAAATGTCAAAATATTGTGTAATGTAAAGCCTTGCCAAAATAATAACAGTATTCAAATGAATTTCCGGGCGAAGCTAGTATATAACCTAGCTAGTATATAGTATATGTTTTTATATTTTGAAGGATATTGTTAGTTTCTCATTAAAATACTACATTTAATTAGTCAGTTGGCTATCCTATTTCATTCTCATTATCTGCCACAGGACCAAGGGATGCAATCCATGGAGGGATATCCCAGAATAAATGAACCTCTAATGAGCCACGTCGTTCGCAACCTGAATTCTGATTAAAGCCCTTTATCAGACAGATGCCAGTACATTATGGTAATTATGGCAATGAAGGCAAAATCACATATTCCATTACTGGAGTAATACGTTTTCCTACTTGAAACCAACTAAGAGAAAATTCTAACATTGTCTAATTACGTGATTTCAGCACAAATATTTGGCTTATTGGCCTCACTAACTTATTACTAAACAGATTTAAGGAAACTTATTTTGTATTAAGTCTATCTGACAAGGGTGCTCAATGAATTTAAAAAAAAAAATAACTGATTGACTGTCTTTCCCAATGATTCTTCCAGAAATAAAATGAAAGAGACTTTTAAAATGTCTAAAATGTTTTTTAAAATCAAATAATAGTAACTACGCCTTTATTAAAGACAAACTCTTCAAAATCAGTCTGGAATTAAAAGTACCTGGAATATGAATAATTTATTTCTATCGCGGTTGCGTGTAAACTGTTTTTTTTTTTGTTTTTTTAAAAAAAACTGGTCGTCTTTATGAGTGTGGACGTAAACCCCAAAAGATTTAATTTGAAAGTTCAATAGTGAAGTTTATTATTTGGAAATCAAGATTAAGTATTCCGCAATAATTATTGTTAATTGATTTTATTTCCCCAAAAATTCATGAATTTACTCACGCTACAGTACAGACGATCACTCAAATTCTCTTGATTAAAATTGTGTCAAATAAACGGAACTACAAAAGTACTTTTGATGAAATCAGTTAAATAAAATTATAAGTGTTAAGAACTTTTGGCTCTTTATGATTTTTTAAGGGAAGAGCCAATTATATTAACTGTAGTAAGTGTGACATACTTAAAAGTGTATTATTCGGTATATTCAATAGATTAGATATAATATTTTCCATTATCACAGTCACTGGGATATGCAATTTTCATTTCATTACTGCCCATGAATCGAAAGGTTTAGTTATATACTGTTGAACAGAAGATCATTCCGGTTTATAAAATCATTTGCCTACTTATGACTTTGTCCCTAAGGTACAGCAGTTACAAGCAAATGATTCTTGTCCCTTAGGGAATCTAGAGCTCCAATCAAACCTGTCTCGGGAGGGGTAGGCATTGATCCTCAGTCAGCGTTTTTAACGAGAAAAGACCATCTCAGACATCAGAATTTATTTCTATGGAAATTTACTATCTTTTTATAGTAGTCAAACATAATAAAATAAATTCACGAATGATGATAGTTTGACATCACTCATGAAGTTATATAATTCTCGTCACGAATTGTGTGCGCATAAATCCTCTTTAATATGAAATACCTACATACATAGGGAGGGTTTAATATTCATAACAAGAGATCTCAAACTACTTAACACAAAATCCAAAGGTAGAACTAATATTTGCACTCAAATGTGTTAACTTGAACCTATCAAAAGACAAGGACATTCACTTACAATCGACAAGCACCTTTCACATGGCTCCTGACATTACAGAATGTGTTCTGTAACATTATAAGGCTGAATGGCTGTCTGTTTTTATGTTCGCGTATGACTAACGACCCGCTATGCAATATCATTGTCGAGACAAATTAATTTTTTGAATGACCAAAGGGTCCCCTCCTCTATAGAGTGTATAATTCAATTAAACAAAATAACATGCATATATTATTACTAAGGCATACATTATTCATAAATATGTAAGACTAAAAGTACTCTGTTCAAAATAAATTATATTTTTTCAATAGTGCTCCAGCATTGTAAAATTAAATTTGTTATCAGTAACTGTTCTGTCACAACAGACAAAGAAATAGGCTGAGACAGGAATTAGAAAATAAATGTTTCTCAGGATAGATTGAAAACGTATCATAATACGACAATAAGCATTTATTTATAGTTTTTGTGCAGAATGTTCGCTAAAAGAGATGGTTTCTATTCTGCATCTACAGGGTTTTCTTTATAAGCTCCATTTATATATATATATATATATATATATATATATATATATATATATATATATATATATTTTATTTATTTCCTTCCTGAAGTAACCCTACAGGAAGGGAGTTTATTATCCACACGTCCCGTACAGTAATTAGTACATAACGTGTGCTTGATACATAACATTTTTTTTTTTAAACTATAATAACATAAAATATTTATACAATAAAATTATATACATCAAAGAAAAGAAAAAAAAAAAAAAGAAAAGAAAAACTAAAACAAAATTTGGATTCAATGCTGAATAATTAATTTAACTGTATTTCAGTTTCAAATAGTTCAAGAAGTCATACATTTCTTCAGCAAACTTTTTTAATGGTTTATTATGTTTATAAAATAATAGTTTTTCCTCAACAGGCCAATTTTCTTGTCGGCATTTTAATTGGGATTTAAAGTCTTCTTTTTGGTCCGTTAGTAGTCTGCAGTCATAGAGCAAGTGTCTGTATGTCTGTTCAGTAGTTAAGTCGCAGTAACAGTTTGGTTGATCTGTTAGGCCAAAACGATTAAAGTAAGAATTTGTTGTTCCGTGTCCAGTTAATAATTGTGTCAAGTAAAAGTCTGTTGATATTAATTTTTGTTCTAAGTACTCTTTAATGTCTGGAATAAATATCTTTAAATGTTGTCCTTTCATAGTCGTATTCCATTTCTGTTGCCTTGTGTTAATTGTGTCAGTAAGTAATTGTGTTTTTAAGTGTGGTTTTGTTATTTTGTTGTAGCATTCTGGAATTTTGGTATCTTTTGACGCTGATTTTGCAGATAAATCAGCGAGATCGTTTCCCAAAATTCCCGAATGCCCTTTGATCCAGCAAAAGTGTATGTGTATATTATTTTGTTTAAGTCTTGTAAGTAACTGTCTGATTTTTTCTGTCAAAGGGTCATGAATTGTATAATTTTGAAGTGATTGTAAAGAATTGTGGCTATCAGTGTAAATGTTGATGTGTGTTGAAGGTTGTTTGTCGTCTATGTACAGTAAACTATTTAAGATTGCAATTTTTTCTGCCGTATTATTGGTACACAGTTTTCCAAGTCTGAATTTTTGTATTTCTATTAGTTCATCTCTTTTAAAAACCACAAAAGCACAACCGACTTGGGTTTTATCCTTACTGCCATCAGTATAAATGCATATATCGGCATTATTGTATAGGTTTAAACAAATACTTGGATATAACATATAATATATATATAATATATAATATATATATATATAACATATAATATATATAACATATAATATATATAACATATAATATATATAACATATAATATATATAATATATATATATATATATATATAACATATAATATATAATATATATATATATATATATATATGTTTTTAAAATATATTTATAGATATTTTTACTAAGAATAGAAAATATTTTGTATGATAATTTATCAAACGAGAAACCTCAATACTGTCTTTGCTAAATTAAATTGTCTAAAAGCTTGAATTCAAATTTTTTTAGCAGATTTCCACTACTCATGACGCGATTTTCGAAAAATTTCTTCAAATGTCCATTGATCCAACCCAGAAGATGACGAAAATCAGGTCCGTTAAAAATTATGTTTGTGTGTGTATATATATATATATATATATATATATATATATATATATATTGATCGTTATTTCATATATATATTTCATATATCAAACTCGATATTTAATGGTTTTATGTAAAAAGAAAGATCAAGTTCGTTAATGACTGAAGTCGGACCGGTGGGGGGGGAGGTTTAGAGGGCAGGATTTTCGAAATATCTTTGTTATGATAAGTCGGATTGATAAATTGAATAGAACCAATCTTATTGAAATTAAAATTTACTATAAATATTGTTATTAACATTTATTCTTTATCTCGAATAATTACCGAGATATGTGCATTTTTCAGTTTTCAGCCTTCATTAATCCCCCACTTCTACTCATCTTAAATAAACAACACTCTGCTATATAATAAACTACATTATTCGAAGCTGAAATACCAAATATTGTTTTCAAAAAACTATATTATACGAGATACATGACAATATGCTCTTGTGAATATTTCCCACCACCCTCTGCAGTTCTTGGACTACTAAAATTTGATTGATTGAGATACAAATTGTTCTGATTAATTATAAATTATAGTACTAAATGTAGTAAATAGTTTTCAATAAAATTAATATATTATATTCTGATATATTTCTGGCGAGAGGTTAGCAGTCATGCTTGTTTTCATTTCAGATGCTTCCCGTTAGGAGGGAAAACATTTCTTACTACTGCTTTTATTTATTCACTTCATATTCACGGCTGTGTTTTGTTACCAGTATGTAAATTAATCTATTGTTAAACTTCACGAGGGAAATCAGCTTTGTTTACGCAGCTCCTGCGTGACGGAGTTTTTGCCATTTTTGTCTACCTGATCAACCATGAATAATATGCCTCATGGTAATTAGTCTTTACCTAGAGTACAGGAGCATCAAAAGACTATTTTAGTTACATAAAAGAGATGAGTTGGTGATAGCCTAGAAAGATAGTGCTAGTGTAAGGGATGAGGTACTAAAAAGGAGGGGATAAATCTAATCCTGAGTGGAGTGAGGTAGTGGATTACCACCATAAATGGTGGGGCTGATGATAAAATCTTTGAAAAATAGATAAGGGCGGCGTAGGGGAGACAACGGTGGGTTACCCCCCGGCCCGGAATAGGCTTGTCAAGCTTTTTAGGTACCTTCCCATTCACAAAAAGAAAGCCCCTTACCTCGCCCTTTGCAAGGGATGCTTTGAAGTAGGCAAGATGAGCAGCAGCCACAATCATAATTGAGCAATCCTCTTATAATGAGTTTCTTTTTTATGGCTACAGGAATAATATAATTAAGGTATAATCTTCATTAATCAAAGTATCTTTTTATACATACACACTAGACATACACACACAACTTGTTTTCAGCCGGCTTCATGCTGAGTTGCAATAAGATGGTCCCCCGTGGGAATATGAAAACTGTCAAATTTCTTATCACAACTTCATCACACGTCACAAATAACCTGAAACTGTCCAATATTCATTTCCTATAATCGGGAAGTGAAAAATGACATTGGATAAATATTCAAGGCTGTATTATTGGACAACTGATGTTATTGCCTGTGCCGAGTTGAAATACAAATGTTTTCATAACTGAATACGAATATTAGATTAAGTTATCACTATCCTTTCCTTTTCATTACTCTACTTTTTATATTTATAAGAGTTGGTGATTTTAAAAGTTGGATGTGGACATTTAAATAAATTTTCAATTCTAATTTTTATACATTTAATAATTGATTTTATAACATATGATCGAGGATATTTAGCATTTACATATATATATATATATATATATATATATATATATATATGTGAGAACATACGCTTTTTATTCTCCATCTGTGATTTAGTTTTATAGTGACAGGAGAATAATTTAAAAACTGAGGGTTAGTACTCTGTGTTTCTAGGAAAATTAGGGATGACTTAAGTATAAGGGAGA
The DNA here is from genome assembly GCA_019009955.1 of Riptortus pedestris. NCBI lineage: Eukaryota > Metazoa > Arthropoda > Insecta > Hemiptera > Alydidae > Riptortus > Riptortus pedestris. The sequence goes on from CM032229.1 coordinate 73,596,124, forward strand.
ATAGTTACTAAATTAAAATTACCCTGTATGTTTTAGCATTGTAAATGCCCAGGTGGGCGAAACAATGCTGTTTTAAAATATTAAAGAGGGTTTAATAATGGCGGGAAAGAACACTCAGAGAACCTTGGCACTCACTGGGATACGTAGACCCCTAAAGTCCAAGAAACATTTCACACTCCGCGTATAGTGTATGATAATCCACCATCATTAGTGGTTAGTATAAATACCCAGTCATAAATATGTCCATTCTTGTGACGGTGAAGTAGTGTCCAGAAGTAACTCCTACTATTTAGACATCGAAAACATAATTATATTTCATTTTAATGGCTGCTCTTTTATGTGCATAGTTTCAAAATCATTGACCCCTTTTTCTGGAGGCCACCATGAAATAATCAGTCCTGGATAACATTTTTGAACCATCTATGTGCTCCACTCGCTGCCACAAGATAACTATCTTGATGCAGAGACATCCACAAGAAACTATCACCGATGATGAGAAAGCACTGATATGCACTTGAGCAAATTGAAAAAACTAACAACTTGTAATAAAGGCAAATCTCCAAATCACCCAACTAATAGAAACCTTGCATTTAACTGATTCAGGTAAGGTGCATCAACAGTGGATATGCAACTTATTAGCAAACATAGCTTTGATTTACAAGTGTAGGAAGCATTCTCGTTCTCTGGGAGGTCACTTCGAGCTATCATTCCATTCGGAGCAGCTTATGCAGACAGCAAATAACAATTCTCAAGCAACCAGCTGAAGAAAACATTATAAACACGAAGTAAATAGAGCTCTTGCAATCTTAACAAAATCAGGGCAGTACATTTGGGTTTAAAGACTGTTAATGAATGTGATATTTCATTGCGCCTTTTATGAACATCCCGGCGGGCAACCCCCCAAAAAAAAAGCAATAGTTTATATCGCATATAATAATTTAAAGTCGATTCCATCCAAAAGTATCAACATTTTTGAGTAATAAATGCGAGTCACTTAGAAACCTTAGTTCGATGATCTGTTTAATCTCACTATTAACAATTATTCTAATGGATGCCTAAATTAAAGTTCATTCTATAAATAAATACTTACTGAAAATGAAAATGTTCTTATTGAGAAACAATATACGAACTCTGCATTTCTTAAAACAGGTAACATGATAATATTGACAGGAGATATTTTGGGGTATAGTGAAAGGCGTGAAATGAAGCAAGATAACTCAGTTTCGATGATTTGGCTCTACATTCCTATATTGAATCTCAAACAATGATAATGAACTGAAATTGGGTTAACATGGAAAGGCCATTATTTGGCAGAGAACGAACCTTAACGTAAATTCAACTTGTCTGAAACAAACTTTTGATATAATATTAATTCACCTGTGCGTTGTTCACTTTCTATTCACTGCAACGGACAGTAGTCCACTTTAAAACTACAAGATATCTATTTACACTAAGGCATAGTTGAAGAGCATTCAGTATTACAGTTGTTGAAAACTACTAATTAATTAATGCGAATTCATGTATTTTTTACTGTATTCTCTCTTTTTCAAACTTTCGAAGAGTGCCAATTTTTCAGCAGAACTACAGAAATATTTAGGAATTTTCAAATAAGGTTTTTTTTACAATTTTGTCATAAATTCAAGAATTTTCAAAAAATAAATAAGACTAAAAAATATACAATTACTAAATATATGTAATATATATGTATTCAACTAGTAACGACTATTCCATGTAAGAAAATGAGTTTGTTAGTTATATTTTGAGCTCCACTCAGGTGTATCCTATTAAATGTTTATTTTAATTCTTTCTTAAGCGCCATTTATAATTTAAGCAGGGTATTTTTTGTGACCTAGTCTATTTTTTTACAAAGTAGGATGATTCGGAATTTCATTTATTCAGATAGTAGTTATTCACATTTCAATTAGTCTTTTACTATAAGTGGTCTTCAAAATTCACTTGTAACCTAAAATAGAGGCTAAAGCATCACTAAACATGTCATGACGACTCGAATTCCAGGTCTGAGTAAAATAGGAGTCTTTTTAGGGAAGTAAAGGAGAATTAATCAATGTTTATGCATCCTCTGTGTGACCGACTCTTATAAATAAGTTTCTTATTGTTCCTATTTATATCTAAGCACATTTTGTAGTGAAAAGAAGTCTTCGATTCTTGCATTATTTACCATTTAGTTTCAAAATAAAACTTTAAGCAAGCTGGAAAATGAAGACTACAAAATCAACTCAACTCATTTTAAAAGAAATATTTTATTTTTGTTATTATTAGCCTTGGGGCTTGCTAATTCAAACAGTTAATTCATACAGGTGTATGAAAACACTCTTTTATTTTTGAGTTTCATTTGAATGATTTTCTAAATATAGATTTTTTTTTAAAACTCATTTAGAGGCCACCTTTATTGGAACAATGATATTGCATTATGTTAACTTCTTTTTGCTGCTACTACAATGCTGGAACTGATATATCAACCTTAAATCGCCCTTAAACAGTTGAATATACTATTCGGAACAAAATTATGTAAGAAATGTGGTCTTAATAAAGTATCAGCTAAAAACTTTAGTTATACCAACATCTAAAAAAAAAAAAAAAAAAAATACTGAGAGAGTATATGAGAAGAGATAACTGATAACTGATATGGTCAATATCGATTACTCATTGAAGATAACCCGTGCATACAACAATATTTCTGCACCTTAAAGATATCATCAATACCAATGATTGTAATCAAATAGAAATAGACTAGTCACCTTAATTACTGAAATCACTCCATTACCGAATTCAAGTATCTAGAAGAAAACTAATGCATTGATATTATCAATTAAATAAATCATTGGCTCAAGACCCCATGATTGGCCTGAACTGAGTCAGTTAACATTCAGACGACAGCTGGTTACAATTAGTCACTTTGCCTTAGAAATTATCACTATCTAAAAATGACCTCATGATGAAAGTAATCATACATTAATTCATTTTCATGCATAACAAGAAAAAGTAATTTTTTTAAAATACTTTTTATTGCACTAATACTGAGCTACTTCCACCAGAAATCGTGTACCTAGGAAGTAAGAGTAATTAGAGAAACATAGCTATAAGCATGGCTGACATGTGGATAGATTCTGGATATCCATGGCTTCTGTGCCTAATTAAGATTTTGAGACAGGGAGAATAGGCTGTGGATTTCCGGGGCAAAGTTAGACTGGCATAAATAAGGGAAGTCCCTTGGTGCCTGCCTCACCACTTCCTTTCAAGCACCGCCCTATTAGTTTCCCTTATCAATGCACCCCTCTTGTTTAGAATTGATTGCAGTTTGTTCCCGCCACTTTTCATAAGAAAGGAGCAGGGTTATTCAGATTAGGGCTGGCCAATAGAATCACAAGCTCTCTCACCATTTAGAAGCAACACATCACCTTTCTGGTCTGAACGCCGTCGAAGAAATAAATAGAAGTCCATTACGCAGAGGCTGCGAAAACTAAGCAGATTTTCCACGTGCTAGTATCACACGCTTGTGATTTCATCAGCCCACATATTCTCTATGTATTAGAAGGGGGGGGTACTAAATACACTGGAAGAAATGCTATGGAATACAAGAAGAGAATAACTCGCTTAATACTTGAGTTACGAAATAGTGCAAAGAACACCAATTTTAGAACATTACTAGTTTAACAAGATTGGTTCTATAGCATTTGATCCGACTCATAATACCGACATTATTTTGAATTCCCCCCTCTAAACCCCCACAATTCCAGGTCCGACGTCCGCCAATAATAATTATGATATAAAGTATTGACTGAAACGAGTATGGTATAGATCAAGTAAACATTTAAGAAACAAGAACGTAAAATCTTAATTGATGATGTCATCACACAACAAACTTGCGTGTATCTCACATAATAGAGGGCTCTTGAAAACAATATTTGGTAAATAAGCTTAGAATAAAATGGTTCATGCTATAACAGCTTATTGTCAATATGACATGAGTAGGGGATAACTTTAGGCATAGAACTAAATAATCCAAATATCTCATTCATTGATAGAAAAAATATTTATCTTCTCGATCCGATGTACAATAAAGAAGATATTTCGAATTTTCTAAATTGGTCCCTTTTAACCCACCCCCCTCCCACCAGTCCGATTTCAGTCGTTAGCAAATTTGATCTTTATTTTTACATAAAAGGCTTATATATCGAGACCGGTAACGATTAAACAAAATCTGTGACCGCTAGAGTGGTAACAGTAATATATATATATATATATATATATATATATATATAGTTGTCTGTCTGTCTGTCTGTTTTAACTATTTATCGAAATTGTTTATATATTCTACTGACAAGTTTTTAATTTTTAATTTTAATCTGTGAAAATAGTTTTTCTTATTTCTGTAAATATTCACTGGGACACTAATTTTTAGGTGGTAATTTAAAGTTGTATGTTTTAACTCTTGACCATCGACATGTACATATATTTTCTAAATTTCTCAATAAAATGACATATTGTACAACGTTTTTATGGTATTCGTTTGTCTGCAGGGCACTGATGATGGAGCCTATGCTCTGAAAGCGCTCTGTCACAACGAATAAAGAATAGTGAATGAACTAGGCGTTTTTTCTTACCTGAGAACTTTTATTTTATACATTGTTTTCCGGAAAAAGTATGAAGCAAGTAATTTGCGTAGAAATATTGATATGCTCAACAATTCTTTCTAATATGGACTATCAGGTACCTTACCTGGAAAAATTAATTCAAATCTATTTTAATATTTTGTCCTTAATAATTCCAATCTATGAAAAATGCATAGGAGACGGGAAATATGACAATATGGAAGACAGTGAAGTCTTACATAAAAAATTCACTTTATTATTAACAAATCCATAGCAAAGAGGGTATAAACTTTAAACACTGGGACGTGGAAATCTCAAAATATTGGAATTCCAAAAAAAATACCATCACCATTCACCCTCAAATGAATTCCCGAGCGAAGCCGGGTATCTGAGCTAGTATATATATATAAACAATTTTGAACGGACCTCATTTTCGTCAACTACTAGGTAGGATCGATGGACATTTGAGGAAATGTCTCGAAAATCGCGTCATGAGAACAAACTGAATAACTGATTTCTCTTAAGAATAATCTGCTAGATTACAACTATAAGATCATCAGCTCTCATGGCAGTAGTTATTACGATATACAGCAGGTGCCCCTAATAAATGTCATTCATCTTCACAAATGTTTCTATTATAAATAGATAAACTCCAGACATCGAAAAGGACGAAGACACTCCTTGACCTACTCAATGTTAGCAATAGCAAAACTTAGGCCTTAGAAAGCGCACACAGCACAATAATAAAGCCCTTTGTGAGAGAGATTATTACCATAATACCTAAGAATCTAAAAAGAATAACAATGATTTCAGGAGTAATTCAATATAAGGAGGCAACACAGAATATTTAATTAAAAATCGTATTGTCATTTCACCTCAGAGTTAAATTAATGGTCCAAAGTTAAGCAGTCATGAACTAATAATTGACTTCAGCAAGTCATCCATAAAGTAGAAGTATACTAACAAAAACATGAAAAAAATGATGGTTCATTCGATTTCAGAAATGTATATGTGTGTGTTTGTGAAAATTGCTGATGACGTTATCAGAGACAATAATCTATAAGTGAATTTCTTACACTATAGAAAGGGTCTTGGCTGAAGTTATTGTAGTTTTAGGGATTTCTAACAATTTTGATGAGGCGTCTATAACAACCAACCAGAAATGACCGTCAAATGGCCCATTAGGTAATAGTAGATATGAATTACCGTTTCTGAGCCCGTGTCCCACCCCCCCCCCTATGACCTGCCACTTCTGGGCCACCCTGGGGATCCCTAGCTCACTCCCCCCCCCTCCACCGCCCGTGTGTGTGTGGTGTGTAGGCCCGCCCTTCTTTCCATCGGGCCATATGCCACTTCTTGGCCAGTGCCACTCCCCCCCCCCGTATGACCTGCCACTTCTGGGCCACCCTGGGGATCCCTGGCTCACTGCCCCCCCCCCTCCACCGCCCGTGTGTGTGTGGTGTGTAGGCCCCGCCCTTCTTTCCATCGGGTCATATGCCGTTTCTGAGCCAATGCCCCTCCCCCCCCCCGTATGACCTGCCGCTTCTGGGCCACCCTGGGGATCCCTGGCTCACTGCCCCCCCCCGCCACCGCCCGCGTGTGTGTGGTGTGTAGGCCCCGCCCTTCTTTCCATCGGGTCATATGCCGTTTCTGAGCCAGTGCCACTCCCCCCCCCCCCGTATGACCTGCCACTTCTGGGCCACCCTGGGGATCCCTGGCTCACTGCCCCCCCCCCTCCACCGCCCGCGTGTGTGTGGTGTGTAGGCCCCGCCCTTCTTTCCATCGGGTCATATGCCGTTTCTGAGCCAGTGCCCCTCCCCCCCCGTATGGCCTGCCGCTTCTGGGCCACCCTGGGGCCTCTGGGCTCACTGTCACACTCCACCATGTGTCCATCGTCCGTGGATGCCCTTCTTTGCATCGCCCCCCTCCCTCCCCGCCAAGGGGAGTTATCCCACCCCGCAAAGGCATACGCACATGCCGCCAACACACGCGTCGTCCTTGGGACACTACCTTCGTCACACGTAAAGGCCCCCGCACCCTAGCTCCCCCCATTAGGGGGTTACACCCCATAAGCGAGAGAGGAGAATGAATCATTGGATTGAGTCATGGTGACGTATAGGAAGCTTGTGTGCTATGCAATCTCTCTGTGGACTCTCCCAGCGGTTATCAGTGCGGGTCCAGCTGATGCATTATCATTAGCGGTAAGAAATGTGATATACTTGGTTTGATTTAAAGGGGAAAATATATTATAACGAAAGCTGTGTTTACAATTGTTATAAATATGACAGTTGAGCAATGATGGCGTGTATTATAGATTAAAAGATGACTTCATGCACATGCTGGGAAGAGATTTCGTTCTTAGGCGTACTCTCTTATAATTTCCTTCTTCTTACAACACAAGTTGAAATGGGAATTAGTATCGTAACACCATCGTTTTAGCACAGAAGAACTAGGATCATGTATTAATCTAGTTGACTGGAAAGCAATTTCTAGATATAATCCTATTACTGATGATATATTATACCACTATTACAACTTGTTGGATTGGAATATAATACGTAAATATAGAAAGTTATACGAGTATCAGATAGTAAAGTGCAAGGATCGCGTGAACTGGGCTGTGTTATACGAAAGGGACTACATTACAAATAATTTCAGATTAAACTATTATGAAGATTACAAAAATCACCACAAAAAGATGTTTGGTGACGTAGACCCCCCTCCAATTGAGCAACTATTAAAATAAAAAAAAAACTCCCCCAGTTCTCTTTTTGCAACCTGTGAGTGAACATGGACATAGAAAAGATGGATATCAGTGAACCCCTCGATATGTTGAAACATGAAAAGGCAGGTGATACGAGTCATCAACAGCAATATCCAAACTATAGAGGCAGCCCTCAAGAACCCATGGACATAGAAATGATGGATGTCAACGGCCCATTCGACATGATTATACATGAAAGGGTAAACAGTATGACTCATCAACAAATTCCTGGTTATAGTGGCATACCTCAAGGACATTTGGAATTAGAAATGATGACCGGTAAACCTCTCGACATGTTGAAACATGAAAAGGTTAGCAAAATGAATGTTACACAAAGCGAGTACAGGAGGCGACTAGACATCTTTATTACGAAACTACAAGAATTGAAGGTTCAAATCTCGCAGTACGAAATTAGTCAAACAGATAAGATCAGAGAAATACTTAAAATTATAAAACAACTTGAAAATCTCTCAGTGTAGAAACAGCACTCGCCATGTATCCAATGTTTCAAGTCTACTCAATAGCAAAAGAGGACATACTCAGAGATTTAAAGTGGAACTATTTACATCTCACTGATGAGATGATTATCGAATTTGCTGAGTTCATCGACTGGGAAGACATCGCTATACGAGGAGTTTTATCTGAAGCAATTATGGACAGATTTGCTGATCGTCTAAATTGGGAGCTATTATCACGTCATCAGATATTGAGTGAAGCGTTCATGAGGAAGCACGACGAGAAGCTGGTATGGGAGGATATATCGCTTTATCAAAGTTTAACTGAAGAATTCAGCAGAGAATTTCAAGACAAAGTTGATTAGATAAACATAGCTAAACAACAACAGCTATAATTAGCATTTATAATGGAGTTTCAGCACATGATGGACTGGGATGTAATATTCAATTATCAACGATTCAGTGGGAAGGACTACGTTCAACATCTCTTGAATCTAACATTGTAAAACTCTATAACAATGTTTTTGTATATCTATATATTGACATGTAACTAAACGTGTAATAAACTATTGTATTTTTGAATGTCTTATCTCTCTCTCTCACACCCCCACCCAATCCAATATATAAATAGAGCTATTGGTAACATGAATCAATGAGTATGCTAATAAATGTCAAAGAGAAAGCATCTAGGTAAGGGTCTCTTGAATAGAGCAATTGATAAGCTACCAGTCGAACTAAACATACCGGGATATAGGTATTGTGGACCAGGGACAAAATTAGCTAAAAGACTGGCTCAGAATCAGTTAATCCATTGGAGGAGGCTTGTAAACATCACGATATAGCATACTCACAATCATCTCCCAACTCTGAATTGAGGAAACAGGCTAATTTAAAACTTATGAACGAAGCATGGAATCACGCAGGGGCTGCGTTAACTAAGCAGATTTCCCACGTGCGCCACATATTTGCATTTATCTCAAAACTTAAAAGAGTAATAAGAACAATATTTGGTATTTAAGCTTCATAACATAATAGAATATTGTTTATATGAGATGAGTAGGATTGGGGCTTTACTGAAGACCGAAAACTAGAGAGTCCAAGAACTAAAGAAGGGGGGGGGGATGAACAGAACGTATTTGCATAAATCTCACAAAGTAACGAAGGTAAGGTAACGTTAGAAACGACAGGTAAGGTTAGAAGAAGCTTCCACCTGAGCCGAGCATTTACGAAAACGGCCGACTTAATCCAAGCTATACCCGACCACAGACTTCATAAAAATGCAAATATTTCGGTTAATACTCAAGATAGAGAATAAATGTATATAACAATATTTATAGTAAAGTTAATTTTCAATAAGATTGGTTCTATACAATTTTTCGATGCGATGCATAATAACGGAGATATTTTGAATTTTCCAAAATCCCCCCTCTAAACCCCCCTCCCTCTAGTCCGATTTCAGCCATTAACGAACTTGATCTGTCTTTCTACATAAAACGGTTAAATATCGAGTTTCGTAACGATCGAACAAATTGCGACCGCTAGAGCGTTAACAGACATATATATATATATATATATATATATATATATATATATATATATATATATATATGTATATATATGTATGTATATATAATTTTGAACGGACCTCATTTTCGTCATAGGATCGATGGAAATTTGAAGAAATTTTTCGAAAATCGCGTCATGAGTACGACCTCAATAGCTGATTTCCCTCAAAGGAAATCTGCTAAAATCTAAAGACGCGAGTTTAGGTGAAAAAGCTGCTGCTTGGGCTGTAACTACAGGTATGAAACTAAAATCCAAATTAGGTGGTAGGTGTAGTTTTGGTGGTGCAATTAGAACTATTAAGAAACATATTGAAAAAGATAATACAGTAGATAAAAATGTGAAAAAGGCTTACTAGCAAAGCGTATCTTCAAGAAAGGGGTTAAAATTACACCTCGTGTCATCCGCATACCTAAAAGAGGAGGTATACTTCCGTTTATACCTATGTTTCCAAAGTTAGGAGCATTAGGATCTTTAGGCCTCAGGAGCTGCTAGTGTTGTTAAGGCTATTAACATTACAAAAAATGCTTAAGCTAAATTAGAGGATGAAAAACAACACTATTTAACTTTGGAAGGTAAGCAGATAGGTGGAGGGTTATATTTGAAACCATATAGAAGAGGTTACGGTCCATTCCTTAAACCTTGGAGAGGTGGGCGCTTTAAAAAAAAAAAAAAAAAAAAAAAAAAAAAAAAAAAAAAAAAAAAACCCACAATTTAAAAAACGTTTACTGTTACGTACTGAGTCTAACGAAACCATGAGATTTATAAGATAGGCAAGCTACACATAAAAAACTTTAGAGGAGTTTATTCTCGTGATAACTTACCGCCCAACCCATTACCTATCGAAAATACTATAATCAATTTAGACAACATCCGGAATGAAGGCACGCACTGGGTTGCTCTATCAAAATACAACAACGATATAACTTACTATGATAGCTTCGGTAACCTTCCTCCTCCCAAGGAAGTACTTGATTACGTGAATCGTTTAAATATCAAGTACAACAGGTTTAGAAAGCAGTCGTGGAACAGCAGCATCTGTGGTCATATGAGCTTGTTATTTCTTTACGAGAGAGCTGAACAATATGCATAATATCACTTTAGTCATCTCATCAAAAGAGTCTGTTATGACAAACATCTTATTCCCTCCAATAGATTTGAGAAGGACTATCATATAGGACTGCTCTCAATAGATACTTATAACTCAATACCAAACGTTCGGAAAGGAATTAACGATTCATTTGAAATAGAGTTAAAAACAGGCCAATGGACTAAAATATATATACCTCAAGGAGCGTTCGAGGTCGACGAATTAGCTGATTGTATGATTAATAGATCAATTAAAATGTTAGAAGAACTGGCTCAATCAGACAATGAACCGTTTACGGAGCCCGATATTATCATTACAGCTAGCAATGCAACGAATAAAACCACAATTTCTATAAACTGTAGTATAAAGTTTGGGGAAAATAGTGGGGGGGGGTGGGTTATTATGTTTCAAAACTAATGATATGATTCTAGCCAACTCTGTAACTGAAAGTGGTAACGCTGTTGATATATCTCCTAATATATATATATATATATATATATATATATATATATATATATATATATATCATTTGCCACCATGTATAATGCGATGGGGTAATTAATTTGGAAAGGAATATTACCTTCTCACTATTTTGGTTTATGCAAGTGCTGGTATTAATGAGGGTGGACTGTATAAATGTGTTTAGATGATGATAAAACAAATGAGTCTGTTGAACAAATGTTGCTTGATAATACATATAATATACAATGAAAATATATAAATTAAGAGGTTACAATATTGAAATGGTGATGATACTGAAGGTAAGTGTTGATTTTCTTCTGGTTATTCATTCCCCTTTTTCTCCTTATTTCTCCCATTTAATATTGAATGCTGATGATCTGTTGACTTATTGTGCCTGGCTTCCTTGTGTGTGGTTTTCCTTCTGATGGTTATTCGTTCCCCTTTTTTCTCCTAACTTCTTCCATTTCTCTCTCCATCCATATATTCTCTCCTGCCACCCACCTTGGCTTGAATGCTATTTAATTAGCCATGGTTTTGAGGCATATTAACTATAATAAAAAATACTTCTTTTATTAACGTTTGCTCTCTCAAGAAGAAAAATAGACTGACTTCTTGTGTCTTTTTTTCTTTTGCTTTTGTTTGTTCTCTGCTAACAGCAGGAGCTGGGTCTTGGTATTACCTAGGACTGACACATAGATGGCAGCACCACATTCTGTTTAGGATTCCCTGGAGATAACATCAGGATAACCCCCTCGCCGAAAAAAATTGAGTTTTTCAAAGGTTTAGGATTTAAAATAAAAAACGTAATACAAAATGCTCAACATCACACTAAGTCTCAATTCCGACGATAGAATTATTAAGTATGAACTTCATGCACATCAACCCTATTCAACATTGACATACTCTCCAATCGATGAGATAAAAATTGCAATTAGACAACAGGACGTTTGTACTTTAACATCTGATAGCTTTATATATTTAGAAGGGGAATTAACTAAGACTGCAGGAGATGGAACCATAGAGTTTGTCAATAATGGCTTAGCACATCTGTTTGAAGAAATACGGTATGAGATTGGAGGGATAGAAATTGATAGGACTCGAAATTGTGGTATAACATCTACTCTGAAAAGGTACTGTTCATTCAGTCCAAGTATGGTTAAAAATCTTGAACATGCTGGTTGGATTCTAGAAGGAACACCGCAAATAGTTGCAACTAGCAATTCATTTTCAGCAGTAATCCCTCTTAAAACATTATTAGGTTTCGCTGAGGACTATAACAAAGTCATTGTTCAAATGCCACAGGAATTGATTCTAGTTCGATCTAGAAATGATGACAATGCTGTGAAAGCTCCCACAGGGACAACGGGAACGCTCAAACTTTCAAAGGTGACATGGTATGTGGCATATGTAACTCTTTCTGACGAGGAGAAACTGAAACTCTATAAGGTGATTACAAACGAAGAAGATGTAACAGTCCCATTCAGAAGTTGGGAGCTTCATGAATATCCATCAGTACCGGCGACGAACAGCCTTAATTGGACTGTAAAAACGAGCGCTGGAATAGAAAAACCGAGGCATATAATTATAGCATTTCAAACTAAAAGGAAGAATGATATTACTAAAGACATATCTTATTTTGATCCATGTGGAGTAAGCAGCGTACGTGTCTGGTTAAATTCAGAATATTATCCCTATGAACCATTTAATATTGATATTAGTAAGAACAACCATGTCGTGTTCTACGAACAGTATTTAACCCTCGTCTCCTACGGTGGTTCTTCCTCCCACATTTCCTACGGTGGGTCGGATCCGACCATGTTGGCTCCTGAAGGGCGTAATCATTAAAGAAATCATTAATTATGCGGGAAACGGATAAATATTGATTAAAAATTTTAAAAAAATTTTTTTATTTGCTTTAATGTTTAAAAAAGTTAACATTGATACTTATATCAGTCTTCATTGTCTTTTGACTAAATTTTGACCGTCTCTTAAAGTTATATTTAAATTATAAAAAAAATACAAAATAAAGGAACAAAAGTGAGAATTGAATTCAAGAAAACTTGTCTTGTCGTCAAACCTGCATTTCTCGAGGATAAATTCAAATCGTGCTCGGGACATAGTACATCGAAACATGGATGGACCATAAATTTGGGAAAACATTTCCTAGGTATTCAGGGTGGAATTTTTCAATGTGTCACTCAAATAAAGGAGGCCAAGAAAGGCTTTAAATTCTTCATTATTTTTAATGAAATATATGAAATATCGCCGGTAAATTAATGCCGCATCCGTTAGATTTCTTCGTTTGTGTGCTTTACATCACTTATCATTTCGTCACCAATGAAAAGTAAAAACAGTTTCAAAATATCCGTGATGCCTCTTGCTTCTCCTCTTAGGCCAGGATTTCCTTTGACCACATTGATTGCAAGAACTCTGGAAAATTTTGATCGCATCGACTTACTGGTCCGGAGGGTTTCCCCATCCTTGCCAAAATCGAAATTTCTCTCATCATCGTCAAAAACCTGGTCATTTTTCAATCCACACTCATCATCACTCTCATCAACAACAAATACATCCTCAACATTGTGTAATATCTCATCTTCCTGCTCGGATGTACTATTCCCGTTTTCTTCCAACATGTCTTCATTCTCTTGGCGTCGAAACTCCTCCAAAATTTCTTCCGGGGTCGTGAAAATTTAATTGAATGCCATTCTAAAAAAAAAAATCGTGCATTCTTATGGGAATGTAGAAATAATCATGAAAAAATCTAAAGCATAGAACCTACGGTGGGTCGGATCCGACCCCTCACTTATTTTCTACGGTGGGTCGGATCTGACCGAATGGTTAATAGTCAAGAGAGGACACTTACCTGAGCGAAGTGGACTTGTCAGTCCCCCAGGCCCAACTAGAGAGGAGGATACCTAGGACCATGGAGTAGTCGGGGAAGCCAGGCGATTTTTAGACTAGGGGGAACCGGCGCACACTAGAGAGAGTGATAAGGTAAGCCGGACATTCATTAATATCTCCGTTTCTACTGGTCCTAGAATATTGATTCTGGTGTCATTTTAAAGCACATCGAATACTCTATTGAACTACCGGATCAGCAATTTTTTAAGCAATTTTTCCAGATGCGATATAACGGTAGGATGAATTTTAAATGTGTACATACGTTATAGGTTATGTATCGCTTACTAAGTAGAGAATTGTGATTTGTTGACATATAATGTCAACATATGTTATAAAAACACGTATTTAACTATTTCTTCGAACGTGAATGGCGGCGTCAATCGCGTAGAGGAGGAGGCGATTTACACCATACGTAGTTGGGAAAGGTCCGCGGGAGGTATAATACGTCTTCCGCACCGAAAGTGTTAACACTAAAAGTAAAATATTTAATGAATAGGCAAGTTTAGGCAAGATCTGACGACGTTGTAAATAAGACAATATACTCCTAAAAGCATGCCAAGTGGTATTTTTTCAAGCAAACACAAGCGATTTGCGAATTCAATTAAATAAAATTATTTTCAGCTCGATGTAAAAAAATAAAAATTAGAGGAATTTTAAAAACCTTTTGTGCCAGTTTTTGATTTGTTATAATACCCTTAATGTGTTCTGGAAGCAACAATAACTTATAAACTGAAATAAGAGTTCACGACGAATTTAATAAGCCAAGGCTTTTTTTACTATAGCAATTATAACCAGGCATTATGTAAAAACCATTGCAATAATATGGCTAAAAATCAATCTGCTCAATTGAAAAGGGTTTATGTGGTACTAATAGTACAATCAAAATCCCAAATTAAAACTTTTATTTTTTCCCCCGATGTCCAACATTACTGAAGGATCGCTCCAGTGTGCGGCGTCCCGGTTGGATCCGACCCGACCGTAGGAGATGAGGGTTAAGATTTAAACAATCGTACTATGACAGCATACGAGCAAGGAAAGTCACTCTTCGGCTTTTGACAATACTCTACCAAATCTCCAATCATAGTTATCGATTGCAATCGTCAAAATGAAGCTATAAAATCTGGAAGTATAGATATACGTATTGAAATACAAGCAAAGGCCAACTTTCCAAAGGATACAACAGCATATGCTCTTATTATAAATGATAGGGTTATTGAATATTGCCCATCTAAGAACATTGTGAGAAAATTGTAAAACGATTATGATAATAGAGCAGCAGACAGAAACTATAACAAGAGTCACACTCGCCGAGGATGTATCACCAACTATTCGACATTCTAAGCTGTTTCCTTCAACAGTGAGACTAATTGTAGCTGGACCTTCTGGATCTGGTAAAACAGACCTGGTAGTAACTATTCTACTTCATCCCAATGGATTGAGATATGAAAACGTTTACATATGCGCTACCACTATTGGACAACAAAAGTACACAATGTTAGAGAATGTTCTTAAGCGGGTGCCAGAAATTGGTTATTATGTATTCGATAATGTCGAAGATGTAATACTTAATGATATTAAAGAAAACTCTGTGTTTGTTTTTGATGATGTAATAACCTCAAACCAAAATATAATCAGAGATATATTTTCATTTGGGAGACACAAGCATATATATGTAATTTATTTAGCTCAAACATTTTCCAAAGTATCTAAACATCTGATTAGAGATAATGCTAATGTATTTGTGTTATTCATGCAGGATATGAGAAACATACGTAACTTATTTAATGATAATATAACAGATGTTAGATTTAATGAATTCCTAGATATGTGTAACCACTGTTGGAATCAGGACAAGCATGGATATATTGTTATTAATCTAGAATGTAACATGACCAATGGTAGATATAGACAAGCATTTGATAAATATATATTATTTCAATAAAAGATTTATTTTTTTTTTTAAATCTATGTGTTTTCTTCCTTCAACCCTCTATTCCAATATATAAGATGAAGAATTGACTAAACTACTTTAGTCTTTAACACAAAGCTACACGTAATGGATACTAAACAGGAACTTGTGAGTTTTAACTAAAGCATTAAGAAAAAAATATAATGATATCAAAAGGGCAAGTCTTAACGAGAGTTTGCACTTGGAAAAAACATTTCAACCTGTAACAACGTCGATAAAGGAATTGAAGAACGTCATAGATAAACCAGATATACTCAAACAATCTCAAGATGATGAAGAAGAAGAAGAAGAAGGGGATTCGTTCAATGAAACAAAGGATATTTCATTAAACATCGATGATGGAGAACATTCAACTCCTCAATATCAACGTAATGTCGAGTTACCTCTTGAAACAGATTCACCGAACACGAGTGTAAATCTTTTCCTGTCCAACATGAATAATCCCAAGTACGATAGGACATTCGGTATAAGGCGAACGAAAAATGGTATGTTAGCTATAGGTTATGGTAGCTATTTAAATTCACTTTCGCTGAACTATTGAAAACGAAACGTGGTTCAGATGTAACAAAAGCATTTCAGAAAATATTGTCACGTGCTGAATATCAACCTAGATTGTTGCAAACAGATGAGGGAAAAGAATTTTATAACAGCTACTTTCAGAAACTGATGAACAAAAAGGGTATTAAACATTACAGTACATATTCAACTATTAAAGCTGCGCATGTAGAGCGTGTGATAAGAACAATAAAAACAAAGTTGTACAAATGATTCAGTCTAAATGGAACGTACAAGTATTTAGATATAATACAGGATGTAATTAGGGAATATAATACTGATAAGCATAGAACAATAAATATGGCTCCTGCTGATGTAAACAAAAGCAATGAAAGTGATTTATTACTTCGATATAGCAAACTTCCACGTTCCGATAGTATCAGACGAAAAAGTACATCACGCTTCAAACTACATGACAACGTACGTATTTCAAGACTGAGAGGTGTATTTGATAAAGGATACCTACCTTCATATTCTACAGAGATATTTAAAATAGTCAAAGTACAGATGACCATTCCAGTTACATATAAATTGCAAGACCTTAATGGACAGGATATCAAAGGATGCTTTTACGACGAGGAATTGAAGAAAACCAACATAACAGATGTCTACCTAGTTGAAAAAGTACTGAAGAAAAAGAAAGATTTGGTGCTCTGGAAGTATCTTGGTTTTAAATCTCCAGTCTGGGAACATAAGAAGAATTTGATATTGTAAAAAAAAGAAAGAGTTTCCTCAAAAATACCAAGAGCCTAAAATTACTAGTCTGGGAGCATGATATTTAATATTGTAAAAAAAAAGACCTTGTTCCATGTATAAGAAACAAATAAAAAAATTTTTTTAAAAAAATGTTGTTGTTCTGTACTCTACCTATACCCTTGACTAGAATTGGGTTGGGTTCGATTTAATTAACTAGGCACACACACACACATTTTCAGTAGTCACACAGACCACACTAAGAGGGAGGGGGGGGGTAGGAGGAATAGGAGGGGGAAACACTATAAATACTGCGGTGTATTTCTCTAGAGGTTATCCTATCTCCAGCAGCGGTGAAGTCACCATGGCGATAGCAACCCACACGTCACAGCCACCAGAACACAGTGAGTACCATTTTAAATAATGACTGCATATATAGATATTCAATGCTTCTACGGTGTGGGACACTCGTATATTTTAAAAGAGGTCTCTATCCTCTTTGATGGGGTCCTCCAGCATTTTGTAGTTGACCTTTCCCCGTTTATGATAGCGGATTATTCCACAAATGATTATTTAACTACCAAATTCCACGGTTTAGAGTGGGATGGGGGTAGCCATACTTACGAGGAGGTTATAAGAGCTTTTACACTCCGAGCAGACATGTTAATTAGTAATTGTGAAAGGGGGGCATCGGTTCAATCAGTCTCCCTGGTTAAAACCTTACGTCGATTTCAATACAGAGTTGAGGAAAAGAGCTACCAACGATTTCGAAAAGGATTTCTATAAACATAGGTTACTGAAGCCCAACTCTAACCCGAACTTTAAGGATAGAATAATATATGATGAAAATTTGGTTTCAGTTCAATTGCAAAAGACATCAGTTAATTTTAATAAACCGTTTTACATAGGTTTAAGCATATTAGATATCTCTAAAACAGTAATGTACGATTTTCATTATAATGTAATGCTTAAACGATGTATAAAAGGGGATATGTCCATTAAGAAATGTTGTAACACACCATCAAATAAGATTGACACCTCCTTCAATATATATGAGTGGTTTCTCCATAAAAACATTGAATGTCTAAAAAAGCTGACATATTAAGAGAACTTAAAAAAGGTACTCTCTGTACTGTTGGGTATGTGTGGCTTGCAGGAAGCTGCCGTGCTGACTTCACCTGCTTTGCGTGACTTTTTTGCGACTTTGGCGAATGACGTCATGATATTCCACTTTTAGCTTTGTTTACATTTTGAGCATCTCTGTCTTTATGTGAACTGTTTTATTTTTTTGGGCTATAACTTTTTTTTTTTTTTTTTCAAAATGCCGAGTGATTGTGCTGTAGCAACATGTTCCAACAATCCTAAGAAATCAGGCAAGTCTGTATATTTTCACCGGTTCCCGAAAAACCCAGAAATTAAGAAAAAGTGGCAATCCTGTTGAAAGAAGAAATGGAAGGATTGTCATCCAATATTAACCAACACTCAAATTCAGTGTTTAATAAACTTAAAAGAAAAACGCCGTTGGACAAATCATTTATTCTATGGGACAGTGCAGTTTAAATTCATACACTTCAAACATATCAGCAGAACTTTTTGGAAAAGTGGACTATATGCCAAAGGCAGCTTTTAAAAAGGTGAGATTTAAAATGTAAGAAAAAGAATTATTTTCTTGTAGTGCATTCTATAAAGCACTATAGGAGTTTATTTCCCATGCTCCATCATTAATGTGATTACATGTTTCTTTCACAGCTATTTATTATATGGGACAGTGCAGTTTAAATTCATACACTTCAAACATATTAGCATAAACTTTTTTGGGCAAGCGGACAATATGTCAATGGCAGCTTTTAAAAAGGTAAGATTTAAAATGTAAGAAAAGGAATTATTTTCTTATAGTATATTCTATAGAGCTCTATAGGAGTTTATTTCCCATCCTCCGTCATTAATGTGATTACATGTTTCTTTCACAGCTATTTATTATATGGGACAGTGCAGTTTAAATTCATACACTCTAAATATATCATCAACAGCTGTTTTGGACAAGCGGACTACATGCCAATGACAGCTTTTAAAAAGGTGAGATTTAAAATGTAAGAAAAAGAATTATTTTCTTGTAGTGTATCCTACAGAGCACTATAGGAGTTTATTCCCCATGCTCTATTAGTAATGTTATTACATGTTTCTTTCACAGTTATTTATTCTATAGAACTTCAATGCATAAGCTTCAACTTCATTGCCATTCTCTTCACTAGGATCCAACTGGAACCGAAGCATCCCTGCGACTCGAAATATATGTATCTTTTTAGAATAGAAGGATTACATGCCAATGATAGCCTTTAGAAATCTTGTCCCTGAATGGACTAATTGATGTTTAAAATAATTTAGTAACTTATATTCTAGTAACTGGTATCTTAGTTTATTGCTTGGTTTGTTCAATGTTATTAACTTTAATTTCTTTGTATAATATTAGGCATTACTGTTTTCATGTTTTGAACATTTCATCTTATTTTATTAAAGTTTTTATTTGTATTTTGTTGATTATGTAGATAAATTACGATTTTTAAATGTAAAGGAGCATATCTCAATTTTAAGGAACTATTGTGTATTTATTTTAATGGAATCTAATTTTTACATGGTTTATTTCAAGTAAAATATATTCAACTAAAGTAATTTGTATCATTTACTGACTTATACCACTTTATTAATTTTGTATTCACCAAATTAACCAGAAAACAGCTTATATTGATCGTATTTAAGCTGGTCGGCCCCGGGGTTTGGATCTGAGTGATGTATGCATTCTGATTGGCTATTCGTCAAATGGCGCTACCTTAACTTATACGTACCTTGCCGTAGACGATGATAGGATGCGTAATAGTATTTTTATTTTTTTTGAGACCCAGTTTTCTTATACCACGGCCGGTTGTAACTTCCGCGGGCCGTCAAGCCACGCGAGGCGGTACTGATAGTTCCAATCCTGCTGAACTGGGAGTTCTATTTTAAGAGTTTTTTGTGAAATGGTATGGGTGTTAAAGTAGAACTCGAAAGAAGGTTGCCCGGCAACGGGCTGTGCCGGGTGGGATTGTAAGGATAGGAGAAAACAAAAGAAGAGAGGAAGAGTAAATAAGAAGAGAAAGAGTAAAGAGGGCCTAAAGCAACCAGAGAGCATTAACCTAGAGCTCAGGTGAGACTAAAGCTAAACTAGACTAATCAACTATCCTAAGAATAACAAGACCTAAGACTATGTAACCTAAACATTCCAGGACCCTAAACTATACCTGGGGGGACCTGTAGTGGTGAGTTATGAATTTGCAAATGGGCAACGCACAGTTTTCGAGTTTACGGAGGGTCGACTACCTGAGTGACGTCGACAAGGGGCTCATCAATATCAGCATCTTGCCAGTGCACTGGTTGCCGGGGAGGAGGGAAGGAGTTGTAGAGGGGATTTTCCACATATTGGAGGGAGTCAAGGACTTTTATGTGGCGACGGGAGATGGTTTGTGCAAGGGAGTCTAGTCCAAGTGCTTCATAAAGTTCGGCGTTAGTCTTTCGTTTTAGTGATGTGTGTCGTACAATTTTGGAAGGATTGAAGGTTGCGGAGGGATGTTTTGGTTAGGAATCGGAGTAGTGGGGAGCCGTAAAGGAGGGCAGGTTGGATGACTCCTTTTAGTATGAGGAGCTTTAGGTGGAGGCTGAGGACAGGGGATAGTAGGAGGTGGTTTAGGGATCGGAATTTATGACGGAGGGAGGGGATGCGTTTGGAGAGGTGGGCTGAAAAGGTGAGGTGCCGGTCGAAAGTGATGCCAGGTAGCAGATCGTGCCAGAAACTTTGATGGAGGCATTGTTGAGGTGGAAGGATTTGGGTAGAGGGGTGTGTTTGTTGAAGAAAAAGATGAGGGCGTCGGTTTTGGATGGATTAACGTGGATGTTGAGGGTAAGGCGTTGGTTGGCGATGTCCTGGGCTGCGGATTGGGCTAGGGACAAAGCGCGGGTGGGATTGAAGGAGTTGCTGATAATCGCTATGTCGTCTGTGATACCGTCGACCAACTATATTAGCCGTATATGCTGTGAAGAGGGATGGTGATAGGACGGAGCCCTGAGAGACACCGACGTTGGACGTGTAGGAGTTAGAGAGGGATTCGCCGTCCCTCACTTGGAAGGATCGGCCACCGAGGAAGGATTTGAGGATGTTGTATATCTGTTCGGGGCAGTGGTGGTCAGATAGGATGGATAGGAGTTTGGCATGGTCGACGGAATCAAAGGCCTGAGTGCACTCGATCGATATGGCAGGAGTAGCGATGTTTCTGCGGAGGTTGTGGGTGGCGAGGGATTGGAGGCAGTAGAGGGGATGGAGTGACAAGGACGGAACCCAGTTTGCTCGTTAGGAATGAGCGAGGCCTTCTCGCAGAAATTAACAAAGTATTTATGGACGACTTTCTCCAATACTTTGGAGATATGTGAGGAGAAGGCTAATAGGGCGGTAATGATCAGGAGAGGTACCGGACTTGCGGGGTTTAAGGAGGAGGACGATGATGGCGTGTTTCCATTGTGAGGGGAAGTGCCGAAGGCGGAGGCAGGAATTGAGGAGATGGGTAAGATAGGATAGAGACTTTCGGGGAAGTTGGCGCAGCAGCACGTACTGCATCTTGTACTGGCCAGGGGATTTACCCCCTTTGGTTCGGCGCAAGATGGCAGTGAGCTGCCTCGGTGATGTAAACATAAAACTGTTTGCATGGTCCAACGAGGGAGCCTACTTGCCGATGCGGGTCCGAGCCCGAGCTGCTGCCGACAGGTGAGTCGCCCCCTGGTTAAAATCTTACATCGATTTCAATACAGAGTTGAGGAAAAGAGCTACCAACGATTTCAAAAAGGATTTCTATAAACTATTAAATAATGCGACCTTCGGAAAGAGTTTAGAAAATGTTAGAAACAGATTGAATATTCAGCTAGTTACAGATAAACATAGGTTACTGAAGCTCATCTCTAAACTGAACTTAAAGGATAGAATAATATATGATGAAAATTTGGTTTCAGTTCAATTGCAAAAGACATCAGTTAATTTTAATAAACCGTTTTACATAGGTTTAAGCATATTAGATATCTCTAAAACAGTAATGTACGATTATCATTATAATGTAATGCTTAAACGATATAATGAATTAGATCAACTCAAATTGCTCTATACTGATACAGACGCATATTTACCAAGTATTTACACACGATATATTTAGGGACCTACTACGTATGTCTGAATTTTTCGATTTATCTGATTATCCTCAACATCACCCTAATTTTCAAAAAAATATTTAAGCTGATGAATCGTAGGGCCTGAGGGATCAAGTTGCGAAATGATAAAAGAAAGATAACTGTGAACATGATGAAAAATACAGACAGCAGAATAAAACTTTCTATAACAATATAAATATAATAAATACTATGATACTACATCTGCGCAAGTACGTTTCTGTAATACTGACTGTCGATATCTTGATAGCGATTGATTATCGCTATCCCCGTGAGTATTGGTTATATCAGGAATCTCTCTCCCTTGATTACCAATAGGGAGGGCAGGAGAGGCAAATAGACAGCTACTGAGCCATCACTTGTCAAACTCTGACGCGCCCGATATATCGCTCATGTATTGTTCCCTCATTCCATCTGGGCCTCCGTTCCTACTTGTCAACAACAACGCACGTGCTATGCTTACAGCAAACTTTTCTGACATACACACCGGCAGATTTGTTCCGCTGAGACGAACGAAAACATTTAGTCATTTCCTTTCTCTTTTAAAAATAAGATAAAATAATTAACCTACCAAAGTGTAATGGATTTAACCATAACATGTTAACCCTCCAAAATTCCCGCATTGAGCAAAATACTCACAACCCGAATAAAAAGTTATATCTATAATTATATGTATTTGGTGATAGTGCTTCTCTCTCTAGCTACACCTTGTATCCTCCTTTTACCACTATCTTTGACTCCCAATCATTGTCATCAACTAACTGTCGCCAGGACAAAATTGATCAGCCGGAGTAACTTAAGTGTGAGTGTTTTTCTCACAGGGTGAGTTCTGGTGGATGTTTTTTACTTTTTTAATACGAGAGTTGTTCTCATCAAGCGAGTGCTTTGGTGATTTACCTAAAACTGTTTTTGGCTCTGGAACTTATCAAACCTCACCTGATCAACCTTTCACAACTGGCCACCATGCCCCTATTAACAAAACAAACAAAATGAAGAGGATTGCTGGCGTAGAAGACGAAAATCCCACTTTTTCTGGTTCGCAGTTTTTGTGCCCATTGTCCGCGGATTAAATACAAAAAGTCAAAAAAGAGTTGCCGAACATGTAGAAACAGTTTGTAATGAACATTCCATTGTTGTATGTCATTCTTGTGGATAACAAAATTTTAATTAGGTAGATTTTTATGTTGATTGACATAAAGTTTCTTCAAAACAGAATACCTGTACTGTAAATTTTGAATATCATTCGGTATTTTATATTAGTATATGATGTTTATAATAAATATATATATTTTTTTAAATATTTTATTTACCAACTTTTTTGGGGGGAAATAGGTGGTGTGAAAAAATTCTCACGCGTGAGTTCTCTGGCCACTCATTTTGACGCGAGTTCTGGAGGGTTAATATATATAAATATATGTGCGTGTATATATATATATATATATATATATATATATATATATATATATATGAATGTATAGGTGTACTTCTGTTTTCCAAATAGCAATATTCATTACATCTGAGCTCATTTACATTCATGAAATACAAATGAGAACTCTGACAGAAACGTCTAGCCATGGCACTGTTCACTTCTTCTTCTTTTTTTTCTTTTTTCGACCGAATCGTTTATCAGTATGGATGCGCACAGCCTTTAGCTTACAAGCTTGTCTGTGGTTGAGCCATAAAAACCAAAGCTAGCTGAAAAAGTGGTTGTATTATTATTTCTCATATACAACACTGTTATTTGACAGTGTACCTGTGTACAGTGAAATCACAAATATGAATGGTTAACCAGACTCAACTTATTGTCACATAAACTTCTGATTAGTAGTTTAACAGAATAGAGCACGCCATTAGTAGAACTAGAGTATTAACGGCCACCCTATCCATGAGCAGCTGTACGTACAAATATCGAATAAAGTATAATAATAAATCACTATAATAAGGTCTCTTCATATAGGGCCTTAGTATAAAATATCGCGGTTAGTATGCAAGATAGTGAATAAATGTATATAACAATATTTATAGTACATTTAATTTGCAATAAGATTGGTTCTATACAATTGTTCGATCAGACCAATGTTAACGGAGATATTTCGAATTTTCGGAAATCCTCCCCTCTAAACCCCCCTCCCCCTTTGCCCGATTTCAGCCGTTAACGAACTTGACCTTTCTTTTTACATACAACGATTAAATATCGAGTTTGGTAACGATTAAACAATAATTGCGACCGCTAGAACGATAACAGACAAATATATATATATAATTTTGAACGGACCTCATTTTCGTCATCTCCTGGGTAGGACCAATGGACATTTGAAGAAATGTTCCAAAACGCGCGTCATGAGTACGACCTCAATAGCTGATTTCCCTTAAGGGAAATCTGCTAAAAAGTAAATAAATACTGTTTAAATCTACTTGTGAGTTGTGACCTACTGAATGTTTAAGCCGTTGAGTAAAATTCCGATGCAATATTTTCATTTTAAATCAGCTGAGCAGCCAAACTTAATGAAACTCCGAATCAGAAAGGAGTTGAGGAGCTTCAACTAAAACACACCCCCTAACGGAAAAATGGCTACATTAATAAAAATTTCAATTCCTTTTCTGGGCCTAAATGTGTGCTGGGTGATCACACAGATCTTTCAACTTCGAAACGCAAAAAAAAGGTTGGCTTCAAACATATAGAGTGTTGCGAAAATTAAATACATGAAAAGTTAAACAGAGATAGTCACGTATTTGGGAAGTACGAAGGGGATGAAAGGAGCCGACCGATGAAGGACTATTGGAGCCCGAAGTGTATACTAGTGACGGGACTGTTTTAGCAAACGTGCCTAGTCCCTTCTGGACATTTTATTTGATGTTTTCCGACAATGTATATAAGGGACGCTGCCCGACGCGAGTTAGTTTAGTTAGTTCGCAGCTGTCTTCAAGTGATCATCAGTGCGTTCAGTGCGACTTAGTTTCAGTGTGGGAAAGTGTTTTATGTGAAGAACAGTGTTGTGCCGTTGTGAAGAACAGTGTTGTGCCGTGGCTCTGTAAGGAACAGTATTGTGTCGTGTTTAAGACAGTGCAGTGCCGTTAACTTCGCGAAGATGCTGTATTTTTGTGAACTTTAGTGATCGTGAGTGAATTCTTGGACTGTGTAATAAGAAGAACAGTGAAGCTATCAGTGCATACTGTGAGTAGTAATTAAGAATAATTAACCAAGTGTGTAGTGCATTGGTAAATAAATTGTGCAGTGATAAAACTCTGAAGCTTGTGACTGTTTAATTTTGCAATCCAAAAGAACTCTAATAAACAACGTTTATTACTGATTTTGTAATAAACGTAGCAATATATTATTAATAAATGTAGAACAGTTTGAAATACATACATTCTTTTGACGTGAAGAACATACGCACTCTAAAATATAAATGTAACCTTCACGTGAATTTCCGGAAGTGAGATACAAATATAACAGCTCTGAAATGCCCTTATATCAAGATGCAGTTAGATCAAGATAGTTTCTGAGGTTACAAGTGGAGACAGATCGATAGTTACTGTCTAATTTGTAGCTAGTGCTTGAAATTTATAATCGTTACTCTAGGGCAACTTATCCAATACCTGGTTAACTAACTTAATTAATTAATAAATAAGCCAAAACCTGATAGTTTTGAAAGAAGTTTTCATGGATCTAGAATCTATTTTCTTGGATAATTGAAGTTTTATATAAATAATTAAGGAATAACATAAAATACTCAAGGTAAATATTTACCTAGAGTATTTATGTCATATTTATATTTTTTTTTTCTTCTCTCTCTCACACACATATCCTACTTTTAGGATGTACTTCCCCAAACAGAATCTTGTTTAAAGGTATTACTGAAGTAAAAGTAATTTTTTTTCTCCCTATCGAAATAATTTTTTTAACATGTACCTGAAGGAACTATTGTATATCATCCTTTTCCATAGCTATTTGCGTCATATTCCAGAAAATTAGTTATATAATTTTTAATTTAAAGACAATTTAAAATAAGCACATTATTACTTTTCAATATGAAGTAATGTAATATGAATCCTTTATTGAGGGAACTTCTACTAATTCTGTCTAAGGAAAAAGAAATCTACATTTGAAAATTCGGAGAAACGCAGATATTTTACGATTATTTTGGAAAGAATTGTGTGGTAGAGGTTTGGAATTCAGAACAAAACGTGTTAATAATTCATACACAAGAAAGAAAGAAATTTAGGTTTAGCCTTGTATTTTAGTAAAGGAAAACTAATTTCCAAGGCAATTAAACCTGAGAAGTAATAATGACAGGCCGAGAGTTTCATCTCCATTTTTTTACCTTTTCTCATTACTTTAAGTCTTTGTGTTTAGGAAAGTAAAGCTGACGCCTTTTCGAATGAAGCGAGGTATTATTTAATTAAAGCAACATTTTATGGCGGATTTAGCTTTTTAATTTGACCTCAAGGTACGACTTTCCTTTTATTCTCCTCTCCCCTTCCGTGATTGCAGTGCCCCAGTTTGGAGGGCATTTTTGATTAAAATATTTACAAAACTGCCCGTTACGGCATCTCAAAAGTATTCTTAAAATCTTCCTTTTTATACAATTAAAAATCAGTCCTAATAGAGCTGAACAATTTCAGAATCTAGTGTAGTATGATATGAAGTACTGGAGTAGGACAACTGACTACAATCGGAACATGGGTAGGATTGCAGAGCTAGAAGCTGGATGATTTAGACCGCCTGTCACACTACACTAGCTTTCCCTTCCATAACTCCCACCTTGAATTCCCTGTAGGACATAGGGTCACAAGGGTTGCTTGTACTAATCTAACCGCATTATTCTATACAATCACTTAATAGTACAACTAAGCATTTAAACACTTTCACGTATCGTTTTATAGTAGTGTTTTGTATTCTATGTAAAGCTATCCATTTCTAAAATTTCATTTTCCAACTTTCTATACGACCCATTTATGATTGTAGGCAAACGGGAGCAACAGAAATATTTGTATTTTAGGCAGAGTGCCTCTTCAAAAAAAAGATTACATTTTATTGGTCTCCTAAAGGCTTTTCATGTAAGATCGGAGCTTAGTTCCTATCAATGTTGAAATACGTATTTGACAAGTTGGTACTCATCCTTATGATTTGATAAGTACTCATTTTCTCTTCTAGTTGGAAAAGAATACAATTTCTAATATTTATTTATAACTGAAACTGTTAGTCACGTGTAGATTGTAAAGAAAAACAATTCAGCTGTAAATCTGACACAAATGCTGTCTGACGCTGTGTAGATATTAAAGTGAAATTCTACCACCTACAAATTTTATATATATATATATATATATGTGTGTGTGTGTGTGTGTTTTGTGTGTGTGTGTGTGTGTGCGTGTGTGTGTGTGTGTGATATAACATTTTCCAGTCTTTCATAGTAACCTAGAGTAGCCGATTTTATTTATTTATCCCTCCCACTAGCCAGATTTCAGCCATTGACGAATTTGGCCTATCGCTTTGCATAAAACGTTTAAATACCGTGATTAGTATGAGTCAAACAAAAATTGCAACCTACAAATATATATTTATATATATATATATATATATATATATATATATATATATATATAAATAACAAACAAATTAAGCTGTCCCCTTTTTTTGGGACTACCTATCAAGGTCAGCCTCCTTATCTGCCTTATTTAAGGTAATCATATCCATTTTGAGTTTTATATAAATATCTTTTCTGTTGGGGATGTTGCTAAGGGAGCAGCTGAAGTTAAACTTTATAGTGTTAAAAATGGAAATTTACTATTCTGATGCACGTTTTTAAAATATTAGTTGACATTTGTCTTATTTTTTCAGTCTTTATATTCAGTTATTGAGCAGTAGACTTGGGTTTAACTCGTTTCGATCGAGACAGTAACCTTTTAACTGCCCAATTATGTATAATGTATTTGTCTTTAAAACATGGACAGCACTTGGTGTAGATGCCTATTTTTTCGAAATTTACTTCTTGTTGATGCCGTTTACTTGTTTCGAATCTTACTGTTGGATCAATAATTATTCTCTTGTCTTCTTTTCTTGAAATGGCAACAATATAGGATCTTCTAATGGATCTGATGAACTACAACCAACTTCCTTGTGTGTGTGTGTGTGTGTGTGTTTGTATATATATATATATATATATATATATATATATATATACACATATATAAGATATATAACAAGAAAGAGAGATTCAAATTTGGACATACCTCGTTTTCGACATCACCTAGGTAGGACGATAGACGTTTGAAGACTTTTTTTGAAAATCGCATTATCACAACCAGTTGATTCCCTTAACAAACCCGGCCGAAATACACATGCAATCAGTTTTTTTGATCTTAATATGTGTATTTGTGGACGCCTGAATATTGCTATTTTTTTTTTTTTTTATGAAGAAGAATTCCTTTGTTACTCTAGGAATCGATTTATGTAGCTAAATAATACATGATATTCTTGGAAGAATATATTCTGATGACGTAGGTACTTTTTACACCTAAACAGAATGAAGGTAGTGGAGGGAGTGGCTTGTAAACAAGACAATAATGAAGTTTTTGAGGTGAGGGTGGGGAATGTCTGTGTTTTCCGAGGGGTTGTCGGTATACAAAGGGGAAAATATCAAACAATTGTGATACTTCCCCTCCAAGGAATGAGACCTCCCTCCACCACCACCACTCTCTTTCCCCTCTAATCCCTTAATTCCCCCCTATTTCCCAACTTCCCTTCCATTCCGCCTCTAGCCCAAATCTCCAAAATTCCACCAATTCCCTGCCAGGGTGAAGTCCTACGATTTTACAAACCAAATTAGTTACGGTCATCTGAACTTAACATTACCCATTATTCTCCCACTAATTAAACTGAGTTGATCAAAGTTTGCCTGCAAAAGACGTTTTTATGCAAATCAACGGCCTTGCAAATGGAATATAAGAGTGAAAAATCTGAATTCAAATCACTCATCAAAATTTTAAAAATATGAGTTGATTTATACATCTTTAAAAATTTAATTAAATAAACTTATTTAGAGCCTCTCAGGAACCATTTAATTTCGTTAGATATCGAAAGAGTTTTAAACAGCACATATAGCCAGTACTTTAGCAGAATTAGCTCTCTTGACAGAGGCGAGGAGTACCTGTACCAAAATATGCCATTTTTTAAGACCAAAGTAATATCTCAAATCCGCTTATTAGTTACAAAAAATCAAAGATTGATAATTGGCAGGACACATTCAATCCAGAAAAGCCATGCCCCCTTTGTGAAGATACCCATGACACCGTTACGCACTTCATCCTGAAATGCCCTGTTTTAGCAGAGAGAAGAAACCACCTCCTGAAAAGTCTCAACATTCCTCAGCAATCCATGGATAATCTGTTTGACCTTATGGTCAAGAATAAAATAAACAGTTTACATGATTTTATACTTAGAAGCTTTACACCAGAGGGAAAAGAATGCAAACAACATAATTATTAAAATAAAATTAATGTTTTATGTGTTTTTCTATAGTAAATATTGTATATAGTTTTTATTTTTTGTTATATTTAAATGAATTCTCTGTTTATGTTTATATAAAGAAAAGATAAAAGAAAAATGTAATCATGAACATGGGCTGAACTCTTGCTATGAAATTGTTAAATTTTAAAAGCAATAAAAATATCATTAATTCATTCATACATCTTTAATTATAATAATTTTCTCTAATGGATTCAATTATGGCAGGATATCTCTAATATATCTCCAAATATTTTCCGATCATATTTAGTAGAAGGAAGAATAAGGTTCTTTCCCAATTGAGCGCATATATAGCATATTATTATTCAAAGAACGAAATATATTATCCTCTTGATTCAATAACGTTTACCTACGCTTATCGGTTCCTTGAATTAAATAATCATTAACATCAAACTCATACATCATGGTCCAAATATTTTATTTTTTTTTAATTGAATTCCTAAACAACAACATTACATACTAATAAAGATATAAATGTTTATGTAGTTTACTCCTTCTTTAAACCCTATTTCGTCCACAAGCGAACAAGGTCTTTAGTTTTGTCCTCCCAGGAAATTTAGCTATTGATGATGTACACATGACACCATTTCCGAAATATTTTCTCAATTTTTCTTCAATAGTTCTTCGATCCTACCTAGAAGATGACGAAAATTGGATCCGTTCGAATACACACACACACCAGCATTTGCAATTTTTAACCGATCGTTACCAAACTAATATACTATTTAAAACTAAAGGTCAAGTTCGTTAATGGCTGAACTCGGACTAGAGGAGGGCAGGTTTAGAGGGGGAGGATCGAAAATACCGGTATTATTGCTGAATCACATTGTTTATTCTTCCATGTCTCTTATCATGTTTAACCTTACAATAAGACGTTTCATGACAAATCGTTTAATGGCATTTGTTCAATTCGACTGATAATAACAGATATTTCTGTTGTTTGTTATTAACCTGTCACTAAACTGCTTCTCCTCTTGGTCCCTGACATATCTGACATTTACAAACTTCAGTTTTACAAGGAACGCATAAATATCAAGTTTAATAACATTCAAACATAAACCACACACACACACACACACACACACATATATATATATATATATATTAACTATAACTAAAAATTCGTTGCCATTTTGAAATTTAAAGGATTATGTAGGTTTAGTCCGTAGTATATACAAGGCATAAGAAAGGTCTCTTTTATTCATTATACAAACAATAGTAAAAATTCCCGAATTCTTTCCCTTCCTTCAGCCAATATCCTTCCCTGAACCAATATTTGAACTTGGAGAAGACAAAGTAAATTAAGTAAAAAAAAAAGTAAAGGCTAATATTATTCAAGATAATAAAGCATGTACTGTCATCAGAGTCCATTGCTGATAAAGGGAGATTGGATGGAAAGGACATTGGTTTTTATATGTATTTATCTTGAGGGATAGTTCGGAGGGGACCTGTTCTATCTGCTAAATCTTGCCCCAGCTAAAGGGCGAGCTATTGATCCGAACCCACCTTGTTTTTCTTCTGTCCGAGATATGACAGAGCATTTCTTGTCACGATAGCATCGCTCTGTCTCCAGCTTATATCCCAGTGCGGTTCAAGGTCCATTTATGAATTTACATATAAATATATAGCTCGGCGGCTCCTTTGATAACAGTTTTGGTCGTTTAACTGTAGCCACAAATCACGTTTTTGTAACTTCTTATTTGATACGTGATGCAGGCCCGACGTGGTGGACTGACCATCGATCAGAAACGACACATTCTTTTTTTTTTCTTAAAATCAAATTCATTAAGCCCACTTGTTGCAACTACAACCAATTACGATATGTACATCTCCATCAAAAGGACTGCCCAAAGCGCATCATATTTATGATAATACTATATTTAATATTTTTTTAATCCAGGAAAAGATTCATTTAGTGTACCAACACTTTCGATATTTCTGGGGAATCTATATATTTGCAGACGGCAAGATTCATTAATATTGTATTGCACATAACTATATTGAGTCATTATGAATCATAATTGCATAAATTATATTGAGTTCAGTTTGGGAAGGCAACAGTAGTGTCCTGTTAACACACTGTCACAATACACATCTGTTATGTGTTTCAAATATTTTAATATTAAAAAGCAAAAAAAACTAGCTCAGACTTTGAATTCAGAATTATTATTTATAAATATGTTTTTATGGAATATGAATTTCGGTAAATAGAAGTTTCTTATATTTTGTAAATAGTTAAAGTATATGTGTATTTAAAATATATGTGTATAAGTACGAGTATAAAAATATATGGGAGGAAGAGAGTTAAAAGAGAGGTATATTTGAATTGTACATAATTACGTAATAAAGATGATACTGTTTCTAGAAAGCGCTTTGGCACTATAATAAAATCATTCATGCGAATTTTATCCTTTTTCCTTCAACCATTCTCATGATTATAATGGCTTATACCTGCCAGAAACCAACTTTGAGTTCCAAATCTCAGAAATGTTCTGATATCGTCTATAAACCCTCCGTAAAATGTTTTATCTTTTAAAATGGCGGGAAGGAGTTTAGAGAAAAAAAAATTAAAAATTAGATTCTGCTAATTTTTATAATGTATATAAGCCACTCCTATACCAGTGATTCATTTACAATGCTGTAAATGGATTGACTTTTAAGAACTAATTATCAACTACGTCTTCTTGGTTTTTTATTTTCAAGATGCCAGCTGCCTTAGCACTGCAATCGATATTGTTCTTACAAAGATTTACTGTCAGTCCTACTAAACGCACCCCTACCAACAAACACCAACAAGTTTTTCATCATTCACAGTTTGTAATTAGCCAGTCTCACCCTCCACGAAAGACAAGACAGTCTCTAGATGTCATCACCACGTACCCTACTATTTCCAATTCACCTCTAGTACAAATACAGAAATCTCTTTTCAAAGTCAAAATATTAACCTCGATGTTGGGACCAATAATTTTTACCCAGGAATTTCCTGATATTCGGGGCGTTTGAACGAAATGACGTATCGTGCCCATACATTTTGCATGTACAATGGGACGCATTGGATGATCCAGGTTAGTAATGGAGTGAATGGACTATAGAGGGACTAACGTTTCCCTGGAGATCTAATTCATTCACATGATTTATTATCAAACTCTTCACCATATATTTCCCTTTTTCATTCTGTGCCTCTTTAAAAAAAATTATACTCCGATTATTCTTCTTCAGGTTTACAATTTCTGATTTTTTACAATTTTTCCTTAGGATTTTCATAGACAAAATATTATTTTAATTTTCATTCCAAAAGAGGAAACAAAGATGATTTTATTACAAATGAAATTGATTTAAGGGATCTGGAAAGTTGGTGTATACAAAGAAAATCATTTTCTTTTGAAATTTGAGTTGCTTCGGGGGGTAAGGTTAGCCGTGTGAGTTAAGACGCTGGTCTTAATCTCACAAATAAAACTAGAGTCGAGAGTGTGATTTTCTCCTTGGCAATAGAGCTTTATTTAGTGACGAACTCATTAAATAAATTTTTTTGATCCATCCTGGATAGAAAAATGTGATAACTAGTAGGTATCCCGTCCCAATTAGCCTTAATAAAAAAAATGTGACCATTTGGATCACGTTATATAATTTAAAAGAAATTTGTGTAATAAAATATATGTGTAAACATTTTAAATCTCCTGGTTAATCGTCCAATTTAGATGATGTTTTTAGGAAACATCAGGACGATATTAAACAGTTATGTACATATCACATTACCAAATGCATTTAAATTCAGACTGTAATATTCTTAATAAAGTAAATTAATCATTTTTTGATTATATTTTATTTACGCAACATTAATAGAATGTGAAGAATCTGAGCCAATCCTTTTTAATTTTCTTTCTTGTAAAGGAAGTATTCTATGCGTGAAGGCTACGATTTCCAGCTTTCAACAGAATTGAGGAAAACCCGTTTTGACCCTCCTGATTCCATTTCGATTAATTTCAACGTGATTTCTATACGTAATGGTATTTTGCACAACAAAAAAACGACTAGCATTAGAATGTTGAAATCACATATAAGACTGTTGAAGCAGATGCAGAAGGTTCGTACATTTTTTGGGCCATAAAATAAATAAATTATGGTCCATAAGATTTTTAATCCGGTTCATTGCAAGAGAAAGATCGAATCACACTTTCAAATAAAATTATTTTAAATCAACTAGAGCAAAACAATTTGTTTATGGAATTTAATAGGAGTACTAGGAACTCATGAGGTGCCCACCTCGTATTATAACGTTTTGACGTACCCTTTTACGTTATGTTAACATTTCATGGAAATAAATACATTTCAAATTCATTAGCAATAGTGTTTTAAGCATTTTGCTACTTCAATTTTGAAATATATTTCCCAAAAATATCGAAATAACAAAAAAAATAGTTAGAATAACTCCACACAAAAACAAATACTGAGAATAAATGCTAAAGCCAAGGAGACAGATAGCCCATTTAGTGACAAAAATGAGTCGTTAGCCGCTCTCGAGATGGCAAATAAAGGGGAGATTTTATGAAGTCATTACATTTGCTAAAGACAGGCTGGAAATAAAGAAATAAAGTGTATTCAAGCAGATTACGTTAAACAGCTACTTCTCAACCCCCCACCACTAGTAGCCTAGCTTAGAGGCAACACATAAATTTCTTGTATATTCCCTTAGCCTGTCCAACTGAGATAACACTACATTGTACGAGTACAATCGTCCCTAAAACAGATTGCAATGCGGCCCTTGTTATCGTTACAAACAGACCGCTATTCAGACTAACTGCTGGATACAGTTCAGGAGAGATATGGTCGTCCCATTTGCTAACACTCAACTATTTGTATTTTGATGTTCAACCCATCAGATAGACTCGGCTTACTCCCTTGTGCATAATTCAGCGGCATACTTGATATTTAGACGACAAATACGAACTCAACCATTCAAACCTAAAAGCGAGATGTCTCACATTTCTTACATTAAATATTGCGAGTTAAAATAGGTTGCAGAAAAAAGTAGTTTACCAAAAGTATAAAAAAAAAAAAAATAAAAAAAAAACAGGTATAAATTACAAAATTGGTGTTACCAACTATGAAATGAACACGTCATCTTCACTAGCAACTTACGCAAAACCACAAGTGACATGATTTGGTGCAATATCGAGTATCAAAGAAATTATTACATTTAACTAATTATACGTAAAAGATAAATCACCTGAACCTAACGAAATCCCTGGGCATTGTTGAAACACAATGATGATCTTGTTAAAGGAGGGATTCATCTGATGATTTCAGATATATAATTCAAAAACAAAACGTCCGTCACTCAGATGCTGCGTAAACGAATCATATTTTCTACATACAGCAAACACACGATGATGACATTCTCTCACATTCTATTCTCGATCTCTCTAGTTATAAGAAGCCTTTACAACAAAGACTTCAACATTTAAGTCGGATTGAGATGTTTATTGACACAATGATATAAAAAAAAAAAACCGTCACGCAGGGATGTGCGTAAACTAAGCACATTTCCCGTGTGAAGTTTAACAATAGATAAATCTACATACCGGTAAGAACACCACCGTGAATATTAAGTGAATAAATGCAAACTATAATAAGAAACCTCCCGACCGGAAAGCTTGTGAAATGTAAACAAACAGGTCTGACATCGGCTCAGGGGAAAGAAAAACAATATACGTACAGGTAACAGTACCGTGAATGCTCAGTAAATGTACAAATTAATAATCCCTATAACGGAAAGCGGCTGAATTGTAAAGAAACAGGCAAGCTTCGTAGCGCTGCATAGATAGACCGGAAAATCAAACAATTAATGAAATATATCTGAATATAACATATTAATTTTATTGAAAACAATTTACTAAAGCTAGTGCTGTAATTCGTAATGAATCAGAATCAATTTTATTCAAAGTAAATGTTCAATGAAAACAATATTAAGTATTTAGGCTTAAATTAATGCGCTTTATTATATAACAGACCATTATTTATGTAACACTAGTGAGAAGTGGGGGTTTACTGTAGGCTGAAAACTGAAAAATTCAAATATCTCGGTTAATATTCAAGATAGAGAATAAATGTGTTTAAAAACATTTATAGTACATTTAATTTGCAATAAGATTGATTCTATACACTTTTTCGATCGGACTTATAGTAATGGAGATATTTCGAATTTTCAAAATTCTCTCCCTCTAAACCCCCCCCCCTCCCCCTGGCCCGATTTCACCCGTTATCGAACTTGATCTTTCTTTTTACATAAAACGACTAAATATCGAGTCCCTTAAACGAAAATCGAATCGGTAGAAGTGGGGATTCACTGGCTGAAGACGGAAATGCACAAATAACCAGCTTATCACTTCTTTTAAAGACGAAATGTGCCAAGCAATTGTAGAAAATTAAACGTTTAACAAGAGTGATGGCGTAACACTTTTCCATCTAAATCAAAATAAACGGAATGACTCAAATATTTTATTTTGCCCCTTCCTCTCCTTCAATCACAGCCTTTAACGAACTCGTCCTACAAAGATCACTCATAGAGAGAGGTTGGTAACAATTAAACGAAAATTACACCCAGTTGAAAGAAAACAGACATATACAAATTTGAACGGGTCTCTTTTCGTCTCCTTGGTAGATGGATATGCGATGGAGGATGTTTTTGAGTACAACCTCAATGGCTGATTTCCAAAAATAAAATCTGATATCACTGTCAGAAGAACGGGGAGATAAGATTATATAGACAATAAATCTAAATGTAGACCTGTCTCAGCCTACAAGAACATGTCTGAGGCATTCTTTAAGAAGTTTAACAAGGAAAGGATACTTTTTTTTCTCTCTCTTTTTTTTTCTCAGACCCTAGTATACCTGTGCCTTTGTCGGTAGGGATAGGTCTATTAAACCTAGGGAGGAATAGACAGGTTCCCTTTTTTTTTTCTTTTTTACCTGAGTCCAGGTTGCCTCACGTAAAAGGTTGAAAAACAAGGAGATGCAGGACCTTGTAAAGCCCTGGGTGGGTTTGAGCAGGTAGGTCTTTTACTGAGCTATGCGCTCTATTTTAAGGGGTGATTGTAAGGGTTTTGGGGTGATAGAGCGTGAGGAATTGTGGGTTGACCTGGCATCTGGCGGTACCAGGTAGGAATTGTGAGGGATAGTAGAAAACGAAGTAAGGAGGTAGTATATGAGGAGAGTAGGTAAGAAGAAAAGAAGCAAGATTCCCATTACAGGAGAGCGATCCCGTAAGAAGGCTGAGTGTTAAATAATTAATAAGTAAGAGAGAGGGGGAGGGGGAGAGATGTGCGCCACAGTAGCCTAACCTAACATAACCTAATACTAAACTATATACTAACTAGGCTAACACTAAACTAAACTAAACTTATTCTACTGCGAGTGGTTGTGAGTTGAGGTGGTTTTTAAATTACATGGACGTCTCTACTAGGGCCATCCTTTGACGTTAGCAAGTGCATGATATCGACAGAGCGCTCATCTACATCAGCCCTTTGCCAATTCACCGGTTGCTGTGGTGTTTGTAGGGAGTTGTAAAGTGTGTTGTCCATTTTGTGAGTCAATAAATTTTATATGTCTTTTGGCAATAGTGTTGTGAATGGGTTCGAGTGATAGGACTTCGTGAATGTTGGCGTTTTTATTGTGTCGGAGTGTGGTGTGGGTAACTATGCGTCGGGCAACAGTGTTTTGGTAAGTCTGTAGTCTGTTGAGGGAGGTCTTGGTGAGATACGTATCTAAGTAGTGGGGAGCCGTATAGTAGGGCGGGTTGAATAACGCCTCGGAGAATCATGAGTTTTAGCCTGAGGCTGAGGGTAGGGGACAGTAGGAGGTGGTTGAGAGAGTAAAATGTGGCCCACACGGAGTCAACTTTGCGCATCGTGTGCGTGGAGAAAGTGAGATGGCCATCCAGGTGAATGCCTAGGTAGCAGATTGATCTTGAGAGCGGGATACTGGTGCCGTTGAATGTGAATTCGGAAGGCATTGCATTCCTTTGATAAAAATCAAAGAGTAGGGCGTCGTTTTTAGAAGAGTTGACCTTTATGTTTAATTCCAGTAGTAAGTAATTCCCGGTAACGGGCGGTACCTGGAGGGTTGTAAGGGTAGAAGAAAACGAATGAAGAGGAAATATGACGGCTCTAATGAACTTGTAACAGTTATATAAGCCGGTGTCTATCTGTCGCTTGGGGCCCCCTGCTTTAATATTTAATAGTAAGTCGGGATATTAAATAGTGAGTCAGGAACGAGTGCGGGCTACTGGCAACACTGCGGGCTTAACCTATTCATGGAGGTTACAAGAGGACAAAGGAACCAGTCAGTGCCTCGTGCAACAGTGCCTCAAAACCATTGTAATTGTTGATACATTTATTAAATTGTTTTATTCACTTCTCTCTTATTATTATACACATTACCCACACCAAAAACTCAAGGATGGCTTACAGAGGGCTGTAGCTAATCGAATCTCTTAGACCAATCCAACTATTACCATTTTTCAGCTAATCCATGCACATTTCAATGGTGTTCATAAAGAGGTAAAAACTTAACGGACAAGGTTGCTCAGAAACCGTCACATGAAATATAATTAACAATTAAAATTAATACAACAATTGAGAAACCAATTTTGAGATTTCAAAATTTACGATCACTGATTGTAAAGAAAACTGTCAATTGTTCTTTTCTATGTATTGAGAAGACTTTCAGTCTTGTATTCATTTTTAGCACTCTGATTTGTTTCTAATTAGTCGTTCTAAGAAACATTTTTATTTCATAAATATGTCTATAAATTTATTATTTACTGCTATATTAAAAAATTCGAAACGTTTTCCTCGGTTTGGAGAATGTAGTCCATGTTTCTTTGGAAGTCTATTCAACTTTATATAACCAAGTTAGTAGCTTCGCTTCGCTAAAATCTTTGGGTTTTCTAATGTTTTATCTTTTAGGCCCATCTTCTTTATTTCATTTCTTATTTATCCATTTTTTGCTCCCCAATTGAGCCCCTTTAGCTACCTTTATGGAGTCCTTTTCGGACACCAACGCTGGGAATCCAAACGTTGCTAGCAGTAGAGAATAAAAGACAATAATTTTATTCAAGTTTTAGCTCAAATGATGAGCTTTTTACAGCAATTTGTACAGACAGATTTTTTAGCCATAAATGTTATAACCTGTACCTTAATAGACCCAGGTTTGAATTCTTAATTATTATTAATATAAAGAACTTCTATATAAATGGGGCAGGAATATAGAATAACTTGATAATAACAATAAAGAATCAGAATATAAAGTTGCTGAACTCTCGTATACAATTAGATGGCTGATAAATGTTCTTACAATAATATTTTCCTAACTTTTATTCATAATTATGAGAATAGTACATAGAACATTTATCACACTTCTTTAACAATTTTGTCAAATGAACTATTTTATACCAGAAATATAACATAGTCATATTTTTTAAAAGATGAACGAAATAAATAATGTATCGTAGTAAATTAAATTGTGTAAAGTTGTATTGGAAGTAAATTTATGACGTTCCTTCTGTAAGTAGGTACACATAATTCATAGATGGCTAGCTTTATAATATTGAACTTTATGTTTCTAACTTCTAGTTGTGCAACACACTTCTGGATCAAAATACACTAAGAAAAAAAGAGGTTTAGAGGAGGGCGAAAAAAATTGAAATTTCTCTCTTGTATTGGGGATACTAAACATTTGTATAGGATCTCTTTTTTTTATCTATTCTATATCTGTACACCATGCTATATGCTATTTATGAGTGATCGTGTAATACTTGTAGATAACTTTTAAATAAAATGAAACCACAAACGTTGTTCATATCATGCAATAGGAGTACTAGAAACTCATATGCTGCGCCCACCCCATTTTATTTTAAAATTAGATTGTATGTTATAAGATAAAAATTCAACTGAACGACGCCTGTTGGTTTAACGTTTTCGTAATTAACTAAGCCTGTATCTAGATAAAAACCTATGAATAACTTTGCATGCAGATAGGATAAGCCAGAGAGCATCCATAAACTGGCGACGACATGGAAAGAGTTATTACCTTTGCTAGTTGAGAGTTGTACAAATGGTGGATGGGAGGGAGAAAGCTAACAAATGGAGACCGGTCTTGTTTGCACAGGGATAGATTAGTCTCATTCCAACAAGCCTTCTAAGTATTTCCCTTCGATACATTTAATTAATAGATCAACTATTAACCTACTACACACTATGTGTTGATAGTTATAAAACCCTTTCTCTGGTATAACTTTCCCCTTTTTTTAAGTAAAATATTTTTTTCAATAGGCAGAATTTTAATTTGTGAGTGACAATAGATCAAGATTCAAATAGATTTATTGTTACGTGTCGTATGATTTGAATTTGGCGCCGGTTTTTCGATCTAGGAACCTTTAGACTTCCCACGCCCTACCGGCCGGTAACTAAACCTTTCATTCCTATACAGACCAGTCGGGAGAGCTCATTTTTACTCAGTTTCCAAGCCTCCTATCCATCTTGTTGGGGGATTTGGTTCAGGACTTATCCCCCTCTCTGTGGGAATCCGTTTCCCTTCGACGCTCCAATTACGCAGTTCTTACTTTCTCAGTGAGTTAAGACGGTGAAGAGCGAGTTTCCTTATCCCCTTAGATCTTGCTCTTCTTCTTTTTCTTCTCAATTTCATCCTTCAGTACCGTTTCTCAGTGTAAATGTTTCAGAGGTAAGCCAAATTTATTACAATATTTTATTTTGATTATATGTTATCTGAGTTCACCAGAGCCTAATGCATTTCTGATTATATTTTATTTATGCAACATTAATAGAACGTGAAAAATCTGAGCCAGCAACATTCCTTGTTATTTTCCTTTGTTGTAAAGGAAGTATTTTATGCCTGAAGGCTACGGTTTTCAGTTTTCAATGGAATTGATGGAAAAACAGTTTTGACCCTCCTGAATCCATTTTGACTCGTTTCAACGTGATGTCTGTAAGCAAGTTCGTATCTTGCATAACAGAAAAAACGATTAACATTAGAGAGTTAAAATTGCATATGACTGTTGAAGCAGATACAGAATATTCGTATAGGTCCTTTTTTGTCCACCATAAAATAAATAAATTATGCCCCATAAGGTTTTTAATCCGATGCATTGCAAGGGGAAGATCGAATAGCACTTCCAAATAAAATTATTTTAAATGAACTACAGCAAAACGTTTTGTTTATGGAATTTAATATGAGTACTATGAACTCATGAGGTGCCCACATCAGATTTTTTGATATGGATGGAACTACCAAATGATACATTCCCTTCCTGTTTTTACGAGATCTACATGAACCCAGGACAACATTTTTGAGCCCTTTGAGCAGACTATATATCATATGCTCATAATTGTATATTAATATATTTATTTAGTATATACTGTGAAAGTTAACTTGCTGAATTGACGCAGTTGGCAAATGGTAAAAGTACGGGAGGATACAGTCCTCCCCAGGTGGGCAAGCGTCCTTAATGCTCGCTACGGATCTCAACATCCGATGATGGAAAAATCATTAACAATATCTATTAAATTAGCTTAGGAAAAAGTTACATATATCAAACACTAATGCCAGTTGCATGGTATTTTATATGCCATTTCATCTAAAGTTGCATATATTTCGCCTGTCTCCATGCGTAGTCCTAGTTCAACAGAATCACATGAAACTAGCAGAAGAAGGCTCTGCTCTGCACCTTTGACATCATTGCCAAAAGTGACTCAAACCACCATTTCTATTCAAGGATGACTTACATAATATAGAAATACATAGATTAATTTTTATTTAATTTAATTGAATTACGAAATGATTTATTTCAGGAATACTTTATTATTTATATACTATGTATAAGTTCATTTTAGTAGATACCCATTAATTTTTTCATTACAACTCTATATTTGAACCTGGAGTCACTAAGTAAAATAAATGTAAATATCATTAAATAATACAGATAAACATTAAATAGTACCCAATTTGTAATATTACATAATATTGACGTTGAATTCGAAAAAAAATAATAGTATCAGTAGAAGTGTTTCGTTATATATGATCATAAAACAATAAATGATGCTATAAATTAAATTCAGGAGCCTAAGATATGACTATTAATTGATCCCTGCTGAGAGTAATTCGACCAAATGCTGCGAAACTCCCGGAGATTGGGACAAACAACGAGGAAGTAATGGGTGGCTTCAGTTCCCAGGAGAATTTTAATTTTAATTTAAGAAGTCTAAAATTTAAAACTATTTTGATTTAAATATACCATTTGTAGGAATTCTTGTCATCCATTTTGATAATTAAAATAGCAATTCTTGGAGAATAGGGCATGTATGTATATGTATATATATATATATATATATATATATATATATATATATATATATATAATCACTTAGATGAACATCATGAATAAAGTTCTCCAATTCCATCAATGCCTGGACATTATTGATAAAGTCCATGTCCTCGACTATATGAGGGTTAGTACCCATGGAGATGTAGATGATGACATTGTGGGAGCGTAGATGGAACATTTCTAGGATTCCAGAGGTATAAATTCCATTAAGACCTTATTGCTTTATAGACGGAGAACTTGAGATAGTTGGGTCAACGGATACCTCAAGTCTGCGCCAACTTGAGTGCTCTTGATTAAAATCATCGAAGCACCTAGACTATTATGAAGAATCATCAGAAGAAGATCTACCGTAGTCCCCCAAAACTTTAAGTATATCTTGACAGAACTTGATTAAATTATATTTGTATTCAAGTTCAAAACTTGTGTATAAATATTCCGAACAGAAGAGAAAAGCCTACGATGTGCGTATACGCAAACGTACGTATATACTGATATACACGCCTTCTGCTTCCTCTGACTCTTTGCCACTACCTGCTCTAACAACTGCTGGCAAAGTTTCCGGGGCAGTAGTTCCACGCATCGCTTAGTCAGGAACTGCTTTCTTTGCTTTGACTCTCGCCGAGGACGGCCAGGAGACAAGCTGTACCCGGAGTACGGAGAACTTATATATGATAAGGATCAATAAGAAGGCCAAGTCCTCTACTGTTTGACCTTAATCTCACGTGGTAAACATAGAGGCGAGTTCGATTCTTGCCTGGGCAAAGGAAATTATTTAGTGACGGAATTCATTAAATAACAGCCTAAGCACCTTGGCTTGAAAAGGGTGGTAACCTCTAGATAACCCGTCCCAATCAGCCTAAGTTGCAAAAACTGGACGTAAATAAATAATAATAATAAATAATACCAAATTTTGTTTTCTTTCAACTTTTACTGTGTGAAATACTTGGAAATACGTAGTGTGATGACGATTTCAATTATGCTTTTGTAGTCTATACTCAAAAGTGTTTATTTTATCTATGCAATACTTTATATTTAACCTTGTCGACACTAAAGGTCAACAATTTGGACTAGGTACAGGGCAGAGGAGGGGGATTAAGAGGGGTTGATTCGATAATTCGAAATATCTCCGTTATTATAGTATGAGTCGGGTCGAAATTATAAAACAAAACTTGTTAAACGGATGATGCTCTTCAAATATTCTTCTATACGCGTGTTCCCAGCACGTTGGAAATCCGCGTAGTTTTCACTGGACTTTTTTATTTACTAGTTTGATTTGAATTTCCATCCAAAAAAGCACAACTAAAAACGTATTTATTTAGATGTGTGTGGCTTCCAAACGTGGAAGTTCTGAATGGAGTAAGTATCACGGAAGTCTAGTTATCCATTCAAAAAATGAGAGTGTCACGAATTTCACTGTATCTGATTTCTCTTAAGGTAAACCTGTGAATAATTTCAAGCTTATATTAATAAAAAATGTAAATTCAAATTTTCAACAAATCTAACAAACACTTTTCTGAAAACGTTCTAACATATAAGTGATTCTCATCAACTGTGAAACACCAGAG
Source organism: Riptortus pedestris (assembly GCA_019009955.1). Classification (NCBI taxonomy): domain Eukaryota; kingdom Metazoa; phylum Arthropoda; class Insecta; order Hemiptera; family Alydidae; genus Riptortus; species Riptortus pedestris. The sequence continues at coordinate 73,639,926 of CM032229.1, forward strand.
AAATCGACGTTCGTTATTTTTTCTTCCGGTAACGCAAGGGAAAAATAAAGTTAGCTTTAACATTTCGCAGGGACGCATAGCAAGTCATTGCCCTGCTATTAGATGAACACAGTTTAAAAGCCTGGGACTAGCGTGCGCAGATTAGACTAAGCCTGGTGATTTGGAAGGGTCAGTTGCTGAAGGTGTGGTAGAGAGGACTGACAGTATCAAGCTGCTGCATCTGATTGGGCTTCCATCTGTTTGGTTCGGTCGTTTCCCTGTCAGCACGGTCGATCTCATTACCATACTACCACTAGATAAAGCCACTTCTATCCCCTTCAGCCGCTTCACGAGAATTCGATTGCCTTCAAAACTAACTCGCAAAGCTCACTCAGACTATCTTTGCATAACAACACCCGACTACAAAAATTCATTCTTATCTCATAATTTAAATTAGTAGAGTTCCCTAAATATACCTAATTTATTAGTTTCGAAAAAGGGTATCTTCATACTAATATTTTTTTTTTAACGGGAGCATGACGAGAAATACTAGATTTAAGGTGCCTAGGATAAAATAATTATTGGCTAATAGGTACACAATAAATTAATTGTCGAGCAACAATTCGTTTTAGCAGATTTCCCTGAAGGGAAATCAGGTATTGAGGTCGTACTAATGACGCGATTTTCGAAAAATTGAATAGAACCAATCTTATTGCAAATGTAATGTTCTATAAATGTTTTTCGTTGTTTTGTTATTTGATTGCGTTCTATTATTTAGGTGAGTTTTATTTAGTTGCGTTCCGTTATTTAGTTGTGTATTGTTATATTGTTGCGTTCCTTTATTTACTTAAGTTTTATTTAGTTGCCTTACGTTATTTAGTTGTGTATTGTTATATTGTTGCGTTCTGTTATTTAGTCGAGTTTTGTTATTTGTTTGCGTTCTTATTTTGTATTATTTAATTTTTTCTTGTTTCTATTTCATTTTTGTATTTTGTTTATATAAATTATTTTTGTTGTTTTCTTTTACGAGCAATATCGCCTCGCTGCGAACGCTCCAAAATAAATAAATAAATATAAATGTTGTTATGTACATTTTTTCACTATCTTGATTATTAACTGAGATATTTGCATTTTTTAGTTTTCGGTCTTCAGTAAAGCCCCACTCCTACTCATCCCATATTAACAATATTCTATTATGTTATGAAGCACTTTATTTGAAGCTTAAATACCAAGTATTGTTCTCATTGAACTTTTAAGTTTTGAGATAGATGCAAATACGTGACGGACTTTTATATATACAATATATATATATATATATATATATATATATATATATATATATATAGATATATATATTCTAAAAATATTGGTTCATATATTATCTCTGAATTATTCATTGGGGCTCTAATTTTTAATTTTATGTTTATTGCTCTTAATGTTTCTTCTATGTGTACATATATATTTTTTTTTAAATAATAAAAGCTTGTATGCAATTTTATGGTTTGTGTTTACAAGAAGAGCACTTATGATGGAGCGTGTACTCCGAATGAGCTCTGTCTTTGAGAATAAATAATTGTGAAGGAGCGAGGACATTTCTTTCTTACCTGGGATCAGCTTCCTTCACCATCCAGCACATCAAAAATGGTTATTTATTGGAGATAACGGTCTTCAACAAATGTAATATAATTATCCTATATAAACTGCGACCCCAATAAAAACATAAATAAAAATCTAATTTCTATATTCTTTTTTGCATTAATAATCGAGACCGCAGTAAAACGTTTAGTTCAACGTTACACTCTACAGTTCGTCATGGTCATGAGGAAAACTCACTATTTTTGTGTCTTTACAAAATATTCTTTCAAGGATAACCCATGCTAATCTGATAATGTTTCTTGGTATTCATGGGACTTAAATTTTCCAATTTCCTAATAATTGTGAGCAAGAATTATACTTAATAAAAAAAAAAGTATATAAAGCCGCATCCCTTAATTAACACACATATATATATATATATATATATATATATATATATATATATATATAAAGAAAGAAAGAAAGAACACTCCAGTTTTCTCAAGCATAACTTAACATATAGTCAATAATTTACTATGCACACATTCCATTATTATTTAGTATTACACAGACCAATAATTATAGGACGTCCTAATCAAATAGTAGCTCTCACAGATCACAAATTATAAATGACGAGTTGACAATGTGATAATGATTCAGAGCAAACAGAATTTTTCCTCTTCTCAACCTGCTACCTATTTACGGACTATTATATAATACTGAACTATATACTACAATGATCAATAAGTGAGGAGGATAAACGAGAAAAAGAAAATGATATCAAAATATTACAATGAGAACTCTCAAAGTGGAAGTCTGGTGCGTTGTGTGCTTATTGCCATGAACTGACACTTCCACCTTGAAGTTAATATGCATTCTAAAGAACTACTGATTAAGACCATTAAAAAAAAAAAAAAAAAAAAAAAAAAGTTCAATACCAAATACTAATGTCAATTCTATCAACATATCTTATTTTAATTGATTTTTCCGGTTGAAATCGATTTTGAATTATATGTAAATCGTAATTGGCACATCAAGTAGTACGTTTCTTCCGCCAGTATGTGTAATACTATTGATTTCTGATATTTTGTTTTAAAGAAGTGTGGACTATAAACAGCACCACTAGTGTAAAATCTGACAGTATAAGTCAACGGCTGAATGTCGATTACACCTGCCAAACGCTATCAATGCGAATGCACAGGTTTCAACCCTGTGTGTATGTTGCACTCAGCAGTTCAAGTTTCTATTAGGTACTCTGTGCAAAAAAAGATGCTCAGAAAATTCAAATCCACTTATTTGTGAATCCCATAGTATAGGTTAGATAAAATTGTTTGAGAATGCAATAGTACGGCTATACTTTTTCAACAGGATTAGTTTTTAAATATTTTCTAACTGATGCATAAGAAAGAGAAATCAGCTATTATGGTCGTACTCATGACGCGATTTTTGAAAAATTTCCTCAAAATGTCCATTGATCGTACCTAGGAGATGGCGCAAAGGAGGTCTGTTCAAAATTATATATAATTGTCTGTTACTGCTCTAGCGGTCGCACTTCTTATTTGATCGTCACCAAACTTGATATATAGGCATTTCATACAAAACCAAAGGTCGAGTTCGTTAATGGGCTGGCATCGAAGGAGTGGGAGGGGGAAGGTATTGAGGGGGAATTTCGAAAATCTCCGTTATTATACGTCGGATCGAAAAATTTCATAGAACCAATCTTATTGAAAATATAATGCTCTATACATATTGTTTTTTATATTTCTTCTCTATCTTTAGTATTAACGGAGATATTCGCATATTTTAGTTGCCATTCATCACTAAACCCCCGTTCCGACTCATGTCATATTAGTAATAAGCTGGTATATCATAAACTACTTTACTCCAAGCTTAAATACCAATTATCGTATTCATTAAACGTATACTGTGTGAGATACGTGCAAATGCGTAGTGAGATGAAGTAATCAACGAAGATTGAAAGAGGTCGTAAATCGAAAATACTTAATTCTCCTAAAACCATACTTGATATTTAACTTTTTTGTTGCACACTAAAGATCGTATTAGTTAATGGTTGACATAGGGGGTGGAATAAGGGGAGGGGGGAGCTTAGAGGAGGAAATTTTAAAATTCATAATATGGCCTCATTATGAGGCGTGTCGCAAAATGTTATAGAACCAATCTTGTTAAGCTACAGGTGCTCTACAATTGTTTTCTATACATTTTTTTCGTAACTCATTTATTAATAATGAATAATCAGTTATTTGCACTTTCTTGTTTTCAGCCTTCATTAATCCCCCCCACAACCCTTTTATTCATTGGTTTTTTACATGGGAATAGAGAATGAGATCACAAGTGTGTTATACTATCAATTGGGAAATCTGCTTAATTTACGAATCAACAGCGCGGCCGACTTTTTTTATATTTTGCCACTTCTCTAAAATTCCTCTTCTCCTGTTCCGATTTCCGCCATTAACGAATTTGATGGGGTTTTTATATCTTTTACGTATAGAACGATCAAACAAATATGATGAACGCTAGAGCTTTAATAGCCAAACGAGAGAGTGTGTGTATCTACTAGGTAGGTTGGCTTTTGGTGAAATATTTCCAAAGTTCTGTAATAAGTACAGCCTGAATGGCTGATTCTCAATACAGTAAATTTGTTAAAAGCAATATAACAACAGAAATTCATATTAGTTCATTATTTCATAGCACGAGTTGTTAGGTACTCTGGAAAATACTAATTTAAATAAAACAGCGCGTTCATGTGGCGCCATCTGTCGGGCTAAACCAGACGGCATTTATTCCCTTCCGAACTGGCAGTTATGTTTTAAAACTAACTTTCGTATGCAGATAAGGGACTCCTGGCCAGCATTTCTAATATAACCATCCACTTACAGGTCAGTAATTGCAACTGGCATGACAAAACGGAATATTGAGCGACTAATTATAACCCTTTAAAAAATATACTAACCAGCCACTCCTGGAACGAAATAACAAACAAAATATTTTATCTACTTATATTTAAAATCTACCCTCTGCTGACCAAGGCAGAAAGCATTTCATCAGTCATAAAGAGTCTCTTCAAGACTATCTCTCAATGACTTTGAAGACCAAAGCTTCTCTAAACCTCTCAAAAACTAATACAAAATGTCCTTACACTGGCCCAATGCTTCTAATAGCAAACCAAGAATAAAATTTTAGCATCCCGAAGTAATATGGTATTTTAAAAAAGGGACGTACGTTTTCTTTCAGCGGATTCACTAACCGGACAGTAACATACAACAAGAAAACTAAACTAATGATCCTTAAACAACTCATTTATAAAAGCACATTTCTTTGTCAAAACACATTTAATAAAAATTCTCTTTTGAATTAAAAAAATAAATATGCACAAGTACAAGTGCCAAACACCTCTCAGGAATTTATTGGTAGATTACAATTCCTCCAGTTAGTATATTCATCCCTAATCTGTAGAAAGATAACGTCAGCTGGTTATGGTAGCACCTAACTATTCAATATGAGATCTGATGCCAGCTTAAACTTCGTCACGGCAGAATGATTCCTTCTAATGGAAAAATAAAGAACACTTTTATGTGATCATGACGACATATATAGTGAAAGACACTTAGGAAATGTTCGACGTGAAAGACGTCATACATTTAATATTTAAAAGATCACTAAAGTCCAAAAAAAAAAAAAAATTCACGTTAATAAAAGGCATCTATTTCTGAAGGAGAAAATATGATGCTATCTAAGCAATTAAATTTAGTTGCTTTGAAAAAAAAAAGATAAAATGAATAATGGAGTAAAATAATAAGAAACCGTGAGCTTGTTTAAACACATTTATTTAAGCTATTAAAAGTTAGAGTGCAATTAAAACTTTATAAGTAATGAATGGGCAGAAGAAGATTTATAACATTTAAGAGTAACTAATAATAGAGAAACCCTTGTTGCTTTAGTTAAACTCCAGTTCCCTAATAAGTTGGTACTCACCCCTACATAATAAGTTTTGAGAAGTTTTTTTTTTTCTATTTTTATGAGGTGATAATTGAAACACCCATCTTACCAATCTGAAATTAGATCTACATTTATTTCAAAATTCGTGTTAAAATAAGATTAAAACTATAACTAAAATAAATATTGATAGTTGGTTAAAGTTCTATATGAAGAAATGCACATTTTAGTCCATAATTTTATTTTTCCATCATTCCGGGACGATTCAAGGGCTTTATTTGGGCAAAAGCAACAAGAACAACAAGTCTGTGGTTTAAAATAAGTATAATAAGGCAGAATGATTTTTAAAAAATAAATAAAACGTGTAAGCAATAGAAAACAGCACTAGTTTAACAGTAAGTGATATTAGCTGGATTTTAGTAGACGGAAAATTTGTTGTACTTTTTACTTTGTTGGTTTAGTTGCTTGTTTTATCCAATCTTCCGTTGTCATCTTATATCACTTATAAGGCTATCATTTAAGACTCTACTCAAAACAAGTATATTTAAGTAAAGTTTTTCTTGACGAATACTTAAAAAACTTTTCCAAAACATTTTTTCTCCTTTAGTCATTTAACTGCCGTAGGTTAAAAATCGAAGTTTAGCATTAGACCAAGACATGCTAATAGCCAGAAGTTACAAAATGTTTTTAATAACTGTAATGTTGGACTGATTTTTGAACTAACAAATTAACACGTTAATTGCCACGATAATATCAGAAAAATTTTCACAACAATTTTTTTTCAAAAAAAGTTTTCTTCCAAACCTTTCGCATAATGCAAATGTATCGTTTGCGTCGGACATCTGTGATTGACGTGGCCTTCTACCAAATCCAGACATGGCTCGTGTAGAACTTAGCATCACACATATGACTGACATTGCGATTAACGTGTTAATAAACCATTTCATTTAGATACACATTTATTGTCGTTCGTAGTTGCTGATAGCACATTTTTTACTAATGGAAACTACAGCATGAAAGTATCTACAAATACAACTAAATTACAATCGTAATATATATGTATATATAAATTACCTACGCATTATATTTGTATGTTAACCATAACAACATTAATCAGTTAATAATTATTAATTGTTCTATTTGCCTATTTTCGGCAGATAACACAGTTTGGTGTTGCTACATGTAAAATGCTACATCGTTGTTATATGAAAAAAAGATTTTTAATGTAGTTTGGTACTGGCTTATCTTAATCGACTATCTTCAAAAATCATTTAAGGACCAACAACTATCTTAGGTACTGTTTATTAAATCAAAAACATAATGATTATTACTTTTATTTCACTTAAATGTATATGGTGGGGAGATCTAATGAGCCCCATCGCAATTGGCCCAAAGTCTGATGATTAGTCATTTAACTGCCGCATACAATGTATATAATTATTCATAGGCGACATTACTTACATTTTCATAAAGAAGCCCCCTTTCGTGAGAAAACTGTTTTCTGTGTGAACGGAAGGAAATATGGGATTATCTTATTAATGGATAACAGCCTTCGAACCGTCTCACTAACTGGGTGGGGAATTTTTCACATGCATTTTTTAATACTTCAATGACATGGAATCCAGCAACAAGTTGCATAAAATCAATCATCATGAATTATTACTCCTGCTGGAAACTCGCCAAGTCAATTAAACTTCCAGACTTTATTAAATAATTCACCAAGTTTTTAAGTGAGCCCCAATTAAATATTTTAGATCAGTTTAGGAACCTCTTGTGAAATAGTAAACTAAATCAGTCCTCAGAGTTTAACAATTAAAATATTGCAGAAATTCTAACCAAATGTAATCAGGTAAGAACAAAGTATACCTACTTAATAATTGTATGAATTAACTATTACTATTTTCGCGTTAAAGCAGTTGTCTATAATCGTCCAAGCATTAAATTTATATGTATTTATATATTGCCATTAGTTTTTACGCCCATTATGGTATTCACCGTAATTTCATTTTATAATGCCTAAATAGCAAACTAGAAACGTTATAAATTAATGATTTATATGGAAAATGTTGAGAGGCGGTGAACAAAGAAAAATAAAAAAAACATTGATATATATAAAATTGATCTTTATTTTATACTCATAAATATGGTAAAGATCAAGCTGTTATGGAGTAATCGTATCTAGTCAGGACTCACCCGAGCATTGCCTCAATATTACTTTGAGGTTTACCGACTAACACTTATTAATGCATTGATCATTCGATGATTGGAAATATAATAATTGAAAACTTCTAATTCCTTTTTTCTTGAAAGGGAAAAAGATCAAAATAGCCAGTAGGAGCCATCCCAGGAATGGAGTTCACTGGCTTAGCGAGGATTACTTATGTGAACTGTAATTGTGGACTATTGGCGAAGAAAGGACTGGCCTAATCCCATTGTGGTGGAAAGGTAAAGCTAACGAGGCAAGGTGTTGAATCTTCCGGAACAACAAGCTCTCCAACGTTTTCTGCTAAACACCTCTACTGTCTGCACATTGAACAGTCCTCAGTGGACAAGTAATTCCAACTTCAGGCGGTCTTACTTTGACTCTTCCTAAAACCATTTGTGGAAACTTCTTTTAATCAATAGTTTATTTATTTATATTATTGCTCTGAGGAAAATGAGAGCAGTAACAGAATCAGTGTTGGGTTAAAGCTTCTGGTAAATATCTAAAGCAGTGTGAGTTAAGGCGTTGGTCTTAATCTCGCGTGGTAGATCTAGAGTGGTGGGTTCGATTTCCACCCTGGGCAGTAGAAATTTACTTAATGACAGACTCATTATTACTAAATAAAATGAACTCCTTAGGCCAACCCTGGCTAGAAAAGGGTGGTAACCTGTAGATAACCCGTCCCAATTAGCCATAGTAGCATAAAGTGGGCGTAAATAGTAATAAATTAAACATAAAATGAATAAAAATAAATCTAAAGTTTATATTGTAATAATTATATTCATGGTAAAGGTACTCTGATCTATTTAATATTTTATGTCTTTCGTTGTACTGAAGACTACAGGAATGTAAGCTATGAGCAATAGATTGTGTAGATAATTGATGGGTCTCGGCAATACAAAGAAAAATAAAGATACGAGATACTAAACCTTCCACAGTATAATCCTTTACCAATCTTTATTCATCCCTTCTAACGAACTGACTTGTTGAGTTTCTTTCAACAAGAAGGAAAGAAGAAATAAGAAAGAATAGGAAAGAAGTTAGATTTGACAAAGCTTGTAAGTTAAGTGTTACATTTTTTAATTTTAAATCCTGATATCATAATGGTAGATGCAAGTATATACAAAAATATAAGTACAGAAGAAAAATGTACTGTTTTTAAATTTATGTAATGCTTGTGTGATTGTACGTATTTTTGATGTGTTTAATCATTTGAAAAGGAGTTAAGAGCTAAAAACGCCTGTGAAAATGCTAAAGCCAAATAAATTGCACACGTTCTTGTAAATTGTCTTTTCATTTGGTCTGTGATATAGGTAAATACATATAAATCAGAAAATATGTAGTCATCTGGTCTTAATGATAAATTGTCGAGTTTCGAGGTTAACCCATGACTTGCGTAATTATGCGAATTTATTTAGTATTGGGAGAAACTATTAGTATATTCAGCCTCATTCTGAAATCTTTAAGAAAGAAATGGATTTGAAGAAACACGTAATTGGTAGTCTACGTTATAAAAAAGAATAGAAGGCTATACAATTCATTGCTGTAATTTCATTTTTTAATTTGCGATGAAAAGAAAAAAAAAAACAGGAATAAATTAATTAGGACTAAGAGACAGAAATATGTGAGAGGTAAAATATAGAAAAGGGAGAGGTTTGGTAATGTATAAAGGGCTCGATCTCCTATAGAAGGCGTGTCGAGGAGGAAAAGTGACTTCGTTATGTTCTATTTCTATCCTTGTCACAGTATATAGACAGTAAATAGGAAGGAAACAATCTCCAAGCCCTCCCTCCGCCTATATTTTTCTTCCTTATTTGCACAATATATGACTATGAGATACAGCGTTATATTCTATAAACGAGAGCAATACCTCCTCATTTCCTTATTGGTTTCTCAAATATATTTGTGTATATGGGAACGCGTATTCCACCAGAACAATCGTCCATGTCTATATGATATCCTGATTTCACGTATACGAACAGGGAAATAGAGAGGGATTCTCATGGCCTTCTGCATGCGATTAAAAAATGAAATGTAATAATTTCCATTAAACGTTAAACTAAGTAAATCAAATAAAGGGTTAGAACCGCCAGTAAAGCTGATACTATTGTCATATCCGTCGGTGAAGACCGTCATCACTGGCTGATGGTCGAGTACAGTTGGCAAGCGCTTTCGATCCAAAGACACTATCTTCAAGCCTTCTAGAGTTGTACTCGAGATGCTTGAGGCTTGAAGATGGTGTCTTTGGATCGAAAGCGCTTCCCAACTATACTCGACCATCAGCCAGTGACGACGGTTTTCACTGACAGATATGACAATAGTTAAACTACGTAATAGAATAGGTCAAGTGTGTTTTTGTTCTCTAATACAATGCTACTAATGTTATATCAAAAATTTTATATAAGATGAATCAGTAGTTTCGAATAAGTTAATTCAAATTATTAACTTAAAATATGCAATGGACAACGGAGAGGGAATAACTTAGCTCGTTTGTTGTACTTCAGTTGCATTTTCGCCATCTTAACGTCATTATTATACCCATATTTTTTGTTATATATGCAAGCATAACAGACTAAATAAGAATACAATTTCTTCAGGAGTTTTAACCTATAATAATATTTAATTTAATACTTCTTAAGAAATAAATACAGCTGACCAAAACCTTTTGACAGGCATTATTTAACACAATGTTTTCCCCCAAAATAAAATGCCAAAGCTTTAACGAGCCCAAAGTCTCTAACTCCAATGAGATATTCTTTACTGCAAATATTTTAGAAGCCAGAGGATTTAACGTATTCTCCTTGGAGGCCGTTAACAGAAATCCATGCCCATTGATTGATTATCACTTTTTTTTCTCCAACTCTGATCACATTCGCATTCTTCGAAAAACTTCCTAAAATGCGTCCTAAATGACTTTGCTCTGTGTGGAGATGTACAAAGTACCATCATTGTTAAGCGCCCAGTTGTAAAATATCACCGCATTTTGGTTAGGTAGGAGAGAATTAATAGAAAATTAATAATTACATTTTTTTTTTTTTAGTTATTTGAGGTTTTTGCTAATTAGCCACACAGCTGAAATTTATGGAAAGGCGACTAATATTAATGCCTGAGGTACATTATTCCCTCATAATATGCAATAATAGTCTAGGGTAATTCTAAAAAGAAGAAAAAAAGTGCATTGATATGACATCACAAAAAGAAAACAAGCTCTTGTCAGCAAGACATAAATGTTGGGATGAGAAAAATTTCCTTCTCACAACAAAGGGCCCAATAAAAACAAAGCTGACACAAACGATGAATGGTGGAAAACATTGTCACATAAGGTTGAGGTGAAGGGAGAACAAGGTACAATGGAATGAAGTAGAGTAAGGAAAGAAATCCGATGGCTTAGACGGGGAGCCATTTCCTTTGGTCCCTTTTAAGGCTGTTGCAAAGAGACAAGAAAGAGTCTTTGTTGTAGTCTATAGGCCTCGGGGGACCCTCTGTCAACAACAGGTCAACCATAATCCCTTCAACATATACTAGCCAGTAAAAAATGTTATATACTTCAAATAAGAACGCTCTTTATAAATGTAGACTAAAATAACCTGGTAATAATATCTTAATACAAATCAAATATTTACTTAATTCTAAAAATACTTTGACTACAAAAATGTTAAAATATGAAGCAGTATTTGCCTTCCAAAGAACCAAAGCGTCAATTAAAAGAGGTAATTGAAGCCGACAGCCCTTCCTCATCTTTAAATACGGACGTAGCAATTCTAAGCATAAAATAATGCTATTAAAGAAAATTAATTAAAATTACCCATTGTCTACAAAGTAAAACGTAAGTACCTAAATGACATTACTTATTCATATTGAAATTGATTAAACTATTCGATAAAAAGGAAGTGGTTATCGCATTATCGCCTTTTACCGCCAAGAAAAATAGTGACCATAACTTGCAATAGAATAAATACTTTGTTTACTGAGACTCAACAGGCAAATAAAGTAGATCAAAAAGTAAACGGGAAGGACATTTCTCTTCTATTATACAATGGAAATAGTTGAGGGTTGAATGGAAGCGAGACCGTAGACTTTTATAGAATAATATATTTTCCTGGATAATTCAATGGTCTCGCTTCTAGTGGATTCCAACTAAGTCCTTCGAATTATAGTACAGAAAAGTCCAAGGAAGATATTTCACTCCAAACTAACTAAACTACGCGAAAAATTGAACGAAAACAAATTTACAGGGATTTTTTTGCTGACATAAATTTGGAGAATAAGTAAAAATAATAAAATAGTTAAAACTCTTTTCAATGATTATTCGAGAGCTTAAATGATAAAATGATTTTGCGGGCTAAACTTTACTGTGCAAATACGTTCGTGGGCTGCTTTTAAAATTAGTATATTTTAATGTAGTGTTCATAATTTTTAACGATAGTATCAGACATGAAAATATAACGACTATGGAATTATAATACAATTTATTAAAATAACAAAATGAAATGAAAAAAATAGGTACAACATAATACAATCAATGAGCCTGAATTTAGGAAACTAATATATCGATGTTTGGATTAATTCCACTGATACAAAGACGAAAAGAATTTTCCGAATTATCGTAAGTCAGCCTTGTACGATGTTTTCATTTATTAACTTTCATCAATGAAAATACTTTTCGCATTTATAAATACCGCAAATCGCACAGATCTCTCCTCATCTTCCTCATTTGGAGTTAGTAGTGTAATATTTTTGTTTGATGGAGTTTTTCAAAATGTCTTGCTGGCCGGATCAAACCTTACAACGGGCCGGGGGTTGCCCACGTATGATCTAGGGTATTGAAATGGATTAAATTTAAAAAGTAAATAATTCTAACGAAACTAGCTTCACCATAAGTGTGTTACCCTTCTACACTTCACAATTGGATTCGGGTGTCAACTACAGTTGTAATTTTTTTGGTTGCGTACGTAACATAAAATGTAATACAAATGATTATTAAACATTTCCCCATGTTCCGTAAACCACATATTGTTCTTCAGTTCTCCACTTCTCCTTTCCCATTAATTCCTTTCTAATAATCTATTCAGCCTGTGGTACACCACATAAAAATGATTTGATTACTGGCCGAAGTGGAATCGTTGTGGACAATGAGTACTGATGAAACTGGACTAAAAAAAAAAGATAGACGATGAAAAAACAATAGAGGCGTGTAACGAACTAATGAGCTGAGTGGTTTACTCTGAGCATTGACTTAACAAAACCTGAATGAGAAGGGATTGGGGAGGTAACGAGCTGCTGCGAGAGGGTAAATAGAATTACATCTGATCTGCATAATTGAGAACAGTAATCCTCAGCCCCCATCACAGGCTCGATAACATGCAGGTCGTTAATTTGAAAGTTGCAAATCCCGGCCGCTAGGAGGCGCGAGCTCTGAATTCCTCTTAGCATGCAACCACTGCACCCTCGATAAGGCTAGCAATTATTTCTCTCATGACAAATAGGTACTTTAGGAGGCAGTGCGAGGCTTCCGGGTAATAGCGTATACTCTAAAAGCAAGTGATGACCCGTTCAAAAATTACAAAATGTAAAATCTACATAAAGTGTATGACAGTCGCAATAACAGAAAGTTTACATTCCAATTATATTATTTCTTTAATATAAAAAGAAAAGTGTGATATAAGAAAGAGTTCTTCGTCAGACTCACGGAAACTGTGTCGATTTTTACTTACTTCTGTGATGTGCTTCTTTTTACTTCTACGTCAACTTAACTACACTTTTTGGAAAACCCGTAAAATCTGATAATGAATTCATATATGCAAATGTAATGGGCGGAATACACAAGTAGTTTTATTTTTTTGTTCTAGCTGAGGACAACTCAGAGTTTTTTTCTTTATATTATAAAGAAGACGACCAATAACTTTTTTATATTAACTACAAGACTTTTTTTTTTGTAAGTTTCTTCTTTTAAACTCCTTACATGATAAAAGCGTTTTGTTGTCTGAAACATGCTCAAAAAGATAGATAGATGCTTTTATCGTCCAATGGTCCTCTCTTACAGACAATAGACATGTATGTTTATTATTTTACTATTACTAATTAAAATAAACTGTTATAAATTAAATTAAAACTTACACAACAAACATAAAGAAACAAACAAAAAAAATACAGGGTGGAGCAGAGGAATAATGAAATAAATTGTGAAAAACACGAGTTTCCTCTGCTCCACCCTATAGATTTTCTACTTCTCCGACAAGTAATAGAGAACGAAGAGCTGACTAGTTTAGAAACAACATTCTTCCAATTTAAATTCTATAACTAGCTCACGGCAGGAAGGTGGCTAAGCCCCCTTTGTCCACTTTTCACATGCGATGCCTTCAACAAGTAATTAAGCGATCTCTTCGGGATCGTCATACGACAACTCGGGATTCGTCCTCGCGATTACTGGTTTATAGTTATACATATATTTTTTGCAGAATTGGTATTCGTATCATTACATCTATTTTATCAGCAAAAAATAAAAATATTCCCATTCGGTTAGAAAAGAATTTATATCATATGTTACATCATTCAGAAAGAATATAAAAGAAAACAAATATTTGAGCAATGTCACTAACAAAAAATGAAATATTCAAAAAAACTTTTGTAAAAAGAGCAGATATTGACATTAAATTTTATAAAAGAAGTAACCAATTATGAAATCGGTGCCATACAATGAATGGTCTATGAATGATATTCTTTAATATAAGTTTAAAATTAATTTTGTAATTAGGGGAAGTATGGAAACGACTTTCAAGATGATATTAAAAATGCCACAATTTCAATAAGTAAAAATATAATATTCATAAAAAGAAGAAAATAAAACTTAATGGTAACAAAAAAAAAAAAGAAGGAAAAGAAGTCGTATTAGTTCTGTTATTGTCTGGTAGAATGCTCTTTCCATATCGTTCCCAAACGAACGTTTCTAAACCAATAATTTAAATAATTCAAAGCACTGAGCAATAATAATGCAAAGAAATTAGAATAAAAAACAAAATTTAACATTCATTCAGATTAAAGAAAATTCGAATAATACATAAACATGGCTGAACGTGAAAATCTCTAGCTGCAGTATACAGCTTTATTTAAATGGTGAACTTAAACTCCAAAAAGACATACATTAGGTAAAGGTATTAACATTTCATTACATTTTCAATTAACCGCGCCACTAGCCCATCGACCGGAGATCAAGGACGTATTTGGGCGTGTCCATAGGGAAGTGATTATCGGAGAAGAAGCCGAAATAGGCCGGTCAGGAGAGAAGGGAGAGTGGTGGAAAGAGGGCGTTTTAGGAAAGTCAAATATGGAAGGCCCGTCCGGGTGGTACGACACGATGTAACAGGCGTTTATTGGCACGCTAAAAAAGTATGATTTCGAGCCAAATCGTTACTTGTTGGGTCGGCACACTGCAATTATTTCAGTTTCAGATGCCGAATGAATTGGGATGTATCCGAGAGTTTTCCTAAAACGGAAAATTGGTACTCGAAACTGTCAGAGAAATACTGAATTTAACGTATCGCGGTGAGGGGTCGGAATAAAACATTTCTGAAGGGCTTATCATGCCGTAAGCGCGAGGTACCTGGAATTCGACCATTTTTCAAAGCAAAAAGCGTCCATGAGTAACAAAACGGTACCTCAATCTCGAAAATCCACAAGGCAGTTTAGGCCACAAACTTTAAAAAAAAAAATCGGTTTGCGGCTTTAAATTGTGGAATAAAAATTAAAATATATATTAAAGCTAATTTTATATTTCTACTGGTTAACTATTGTTATCACATTGTTCTAGTGAAGATTGGTTAAATATATATATTTTTTTTTTTTTAGTAACTGTCACTTAAAATATTTCCAACTTCCTGCGGGAATCGTACCAACGCCTCGAGGTTTATTAAATATATCAGGACGGACATACTGATTCATTTCCAACAGCAGGTCGGATAGGTAAAAAAGCTGGAAGACAAAATTATTTCTAAGAAGTACTGGTGAACTTGCAATGTATGTCTACTTCGTTATAAAATCCCAGAAGAATTGAGCCAGACCAAGGCTTTCTACCTCCAGAGAGGGAGCCACTTTCCTTCAGTGTAGGCCTGACAGTGCCTTTCTGGGAGAAGGTCCTCTTTGTATTTTCTCTAGGATATAACCCTTTCTGACAGTCTTATCTTTTGTTCTCTTTTTCTGTTGAGCAACATTTCCCAGAAAGATTTTCTTGCGTTAGCTTGACTCCCACTATTCAGAGAAAAATATTTTATCAAACTTTTTTCACTCGTTTCCTTTCTAAATAGTAAAACATTGTATACATTCTATGTGGGGTACCAGTCAGAAAAGGATATCTAAAACTTAAGAAATCAACATCAACATAAGGTATTAAAAAAAAAAAGGTTAATTTAAGAGTTCAGTTAACTTCAACAATTAGTTAAAAATTACATAATAAAAAACATTCCTATTAAAGCTCTGAAGAAACTAAAGTTTGTAAAAATGAACTTATTCTTCTTCTTAGTTATCTATTTTCTATGATAAGCAGAGCTTGGTTGTTACCTACATAGCTGGCCTATCCTGTACCAACTTGTTCCTCCTTCACTCTAACCCCCGCTTTCGGCAGGCTTATTATATACTAACAATTTTATATACATTGTATATAACATATATACCCCTTTCTTCTTTCCTACATTAACAGGGTGCATACACTTAAATTTTATTTATTATTATTATTTTTTTTGGTTCCCTTTCCCTTCCCCCCTTTTTTTATTTATTCATTTTTCTTGGTTTTCTCTTTTCCTAATTATATTTTTTTTTCTTTATTCATTTCTTTGGTTTTCTCTTTTCCTTATTTTATTACTATTATTATATATTTTTTCTTTATTTCTTTTTCTTTCTTCCGTCGATAGTTACATTTTCATTTATATTATTTTCACCACCCCGATGTTTCCATATACAATAATGTTTGTTTCATATAAAACTGGTATGCCAATGAACCGTATCAAAAACCACCATTGTTCACTCCTTTTCCGTTTCTTTCTATATTTTTTTACTATTCGATTTTTTGTGCACAATTGAATTATGAGTAAATCGCCGATGTTGCGAAACTCATTTAAATAAATAAATATAACATTTTAAGTTGCCTAAGCATTCACTTAGGTCTTTTACAATATGTGCGTGTTTCATTCGTCATCCTAATAGTTTCTTTGAAGGGAACCGCTGAAAGTACATCCAGTGAGTTGGTTATCTTCTAATTTCCCCCGTTCTGATTTTGATCTAAGGATAGAATAAAATGTAGATTCTTATTCTATACTCTCTGGTTGTGAATTAATGAATGTGTGTATTTACTTAGAAAACAGATTTTAATAGATTTGAGTTGAGGACGACCCCTCCTCATCGTACGAGAGTGAAAATTCTATCTGGGTAACCATTTTCTCCTCGCATGTGATGTTGTTATTAAGTTTAGTAATAAAACTCATCATAGGAAAGAGTCAAGCAGTGTGAGTTAAGGCACTTTTAGTAAACTTAGAGAGGTTCGTTCAAATCCCAAGTGGGTAATAGGAATTTATTTAGTGGGAACATGCTAAATAAAATTTTATCAGACACTAGCAAGAAAAAAATCCTTCGCGCAGGGTCTGCATAATCTAAGCAGATTTTGCATTTGCTGGTATAACATTCTGGTGACCTCATCAGACCACGTATTCTCCATTTATATCGATGGAATTTAGTATCGGTGGACATTTGAAGAAATATTTCGAACATCGCGTCATGATTTCAACCACAATAGTTGATTTCTCTTAAGGATAGTAATTTTGTAAGTAACCCTACCCGAAAAGCCTTTGTAGCTTAATGTGGACGCCACAATAAATAATTGTTTTCAATAAAAATGAGGTTATAATTACAAATGTTATAAAGAAACAGCAAGCAGAATATAAACAAGCATGTACCCTTATATTATGGTATCTATTCTTTCCCTGGTACGAAAATTCATTTCAGCATAAATTAAACACAGGATTTTAAAATATTTTAACAACTTCTTACAAAATAAATAAACGAAACTAATACGTTATTTATAGTCTAGTAAGACCTAATTATACTAGTTTAACATTGGTGACAATTGGTACCAATTGCAGAGAGTATTCATCAGAGCCGACAGATAGGTTGATTTAATTCTCTAAAGTTGTTATGAAGGAGTAAAAACAAATTGTACTCCGAGGCCAGAAATCGAGAAGTGGAAGAAAAACAGTGGTTTGGAGATAGAAGTAGAAAAGCATCATGGAAAGTTTTTGTTATTTGTGCCAGCCAGTTATCTCCTCCAGCCGCTTACTTATTCTCCAAATCTTCTTTTTACACTCAGTTCATCCTCTACTCTAGGCTTAGAGGATACGCGCTGTTTTTTGTGTCAATTCAAGTCTTTAACAAACTTTCCATATAACAAATAACTAATTAGAGTAGTTTAAATTCTCACTAATATTAGGAATTAAAGTTGAGGAAAACTTATAACAGTAAGTTATATTTATAAAAGTTTTATTGTCTGAAGAACATTGCCGTTCAGCGCGGATAACCCAAATGATTTCTGTATTTGTTTAGAACTTTGCCTCTTTCCAGTTTATAACTAAATATGCTCGTAGATTTCCATGGTCCTTGACATTATTATAATTAAGGTCTAAACCGGTCTTTTAAGGCCGGTGGTTTGATTGTCATACTTCTGCCAGTCTAAAATGTTTACTTACATTTTTACTAATGGTTGTTAAATACAAAAAAAATAATTACAATTGTTGGGTTTGGACCTTATTTTGGAAAAAAGAAACTCTTATTCTTACATAACTTACAATAAAAATTGCTACCCATTATTATCCATAATGTTTGCATGACATTTTCCATAATATTCTAAAAACGAATTGGCAATTTTTTAACCCCTAACGACGACCGGGTACCTAGCTAGTAATTGTTCACCCAGAAATGTGTGTGTGTGTGTGTGTGTGTGTGTTTATATATATATATATATATATATATATATATATATTTATATATATATACACACACACACATGTATTGATCTTTACTAGAATTATGAGAGAAAGTACTCTCGACAAGTAATGCTTGAGGTCGGAAGTGGGTAATTGACAGGTTGCGTGTCTGATGGCTACAAATGATAACACTACAAGAGTCGGCTTGGTCTGGCCCGAATATAGCCGAACGTAAGGACATTCATACATATATAGCCAAGAAATTTAACTAAGATTATAAATTTATAAATAAAGGACATAATAATTATAACATAAATCATTCCAGAAAATATATTAATAAACCCATAAGCACGATTTTCTAACTTACAATGTTTATATACTTATAAGTCACGCTCATCGTTCAGGAGGATAGTGATTCTTTCAAACCGCAGTTAATAAATAGAAAATAGTTAATAGATAAAGCTATGATTTTAGCAATATAACGATTTATTTAACAACATTAAGTAATAAACCTATTGAAGGTATTCTATAATTAGGCAACCGTCATTGCTACTTCCTTGACACTTCTGATGAAAATAAAGACTTATTATTGTATTTTCTGGCACAAACGCCGTTCACGCTAAAAAAAAAAAAAAAAAAAACCCGCCCGTCATTGTTCTAAAAGTTTCACAAATAACTGTCGTTTCGTGATCTGCTCCTTATAATTTCATTTTCTGCGTATTTAAGTAATTTGTATAAACACAATTATAAACTTGTAGATGTGATGATGAGTGGTATAAAATGAATTCGTTTACTGGGTTTAACGTAAAATAGGGGGCTCAGGTTAGCCATGCGAGTTAAAACATTGACCTTTATCTACATTGGCAAACCTAGAGTGGCGAGTTCGATTCTTGCCTGGGCAAAGAAAATTATTTAGTGACGAAATTCATTAAATAACATCCTAAAATCCCACCCTGGCTAGAAAAGGGTGCTAACCTGTATATAACCCGTCCCAATTAGCCTGAGTTGCAAAAAGTGCACGTAAATAAATAATAATAATAACTTAAAATAGGCATTAGCATGAACGGTGGTTTACTAAAGACCTACATTGCAGAATTCAAAAATCTATTATGTTTTCTGTTCCATGTTGGAGAAACATGTACAAAGACGATTGTAGTGTATTATATATATTTATGGAAAAATTTTCTGTCTAATGAATATTTGGGACCATGCATTAGTTGTTCTTTGAACGCCCGTTTCTTCTTTCGATCATTGATATTTCAAACCCGTTTAATAACGATCAAAGGAAAATTATCAAGACTACATTAACAGAAATGCAATGCTTATTTCAAGGAATATTCCGTAAATTGCATCATGAAGAGAACCTGCAAAGCCAATTTCCCTTGGGAATTTCTAATAAATGACAGGTGTGTCCGTTTGAATACGAAACAATAAAAATTTATTGTTTCGTATTCAAACGGACACACCATAATTATTACCCGACTCATACCATCAGTGCTACCAACAGTCTGACTCCGCTACAGTATATGTAGCAAACAGATTGGTCGTTGGGCCAAAGAGATTGAATTGAGAAGATATGTTAGGCAACATACCAGGTGGGATCAGGAGAAAGGGTTGTAGTTAGCCTTAGACAAGTTGGTGGCTAGTTGTCCTCAAATGTAGGGTCCTACCATCTGGACCAACTTAATAGTCCGAAATGGTGGTACGTTGTTCCACAAGGGCTACAAGAGTTGTAGCACCCAAGAATCAAGGAATAGCTCGTGTTCAGTTAAAACTTTTAGCACTTCACTAAACATGAGCTTCTTCTTACAATCGAAAATGAGCGGGTATAATAAACTGTTATATTTTAAAGTTGGGCGGAAATTAAGATGTTTTTTATCCTGCTCTTTTAGAATCAGAATAATCCACTTTGAAACAGTTTATAGATACCTTGGATACTGACTTCTTAAGAGCAATATAAATGTTTGAAAAGAAGTATTTTTTCCTATATTTTTGGACCATTATCCTCAAAACTAAATGCTTATATACATATTTATATGTATTCAATTCTAGGTTTTAGATATTAAGAACATGCTACACATAATGTTTTCAGAAACGGATGGGAATTGTTTCAATCGTTGAAACATTTAAGTCTTGTTGCGTTTAAACGGACGCAGCTTTGTAAATATTTCTTCCTGAATGCTACATAAATATGATTATTTTCAAAACTTAGTATCCGCATAATTCTACTTAGGTGAAAAAATCGCGAGATGAATAAATGCGCGAAGTAAAATAGCTTCATTTCATCTGTTGGTAGGAGAACAAATTTTAGCTTACTCTTTTTGGATAAAAAATGAGATTATTTTTGATAAAATAGTTATTTTATAAAAAATATTACATACAGTAAGTGTCAGACATGAGCTTTTCAATGGTGTCTTGCTTGAGTTTGGAGTTCCTTTTCCCCATGTCTGCTTGCTGAACACTACCGTAACATCACATACACGCCTACTCTGAAACATTAAACAAACAATAAGTAATTAAAAACATAAAATCATAATTATTATCAGCAAGTTTATATATATAATTATTACCAATCTGTACGGAAAATTATATTACTTGGGTGATTTCTGTGAATATATTGACCAAATTTTAATTACCTCGATTATTATGCTAACATTCTTCGACTTGTATAAAGAACCCTTTTATTTTATATCTGAATTATAAAATTAATAAGTGTTCTGGAGAGAGAAGGCCCAGATCTAACAGCCACAATTTGGGGATAAAAAAAGGAGTTTCAGGAAATTGGTTATTGATTACTTTCAAAGAGAGTTCATTCCACTACTTTTTCTTTCATTATTATTTTTCATTTCTTCATACAATTAATTCTAAATGAGTTACTTATGGCTCAACTTAAATTTAAATAGCATTATTTACATGCGGTTAATAAAAAATATACAAACGATAAATCATAATATAAGTAGAAGAGGCAAGGGAAATAAGATGATATTAATGATTTAACTTATAGCACATTTCTTTCAACAATTTCTACTTTCTGCACTAAGAATTAAGTGCCTCTCCTTATTAGGAGGAAGTGGATATTAACAAATAACATTTAGGTGTCTCTAAAATATGTTCCGATATGGATCTTATATATGGCACTTGATCCATCCTTAACCCAAGAAAATATATCACTACGAAGTCCAGTTCTCTTCACTATAGTTCTCAGTAGAATTTGTATTCATACATAACCAGGAATTCCCAGCACATTGTCTCATCAGCATTGGTGCCAGGATTTGGTTCATCGTCATGATATCTTTCCCTCATAATACTCTTTGAGCAACATTTCCAACCAAATTACCGTTCAGCTTTCCAAGACGACTCTTCTTACGGAATTCTAGAATAATTTCTTTACTTTCATTTCCCTTTAATTCGACACTCCCCAGTTCACTCTCCGTAAAGCTAAATTGTAGACACCGCTTACTTTATTTACCTTTCTTTATTCTTTAGGGCTACAATTTGTTTCATTTTATAAATTTAATTGTAGAATAGAACTGTTTATGATTAGTTTATCAACAAACATCGTATTTATGATTAACTATCAAACGTACCCGCCGTTTCCCAGGATATTGAAAACTACAAAAGAATTTGTTATTTTAGCCTCCACTATCCACAATATTATTATATTTTCTGTGTCCTGTGCAGGAACATGGCAGATTATCCATAATGGAAGAAACCTGCATGCTGGTTGCACTGAAGCTTCTAAAAAGCAAATGGAGGTCAACAACCTACAAGAACTAAGTAAACATAAACGATTGGATAAAAGTACTTGCCCAAGAACTGCATAAATGATATTAAAGTTCACTGAAGATAATCATAGAAAAACATACTATTACGACTATATTTCTTTAAGTATTTCCATATCTTAGTAGAAGATAATGCGGATCGATAAAGCCTGGATAGAATAGGATTAAGGGGCAGGGATTGCCCTTTATGGAAAGGGAAGCATAACTGTTATGGGGGAAAAGACCTTTGCAGATATAAATTTCGGTTTCAACAGCTCTGAAACCTTTCTCAACTGAACTACTAGAATAGGTTCAAAAGAGTATTATGATAATAATACACCATAAAATAATGTATAATACAAAATATCATTTCGTTTAATCAAAACGTAATTTAGTGGATGTAAAACAGAGAAATTAAATCATATGTTTTACTTAAAAGTCGGGATACTGAAGATAAGAAGAAAGAAGAAGTATCCTGGAACCTCACAGTCTTAATGTGTTTCATGATTCGTTAGATCGGTATATGAACTCAAGGGGGCGCCTTTTGAGCGATTTCATGGCAAGTCTTGGTTTTGTATTAATTAATGATAGAACTGCAAGCGACACTCCAGCAGGATATACATCTTTCAATCATATGGGCCAAAGCGTTATTGATCTAGTTTGGTGTTATGTAGGCGATCTAAATTTGTGCTAATGATTTAGAGGTTCATGCCACCATTCATAGCTCATCACATTTACCCATTCCCTTGTCAGTAAATGCTCTTATGTTTCCCTTACCGAGGAGGAAAAAACAGAAACATTCTCACACACAAACCCACATTACATAGTGACAAGATAAAATCACTGAGTTTATAGAAGGTATGAATTCATATAGTAATAGGTCACTGAGAAAATTACAGCCAACTTTTTGAATGATAATTTACTTAGTACTATTAAAAAATCAGCGGAATTATCTGGTATGAAATTCTACGGAAAATCCAATAAAATGTACCTAATTTACAAGAAAAATAAATGGTTTGATGACGAGTGCATTAGACTAAAAGATAAAATAAAAGCTCAGTTTAAAGTATGCCGAAAAAACAATTTTCAAAAATCGGAGTTGGATGAGTATTTAGTTCTTAAGAAAATATATAATAATATTATTGTAGAGAAAAAGAGAGAGAGAGAGAGAGAGAGAGAGAGAGAGAGAGAGAGAGAGAGAGAGAGAGAGAGAGAGAGAGAGAGAGAGAGAGAGAGTGAGAGAGAGAGAGAGAGAGAGAGAGAGAGAGAGAGAGAGAGAGAGAGAGATAGAGAGAGAGAGAGAGAGAGAGAGAGAGAGAGAGAGAGAGAGAGAGAGAGAGAGAGAGTGAGAGAGAGACAGGAGTCGAAGGAAGTAAGTGTATAGCTATGAGGTACCATTTATATGTCAGCAACAATCAGGGAGGTAATGATGCTGCAGTAATGGAGATTGCGGCTAGAATTACACTATAAGGCTGAGAAAGGAAGGAAATTCAGTGGAGGGGTTGGTCTCAGTGGGTCTCTTTCTCATGACTGCCGTTCTTCCATCTACTTTACTGTGTTTTTCCACAACAGTAACAACAAACTTCATGGTTAGTGAGGTAGTGCTGCTTTAAATGCACTATTAGGCACTTGCGGGAAAATGTCATCAAATAGGACTTATTTAGAAGGCCCAGCTAGACTCTACGAGACGCAATTACCTAGAAAATGTTTATTTATGTTTATTATTATTTGATATTCAAGAGTTTTAACATTAAATGTCATATTTATTCTTGGCTAAAATCGGACATGGTATAGTGGGAGTTCAAAAATTCAAAATATCTCTCTTATAATGAGATGGATCTTAAGATGTTATGGCATGTGGAAACAGAGATGGAATCAAACAGATAAAGGATTACATATCCCTGTTTTAAAAACCAATATCTCACTATCCCAACATACATTTTATCTAATACAAATGCTAACTGGACACGGAAATACAAACTCTTACTTATACAGATTCAAACTCACTTACTAAAATACTTGTAAATGCGACAGTTACACTGAACAGACATTCGCCCACGTGATTTATGAATGTAGTCTGACTCCAGGCATACGAAGACTGTTCCCGCGTGGCCTATCAGTCCCGATATTTTATTTTCAAAACATCTAAATTTATTTAAAGCAATAGCCTATGATAACCTGAAGTTAGGGGGAAGAGAGAGGAAAAGATAATATCAAATTAAAATTATGTAATTTTTTATTGGTTATTTAATTGTACTACTGAATTGTTCTATTTAATGTTTTTTTGTTTTATTTTGTCAAGTTTAATTTTCATAATATTATTTGCTTATGTATATATATTATTACATAAAAAAAATTGTTAAACGTTTTGACAAAATGCACATTTATCGCAAATATGCATGGGGTGTGCAGAAAAATAAAACCGCTCCACATAGGGTTACTATGAGGAGGAAATACGTAAAATAAAAAAAAACAGATGTTACATGAAAAATCTTGTTAAACAATTGATTGTCCAGAATTATTGGTTTATGCATTTATCCGTATTCAAGTATTAGGCGAGTTATTCCTACTTTCTTTCTTTTTTCAGCGTTCTACTCATCGGTTTTTTACATAGAATAGAGAATATGTGGTACGATGAGATAACAAGTGTTGACCAGCACGTGAGAAATCTGATTTAACGGAGCCCCTGCGAGACAGACTTTTGTGGTTTATATCAAATTGATCTGCCTTGCATATAATGAAAATATTATAGTTACAGGTAAGTACTTTATTTTACGTTCAGCTATATAATTTACGTTCGATTTTACTCCTCCGAAATTGCCCGTAAACCCGCGTTTTATATTCTTAATGCATCCAATCGATTTTATTTGTCAATTCCATTTTTACCTTCTTTATACTGAAACTTTATAGCCGATGTCCTGTAATATCTACGACTGAAAGCTATCTTTGGTTTTCTTATTATTGCTTGATACTTATTATCTCTTAAGTAAATCAGACTACGGACCTTTATCGTATATTATGATGTATTTCCAATGACATGAGTGGATATTATTACACCGGAGAAACATACTTTTGCTGCGTTCATTTATTAATCTTTTTGAATGAAAAGTAGGTATATCAATACATTGTGCTTATGTAAATTAGTGCAGATAACGGCCTATTCTTAAACTAGGAAACCTATCTATAAACATCTGCTTTATGTTTTACCTCCAATAATAAAATGAAATTAAAAACTTTCTTCCTTCTGAAAACTCTGTTATGACTGACTTTACACACAATGAATATGTACCATATTCATACACGCAGTGAACCACCATAGTGTATCAAAATCCCGCTGTCTCCTTACCTAGCTAAGTTTGACGTAAAAACATTTCGAGGGCTCTTCGGCACCAAATTATCTCCGAATAATAATCTACTTTCGCGCTATCATAAATTTAATTTTCAAAGTGTTGACTTTGCTTTATCCTAATTCCTGAAGTTTATTATGTAGCCAAAGCACATCACATAACTGACTGATCAAACGCGGTATTTTCTATCAAAGAACTACCTCAAGTATAACAGTAATTCAATTTCATCCTGAGAAACATCAAACAAAATGTAATTCGTTCAATTTTTGGTTTACTATTAGCCTTCCTTTCGTATACTATAAAATAAGTATAAAAATCAATATTTATATTCTAGCCTCAGCCTCGACAGAACGACTATCCATCGTCCCGTAGAGTAACAAAAAAAAAATAAAGCTTATGTGGATACTTATTTTTAATTTCTTTATCTACTATTTTTTTCTTTTGGTATTCACCAGAAGTTGATAACCCACAACAAAAGTGTGTAAAAGTAAAATTTCAAAACTTTTCTACTAAAATTAAAATTTATTCGAGGGAAAATTTTTTTTTTAAGGCATTACTTACTAATTAAACACTCTCATACCTTCCTGGAAACGTATACCATTCTACCCACTAGTAATACCTAGGCTCCCACCCCGCCCCCCATTATTATCAAATGCGGTGAGGTTTTATACGAACCTGGTGTCTGCATGTTCTCACACACTGCTAACTACCCCTCTCTTGGTCTCTCACACATCCTTGTCCCATCTCATATACTATAAAACATTTTGTGTGCTCCTTTTTTTTATCCTGAACTACCGCCCATTCTCTTCTCAATATCACAAATGATATAAGGTACCCACAAACAATTCATCACCTCGACGATACTTTTTCATAACATATTTTCCAGGTCTTTCTAAATATCGAATGTCATTCTCAGGATTCTTTCTTTCCTCTCTGACTATAAGGGGGCCTTTTCATTCCTTTTTGAGAGCCCACGTTGTACTCCTACACCTGCACTCTTGTAAATGCGCTCCTTTTCTAATTTTTGTAAATGAGGGACTTTTTTTAAACTTTGAGAAGGACACAGAAACCCCTGTTTTCGAAGAACATCCTGACTTTTATGTCTTCTTGTCAGTGTGCTAACATTCATGAAAAGTATACTCAAAATGTTTAAAGTTATAGTTAAAAGAGGAACTCATGGAGTAGAATGCTCAGTGACCTATACTGATGAAGCTTTACTGGTTGTACATACACATATTATTAAGTTACTGAGTATTATTTAAAATAATGAATATATAAGCCCGTGTATGAATGGGAAATATTTTTAATTTCAAAAATGCCATATCATACAAAGCTCTCCGAATTATTTGGATATGAAGGACTACTTCTGTATGCGGGAGCCAGAGGAGGTGGAGAGAGGTATTGGGAAGCTTTGAAGGCTGACAAAGGAGCCTACATAGAGAAGGAAGGCCCTATAGATCGAAGGATGCTTTTAAAGGAAAGCCAAAGCTGGTAAACCTCAATAATAGGCTCGTGAGGTCAAAGTGAAGGAGACATGTCTCAGCTCCCCTTACACAATATCAACCCGAGCGAGTATCTTTCGGCAAATTCACAATATCTCCTTCTCCATTACTTTAATTACGTGTCACAATGTCGTGATATCCAATGGCATCAAAGGGAAAGTGTTCAACAATAGGCAGACATTAGTTAATAAATAAACAACAGTAAGCTAATAATGGGCTGAGGTGAAAAACTGAATGTAACATAATAAACCGTTATTGCTCAAAAATGTGTATCTTGAAATAATAAAATGAGAAACCGTAAGTAAATTTGGCAACATTTTTTACCGACGAAAAGCTTTTCGTTACTGTATGAATACATCATTGTCGCGATGATTTCGGCGAGTCGAGGCATCAAACATTTATACATATCTAAATAGTTGCCTATATCCATATACATATGTATGAGGTCTGCCCACTATTGAGGTAATACTTAGTAAGTTCAAGTATAGTGTAAAGTGTGCAGTGATGCGTTGGGTATCTATGACACTCATATGAGGGGACGTATCTTGGCAGACTGTAACAACTGTGGTAGGACATTGGCAGGTTGACTCTATCTATGTCGTTTAGGTCAAGACGTGGCACACCTCTTGCTAGCAAGAGGCATATAGCTGACGATTTCAAAAACTGGAGCGTGGTCCACAGAACAGTTAGCGACTACCTGTCAAATGGAAGTAAAAATGACACTTTCCGCAGATTCTTTAGTGGAGTACATACGTCCTCATTCGTGGGATTTATTTGTTTTGGTCTATTTTGTGTTATGCAGTTGACGCAATCAGGTTAGGGTCCGACTATTAGGACCGTTTTTGGCATTCCTCCTTGTCCAGTCAATAAGTATCTTCTTCATATTTTATGGCAAGGGTCACCAATAAAAAACATTTTTTCTCCAATGCAAACTTTATTTAAACTGCCCTACATGTTTCGTGCGTTACTTTCCACCTCTTCAGGGGCTATCCCTTTTCAAAAAAAATATAAAAATTAATAAAAATCCCTTAATATTTTTTTCTAGATATTGCATTAACAGGTTCCTACATATGTGATATATTTATTAATTCTAATTATAGATGGCTACAAACATTTTGTAAAAACTGCTCGTTTTTCTCTTCTTTGCGACTGTCCTCACTGATAAGTATCCTATTATCGCGATTTTCTTATTCCACCACACCTCCATGTCAAGTAGATGGTCATTGTTTAGTAAGATGTGTATTGCTGCTTCTAATATACTCAATTCAATGAACTCTATCAACTATATTCTGGCAACTCTTGGCTCTTGGTCAAAGGTTCAGAGGTTAGCCAGCTAATAATGCTTGTAGGCCTTTAAGGACGACAATATTTTTGATATCTCCAAGCTATTTTTGATCTCGGCTTAAATATTATTAGTAAAATAGAGGTTTTAGTGATCCGCGTACCTTATTTGTTCAAATTGTATTGTTTCAATTTCCTTTCACTGAGGATTCTTGAATCCTTACTCAAATTGTATGAACTTCTGCAGAGTGGATTGAGTTAGCGAGATTTCGCTTGGCTGAAGCTGCTTTAGCATCATATAAACTTGTCGGCTTCATGCTCCGAGAGACTCTACTGGATTTGAGTATAATCTAGATTATGGATAGATATAGAGCCGGATTTAGGGTATGTAGATTTGTACCAAAGATATGACTTCAAGAATTGTAACTAATGTTCCAAATAAAATTTCAATTTCAACTAAATGTATACAATCGCCAAATAAATATTAAATCTTTGTCAATACATGGAACCAAGTGGTTTGTAATTACTCAATTAATTATTCATTTACTTTCATGGTTCCTACATTGACTAAAATTAAACTATTTCAACCTTACTTGATTTGGTGCATAACTATGGCTAAAAATACCAGAGCAAGATGGCGAAAATAGAGATACCAAAAAGTAATATAGAGGAAATATATTACGACACCAGAAATACAGTAAAAATACTGTACCTAGGAGACAGTTAATTTTGTAGCGTTCGTTGAAAGGAAGATGGATTTTTGGGCTTTCAGAGCTGACAAAGGCCTCTAAGAACAGAGTGGCTTTATAACCGAAGTATGCTTTTAGGAGAAAGCCATAGCTGGTAATTCAAGAATAAAAGGCAGTTCAAAATCAAGTTCAGAAGTTCTATCTTAAGTCTAAACCCTTTTAAGAAATTTCCAACTAAATCTATCTGACTCTACGTAACTTTTTACTTCTTTAAAGTGACACAGAAAAATTCCAATGAAATGAGAACTTTATTCGTGATCCATGAAAATGATTCAATTTTTTAAATATGTATTAAAAAGATATTTATGTAAATTTATATCATTGTCATATCTGTCGGTAGATGCCGTCTTTACTGGCTGATCGTACTGGGTATTCGTTACACATCGCAATATCACTTACGGCGACTCCGTCCGTCGTTAGTTGCACTAGGTAGTCCTATAAATCCCGTGCAGACGTACTTTGTAGTTCCAAAGCCAAAATTATTACCTCCAGCATATAGAAATTACCGTTTACTTATGATATAAATAAGAGTACCAAAATTAATCTATAATTTATATTTCGACGGTAAACTATTTCTGTTTGAAACTGCCAATATCGGTTAACACAGCTAGCTGATCATACACCTCAGGCAGGTATGGAGTCAAACTGCCTCAACAGAGCTTTATCATATTTTGTCTGCTAATTATAAGTTGATGCAACAGTTATATTATAATGAGAAAGGATATTTATTTCAATCGATGAGTGATCTTAATTTGTTAATATTCCTCAATAGCCAATGCATCCCTCACGCATAAAACAAGATAATGACTGGAATATAATGAAAGTGGAGGTTACGCAGCCCCAGCATGACGGACATTTCTGTTCTCGGATTACTAAAATTTAAGCAATTGAGATTAAAGTTATTCTGATTCGTTACAAATTACAACACTAGCTATAGTAAATAGTTTTCAATGAAATAATACGTTATATTAAGATATATTTCATTAATGGTTTTTATTTCCGGTCTAGAATTCTAGTTGGCTGGCCTGTTTGTTTACAATTCATACGCTTTCCGTTGTAGAGTTATTAACTTCTAACTGAAAGATTTCTCCTTACCGTTTGTATTAATTCACCTAATATTCGCGGTGGTGTTGCCAGTATGTATATTTATCTATTGTAAACCTTTGCGTGGGAAATGTTGCTTAGTTTACGGAGCCTTTGCGTGACGGACTTTTGTTTGTATTGGACAAGTTCACTCCAGTTTAACGCTGTTTATCCTGACAGTAAATCCTCTGGAATTTCACTTTATCATATTGTGAGCGGAGGTATGCGCAATACGAGGAAAGGATCCCAATTTCGAAGATATAGCATGTGAGAGGATGGCTTTTTAGGTCGAGCCCTGAGCTAAGCCCTAATAACAGGGATGGCAGGGTGAGAAAACCGAAGGTGAGCCCACTGCAATCAACGGCATCGACCAACAGATGAGCCACTCCGCTATGAAATTTCATATTTTTACGACGAGCCGTATTCCTAGAATAATATTTCTCTTCCGCAACTTTGTTGAATCCCATTGGGAGTTAACAACGATATATGAGAAGAATAGTAAACACGGAAATTAGATTCCCAATTTCCAAAATATTAAAGGAAACTTTCACATAACTAGAGGAAGCCTAAATTTGTAATGAATAAACAATAAAAATATTAACTAAGAATGATGCATCTAAATTCATAAAGAATTGGAGTAAAAAAGGGAATATTATTTATCCACTGTAAATTAAATAAAAAATAAACAATTTTCTTGTAAGAAGTAATCAATTATTAAAATTTACTTTATGAAGGTCCATTATTTAAAATTATTCCTAAAAGTTTCACTTCTTGGAGAAAAAGATAAACACACGGGAAAACTTCAAAACAATGTTTTTCATAAACAAATAAATTTTATTAATGCGAATATTTCCCCATAGAAACTCTTATCAAGTTAAAACTAACCCAATACACACTTTGCACATATCCTAATTAAATTAGCCTTCTTCTTATTGCCTTTCTCATTTTCTTTTCTTTGTTGGATCTTTTAAATTCATTGTACGAAGTAAAGGAAGTGTTGGAGAGGCGAAAAACTTCTGTTTTCAGATTTCAATGTAATTAGCCGTTGTGATCGTCCCAGAATCCGTCTAAACTAGCCTCGTAATTACGTCTGTTACGGATCCCGCATATCTCAAAAATGTCTAGTCTTAGAATGTTGAACTGTCATATTTTGACTACATTAAGATTTAGTTTTAAACTTCCTTTTTGATTGAACTAATTACGAGTGAGGAAGTTTAGAATTAGGTGAGGGTAAAAATCAAATTGCAAAGTCCTCCATCCTTTTTGTAAATGTATTAACCTCCATTTTTTGCTGGCAAACCTAAGCAAGATGGGTTGCCACACATTTCTAGCAAGGGCAGTACAAAAGATTTTATTAAGTAAGTTTGTCATTAAAATAAGTCTGCAGAGATCAAACTCATGACTGTGAAGTGTACTCGTACAAAATACCGAAGCCCTAACTCGCCTGAACAACCAGTTAGTGATTTCCTCGCCCTTTAAGATAAAAAAGATTTGTACAAAACTATTTTGCTTAGAATAAAAGTATCTATAAATTATGTTCTGTAGCTTTTTATTTTTATATTTTTTTTTAAGGGGAGATATATTTATTATATATTTTTGTTTTTAAGATATGTTTAAGTGAAATCCTTAGACTCATTAAGTAACACAATATAAGCACTCATTGGAGCTACAAAATTTAGGCTCGTAATTTATCTCCTGACCTACCCACAGGAAAGTATGAATAAGATGAAAAGGAGTGTTATTTCCTGGAAAGACTTTTTTCATATATCTTTTTTTTTTCAAGGAAGCCACAAAAAGAATTTTTAATAATAGCCTGCAAGCTAATGAGATGGAAGGCTTCCCTTACATGCGTCCAGGAATATAAGGATTACACAATATATTATACATGGATCCCTCTTTTGTTAACGGATTGCAGAATGAACATGAAATTTACAAAGATATAGGCTGCTTAAATGAAACCATTATAAAAATAATATAATAATAAAAATAAGATAGCTACTCATTTTAACAATCTGATATATCATTTTTTTAGACTTTACTGGGTACATTTTGGAAAGTACATTTATCACACTTTCAATTTCTAAGCTAAACATATATTTAAACTTTTGAGGCAACCTAATCCAACAGATAAATCATTTAGTGCAGTAATTTGCAAACAGTTCTATTAATGTTAGGATAAAAAGAGTAAAATAGATACATAGCAGGTATATTCTCGCACTGCAATCTTGATAAAGCAGGGAAACGTGTAAGATTGATTTTTTATCAACAATTTACCATTATAGGAGAAAATTCTCGTGTCCACTGTAAATTGTACTTCTTCGTGCAGTTTGTCACAATACTGCAAAGACACGAGTCAGAAATCACCACATTTCTCTTAGATTTACCTTCCATTTATATTTTCTCAACAATTCATCAGTCTATAATGTAGAAATAAGATTTAAAAAAATCTTCCGTCAGGTGACGGTAGAAACATCCTATTCTTTTAATGTGTTTGTCAAAAATATAATTTTGTTCTTTTCAGCGAATTACACATTTAGAAATAAAGGTATGCTGGTATCGACAAATAGATTATATTTGTAGCAGTCAAAGAGATGCTGCAGGCTTGAACTCTTTCGACAAAATCAATCAGGACTTGAGTGTAACAGCTGGTTTCAGAAGTACGACCTGTCATTGAGCTCTAGGGTACGAACAATGAAGGTGTCGAACTTCTATGCTCGCCAGAATCATAAGCATAAAAATGATATCCTACTTTTCCTTAGGTATCCTTTCATATTTAGACACTAAACTGAATAGGACAATTCATTTTTCCAATTGTCTTCACAAAAACAATTCAAATCAAGCTTTGATGCTACCCGGTGGCACCACACTTTTTTCTGCCATTGATATTTCATTTACAAGTCAAGTGAATTCAAGGACGGTCAAGACATGAACTAAACGTGTAGAGATTGTATCTCCTATTTAAATTAGGTCACAATCCTTAAATTTAATGTTGGCAAAATGCAATGAAAAATGAAACGTATAATGAATTGTATAGAAAAATTGTAAATGAAAAAGAGGAAGCTGAACACAATTTACGATTGTGACCACCTTAATTTAAATTATTTATTTAGTAATCTTATACAGGTATATATATATATATATATATATATTAATTTCTCTAGAAGAATAAACCTAAATAGTTATGCCAACGAATTCAATAACTTGGTACTTCATTGTTTCGATCATCCATTATTATTTTTAAAAATATATGTATATTTTAAGGGGATATAAAATTAAACGCACCTTAAAACTTGTAGAAATGGAGCTTTATTAAACAATATTTATTTTTAGTTTAAATGGAAGGAAAAATATATATGTTCTATTACAAAACAAGTAAAATAAAAAAATACAGTTCTCCCTCAATGAAAAAATAAATGGATGGGGATGCAGAAACCCTAACTCACTTTCAAAGCTTATGAGTAAAAGAAAATACTAACTCTGAACCTTTTGATCGTAACAGCGTGAATAATCCTCTACATATAAAAAAAAAATATCAATTGCCATTTTATAAAATATATATTTGTCTTGTGCAGGATACTTCAATATTTATTTATTTTGATACTTTATTTAATTTTATGTGGATAATATTTACTAGTTTTGCAAATAAAATACCATTTATATCTAACAATCATTGAATGAAAATCTTTATCTCAACAGCAGAAGGGCCCACGGCTTCCAAGAGAGATCGTGGAGTACTCTTGACTCATTTCTTGTCAGAGTCCGATAGCATTTCCTAATGTGATTTGTCTCAATTGCCTCACGACCCTGAGTGGGACTGGGGGAACAAGCATTCAGCTTTCGACAATAAAGCTCTTATTCAAAAGTTCTTGTTACGGGAGAAATGTTAATATAAGTTGAATTCATTCCATCACATCGGAAATCTGTTCAGTATTTTTTTTTTGTTGCTCCTACCGCTAGCTGCGCTAATGCCACTTTTGGCCATTATTGTTTGGATAGGACTAGGAAGGGATGGTTATGTGTATTTATATTTTTATTTATTTTTGCCGTTCTCCATTCGTCGACGAACTTTTTAAATGCTCGGAAATTATCGTCGGTGCTGTAAAGTATATGTACAACCTAAGGTTTTATAGATAAACTACTCACAAGACACATCAATGGTAGAGATTTCAGTTTAACTTTGTAATAGATTTCAGACCATCTATGATTCAGTCTACGAATATTTATTCCAATCAATATTACTGTCTTACGAATCATTAGTATAGTAATCATAGAAACCAAAACAAAGTTTTCATAATTGTTATGACTTAATTCACTTCGTTTTTTCGAAAAAGGCAGTTATACGCATCTACATCCGTTTGAATGACTGTAAAAGTATTTATTTTATTATAGCCAGGTAATTTTCCAAATTTACTACACATTATAACCGTTGATGAGGGAGGAAGAGGTTGAAACCTCTTATACGACCCCTCGTCGGTAATACAACGTTGGATACCACTCATAGAAAAAGAACTTTATGAACTATGTTTTAAAATGAGAGTGATCTCACCCCCAATTTTCTCTTTTGAAAACAAAAAATATTAAATCACACAATATATTACACCAGAAATATTTTAGTTACTCTATCTCGTTCAGTTCTTGTGAATTTTTAATAAACCCGCTATTTAATTTGGTTTCAAGGCCGCCATGTTTAATCATTATAATTTTTATTTCTTACTTACTTGAGATGAAAAAAAAATTTCAATTAGGATTTTAGGAGTTTTATCCAATGTTAGTAGGCAATTTCATTTCAATTGAATGAAAGTTTTCCTTTTTGAGGGCTGTGGTCGGCAAGGATACAGGAGAAAATGTAATAGCTTTCACATTATTTACGAAATTTCAGTCATGAAAAATCCATCCCTCAAAACACAATTTCTATTTATATTCTGATCACTATTTTAATCAAATCTTGGCAATGAATGTAACAGATGTTTTTGCTTTTATTTTCCCTTAAGCACAACCAAAGGAGCTTTCTACTTCCCCAGAATTTTGTTTTGTCTCTGCTGGGGTTTTTACTGTTGGGAGAAAAAAAGGAAAGAAACTAGTCCCACTAAAAGGTTTTTTACGTTCGCTTAGTTTTCTTGCGTTCTCTAAAAGTTAAGGCTTTAACTTTTACTCCTTTCAAGAGAATAAAGTTTACTTTGTAAAATGTTTTAGCAGTACGAGAAGAGAGAAAGCCACTTAGGTTCAGGTTTGAATGGTGTCTTGATAATTTCGACTAACGTTCTGCTTGGGTATCTTATGGTTTGATGGACTTCTCATAGAGATTAAAGATTCCAGTATGGTATTAGCCAAAGACGTCGAACGGCCTGCTTATTCTTTACACAAGAGAATCCTAAATGTTAAAAGTTCGTCACGCAGGAGCTGCGAAAACTATGCGTATTTCCACGTGTTGGTATAGCACACACGTGATTTCATCTCACCACGTATTTCCTATTTATATGTAAAAAAACTGAAGAGTAGAACGAGGCTCCTTACTAACGACCAAAAAAAAAGAAAGTACGAATAACTCATTTAGTACTTAAAGTTAGCAAAAAACGCGTAGAGCGTCAATGGTTTAACAAAATAGGTTCATTAACATTTTGGGATCCGACTCATTATAAAGGAGGTATCTTGAATTTTCGAAATCCCCCTCTAAACTAGGGAACAGTTCCACTCCCGATTTCAGCCATTAACTAATATGATCATTAGTGTTGAATGAAACAGTTAAATATGGAGTATACTATAGAAGAAATAAATATTTTCGTTCCACGACCTCAAAATCTTAAGTGATGACATCATTACATTACGCTTTTGCATGCAAGTCAAACATTAAAAGTTCATTGAAATAAATATTTGGTATTCAACCTTGGAATGAAGTGGCTAATGATATAACAGTTTATTGTTAATATGGCATGAGTAGGAATGAGGGTTTACTGAAAGCCGAAAAATATAAAATTTCTCGGTTAGTACTCATGATACAGAAAATATGTGTAGATTAAAATTTATAGATCATTCAATTTGCAATATGATTGGTTCTAAACAATTTATCGATCTGACGAAAAGTAATGGAGATATTTTGAATTTTCGAAATCCCCCTCTCACTGATATATATATATAACTGATTTTCATTATGGGAAATCTGCTGAAAACAGTATTGTCTCATGTCAATATAAAATCAGACAAGCATTATTGTTTCATTAGATCTTTCATGATGAGGAGTAAAAACACTAATGCCAACGTTTTGAGAGAGGATACAATGGAAAACATGGGAATGAAATATGCATTTATGCTTTTGTGTTATTGTTTAATGAATTTCCTAGAAGCACAATGAAGTGAAATGTTTTAGAAACTTCTCAAGTTACAAATTAAGTGTAAAACAAAGAATATGCTAAGCGAAGGGGAGTACGCACTAAAGAACTAAAGGATTCTAAAGCTCTGAAGCTCGATTAAAATGAAGAAAATTATTCTTCTTAAGCATAAAAATATACAAAGCATGAATTAAAATGCTAGTTACAAAGAATATAATAATTTAAAAGTTTTGACAGATATCGTTTTAACAATGGAATGAGTTAACATTAAGAAAACTCCTCTTCGGATGTATTTGGTACAATTTTCTTTCTTGCTATAATAACAATTTAATTATAAAGTACCTCTGAAGTTTGGATAAATGTTTGTATTTAGGGTAATATAGCAAAGCCTATTTACAATATCCATCAATTAATTAAGAAAAAAATAATTTTATCTTACAGCGAACTCATTACCGTCATCCTTCACTTTCGAAATATGAAAACATACTTCCCACCCGGTTACACGGAATATTAAACCGACATGAAAAATATCTCTAACATTTGTTCAATAATATACATTATAAATGAGGAATATAGGTACGACCTAAATTAATGAGCTATCCTTTTAGGTGGATTTGCAATGTTTGCTTATACAAGCCCGTCAAGCAGAGGCAGCGTAAACTAAGCAGATTTCCCCATGCTGGTACAGCACAATAGTGATCTCATTTCACTGTAAATGATCTATTTATAATCAGAAAAGGAGAAGGGGAGACAAATTTGACATAATCAATTTTGATGACAAGATCCTGTAATTGTTGTTCCATAAATTATCATACCTGCAATTGCTCTTTGATTATTGCCAAACTGTATATATAACATTTTTTTTAAAAAATAAAGTTCAAAATCTATGGTTGGAGAAGGAGTGGTTTAGAGAATGAAATATACAGGGTCTTCCAAAAAGAATGAACCGATTTCATTGAGCTATATCTTATTAACTGACAGTAATACAAGAAGACACCAAACAAGTGATGCTGGAAATAGAACATGATGATGATGATGATGACACCATGAAACTTCAACACCGGTTATATACATGTGTCTTTATTGCAATCTTGTATTACTGTCTGTTAATAAGATATAGCTTAATGAAATCGGTTCATTCTTTTTGAAAGACCCTGTACATTGTTGGTAATGTAATACCGTACATTCTTTTTTATTATACGTGTTTTCATACTCAAAAATTAACGGTGTTATTTGTATATTTTTTTGGTTTCTGATTTAAATAAACCTCACACTCCCAATCAACTCTCTCAACAATAACGTGATTACAAAATTGCAAATTCCAGGCTTAAATCCGAAGCATTGGTTTACTCAGAACTTTACTAAGTGCGAAACATGAATGAATGTGGGAGGGGCTGCCAACAAGGAATATTCAAGTAGTACACTAATGGCCGCAATTTTAGCAGAATTCCCTTAAGGGAAATCAGCTATTGAGGTCGTACTCATGACGCGATTTTCGAAAAATTTCCTCAAATGTCCATCGATCCTACCCAGGAGATGACGAAAATGAGGTCCGTTCAAAACTATATATATATATATATATATATATATATATATATATATATATATATATATTTGTCTGTTAACACTCTAGCGGTCGCAATTTTTGTTTAATCGTCTCCGAACTCGGTATTTAATCGTTTTATGTAAAAAGGAAGATCAAGTTCGTTAACGGCTGAAATCGGACCAGTGGGAGGGGGGGTTTAGAGGGGGGATTTTCAAAAATTCGAAATATCTCCGTTATTATGCATCGGATCAAAACATTATATAGAACCAATCTTATTGCAAATTAAATTTACTATAAATAAAGTTATATATATTTATTCTGTACCTTGAATATTAACCGAGATATTTGCATTTGTATTCTGCGTGTGGTCACCAGTAGGCTATGTCGGACTTTCCGCCGAGAGCTCTGGTGGCCGTTTCCATAACTATTCGTTCCTCGTGAATAGGTTTAGAGGTTAGGTTAACTGTTTTTTGGGGCTAGAAACTACTGGGTTATTACGCCCTAAATAATGTTTTAGGTTTAGAGGTTTCTTACTACTACAGTTGTTATTAGGCAGCCCCTGCGTGACGGACTTTTTGTTTATCGTTACGAGACTCAATAGTTTAAAGTATCAAATAGGATGGGAATGGCTGAAATTGAGAGTTCTATAAAAAATTGTAAATATTAGTCAAAATGTGTCTGATGAGAATGTATTACATAAGTAGTCTTGATGATTATGCAAACGCCCTTCAATTTTGACTTTATTCATTTTACTTTTCTTACTTTTAGCAGATTTCCCTTAAGGGAAATCAGCTATTGAGGTCGTACTCATGACGCGATTTTCGAAAAATTTCTTCAAATGTCCATCGATCCTACCCAGGAGATGACAAAAATGAGGTTCGTTCAAAATTATATATATATATATATATATATATATATATATATGAAAATGAGTTTCGTTTAAAATTATATATATATATATATATATATATATATATATATATATATATATATATATATGTGTGTGTGTGTGTGTGTGTGTGTGTGTGTGTGTCTGTTAATGCTCTAGCGGTCGCAATTTTTGTTTGATCGTTCCGAGACTCGATATTTAACCGTTTTATGCAAAAAGACAGATCAAGGTTGTTAATGACTGAAATCGGACCAGTGGGAGGGGGAGTTTAGAGGGGGGATTTTCGAAAATGCAAAATATCTCCGTTACCAGACGTCGGATCCAAGTATTTTATAGAACCAATCTTATTGCAAATTACATTTACTATAAATATTGTTCTATACATTTATTCTCTATCTTGAACATTAACCGAGATATTTGCATTTTTATTAAGTGTAACGGACGAGTGAGTTTCCCGCCAAAAGCTAGTTCGGCCGTAACTGTTGGGCTCTCGTATGGAGATTTCTCTATTGCATAACTTCACGTGGGGGACTTTTATCTTGTATACGGAGTTTAATGGAGTTATTTGTATTATTGTACAAACTCTCCCGTTGTAATTTCAAGCAAATATTTCACTAGGTATCTCATACCCTGCTTAAATTCCATGTGTTTTTACAAAGAGTTCTAACCGATATAGCATGTAGAATGTGGAGTGACGTCTGTGGAACCGTTGTGGAAAAGCTGCTTAGTCTACGTACCCCCTGAGTGAAGGACTGGCTATTTATGGTTACTAACCTAACTTCAGAATTCGGTATTCCTCATAATTCCTAAATATTAAATTTATTTAAAAGTGGATGGTCTATTTTGAGCGTGTTGGAATGTGAGGAGAAAGTGGTGTTGGGCATTTTATCAGAGAGAGGACCCGAGCCTTGAAATACTCGCACGGCCTCCCCATCCCTGGCTAGAGCCTCTTCCTCCAGCACCACATTAAATCATCCCTAACTCATCGTCCCATCTCGCTCTCGGCCTCCCTCTCCTTCATTCGTCTTCTCCCGCTACTCTCAGAGCTGGACTTCTCTCCCTACGTGTAACTTATTTTCCCGAGTTTCAACGATCTCTGAGTGCTTATATAGGTCTTATAGAAGAGGACATTCTCAGGTTCAATGTATATTTACTCTTAAACAAATTAAAAATGTTGGAGCTGAGGAAGATGATGTGTTTAGAAAATTTAGGATGGTCTCACAGTCAACAAGAACAGATCGCACAGTAAGCAGAACTGAACGTTTATATTTTGACCTGAGAGAGACTAATCTTTTCAAAATCTTTTCCCCAAGTTTCTCTCTCCTCTTACGTTCTTTCGAACTCAGACTTCACTGTCGTCAGTAAAATCATGATCTATTCGTTACGAGAACACATCCACTCCGATTTAGAACATCCACTCCCTTTATGGGTGTTTCGCTGGTAACAGTTCCATGTGGAAAGAAACATAGTTGGACTTATCACATCAAAAAGCTGAGCGAATGACAAGCGTTCTGACGCACTATCTATAGTCTTATACAAACCCAGTCACTGTGTGATCCGGCTCTTTATTACAGTGTTGTGTGTTATCATTATGACGAGTGTAAGGATATATGCATATACATATCTCTTCAGACTTGTCCATTTCTCTTCTAATTGTCCTCACAACTTGATGGCAATTACTTTTTAACGACTTTATTTTTACAAGAGGCCTACTATCTAATTCTGGCCCATACTCCTGGGCATAGGTAAATGCTACACGATTTTAGAAACACACAATCTAAGCACATAGGGAAACATACAGGTATTGAAACAAATAGTGTATGCTTTCATTAAAATTTATAACATGCAATGAAAAGCTTTAAATGAGGTGAAGAGTTACTTGGGGAGCGTGAAACGCTAAATGGGACAGTGGATAACAGGTTTTGGACGAGGACAAATAATAAAACCCGCTGTAGTTATTGCGAACAATGAGAGATTGTCTCCGTTATTTGTTCAAGAATAGATTTTATTCAATAATACCTAATGACCCACTAATAACATGGAACGATATTCTCGATAAAATGACAACAAGCCAAATCATGGACTAATCTAGCGGAACAATTTCAGCACCTATGCAAACATGTGTACGGCAACACTTTCCAAAACATTAGTTTGAAGTAGACAAACTGGTAATAGCGTCCAGCATATTGACTTGCGTTCTTTCGAACCCATTATCCCCAACAGATTCGAAATGAAACAATGAGGAAAACTACACTCGAGTACTGCTTACGGAATTCAGGGAAAATCAACACAGACCAGGAGTAACTATCGTGCACCTTCAAGTGAATGCCAACCAACGTCACACACTACAGTACTACAAAGATTAAAGCAGACAAAACATAAAAGTGACGACGAAATTTTCAAGTAACTTTTCCATCGAACAGGAATTATGCGAAACTATTTCCTTGTCAAAGTTATGAAGAAGTAGATAATAAATACCATTTGCTAATTAATTTTCAGAAAAACGTCTTCAAAACTAACAAATATTTTGTCGTACCATTTAACTCATGCACTACAAACACTCTTACCATATTTCCCTAACAATTAGAAAATATTCGTATATCTCTTGTACAATCAAAATATCTCTGGAATATGCTGGATGGTAGAGGAACATATGTATAAGGATCAATAAGAAGGCCAAGTCCTCTACTGGTTTTTAATATTATGCAGAGTGCACTTTCGGAGTCAACGCTCCATCCTCAGTGCCTGCTGACAAACACAACCACGAGTTAATTTAACATTCATAGCATGGCACAAAAGCAAAATAAACAACAGTCATAAAACCAGACACAAAATAATGAGTAAAACAATGGAAAATCTTAAAACTAGTCAACAAATAAAATTAGAAAATCTAATAACTAGTTAACTACTAAAAAATTAAAACCAAAACAATAAAAAATCTACTAACAGGTCAACTAATAAAAGAAGCAAACAACGATAATCATATGTCAAAACTATAAATAAAATTAAAACTATAAAACCTACACAAATTACAGATGTATATGGGAAACATATCACAGTGGGTGGGGACCTCTGAAAAAAAACCCCGAGAGGAACTGTAAGAGACCTCTAAAAAATAAACAAACCCCATACTAATAATAGAGAGGAGATGTAGGAGGTGCCTGATTAAAGCTGCGTTACCTGGACCACGACTGCCGGGCGACTTTTTTAGTAGTTGACTAGTTATTAGATTTTCTAATTTTATTTGTTGACTAGTTTTAACATTTTCCATTGTTTTACTCATTATTTTGTGTCTGGTTTTACGACTATTGTTTATTTTGCTTTTGTGCCATGCTATGAATGTTAAATTAACTCCTGGTTGTGTTTGTCAGCAGGCACTGAGGATGGAGCGTTGACTCCGAAAGTGCACTCTGCATAATATTAAAAACCAGTAGAGGACTTGGCCTTCTTATTGATCCTTAATCAAAATATCAATTCTTCAACGCTCATTATATTATATAATTGACTTTGAGTACCGATTTCCAGGGAATTCACAGTTTATTATGAGTGAACATTTTAAGGACACTTTCTAGGGTAATGTATTTAACTATTTAGGCACTGACACATTAAATAATTTTATAGTCTGATACTCAAAGAGAATAATTTTTCTAATGGTTTAGACCAGGCTGTGAAGGAAAAGATAGATTCAAATCAAATAATATTAGCAAACACGGAAAATGGAACCAACATTTTCACGGAGTACAAAATTTCAACTTTTTGAATGAAAACAGATGATTAAATATTAAAAGCTCTTGAAAATTTCCAGTAGCCAAATCCTATGAAACGTTATAAAATTTCAACCTTTTAAAGTTTTATTTTTAAGATCACTATTTTCTTCACTATTACTATAAACATAAAAAGGGAAAATACTTTTTTCTGCCGTATTATGCTGGTATACGGCCAATAGCACAGAGTGGACGTTAATAAATGACACATAATTTCCTCTAAAAAATGGAGATAATTTTTACAAATTTCAGTCATTAATTAAAGTGTACAGCAAACTACTATTAATCTGAAGGATCATCTACAGGTTCTAAGGATCGAGAAGTTATGTTCGATCCTACGATGGTAATAGGAATTTATTGACGAACTAATTAGGAATTAAGTAACGAACTCAGTACATAAAATCTTTAAGTAGTTTTATCCTGATTAGTAAAAGCTAGTAACCTGTAAGTAATCTATCCGATTAGTCATCGTGTTTCAAAGTGGACATTAATAAATAACGGACCTGACT
This sequence comes from Riptortus pedestris, assembly GCA_019009955.1. Lineage (NCBI taxonomy): Eukaryota > Metazoa > Arthropoda > Insecta > Hemiptera > Alydidae > Riptortus > Riptortus pedestris. The sequence goes on from CM032229.1 coordinate 73,683,358, forward strand.
TACATACCTTGACCGTCTTGTACTTAAATAGTTGTAATAAATTCATTAAGAACAGATCATTAAAATCAGATTAAATTAATTTATGTAAGAAATCAGTAAAACTTAGTCTACCTGTACCCAGGCAATCTTAAATAAATAGTGAAAACTTAATAAAAATATTCCATCATACAAAGTTGTTTGCAAACTTGTAATGATATTTAAGACATTCCACGTAAAATAATTCTGTTGGCATAGCCACTTCGAGTTCCATGAAGCACATCAGAGAATCTTGGCTATAAGCCCATCAGCAAGTTTTTAACTACCCTCTAATCTTGAATCAGCTATCAAGTATATTTCATCTCGGACCTAATTTTATGGTTCATTTCATGGCAAACGAACCATCAAATTAGGTTAGTTTACAGAAAAAGCACTCCAAGACCACTTTCTCTCTTATCATCTTCGACCAAAGATCGTCTCAGTCTGCAGATACTCTAAACTGAAGAGTTAAATTATTTTTCATTATTTTTGCCAAATTGTTTAATTATAAAAATTAAGTCTAGGGTGGAAGGTTCAAATAATATAATTTGAAAATTGATATTAGACCATTATTAAAATATCGCTCTACTTTTTCGAGTTTCAAGAGGATTAATTCTCTAACGCCTGAAGTGATCGTCGACTTTAGGTCTCATTTATAACAATGCAACAAACCAATGGTAAGATTTACATTACTTTTTCCAATGGTCAACCAACACATCACAGGTCTGGAAACTTAGGCTACTGAAGGGGTTGTCTATGAAACAACGCAACATGTAGGATTGTGTTTAATAAAGAACTAATATAAATAAAATATTAACAAAAATTAGAATATTTGACTCAACAGTTTAAGCGCCGAGGAAGTCAACCCGAGGGAGGTTGGTTTGAGGTCATGAGGTCAACATGAAGCATTTCCTGCCATATTGTGTTGGCATTACAAACCACAGTTCACTAATTCTTTAGTGGCTTCTCAATTGCCTCACGATCCCAAGAGGGGCTCAGCGACTGATAGTCTGTCCTCGAATCCCGGTAATCGCACAACTAATTCAAGATTACTGTGCAATCAACATCTTAAAAAATCTCTAGTATGGTAGGCCAGTGGTTTTAACTTCTACATCACATCCACCTCAGATATTAAATATTATACTATTTGGCCATGCTACACAAATGTAATCTGTATAATTCATTTCGGGCAGTTGGAAGGTTGAAGGCCCTCAGTTCTAGCAGCATATTTATCTCATGAAGCTTTCTAAGCACTCGCATCATCATCATCATCAGCGTGGCTTTACAGCTGTTGCCTGTACAAGAGTTTTCACTAAAATACCTCTGGTATTCTGTTATAATAAAGAGTTGCCTCGACACAACAACTGCCGAAAATTATTGTTTCCAGTGGCGCTAGCGTTGTAGGAGCTGTAATGTCTGAAAAGTACCATGGAGATGTGCTCTATTACCAACTTCTTTCCGGTAAATAAATTTATTTCATTTCAGAATCCTATAAACTACATTAAATTATTAATTTAGAAAAAGAGGCAAACTATTAAAAATTCAAAGTAGTGGCATTTAGTCTTAACCTATTTAAATGATATTCGATTAAAACCAATAACTATTTCATAATTCAACTAGCTTGCACCAGCAAGGGAGTTCGTCCCCTTGACCCCCTTGGCAAGCGGTGCCTTCGGCAAGTGATATTTAAATAAAACCAATAACTATTTTATAATTCAATATGTAATACTAAAGGTTAAAAGTCTTCAAGACAGTATTGTTAATTGCAAACTTAACTTTTTAAAATCATATAATCATTTCGGTAGTTAGGGGTTTTCAAATTATGGCAAATCAAGAAAAATAATGAAGTAATATGGTTGTTCTTCTATGGTTCTGTGGTTGAATTAAAACCAGAATCTGAAACTAGTTTTTGAAAATTAAATTATATTCAAAGGTGATATCAATGGCACCTGTTAGTTTATGTTTAAATATGTTTACGGTGAAGTTAGCAAATGTCTCTTTGCCCGCAGGACTCGTTCGTTCGATTCTTTTTCTGATCTGTGATACTTCGTCACGTCTGATAGTCTGCACGCCATAATTTGATTGATTATTTAATTTAAGCCACTTTTCTAGTCAATCGTTCGTAACATCACTTTAGATACTATCTTTAAGTCCTCTCAACTCATCACCTATTTATTGTTTCTAACTTGGCCCATTTGACTGCCAGTTCATAGTGTAGTATGATTTTATATCAAGATAGCTATGAAATATTCACGTTTGTGGATTTTTAAATCAAATCTAGCACAAAAAGCTCAAGAACCGGTGGGTTTCCGATACACGTTGAGCATAGAGAGGAAAAGACTTAATGGATTAATGAAGTGACTTCGTAAATTATTGTTAAAGACTTAGTAATTAATTAGAGTACGCATCACATGGTTGATGAATATATGATGCAGACCTATAATGTAATAATATAATTTTAACAATTGAATTTGTGACATTTTTAATGTTTAATTATAATATTCGAAATGGCATTTTTTGTATTTTAGTTGTTCTTGAGCGTTACCATCTTCTTGCTTCTTGAATTTATGTATATGTGACTTTTGTTGACATTTATTTGTTCTTTATTTTTTTGTTTTTGTTTTCGTTCAACTGTCCTTCTTTATGATTTGATGTTTGAGTATGATTTCCTTTTTAGTGAATTTTTCTTTAGTTATTACGGTAGGAAGGTCGAATAGCATGCCGCAAGCTCAGTAACATTATATATTATATTTTTGATGCCATAGAATATAAAAACGTGTGTGTGAGCGCGTGCACGATTGGATGGGTGCGTGAGTGCGTGCATGTGTGTAGGTTTAGATCTATATTTATTAACCACTTATTATTTGTAGGGTAGGAACATAATATTAGTCTCTAAATTATTCATTATTATTATCATAATTTCTCATTTATTGAAACCTATCAATTGAGAAAGAATATCACACAGTAAGCAGGTTAGTTGCGAACGAGGTATATTTTTGCCCTCGTTTTGCCACGATTTAAGTTTTATTGAGTATATCACCTTTGAGTGAACTCTTTGAAAGTAAGTAGTTATTTTTTCTAAGACATCCTCTTCAATTATTCATTTTACTTCAAGCAATGTCCTGAATGTCTAGTTCTCCTTCAAAAAATAATGCCTTTGTAAGACTAAAGTCAATTCCATCAGTGTTTGCCTCATTACCTGAAAACTACATCTTCAAAGAAAACTATCCTACTCAGCGTCTTTCCTTTTTCATGTACCTTACTCGACAATTCTATAACTAGAGGTCGCTGATAGTAATGTAATAACTTATGTGTAACTTTCTTGTAAACGTGTATATGAACCTTGACATTAGAAAGATTGAGGGTTGTAAGGAGCTTTAAAAAAATAAAGGTCGGAATTCCAAAGGATAAATTCCAGAAAATTGATTTCTCCATTGGACATAAAATATTTTAGTACCCTTGGGACTTGTGCTATAAATATAAGCCCCTTCATAGGTATTCAAAGAAAGGAGGTGGGTGAAATGTAAAACGAAACATTAAAATAGACCACAGACACAATATCAATGTTGAATTTAAAAATAGTAAATTTATTTTCATTAGACAACATTATCGTTTTTATAAGAATTTCTTATGTAGACCATAATATTCAATCTTTAAAATTTTATTTAACTAAATTTAAATAATGAAAAAGAAGTGTTCTTAGCTCTTTTTCTTTTCACCCAAAATAATTATTTAATGGCGATTATATGGGTGAATGACTTTTTAGGCGTTTAGTACATTCGTGATTGTATTGATAGAGGTATATAATGCTATATTGCACCACAAAAGAGTTATTTTATATATATATATATATATATATATATACAGACACACACACACACACACACACACAAATATACACAATAAAAACGGGGGGAGGTGGAATTAATTTGTCAAATCTGGAAACCTTAACTTTACTCTTAAGAGGTGAACTCGATCCGTGAAAAGTTAAAGCTTTCCAACCATGCTATAATAGAGTACTAAATGTGGAAAAAATATTTCCATTTAAACTTCACTTACTATTTTCGGAAATAGCCATTAACGATAGAATCCTTATACTAATGTACAGAATTCATTTTTTTAACTAGACATTCAATGGTTTATTTCTTATATAAACGAAGAAAAAATTTGATTTCTACTGTTATACTTCATTCATTATTTTTCTATTATTCATTCTAAAATTTCTATTTGACATTAATAAGCACCACGGATTTGAAATTCGGCTCAGCTCCAGCGGAGTCGTGTTCGTATTCCATATTTTTTCTCCAGTATCCCAACCGACTTCTTCACGTGGTACATGTTTTAGTGCTTGCACAGCTCTTGGCAGTTTTTGTATCAAAAGGTCCTCTTAAGCACTACTACCTGGATAAGCAGGTTTGAATACCGGAGAAATATTGTGGAGAACATATACGACACTGCTTGGAGCTGAGCCGAGTTTAATAAACACTTAATGAATTTCCAACGAGGAAATCTTAATAATTATATAACAAGCACTTCTAAATATTAGCTCTGGATCAAAGTAAATGATGAACTAATATATCTTATAGCACGATTACTCATTCATTGAACGTAGCACCACGTCCCCTTTTCTTTCATTTCTAAAGGTATTAGGAGAATTGCAGGTCGCAATGGTGTCGTTGGTCCCTATTACCAACAATAAATTGATCTTCAGATACTTACAGAAATACAAACCTTCCACCTGATTGTGTAAGAACTTAAATTGAAATTATTACATTCTTATTCACAAAATGTATACATACATATATATATATATATATATATATATATATATATATTCAAACTCATTTGAAAATGTGATAATTACACTTAACAAACATACATACTCCAAGTGTATGAGTATAAGTTTTGTACTAAACTTCAGGAAACCAACGTCCTCAAAACTGTAAAAAAGTGGCTCCTACATTCAGAAGATTCAAGACTGCACTTCTAATTGATCAGGAAGTTATTATTTATACAAGGGGCAATTTATTATAAAAAGTGACTATTTTGTATTATTGTAATTTAATGTATATTATTTTGCTGTAAACAATTTTATGCAAATATACGATGAACACAGAAAACAATATAGAGGAAAATAACTTTAAAAAAAATACAGGTTTTCTAAAAAAATAAAACTACCTATTTTAGAAATAAAATAAATCATATTTATTTTTAATCGTGCACTTAATTTGACTTTCGAATGTAAAGAAATGTTGTTTTATTTATTAATAATTTTTACATTCCAACAAAAATACTCGTAATGCATGATACTTAAATCTCAGCAGATTTCCGTTATGGGAAATCGACAACTCCTACTAGCAATTTTTTAAATGTCCATTTTCTTGCCTATGACAAAAATAAGGGACGTTTAAAAATATATGTATTTATTTATATTTTCCGTCAATGCTCTAACGGTCACAATTTTTGTCTGGTGGTTATCAAATTTCATATTTAACCTTTCTATAAAAATTTATTTTCAATGTTGTCTTAAATTATCTTAAATTAGATGATAACAAATAATTTTCATAACAACAAATAACATTTCAACGTGCATAGGGTATCCCTTCTAGGTCAGTGATAATTTTAGCTGCTCATTATATTAAGTTAAATTGAATCTCAAACATCTTAGAAATGTGATTGGTATGTGGTATGTGGTGGGATGTGGTACAAGCGGATGTATTCATTTACATAAAGTACTAATTTGAGGTACACTTCAAATTTGTACTTTTAGAGCAGAAACTGTTAGAATCATTCTTTTATTAATTCATTATTGCATTGGATGACGACTTTGCTGGTGAAAAGAGACTCTAGGTAAATACTCAGGTAAAAATGATCTAATTTCATAAAGAAGTAAAATAATTCTTTTCGTAACAATTAATCTTAAAGGTGCTCTTTCATTTCCCTGTTTAGTGCGGTAAAGCTCTCAATTCAATTTTAGCAGTTAGCGATTGTGTAAGTAATAAATACCTATGAACAACAAATGTAACCCTAATTTTCTTTGGTGGATTCCCTAGTCATGTTATGATTAACGTCAATCAACAGGTGTGAAACAAAATGGATATAAAGAAATGCTCTGCAGGAATATTCTCGCGATTCTGTAGATAATCGCATTACGGGATAAGGGAATTTTTGAAGGATCGCATGCATTTATAGGAAATGGGACTAGCAGAAGCATTGAAATTCATTTTTAATTGTTGCTTGTCTGATAAATGGCTATATGGAGGCTGTGAGTGTGTTATGAAGGGATGCGGAGTATAATCTCGACTACGTACCGTGTTGGAGGAGACTAGGTCTGCGAGTTGGCTCGGGGTTGGTGAGGGACTGGCAGGTTCCGCGCATGTTGGCCGCATTGCGCACCACCCTCCAGCCCAGCTCCAGACAGTCGTCGGTCGCCCTACCGAGCAGCAACCTACGTCGACGCAAAAATTTTATCTACCGTTAGAGAGAGGAATCAATCAATTTGGATCTAACTTCAACAACTCAATCCTCACTTTAAGTAATAGTGGTCAAACTGATGTGTCTCATCGCGAAATGAGAATAGAGGTATTTTCGACCAGGCTCGACAAAAACTTCGAATTTCCATTATAATGAAGAGAAGAGGAGTTCAGTCAATAAAATATACCTTCAACGTCAATATTTTTTTTTTAACCACCATATTACATGGTGGCCATATTTCTACTGAAGGGAGAGAAGGGAAAGAACTCAAAGTGAGCTTCAATAAATAAATACACCTTACAAGACTACCTATAGGACATACAGAATTGGCACATTCTCACATAATGAACAAAAAAAACTCCGTCACGCAGGAACTAGGAAAACTAAGAAGAAGATTTCCTCCCTTAAGTTTAACAATTGATAAATCTCCATAGTGGTAACACAACACCGCCCTGAATATCAAGTGAATAAATACAAAACGTTAACAAGAAATCATTCAGTAAATTTTAATCATTTCCCTACGGAAACCGTCTGAAATGTAAACAAACAGATCTGCCTCTCACTGGAAAGAAAAACAATTACTGAAATAAATCAGAATATAACCCATTAGTGTTATTGAAAACTATTTACTATATCTAGTACTGTAAATTATAATGAATCAGAATCACTTTTATCTCAATCAATCAAAGTTTAGTAGTCCAAGAACATAAAGCTCTCTTAAAAACAATATTTCGTATTTAAGCTTCGAATAGGGGCTCAGGTTAGCCATGCGAGTTAAAGCGTTGACCTTTATCTCACATGGTAAACCTAGAGTGGCGAGTTCGATTCTCGCCTGGGCAAAGGAAATTATTTAGTGACGAAATTCATTAAATAACATCCTAAAACCCCACCCTGGCTAGAAAAGGGTGGTAACCTGTAGATAATCCGTCCCAATTAGCCTAAGTTGCAAAAAGTGGACGTTAATAAATAATAAGCTTCGAATAAAGCTATTTATTATATATTATATAGTATTGTTTATGTAACAAGAGTAGAAGTGGGGGTATGCGAAGGCTGAAAACTGAAAAATGCAAATATCTCGGTTAATATTCAAGATAGGGAATAAATGTATATAATACTATTTATAGTACATTTAATTTGTAGTAATAAGATTTATTCTATACACTTTTTCGATCCGAATTATGAGATCGAACGGAGATATTTCAAATTTTGAAAGTAATCCACCTCTAAGCCCCACTCCCCCTGGTCCCATTTCAGTCGTTAATGAACTTCTTTAGTTTTTCCATGAAACTCTTAAATATCAAGTTTGGTAATGATAAAACAATAATTGTGACCAATAGAGCGGTGACACATTGTCCGTCCATTCAAAATTATAATATATATATATATATATATATATATATATATATATATATATATATATATATATATATATATATATATACTCGCTCAGATACCCGGCTACGCCCGGGAATTCATTTGAGGCTGAATGATGTGGTATTTTTTTGGCAAGGCTTTACTTTGCAAATTATTTTGACATTTACCCATCCCAGTTTTAAGGGTTTATACCCGTTGTTGGCATTTTTTAATACTAAAATTAATTTTTTATGTAAGACTTCACTGTTCAAACCATAATCATGGGTAGCATTTATTACAATTAAATATCATCTATAATGAACATATTTCCTTTCAAAAGCCAATCTGAGCTCACATAGTATAGGCAAAGTTTTGCACGTAAGATTATATTTGAATAGTGAATCTCACTGGAAATCGCTTCCAGGAATGCCAGCCGGGAAATAAGTTAACTCAATTAACTGGTCCCGTCATCTTCCGCTCCCGCATGAGACTTCTCAACATTCTTCTCCTTATATTTTTGATGCAAAACATTATTTTATAATTTATCTACTGGATGGAATTAAATAATAGTGGTACCCTAAAAATATCATATCGAGTTTAAACGCATATTGTTTTTTGTCATAATGACATTACCATTAACGTTTAATTGTTATTATATTAGATATTTGTTTCAATAACTTCAAGGTACATTATAGAAATTAAATAATGGAAATGCTCTTATAGTTTATATTTCTATTGGAAATAAATAACAAAGTTATTTTCTAGGAAAAATAAATAAATGAGGAGGGGATGACGAAGATTTATAATCTCACTAATCCGAATCATACTTTGAACTATCATATAAGACGAAAACATAACATCATTTGTCATAATATTCATTTATTAAAACCCCTTAAATAAGTACTAATATAATTATTGACTCCCGTTTAGCGTATTTCCCGTGTTTACTTCATTTTATGACAAAAGTGAATGCACACAAAAGTTACTCTAAATAACAAAGTAAACAACTTTTGTTATGTGCACATTGGCCGAAAAACAAATAGAAAATAAAAAAGACGGTTTTTCATTTCAGCCTCTCTTATAATCCCCACTCCCCTTTGAACCTAAAATTTTTAATATAGCTTATAATCATGGAAGAATTAATGCTTATTCACATACCGAGTTTTGCTAAGTTCGGTTCAATCGTTAGTGCCCAACAAAATTGTTGGCTCCCGCTTTAGATTTTAGTGTATATCTCGTTTATACTTTTCTATACGACAAAAGTTACTGAAAATAACAAAATAAACAACTTTTGTCATGTGCATGTTTGTCGAAAAACCAATAGGAAACAAAATATCACTACTGTTAATTTCAGGCCTCCCTTACAAACCCCACTCCTGCTCGTCCATAGAAATGTTGGTAGGGCTTATGATAATTAAGGCGTCAACTCTAATTAACATACCGAGTTATATTTAGTTCGGTTGAGTCTTTTGAGCTCAATAAAATTAATGACTCCCGCTATGGTTTTTAGCTTATAACTCATTTATACTTCGGCTTACGACATAAGTGTATATAATAAAAGTTACTCTAAATATTAAAATAAACAACTTTTGTTATGTTCATATTTGCCGAAAACCCAATAGGAAACGAAATATAGCTATTTTTAATTTCAGGCCTCCCTTATAACCCCCACTCCTGTTCATCTCAGAGGATATTAATATAGCCTAAAGTCTAAGTTGGGTTAGTAGTAATATACATACCAAGTTTCATAAAATTCGGTTCAGCCGTTTATGCGTGAAAAGGTAACAAACAAACAAACAAACAAACAAACATTCACGAAAGAAACAAAATGCAGATATGGTGTCTATGACATGTGAAACGAAAAGTTATCGTGAAATTTCGTGAAAAAAATCAATGTACAGACAGAGGTTACAATTTTATATATATATAGATATATATCATTTTGAACGGACCTTATTTTCGTCATCTCCTACGTATGATTTTACTGTTCCACGGCAGTGTTTGTTGAAAGTGAAGAATGTTTACTTGGAGAGAGAGAAAAAACGTCCAATTCTTCACAATTATTTTTTATTTCAGTGCTAAGCGCTTTCGAAGACTATTGTCTCATACTTCAGAGCTACTTGCATGCGCTCATTGGGAAAGTTATGATTTTACCACGTAGTGGCTGGCCTTCCGGGTGTTGTGGGGTTTCTTCTGGGTGGGGGTCGTCGTGGGGTGCTGGCGTTTGCGGTTGACTTGGTTTTGCTCGCGACCTCTGTTCCTGGTCTGAGGTGTTTGTTGAGAGCGGTGACTGAAGGATTGAGTGATTCTGGGTCGGAGCTTAATCCGGCTAAGTCACGCACCCTGACTGTTGCACAAGAGTCTGTTAGGAAGGTGGTCTGGCTGGAAACAGAGGTCCGTTACATAGTGGCGCCGTCATCGAGCCCGTTGGTCTGGAGAATTCCTGGGATTATTGGGGCTTAGGTTCTGTCACTCGGGTGTGGTACGTGACCATGTCGATGTAGAGCTTGGACTTGAAATGATCTGTAGGGCTCCTCTCAAACCACAGCAGAAGACGGACCTCCTCCTTTTATATAGGATCGATGGACATTTGACGAAAAATGTCGAAAATCGCGTCATGAGTACGACCATAATAGCTGATTTCCCTTAAGGAAAATCTGCTGATAGGCATGCCTACCTATTCATTGCAACACTGGACTAACTATAAATCACCTACTAACAGAATACAGATTAAGAACTTACTTAAACATCCGACACGACTTGAACAAACTACGGACAGAGGGTTGCCAACATATTGCCACTATTCTGACATATTTTAAAACGATTGGGCAATTTCACGATATTTAATTACATATATTAAACTTTTTAGCGTGTGTGCGAGCGTGCGTGTGTGTGTGTGTGTGTGTGTGTGTGTGTGTGTGTGTGTGTGTGTGTGTGTGTGTGTGTGTGTGTGTGACGTCTTTAAATGTGTATGGTATATGCCTATTTTTATGAATAGTTGTTCTTTCTAAGTTACTAAAGTTTCTTTTCACTTACTTATTTACCGCACTTTATTAGTTCTAAGGTGTGATGATTTGTGTTCCGTTCGCTTAGTTTTGTTCTCTATATTATTTTGCGTGTTCCATTTTTGTTTTTTTGTTTACTTGCATTTTGTTTTGGTTTCCGCCCCTCATCTTTAAGAAGAGACAAGTCGCCATAGTTTCGAAGCTCTATATAATAAATAAATAATTAAAGACAATTATGTATCAGAGGACATTCCTCCTTAAGAACTATCGTATGGTAACCTAAATAACAGCCTGACTGTAACAATACAAAATTTTGCAAAGTAAAAAGTTTTTTTTTTTTTGGGACCTGCTATAAACCACCACATATTAGCAGATTCTGGTTTTTTGGAATTAGATCTTTCTATTGTTCGAAAGCTAAAGTTTTGATAATTGGGTGTATATACACTTATTTATTGCGAATTGAAAAGAATATGAGAAATTGGGCCATATGGTGTATTTCATTATATAAATTTACTAAAATAATAATCCTCAGTATCGATGAAGATTTCTCAGTCGGACATTCATGTCTATGCATGGTCTACATAATTAATGATGAGATATACAAGATAACGTGCCCTAAAGATACTGATCAGTGTGAACTAATTAATGTTCACACTAAAACATAGGTTATGGAACTATCAGTTTCCCATTTAATAACACATATTTCGTCATTAAAAACTTGCCTTATGAACGGCCCGTAATTGGTTTTGGCACCATTAATGAGCAGCATAAGAGAGCAAGTGTCTTCTCATTAAGTTATTCTTCCGACTTGCTCAAACAATATACAATTTGTATTCTCTACACTATAATGAAGCTACAAGAAGTTGATCCCCATGATTCTAAAATCTTAAATTTTTCCTCTATAGTTTTGGAATAATAGAATACAATTTTATTCTATTATTCCAAACTTGCCTATGTGGTAGTTGTAGGAGAACAACAGTAAAGGACTCCATGAAAACTCATGAAATTATACCAACTAATTAGTTAACATAAATAAAGATTTAGGTGAGGCCATTAGCCTCACTTAAATCTTTATTTATGTTATGACCTTTGTTGACCTATGTTTCTTCGTCAGAACCAAAGCTAGAGGACCAGTCTGGTCATAGTACTTGTTATAGTTGTATTCCTGCTGCGAACTGATCGGAGGATAATTTTTGTTAACTCCTGAAATCGCTAATCTTTCTTAATACAAGGAATATTTACAGTTTTACTTTATTTTACTCTGGTTAGGGTGTTTTATATGAAGTTGGTGAGCTTTGTTGTTGTATTTAATCCCATGTTTGATGCTTCATTAAGACTATATACAGTTTCTGAAAAAAGGAGGGTAAATGCTTTTCTTGGTCAAACGGATAGCCTGGATAAAAAATGTGAGTGTAAAAATTGTAGCTCTTGACCTCTAGTTTAATCATCTGTCATGAATTTCCAAATTAAAGATTACTTGCGTAATTGGCGGCCACCAAAAGTTGTGGAGGGCATATGCCCCCGATTTTTTATCTAACTTTTATAGAAGATATAATGTCTAGAATGACACCACATATTCTAGCATTGTAAACTAAAGGAGTTACGGGTATGGTTCTTTCCCGAAAACACTAGTTCTACTTTGACGGATTGGTAATTTGTGAATATGTTTTCTTCTGATGTCATTTAAAATTTTATTTGTTTTCTAATGAGGTTCAGTATAATTTTAATATATTTTAGGTAACTCATTATGGATAAAACCATTGTTGACAAAAATATTTTCGTTTCCACCCTTAGGGTCAAAATTACTTACTTCAATTTCAAATTCTTCTTATCTCCAGGCTATAGTTAAAGACATGATTAAGAAGATTGTATCATCTATGAGTTTTCGTCCTATTATCAACTTTGTTCCATTCTAGTTCAAGCTATTGAAGATGAGATTCTATTGGATTAGTGTTTTCTTCTAATTATCATATATTGGCATCATTAAGCCCGGCTTTTGAAGTTTACATATACCGTATTGGTGTTTTTTCCCCATTATGAGATATTGGCTCCAGTCTTGTCATTGCTATGGTGTTTTCTCCCCATTGTCAGCCATTCTTTTCACTCTTGTCGTGGCTGAAGTTGAGATTACTAGGTATTCGAGTTTTCTTCTCTCCCTCTTGTACTGACTACTGAAGATTAGATTAGATTGCATTGGTGTTTAGTTTTTTTTCATTGAGTTACTTTAGTTCCTTGGTAGTTCAGACCTGTCTAGATTTCTGCCGACCCTCGTTTCTAATGAATGGAAGGAATCAAGGGTACTCGGTTTGTGAAATCCAGGTTGAATTAATGTAGTTTAAAGCATTTGATATGTTCGTATCTGTTTAATGGGCTCTCTTCAAGAACGAAAGCACTTTTATAATGAATCTGGAAAAGTATCAAGAAGATCTAACTACCATCATACCAAAAAAAGTGCTAACGTATTACCAAACAATAAACTAGCCTACGCGGATCCGCGTACCCCAACATTTGGTAATTATTATGTAATTTATGTCATATTTATTTTAAATTAATGTACAAAGACTAGCAAGAAGGGATCAAATAAGCATTTGCACTTAGTTAGCACCCATTGAAATTCAACTGAAATTTGGCTTGGGAAGCGGATGCTACCTCCACATCGTAAAAGTCTTCTATTAAAGTGCTCAAAATTGCTGTGATGCTTTAAGTATTAAAAGTTGTGTGATCAACTCTCAAGAACTCCGAAAATTCAGTGTTCATTAATGTTTACCTCGGTTTAATGCAAAGAAAGCCTGGCGAATATATTTCACTTCTAAATTTACTCAGTGAACGTAATAACTCTAAAACACCTAGAATTCTTTAGATTCCGGCCTCAAAGCTAAGGATAAAGGAATAATGAATTTTTATTAAATTCTTAAAGGAGCTTGGGATGGTTGAGGCTTTGATCCTTGAATTCCCTCCTTGTATAGATAAAACTCATTTTTTCAACTAACACTCACAAATAGCTTTATTAAACACTCAATGAATTTATTATACTCTGGGGCTGGTCTGATGACGAATTTACCATTAAGAGAAATATTGTAAAGAAAATTGGCTGTTTTTAAGTAGGAAGTAGTTATGAATATATAGTTCACAAGGAGCTTTCGATAAAATAACACTATAAGGTTCGGTGTCATTTTTTTGTCGGGATTACACTGCTCCCGGCAGATTCAATAATAGAAAAGTCCGTCACGCAGGGGCTGCGTAAACTAAGCAGATTTCCCACGTGAAGTTTTACAATAGAGAAATCTGCCGAATAACAACTGTAGTAGTAAGAAACCTCTAAACCTAAAACATTATTTAGGGCGTAATAACCCAGTAGTTTCTAGCCCCAAAAAACAGTTAACCTAACCTCTAAACCTATTCACGAGGGACGAATAGTTATGGAAACGGCCACAAGAGCTCTCGGCGGAAAGTCCGAACATAGCCTACTGGTAACCACACGCAGATTACAAATGCAAATATCTCGGTTAATATTCAAGATAGAGAATAAATGCATATAACAATATTTATAGTAAATTTAATTTGCAATAAGATTGGTTCTATACAATATTTCGATCCGATGCATAATAACGGAGATATTTCGAATTTTTGAAAATCCCCCTCTAAACCCCCCTCCCACTGGTCCGATTTCAGCCGTTAACGAACTTGATCTTCCTTTTTACATAAAACGATTAAATACCGAGTTTGGTGACGATTAAACAAAAATTGCGACCGCTAGAGTGTTAACAGACAAATATATATATATATATATATATATATATATATATATATATATATATATATACAGATATATATATATATATATATATATATATATATATATAGTTTTGATCGGACCTAATTTTCGTCATCTCCTGGGTATGGATGGACATTTGAAGAAATTTTTCGAAAATCGCGTCATGAGTACGACCTCAATAGCTGATTTCCCTTAAGGGAAATCTGCTAAAATTATTAAAACTTGTGACGTGTGTTTGCACCTTTCAAGAACGCCTCAGTTACATAATCTTTTCATGCTAAAATCATTATAGCAATAGCCAAGGGTTACTAGAATATATTTTTCACCATATCATTGCTCTTTTTTTGTTAACATTCTCTCACGGGCACTACTGCATTTTTTTTAATGTCTGTTCATATTTTTTTTACTTTTCTGTTCATATTTAACCGGCTCATTAAACACTATACATCATATATGTTATTGGCTGAAATCGGACTTGGAATGGTGGGTTTATTGGGGGGGATTCAAAAAATCTCCATTATTATCAGTCGAATCAGAAAATGTTTTATAACCAATCTTTTAAAAATATTGAAGTATTACAATTGTTGTTTTACGTTTTGTCGTAACTGAAGTATTAAGCGAGTTATTCGCACTTTCTTGTTTTTGCCGTCCAACTTGAAACATATGTTTGCAGCTTTCGAGAACACCTCAGTTACATTATCTTTACATTATAGCAACAGCCAAGGGTTACTAGGATATATTTTACACCGTATCACTGTTTTTTATTCTTTTTTTATCACCATTATAATGTTATCGAAGCTACCAGTATCAGTATATGAGAAATGTAATTATGTGAAATACATTTGTTATGATCTGATGCTGGGAGCTTACCTACAGACATTTGTTTGTTCGTAGCGAAACAATGATAATATCGGTCACCAAAAAGCCCCAATCATCACACAATGAATTTCCTACAGGAAGGCCTACAGGAAAAAAGGGCATTCAGAACATCAACATTGCTATCCTCTTGGACCAACAACATTGCTATCCTTGGACCGTTTACATGTTAACAATCTGCAGATGAAGTAAATGTTGAGAAAAAAGAAAACTACAAGCCAGCCAGTGACTAGTTACTTTAAAACTATAGTAGAATAAGGAGCGTAAAAGGCTGCTGTGTACCAAGGCATTTTACACACACACACACACACAAACACACACACACACACACACACACACACACACATACACACATACACACACACATACACACACACATATATATATATATATATATATATATATATATATATATATATATATATACAGGGTGTCCCCAAACCAAACGGCCAAACTTCAGGGATCGATAGAGGATCGAAAACCTAAGAAAAAAAGTCCTCTGGCATATGCCTCGTTTTCGCTTCGTTTTTGAGAAAATCACAAAAAACTGAAAATAGTTGTGCAAAAAGTGTATTTTTTTTTAATAATGTATTTAAATTACAAAAAACTATTGGCTTTTTGAGTAAGCTTAATTTTTTAATTTACGAGGAGTAAATTTAGAAAACATGAATATTCTCACGCTTTCCTTATCAATAAAACGTCAAGGTTGAGTGTTTAACAAGAAAGGATTAAAATGTTTACTATCATTTTAATCCTTTTTGGGGGGAATCCAGCCTCGCATTCTCTCACATTAGTGGTGTTGCTAGTACTGTTCAGTGAAGTCAACAAATATGGCTAGATTTACCAACGCTGAATACGCGGACATAGTCTACGTCTACGGATTCTTCGATGGCAATGCACGTCAGGCAGTTCGGGAATATTGCAGACGGTTTCCTGACGAAAAACCCCACACAGAGGTGTTTTTACCAGCACTTTCAGAAGGCTTCGAGAGACTGGGTCCTTCTCATGTAATCGTCGTGGAAACCGTATGCAGGCTCCGATGGAAGCCGACCTGAGGCGGAGGGAGAGGATACTGAGGCACTTCAATACCAACCCTGGCACAAGCGTCCGGAGAGCTGCTTCAGTTCTAAGCATACCAAAGACAACCATTTGGCGCACATTAAGGGCTGACCGCAGGCATGCTTACCATGTACAAAAGGTACAAAATTTAATACCCGCTAATTATCCCCGCCGATTAAATTTTTATAAATGGTACAAAGAACAATTGCAAAACGATGTAAACTTAAGTTCGAAAGTAATCTGGACGGACGAAGCGACTTTTACACGTGCGGGCATATTCAATCAAAGAAACTACCACCTTTGGGCACATGAATATCCCCGCGCTGTTAGAGAATTTCACTACCAGCGTGAGTTTTCTGTAAACGTGTGGGTCGGTCTTTGTTATAATCGCATAATAGGTCCCGTATTTTTACCTGCTCGACTTCACGCTGAAAGTTATCATCTATTCCTGGAGAATGACTTACGGGCACTTTTGGAAGATATCCCTTTGGAAACAAGGCTTGAGAGCTGGTTTCAACTCGATGGTTGTCCTGCACATTACGGAAGGGCCGTACGAGACTGGTTGGACATCAACTACCCAGGTCGCTGGATAGGACGAGGTGGGCCGGTGCCTTGGCCTCCCCGGTCTCCGGACCTCACGCCACTAGATTTCTTCGTGTGATACGTGAAAGAAAATGTCTACCGAGAGCCCGTCCGCACAAGGGATGACCTCATCGAGCGCATCAGAATGGTTTGCAACCAGCTCACCGCAGAACAATGTTTAGATGCAGTGCAATCTGTGAGTACGCGATGTGATGCGTGTATTGCAGCGAGAGGCCAGCACTTCGAACAACATTTACGTTGACGCTTTAGAAATTAACGATGTAATTTTAGAGAAGGTAAAACCTTCAAAATTTTCAGGGTTTTTTTTTCTCACTAAGGTAGACCCATATAAAAACTGAAACATTTATGTTTTCCAAGTAAGAATATTTAATTATTTTATTAATTTTCTAAATTTTTAATCTTTTTTTATGTTTTAATCTTCAGTTATTGTTCATAATGTTATCTACTTTAAATAGGTAATTTTTTTTATACTATGAATATTTGAATAAAAAAGTATTTATTATTTTTTCTTAATAAAAAATAATTTTTTTTTTTCAATTACCTTTCTGTTAGTATAAGATTAGAATACAATAATTGTATTGGAATAACATTTATTGCTAAAATTCATTCAAGGAATAAAATCCGCTCTTCCATTGGCCTTAACTAGTTTTTGCACAACTATTTTTAGTTTTTTTGTGATTTTCTCGAAAACGAAGCGAAAACGAGGCATATGCCAGAGGACTTTTTGTTTTAGTTTTTCGATCCTCTATCGATCCCTAAAGTTTGGCCGTTTGGTTTGGGGACACCCTGTATATATATATATATATATATATATATATATATATATATATATATATATATATGTATGTATGTATTTGTGTATATACATACATACAGTAATGTACCTATAACAGGGAACATCCTAGCGAGACCATATATTTGTCACAAAAAACTCTTTGGTTGACACAGGACTTTCAAATATTTTTATTAAAACATAATGATAAATAATATATATTTTCAAGTGTTAAGGATCAAATAAAATGCAAGTATAAAATATTTCAGAATCCCCATTATTCTTCTCACACTCACCCTACCTTAATGGATTTTTAATGACCCATGTTTTCAAGCAGTTCATTTCTATTTTTTCAAACTTCATATTCATTGAATAAAGAAGCCATTTGGTATCCGGAACTCGGAAAGTAACCCACATATTAAAATATATTGTCCAATCTGTCGGGGGCGGCAAGACCACCTGGCAAGCGCTTTCAATGCCTGAGCCCCATCTCTAGTAAGAGATTCACTTCAGGGAAATCTGCTAAAAATGGAGTAAAATAAAATTTTAAAATAGTATATCCGTTAATACAAGTCAGATTTAAAAATGATATATGAACCATCTTGGTGGAAATTTAATGCATGACAGTTGTTTTCCAATTTTTTTCTGCAATTCGATTATTATCGAGTTTATTTTATATTTTTCTCAATTTTCAATCTTCTGTAAACCTCTGTTGCTAATTATGCGATTTTCACTTAAAGCAAGTGTAAACATCTCACGCCCAGCTTGAAGTTCAATTCCCGTTTATAAATACATCTTATTAAGGGAGAAACCTAAGGTCTTTGAGGATTCTAAATTCGTGAAATAAAACTAAAGAGTTTTCAAAAACGGCCTTCTGATAAATTAAAAAGAAGGAATACAAACTCACTCTAGCACTCACTACACTCCATATGGGATCTGAGAGTCCATATTGAGCCCACCATCGATATTTCGAATAATGAGTAGAATGATTGGTCTGAAAGAAGAGTTTAGTTCTATCCCTTCCTTGCTACTCTTCGTCTACTAAGAATATCCTAACTATCATACGTTTAACATGACCCAACTTGTAAAGAACTGCTGATATCGCCTTTGCCCAAGATCCCTCCTGATCACCATCCAATTTTTTCGTTGATTCTCCTGATCCCTTCCGCTCCAGTATTCTCTGTAAATGCTCCTCAAAACTTTCTTCGGACACTTTTATTCCTGATCTGTAAGATCTCTTTTGTTTCGCTTGTTAAGAGTTCACGACAGTCTCATAAATAAACGACTTACTTTTCCAGGAGAGACTTTTAAATTGGAGAGATGTCTGCTTGTCAAAGAAAAAGCTGAAGTAATGGCGTCCATTCTTTCCATAATCTCCTACAATATTACTTCCCTTCGAAACTATGTCTCATTAGACTATAAAAACATAAATTGTGAGCAATTCGGAATCGTATTCTTCGACGAAGCCAAAAAATCACTAACATCTTTCTTAGAATGTCTATATACTATTTTTACAATTATCTAGTGTTTATCAAATCATTAGCATACTTTGGAAACAAGCAGTGAGGAACACGCCCTGGCAATGCATAATTTCCAGGGGCTGGTTGGCATAGGCTCCTATCAAAACGGTAGCAGAATGAAACATTTATGCGCAGGAAAACAGCTTCATGTTAATTTCCACTTATCAAATTGGAGTCTATACAATTAAAACTTTAGATTATTTTTGATTTTCCAAACTGCAACCCCAGCGCTATTTTCAACAATTTAGATTCTAATGCGTTTTAGCAGATTCCCCTTAGAGAAAATCAATATATATATATATGTATATATATATATATATATATATATATATATATATATATAAAGGGCTAAAGTCGGACCAGTGGGAGTGGGGAGGGTTTAGAGGGAGGAATTTCAAAATATCTCCGCTATTATGCTTCAGATCATAAACTTGTAAAGAATCATTCTTACAAATGTGTTATGCTCTATAACGGTTGCGATGGACGATTTTACATTACCTTGATTATTAACCGAGATAATTGTATTTTTTATTAGTTTTCAGCCTTTAGTAAACCCCACTCCTACTCATGTCATATTAACAATAAGGTGTTATATTGTGAAGAAGTTCATTTGAAGCCTATATACCAAATATTATTCTCATTGAGCTTTTGCTTATTGATATCAATGCAAATACTCTGCTTAGTGAACGCAGCATCTGCATAACTTACCCTTCTTTCTTATGAGCTACTATAACCTCTAAGCGGTCAGAGAAGAGTATCTTGCTTTGCACATTCTACTGTCATATTTTATTCAATTCGAAAATACCTCTTTCGAAATCAGTGATTTAATAAGTTTTCTCCGACATGGTTATTTATAGTGAAGGAACGAGAGATTTCTCATATTTTAGGGGCAAGATTATTTCAGCTTAATGTGTTAAAGGTCTAGAATACATAGTCATCCCACGGAGTAAATATATTAAAACAAATTATTCATGCTGTGTGACAAGAATTATTAAGACATTTTTTTTTTTTTACTGTCTGAGCTTTAAACAAACTTTGTTGGGTTTTTATGTTGGACATCTGACGGAAGCACGCCAGTGCTGAAAGGATTTGTGGAGTGATAAAAGCAAGCGGGAAGACTTCTTCCTGCTTAAACGTTGACAGAACTTGCCACCCAAATCATACACCGTAGTAAATACATTCACATAACTTATTTTGTACAAAACAATAGTAATAGTTATTTTTCCCAATGTTAAATGTCGCAACGTATCTCTCAGTGTTTAAAGTAGACGAAGTGGTTTCGATTTGACTTATGCTTCGTTATAAGAAAGGCTCTCATTACTCTCAGCATTGCGATTCATCATATCTCTATAGCTAATCTGTCTCAATTCTACACCAATCTGTTTATAACCCTGTCATTATTGAATTTTCCTAAAACTTGCCTTCAATAAATCACGAATCTGAAAACCCCCTTCCCTAAATTAGATTTTCTTTAGTGCCTACTGGATGGATGAATGATTTTAAGGACGGAAAGCGAGAAGAATATCTATGCCGAAAACATTTCAATAACTAAAAACAATAAATAAATAACAATTTTTAAACTAAAATACACAATAAGAAAAATATTAAATTCGAAAACTCTCCGAACATACACTGTTTATAAAAAAAAAGAAATGAATCAAAACTTCATTTACTATGAATGAAATTAGGTAAATTAACTCATCTAATGAACAATTGTTATAAATTGTAAAGGTTTAAAGGTAAAATACAACAAGAGCAACTAATTAGGAACATTTTATTACTTTTATATATACGTATAGTTTAATGCTACTTTTTTAGCATTCTGTTATATTGGACCATGCAGATTTTCCTAATATTTAGTGAATTCTGTCGTGCCTAATCGATGCAATGCAACTGCAAAACTCTCTTACGCTCACTAATATTTGTAATATAATATAGTGGAGATAATAATACCAAGAGCACTTGAAAACCCAGGACGTGTAACACGGCTTTAGAAGGGAGACTATGAGGTGTCATGAAGCTCTCTATTGTTTCTATGCCATTAAAAACAAAAAACAATTATTTTCAAGTATCTACTCATTGTCTCATGTTAAGAGGTAAACGCTCTGGAGCCCAAAGAGGTTTGGATCTCGAAGAATCGGAATCAAAGCTCAATGATCTAGAGCAGAAAAGCGAGCTACGACCGAAGAACCCAGCGAGTTACACCCACCCCGAACTAGATAATATGCTTGAAAAGTGACAATACTTCATCTTGAATAATGAGACTAATTACTCAACAATTGCTCAAATTACAAGATCTCTTCATGGAAACTAGAGATGTAGGGAGAAAGGGGAAGAAATTATGACAGAAGGACTCAAAAAGCGAAATAGTATGATTATAAGGAATGAGATACCTTGCTGGAAATATTCTAGATTTGTTTGACGTCCTGCTATTTCCAATTTAAGGACGTTACTTACCGGCAGAAGGACGATGTTGCGATGGGAGGCCTTCTGTCATCAATAGCGGCTGACGCTTTTATGGAAGAGTTTGAGGACAGGGCAATAAGCGATTACCCCTTGAAACCCAAGTTGTGGAAGCGTTATTTTGACGACATTCTGACAGTCTGGCCTCACGAGGAAGGTGAATTAACCGGATTCTTGGGACACCTGAATAACCGTCGTCCGTCTATTAAATTTACTATGGAAAGGAAGAGAACGGCAGACTCCCATTCCTGGACCTCCTCATCATAAAGCTGGGCAATGGCGAACTGGCGCACACCGTCTATAGGAAGCCTACCGCCACGGGACGATATCTGCATGCGAGCTCCCACCATTACCCGGACCAGAAGAAAGGGGTCATAAGGTGGGGTGTCCCGCTAATTGATGTCACAGTCTAGGCCCTGTCACCCCTACCTTCCACCCTTCCTAAATCCCTTCACACCTCAACAACAACAACAATGAAATAAAAACAACAATGAAATAAATGAAGTAAAAATGAAATAAATTGTCACGGACTGACACCCTTTTCTTTCGTTTTCTCACCTTCTCTTGTACTATCTCTTTGATCTTTCTTCTTCATTCATCTCCTTCATCAATCCAGAGGGTAAGCAGCTACCCTACCCACTTCAACTATCTTAACATTAAACCCAAATTCATTCACAACCACCCCTTATAATGATACCCTTGGTATAGCACAAGGGGGCTCACGGCATAGCCTAGGTGTTACCTACACCTGCCGTCTATCTTTTCCTTTTAATTTCTTTTTTTGTTAGTTTTGCATTGGTTTCGCTGGGACTCAGAAAAAAAAAAAAAAAAAAAAAAAAAAAATACCCATCATTAAGAGCTCCCACAAGTACACCCAAAGCATGACCACCAGAAGAAGCCGGTTGGAAGACCGGCGAAATATCGTGGGACACCACAACATAGACGCCGCTGGAGATATGCCGCAAAAGACAACTGTTAAAAAGTTGTGTTTTTTTTTTTTTTTATTCAAAACAAAAATAAAGCTAAAAAAGTGGAAAAAAGTTTAATTTTAAAACATTCCAAAACACACTCACACATAAATATATTTTAAATTTTGATTCATGTGAAAATGGATTGACCAAGATCCCTCATCGAGCTCAGTGCCCTAAAGCAGATCATCGCACGAAACTGCTTCATAAATAAAATTTGGATTTCGCAAATAATTATGCTAAACCTCAAGGATTCTGAATGCTGCTATTTGAACAAAAGGAAATGTTTCAATGTATTTTGTTCAGAAGGAATATTATCTAAAAAAGAAAACCAAGTTTTAAGATTTCGGGAAGACTTTTTCTTTACATGTTGTGTTTTATTTTTATTCCGGAAAAAATGCAACTCCGTTTGTCCCATTTTTCCTACTTACTATCGGAATATTTGTCCATTTTTAGAGAAGTAGAGTATATCAATCAAATCTAAAACCCTCAACTATAAACCAAATCAATAGACGCAAAAAAATGCGTAATCAAATTTCACAAAAGAATAAAATGTCTTACTCTTTTATTTATTTATTTATTTTTTTCATTAAATTGACATAAAATTTTCTACCTTGAGCAGGTGCTAGTGAGGGATAATTCATTCCACCTCTGGATTGAAGTTAATCAAACCCACAATGACTAATATACACACCCATTCACTATCAACATTTTTTTGAGTGCTTAAGACTTCACAACTCCACCATGAAGCAACTCAACCGAGACTAATACTCCCCGACGGAGTCTTAGTGAGTATAAGAATAGAGAAGTACAACACCTTGTAGTGCCCCTTTTGATCGGCCCTTTGAGGGCAAATGAGGATGAGAGAGAGAGAGAGAGAGAGTGAGAGAGAGAGAGAGAGTAAGAGAGAGAGAGGCCATAACGACACCCAGCCTGGTAACCGTTGTTGATGACTCCTCTCCAGCCACCACTAATTATAGCTCTACTCTTCCTTTCCAACATTTCTTCATGAATATTAATGTCTCAATGTTATACTTGGCGCACTTTAACCTCAATATCTGAGTTTTATGACTTGTTTTCAATTTTTAAAAGGATCTAAGAATAGTGTATTTCTTGAGAAAAATAAGAATTATTTTTCTCCTACGTCCAAGAAATAACACAGAAGGAAATGAAATATTTATATTATGCAGATTATAGGACAATTAAAAGGTAAGTTAGGCGATTGAGTTAAAATTTGTTGTGGGCAAAATGTGCCAATGAGTTAGAGAGAACAGGATTGAATTTAATATTCGTTAAAGGAAATAGGCCTTTAATAAACTCAAAACGCCTATAACAAAACTATTATTATTATAACTAGTTTCTTCATTCATGAAATGGCATTTATTTTGGAACTTTTGCTAATCCACCAAGCTTACAGAGATGAATTGTCGCTTCGGGTTTAAGAGGCCAATCAATCTAATTTAACAATTATTGATTTGAAAACCACAGGTGGTGTACGGTAGAGGAACCAATTATGCAGGATCAATTAAAAGGCAGAGTCCTCTACAAGTTTTTGTAATGCAAAGACTTTTTTCCAAGTGCAAGTTCCATCATCAGTGACTGGTTAGAAATGTGTATTTTGAAGCTAAGTCACCCGGCTGCTATTTTTCGGAATGCACGACTCCTTGTAGAGGAAAGTTATTTTGAATGATCTTTGTTAGGGCGTGCGGTTAGTTTTTGCGGTAATAATAGTAGAGCTATTTTGGCACCAAAATGTCAAGGCGGGAAGCCTTTTAAAGACAAGAATAAGACAGCATTAGACTGAAATATTTACTGTTTTGTGGAAAGATGCGGGTAAATAATACAAGTCACTATTTGACTTCTCCAGAGATTCAAATATATTGAATTGATTAAGCAACATATAATACACTTTATATATACAGAGGTTGAAAAGGAAACAACTTTATAAACTAATTTAGCGGCAAGCCAATAATATATATATTCAATAGAATGATCGATCGGTCCTATATTGTGAGTACTCATTTAATAATTTGCGTAGATAATGCTAGCATTATTAGAAGTAGGTACCTGCGGGAAACATATACTTTCCTTGAAGTGGAGTCTTCTTCCGGTCTTATTTTTTGAGTTCCCTATAAGATTCTGTCTTTTACCTGGTTGCGGTGATCCGTATATAATGGTAGCGTTGCGGGAGATGAAAGATTGACTATAACTGTGGCGATAGAACCATCCCTGGAGAGGCCAACTGAGCGGTTATCTATGAAGCGGTGTACACACTTTACTGTAGCGGAGAAACGACCCCGGAGAGGGGCAAAGCCCCACTGGCCGTAGAAACGACCCCTGAGAGCGTCAAAGCCCAACTGAACTGAATCTTTGTAACGAGCCGATGCCTTCTTGAACTGCAACGTAGTTTCCGCTGTAGGCCACAGCCTTGGTGATCTGCATATGTGTGGCGGGTTTGTGAACTCAGCGAGCGCGGGAAATTCAATTCCAAATGACGACTGAACAATCTTCATCAAGTTAAAATTTTAATTGAGATTAACATTTATTTTCTACTTATAAGCATATTTTAATTTAATTTAAGAAAATAAATTAATTTTCGATTTATATACCTCTTATCAACCCATAACATTCCTATAATGTGACATAATCAATCTCGTTATATAACAAAATCAAAGAAGTAAACAAGAAGTAATCGTTTTCACAGTCCATAATGAATAATCCAATGAGAGATTTGAATCTTAGAAATCAATCTACAAAACTTTCAGTTTTCAGCTGAAAAGAGTATTTACATTCCTGGAATCCATTATTACATTGGCAGGTGCTCTGGGGAGAAAACTTTAAAAACTTGATTTGAGTTTTCAAAGTTAAGCTACTATTATCACAATCTACAATTTAATTGTATTTTATCTGAGACAGAAATGAGTCACACAAGCAGGGGCTTGGTTCAAAGTAACTTGGTCATGTGCTCGTAGATCAGTACACACCTGAGCTGCAAGCATGAAAATTGCCAGGACGAAAAACCTCCCTCTAAATATCATGGCCTAGATTCCCAGGAAAGTGGGAATAGTGAGAAAAAGGTTTTCCTTTATGTAAAAATAATTAAATTGTTAATTAATTACAGCCGGTATAACTCTCTATTAAATTTCAATATAGTATTGCACAATCAGAATCGTTATTCTTTATCATCTGAGAGTAAGGCCATTCCTGTTATTCTTTTTCTCTGAAAATAGGACGGACTAGATTAAAAAGTATCGGCCCCGTAGGAATGGAAAATATTGCTGGAAAGTGAGGTTAAGCCCACAAAAACCAACCATAGCTTATAAAACTTCGGTTAATGAAGCATTAAGTAGAAGAAATATGGAGAATGTTTTGAACACTTTTCAGAAGAAGTCCATCCATGAAAGAAGCAAACATTGCGTTTACTTTACACGTTTCAGCCGTTTCCCCTTAAGAAACGTCAGCTTTCATGGTTGTACTTAAAGTGATGAACGAAAATTTTCTAGAAATTTATATTGATATATCTTGGAGATGACAAAAATTAAAGAGCGTTAGTATATGTAAAACTAAAATGAACTTCACTAAAATGAATGAATTAATGGGTTAATGGTGGCTTAAATAACCGGTGAAATATGAATTCTACTATTCTAATTACACTATTCTGAAAAAAGAAAAAAAAAAAAAAAGTTTGCTCCCTTGAGAAATTATTCGTCATTTTTATATTTTCATGTGTGCTGAGTTCTAATCTTCTGAAAAATTCTATTTGGCACCATTTTTGAGAAAGTGAAGGTTGTTTTAAAAAGAAAATAAATAAATAGCATGATTATTTTTTTCTTAAGAATAATTACAAAATAATGTATCAAATAATACAATATTTAATTCTGAACATAATATAACTTTATGACTCGTCAATGTATATATTTTTTCCTTTTATAGTGTCCAACAGTAGTCAGCATCTTCTCTTGCATTTACCGCTATACCTGTTCTCCATTTGGGCTATATCTTGATGAATCCGTTCATTGGAAACTACTCTCAAGTAGGGAGAGAAGAAATCTAAATGAGAAGACAAAAAATTAATTTTAATGTAATGTTTTAACCCACGGCCATATAAGAGCAAAGCAATTCATTAACAATGTCTTTTTAATTCGAAGCTCTTTTAATCCCTAAAAATTCTTGGCACACGTTTTCAAACGCAGTTGAAGCTCTTTTTTCCAGTGTCACTTAATTTTCTTTTGAATTCCAGGTCCTTAAATAGAGCACGCATTTGTGGAACCCACCCTCTTTAATCATTGTTTTACTTGAAGTCCTAGTTCAAGAACAAAATACCTTCTCCTTCCTTGTCCATTGCTTTCACGAAATTCTTTATCAGTCCTAATTTGATATGTAGAGGTGGGAGTAGAATTTTGTTTTTTCCAACTTAGGGAGGATTGACAATATTTTTTTGACCGATTGTATCTATGTTCCCTGTATATTGATCTTCTTTTTCCCTGCCCTCCCACTCACGTCAAAAAAACAACAAAATTTAGGATAACCCCATTGTGGAGCCCTCTAAGCATTGTCTTAGAACCTTCAAGATAGGAGGCAGGTATAAACTGGGTCCCTGAATAATATTTCTGACTCTAAATAATCACTTGAGCTTTCGCTATATTTTCATGGTGTAATTTTGTAATAGCATCAAAACTAAATAGATTTTTCCAATTTTCGTTGAAGTTTTCTATAATAAAAAAGTGCACAAAGAATTTTTTACCCAAAACACAAATTTCATGTCTCAAAACAGTATTAAAACAACATTTCTTTTGAAGAGAGGATTTTGATGCACAACAGTATTATTTTTACTATATATTTTTCTCTGTCCTGAAAATGAATTAAGTTGTTTTGTATATCCTGTTTTCGAGTCTCCTTTAAATTCATGTTTCCAGTATTCATTAAATTCACTCCTCATGAGATTTATTCATTCAGATATTATATCACCTAATGGCTTTTTGGTATTCCTCTGGATTATCCGTGACTATATCAATTTTTGCCAAGTATATGTACCAATCTAAGGATGGTTTTAATCACCCTCACTCATTCTCTATTTTTGATAAAGCGTTTGGAGATTTCATGAAGTCGTAGCTTTATTCTTTTTTAAAAAGTATTCTTTAAATGAAATAGCTATTGATTTTGGCCACATAACGAATTCATACAAATATTCTATTTTTTCGGAATACTAGTAATTGAGTGACAAAAAAACGTTCAGTTTGAATTTAAAAATTATATATAAATGTAGTATATAAAATTATAAGTAGAAAAGAATGAACGAATTCGCTAACGGATCAGATTTAGTCCAATTGATGGAGAGGGAGGGGATGTATAATGGGATAAAATAAAAAAATTGAAATACCTCCTTTATTATGAGTTGGGCCGAAAACGGTTATAAAACCAATCTGCACCAAATTTAATTTTCTTACTTAAAACATTTTTACTAGCCAGGAAATCAACTCATTGCATTAGCACTTTTTTAGTTTTCAGCAAATCCCCACCCCCTGAACCACTAAACAACTGTTGGCTGGCTTAAATTTCAACATCCTAGTGCTAGTTGTTTTCGGGTTACGCAAGATACATACACAAATATGTCACACTGAAATTAGTCAAAATTGATTCAGCGTAAGTAAAAAAACGGATAATACTTTTGAAATATGAAAATTGTAATTTTTCGAGATTAAAATACAAGTAAAAAACAGCTAAAATAATTGAAGTCAACTTCGAATTAGAATGCGCATTCTGGTGAACCTTTATAAACTATGTCATATTAACACACTATTGACGAGACAATTAATAAGAGTTCATAGAAAGCAATGTCCTGGCAAAAAGAGCAGAAGTAAAAAAAAAAAAAAGATCATGTAGGAATATTGTGATGATTTGCTAAAGACATTGAAAGAGAAAAGAGGTTATTTCTATCAGATTAATCCATCGGAAAGGGAAGTAAAGATAGAAAATCTATCTATCCATGACAGTCGTCTCCGATTAGGACCCTAAAATAAAAATTCTTCTCTAACCTATTTCTTTTTGCTTTATTTCGTCAGGAAATGCTTCTTTCCATTGATCCAACTGGGACACAAATCCTTTTTACGAATGATTGTTTAATGGCTCATTTGTATAAAAAAGACCTAATACCCATATATTAGTTCACTTAGGGACAAGATTTAGTGTATCATGACAATGCATAACTGAAAAAAACTGATGAGTTATATTAATTTTTTTTTTTAATTACGCTTTATGCAACTATTGCAAATTTAGACGGGTGATCAACAGGTCAACATTTTATCTTGTTAAAATCTTATTCGAACCAAATTAACTAAGAGTGTCATATTCCAAAAAGAATATCCAAAGACAAATCAGATACACTGATGCCTCCCAGCTCTCATAAGAAATGGAAGAACAACACCATACACGATTTACTGTACTGCATTTTACTTAGACATATATGCTTTTTAGTTAGACATAGTACTGCGTTAACATGGATGACGTTATCCAATGACAAACTATAATACAAGATTTCTGCCGTCCAAAGCTACTTCAGTGTCATGAAATATTAAAACATTAAGTCCACGTAGAGTATTTAAACCTTCACCATATATCACTCATGGCTTTCCTGAGCACCGCAATGTCTTTTATTGAACTAAAGAGTAAATTAATAAAATTTGTAGAAAATCTATCATAATTTATATTAGAATTATACATATCAATTATCTTGGTGTACAAAAATATTAATACTTCATAGTGTAAGATTTATTATTTTTTAGTAAAACTTAGATATGTTTTCTTTTGGCACTTTTTTTTCGAAAACACTGCTCTTGCTCTGTGCTATGAAAAACGTCATGATAACGTCGAAACTTGACCCCACTTCTGTGGTTGGACGCAATAATTATCTGATGTTAAAAGTTTGAGACTGACCTCCTTATGAAAGCAGACAGTGAACGCTTATAAATTAAAATTCTTGTGATTGCCAAAGTCTTATAACTATCCATTCCTTAATCATGAAGTGCGTTAGATGAATTTGAGGCTAGGATATAGCACATAAAAACCACTATGGATTCTCGTCATTCAAAAATCTGACAGAATGATTATTCACTAAATGATAAGAAATGCAGTAAACGTCGGGCTGAAGGTTGAATGTGGGGCTTCGTGATAATTTATTGATTTATTCAAAGGAATTGGAATTCTAATACAATTCAGTTGAAGGTCATACAGAGATCATAGACTAGGGAAGGATTCGGTTGGTTTTGATAATAAAGGGCACGGGCCATAATGAAAGGGCACTGTTCTAATCCAAAGAGCTAAAAGGAAAAAAATAACTGAGTTTTTGCATGTTGTTTGGAGTTTAATGCTTGATCATGACTAAAAGCGTGATATTTTCGATTTAAATCTTCGGTCCGAACAATTAGTCTTGTTTATTGTTACGGACATGAACCTAGTCCAACACGCGCCACGAATCTACAGGCTATAGCGTGATATCACCTTAACTAGGGGGTTACTTATAATCACAATACTTCTTTAGAGAGTATCTCATTTTCAAATGTAGGTTTTGAAATTCATTTCAAACTTTCGAGTCGTTTGGGGTAGAAAATCTCTCACCCTAGTGGATTTGAATTGGAGGTGTTTTAATTTGTAGGTTGATTCTTTATTATAACTGTGGTATTGTTCCATTCCTCTGGTAACCAATTAAGAGCCATAACCGCCAAAGAGGAAGTTTATTAAAATATATGAATTTGAAAAATAGCCGTGAAAGCCCAAAGCTTTACTCCCACACGGCACTAACCAGAATAGCTATTGTCACCGAAGTGCAGGATAGCTATTTTTGCCGAAGTGCAGGACATCTATACTTGCCGAAGTGCTGGTTAGCTATTTTTGCCGAAGTGCAGGTTAGCTATTCATGACGAAGTGCAGGACAGCTATTCATGCCGAAGTGCAGGTTAGCTATTCTTGACGAAGTGCAGGACAGCTATTCATGCCAAAGTGCCGGTTAGCTATTCTTGACGAAGTGCAGGGCATCTATACTTGCCGAAATGCAGGATAGCTATTCTTGACGAAGTGCAGGATAGCTATTCTTGACGAAGTGCAGGATAGCTATTCTTGACGAAGTGCAGGACATCTAAACTTGCCGAAGTGTAGGATAGCTATTATGACCGAAGTATAGGATACCTATTCTTTCCGAAGTGTGGGATAGCCATTGTGGCCAATGTGCACGATACCTATTGTGGTCGAAGTGCAGGATAGCTATTCATGCCGAAGTGCAGGACATCTATACTTGCCGAAGTGCAGGTTAGCTATTCTTGACGAAGTGCAGGATAGCTATGTGGCCAAAGTGCCAGAAACCTATTGTGGTCGAAGTGGAGGATATCCATTCTTCCCAAAGTACAGGATAGCTATTCTGGCCAAAGTGCAGGATAGCTTTTGTGACCGAATTATAGGATACCTATACTTTCCGAAGTGCAGGATAGCTATTCTGGCCAAAGTGCAGGATAGCTTTTGTGACCGAATTATAGGATACCTATACTTTCCGAAGTGCAGGATAGCTATTCTGGCCAAAGTGCAGGATAGCTATTCTGGCCAAAGTGCAGGATAGCTATTGTGACCAAATTATAGGATACCTATTCTTGCCAAAGTGCAGGATAGCTATTCTGGCCAAAGTGCAGGATAGCTATTGTGACCGAATTATAGGATACCTATTCTTTCCGAAGTGCAGGATAGCTATTCTGGCCAAAGTGCAGGATAGCTATTGTGACCGAATTATAGGATACCTATACTTTCCGAAGTACAGGATAGCTATTCTGGCCAAAGTGCAGGATAGCTATTGTGACCGAATTATAGGATACCTATACTTTCCGAAGTGCAGGATAGCTATTCTGGCCAAAGTGCAGGATAGCTATTGTGACCGAATTATAGGATACCTATTCTTGACGAAGTGCAGGATAGCTATTCTGGTCAAAGTGCAGGATAGCTATTCTGGTCAAAGTGCAGGATAGCTATTGTGACAGAATTATAGGATACCTATTCTTTCCGAAGTGCTATTCTTGCCAAAGTGCAGGATAGCTATTGTGACCAAATTATAGGATACCTATTCTTGCCAAAGTGCAGGATAGCTATTCTGGCAAAAGATAAAGATAGCTTTTGTGACCGAATTATAGGATACCTATACTTTCCGAAGTGCAGGATAGCTATTCTTGCCAAAGTGCAGGATAGCTATTCTGGCCAAAGTGCAGGATAGCTCTTGTGACCGAATTATAGGATACCTATTCTTTCCGAAGTGCAGGATAGCTATTCTTACCAAAGTGCAGGATAGCTATTGTGACAGAATTATAGGATACCTATTCTTTCCGAAGTGCAGGATAGCTATTCTTGCCAAAGTGCAGGATAGCTATTGTGACCGAATTATAGGATACCTATACTTTCCGAAGTGCAGGATAGCTATTCTGGCCAAAGTGCAGGATAGCTATTGTGACCGAATTACATGATACCTATTCTTTCCGAAGTGCAGGAAAGCTATGTGGCCAAAGTGTCAGATACCTATTGTGCTCGAATTGCAGGAAGCTATTTTTGCCGAAGTGCAGGATGCCTATTGTGGTCGAAGTGCAGGATAGCTATTGTGTCTGAAGTGCAGGATAGCTATTCTTGCCAAGGTACAGGAGAGCGATTCCAGTCAGGGAAATAAAAATTGTTAGTTACTGGAATGCGACCTAGCCAGAACAACAGTAGTGACTATGTGTAGCCTGAAGAAGGTAGCCAAAGAGCTACCGAAAATTAGCACATAAAAGTGTAACAAGGAGACCGCTGAAGCATACAGACAGTGCGAAGAAGAAGTATGGTTTATGTGATTTTCTGATACGACTAAATAACAGATATTTCGAATTTTATATTCTTCCAATTAACGTACATGATCTTTAGTTTTACACAAAACGTTTAACACATCTCCAGCGAGACAGACTTTTTGTAGTATTCGGCCTATAAAAGTATAAATCGCAATTCTACAAGTTATATTAGTAAAACTAGATTATAGGGTTTTGTTCGATCGTTACCCAACTCAATAGTTATTCGTTCCTGTAAAACTAACTGAAGATCAAGATCGCGAAGGCTGGAATAGAACCAGGAGAGGGGAGGGGGAATCGAAAATTCAAAATGACTGCTTTATTATAAGTCCGATCGAAAAGTAGTACAGAACCAATCTTTCCACAATTTTTTATTTTCCAGAAATATTGATCAAAACATATTTTCTCTAGGTTGAACGTTAAGCAAGATATTTGTATTTTTTAATTTTTACCATTTAGGTCTTCAACCCCCCCCCCCCCCGCCAATCTCATCTCCAATAAACAGAAAGCAGATAAATTATTGAGCGTTTTATTCCTAAATTAAATATAAAATATGGGTTTTTAACGAACCTTTACTATGTGACATGTCAGATATGCTTTGTGACGTCAACAATTCACCTTTTACGATCATTAATCAAAAACGTCCGGCTCGCAGGGGCTGCGTAAACTAAGCAGATTTCCCACGTCAAGTTTTACAATAGAGAAATTTCACGAGAGCCAAGCCAGTCAAGGAAACGGCCGAACTAGCTTTCGCGGGAAAATAACTCTCGTCCGTTAGGCGCCCAGATTTAATAAAAATGCAAATATCTAGGTTAATATTCAAGATAGGGAAAAAATATATATAACAATATTTATTATAAATTTGCAATAAAATTGATTCTGTAAAAGTTTTCGATCCGACGTATAGTAACGGGGATATTTCGAATTTTCGAAAATCCTCCCCTCTAAACCCCCCCCCCCTCCCACTGGTCCGATTTCAGCCGCTAACGAACTTGATATTTTTTTTTTAGATAAAACGACTAAATATCGAGTTTGGTAACGATTAAACAAAAATTGCGTCCGCTAGAGCGGTAACAGACATATATATATATATATATATATATATATATATATCTATATATATATATATATATATATATGTGTGTGTGTGTGTGTTTTGAACGAACCTCATTTTCGTCATCTAATAGGTAGGATCGGTGGACATTTGAAGGAAAATTTCGAAAATTCCGTCATGAGTACAACCTCAATAGCTGATTTCCCTTAAGGGAAATCTGCTAAAATTCTAAGGCAAATCATTTTTGAGTAATGCTAGGTACTTACTACTTGAATACTGAAACTAGTTCAAAGTATTATGCAGGTGCTGCAAAAACTATGCAGAATGACATGCTGGGGATCTGAATTCACTTTTTATTCTCTGTTTTACCATTAAAAAAGTCGTCTTGTCATGTAGGGACTGCCTAAACTAACAAGCAGAATCCCCCTAGGCTAGGTTCGTCATCACAACATATATTTTTTATTTCTAATTCAAAATTCGATTAGTAGTGGGGGTGCACTGAAGACTGACAACAAGAAAGTAGGA
Organism: Riptortus pedestris; assembly: GCA_019009955.1. Taxonomy (NCBI): domain Eukaryota; kingdom Metazoa; phylum Arthropoda; class Insecta; order Hemiptera; family Alydidae; genus Riptortus; species Riptortus pedestris. Next base: position 73,717,665 of record CM032229.1, read on the forward strand.
ATAACTCTCATAATATTACAGTCCCAAAAAAAATTATAGAACACCATTTACAAAGCATTCTATTAGTTCAAGAAGATTGGTTATATTAAATTTATCGATACAGTCATTATAAGGAAGGCAAGAATTTTGAATCACGCCCACACCCCCCCCCCTCCACATATTCTTCGTCCGGGTTCAGTCTTTAACTAATATGATAGTTAGCGTAGAAGAAATCAGTGACATATTCAGTATGGTAGTTCAAATTAAGAACGTGTTATTTTAAATGATGACGTCATCACACAACTCATTTGCATGTCACCTGACAGTAAAAGTTCAATGAAAGCAATATTTGGTATTGTGGTATCTACTAGGTAGGATCGATGGATATTTGAAGAAAATTTTTGGAAAATCGTGTCATGAGTACGATCTCAATAGCTGATTTTCCTTAACAGAAATCTGCTAAGAACAAATTCACAGAATATTCAAGCTCATATAAATGCGTATATAGTTCACAGTTAATCATATAGTAATTAGTAGAAAGCATATCAAAGATATATCAAGATTTTGCAACTACCTGTAACTAGTCCATTGCAATCGACAGTCGATGTAATGTCACGAATACTATATAGTATTTTATCTGCGGGACATACATCCTGAGTAGCTGCTGATATAAAACCTCCACAGGTTTCGAGGCACTTTTTCATCTCTTCAATCGTCAAATTAACATTATATCTAGGAATACTTTCTAGTTTATCTAGCGTACCTCCAGTTTATTCCAGTCTTCTTCCTGATATCTAAAAATATAAAAAAGTCCGTCACGCAGGGGCTGCGTAAACTAAGCAGATTTCCTACGTGAAGTTTTACAATAGAGAAATTTCACGAGAGCCGAGCCAGTGAAGGAAACGGCCGAACTAGCTTTTGGCGGGAAAGTAACTCTCGCCCGTTAGGCGCCCCGATTTAATAAAGATGCAAATATCTCGGTTAATATTCAAGATAAAGAAAAAATGTATATGACAATATTTATAGTCAATTTAATTTGCAATAAGATTGGTTCAGTGCAAGTTTTCGATCCGACGTATAGTAACGGAGATATTTCGAATTTTCGAAAATCCTCTCCTCTAAACCCCCCTTCCACTAGTCCGATTTCAGCCGTTAACGAACTTGATCTTTTTTTTTTTACATAAAACGACTAAATATCGAGTTTGGTAAAGATTAAACAAAAATTGCGACCGCTAGAGCGGTAACAGACAAATATATATATATATATATATATATATATATATATATATATATATATATATATATATATATATATATATATACAGCTTTGAACGGACCTCATTTTCGTCATCTACTATGTAGGATCGATGGACATTTGAAGAAAAATTTCGAAAATTCCGTCATGAGTACAACCTCAATAGCTGTTTTCCCTTAAGGGAAATCTGCTAAAAAGTTTCGTTGTTCTAGACCACATTCGATATATAACATTTCCTTTCAGTACTAAAGATCATATTCGTTAAGGGCTGGAATCGGAAAAGGAAGAGGGTTGGAGGGGTTATGAGATGGGGAATTTCGAAAATTCTGGCAAGTAGTAAAACAATGGGCGGTATGAATGGGATAGTTACAAGTAGAAGAGATTGATTGAGAGAGTAGGGAAGAAAGCTATAGTGATCGACATACTGGAAAGACATCAGGAGTAGAGGTCATAAAGCCAACCGAAGAAAAAAAAGTTCTTCTTTTCTCTTTGGTAGAGAATAGAAAACCTGCTGCATTATAACCTTCAGCAAAAAGCAGCATTAACTCCAGTCTGCTATTTTTACAACAAATTTACTGGTAAATATATTTATTTAAATTTAATTGTTTTAAAATTAAGTTACCAATGTATAATGAGATTATTTTTATAATGGAAATCCACTTCACTAAACATACATTTAATCACTACTATACAGTGCTTCTACAAGCAGTTGTTTGAATAATTTTGTAAATCGATATTATTCTATATTTGCCTGGATTTTTCATGAAAAATCTGCAGACTGATTATTTATTTCCTAGAGCATTGTGTATATGCAAGATAACTAAGGTTAGGGGCAGTCATAACATTGCCATTTAGTATAGAATGCCTGCTAATTTGATATTTTATAAATTTCGGCTAGGGTTTAAAAAACTTATACTGTCTTTACTTTTAAGACATTCTTCAACATTAGTTATATTACATTTTTAATTCTTTGAAAATTAAATTAATTATGGTTACTAAACCCTAGTATACCTGATTGATTGTGTCAATCCATTTTTCAAAAAGTCTGTATTAAATGAAGATCTCACTTGTCTACCAAAAACAAACTATTAATATACAAGTTACTACTCAGACCAATATGGTCTTACGCATAGAAGTGAGGGGTACAGCAAAACCTTCGATCATCAGGTGCACCGAGCTTTCCAATCCAAAGTCCTGCAGACCATAGTAGATGCTCCATATTATGTTTCAAACCTCACCCTTCATAAAGATCTTAATATTCCATTTGTAAAGAACCTAATTCCCTAAGATTCAAAAAATTCCACAGTCGGCTATCCGATCATCATAATCCAGAAGAAGAAAGGGGTAGGCCCCTTTCTAGAACCACTCATCCTTATTCCCCTCCACAGCGCCTCAAGAGACAATGGCCCTAAGATCTTCAGAAGTTAAGTGAAGTGATAGCAGTGGCTGTATTAACTTTTATAATGTTTTTTGTATGAGTAGAAATAGCTTAAACCAGTTATTCTTATATGTAAATTACCAACTGCAAAATAAATTGTTTCCCTCTTATGGTCTGTATTACATTGGTACTGCTGTAAATGGTAAAACTAAAAAATAAATTTCTTGGATATTGTGGCTTGTTTCAGCATCACTTCATCTTCACTTAAAACTTATTGATATGTTTATAACTCTCATTTGTATTTTTTTGACATAGAATAGTGGAATAAGCAAAAAGGTCAAAAGAAATAGTCCATCTCTGTAAAACATTGATACTGGTATGTGGCAAACCACATTCATTTTTTGATTGTCCACTCGTTTTGATAACATTGTGCAGGGCTTTTCTTTCCTGAACCAACAGTCCTGTTTTTTTGTTGTTTTTTTTTGTGTGAGCCTACATTTCACGGCCATACCTGACTAACTAATCAATGTTTTACTTATCATTGGTTTCTCTTTCTGAGAGGATTTAAATAATTAAAATCTACTCTACAGCATTAGCTGGCTGTTTAGACTTCATTTTGCTTTATGACCAAATATTATTTAATGTCGTGCAAAATACACATTCTGTGTTTGCCTAAATAAATTTCTATTGGCCAGGCAGATGCAAACTCGTCACTTCAGGTTTATCATGTGAGATTAAAAACAACAATTTAACTCACATGGCTAACCTGAGCCCCCGGTAATATCTTTTAATATTGAACAATTATAAAATTAATTATTTATTTCAAGCTTTGAACCAAGGTGATATTGTTATGTTAATTATGTAACAAGTTTTGCTCTTTTTTTGTACAAAGATGTATGTGTGTTGGATGTTTTATTTTTTTTAAGAATTAGTTGGTCTTTTGGAATAGGAGGAGGATTTAGTAGCAAGATAGTTACTCGATTACAACTTTGATAGTAAAGAACTATTCATTTTGGTCACAAAGCTATTAAATGAGGCAAGAGTAAAGTTATTGAGCATCAGTGAACATGTGAAACTAGAAGTACAGAGTATATCGAGGAAGAAGAAGGTGATAATTAACAATTTTGTTTTTTTACACCATAAACCATTTTACCTACAGTTGAGAAGAATTATCCAGATAACCCTCAAAAACATATTTTTCTTCCCATACTGCATATATTTCTTGATTACAAAAAAAAATCTGATATAGGGATAAATATCTCTGTTCAAAATGTCACTGAACCTAGTTTGTAAACATTTTTTCAGGAAACAAAAAATGTCCTTTAAAAATCTACTGTATCTCTAAAAGGTACTGAGAAAATCATGCCTAGATGGGTTCAGGGGGATCAAAACAGATACTGCCATTGAAATCTGATATCCAAAATTGTTAATGATACAAAGTTAAAAACAAGTTAATAAACTTCATTAAATTTTACTACTCATAGCCTATACCAAGTTAAAACAAATTATCTTTAATAGTTTTAAAATTATGAATTTTTGAAATTAGAGGTTAAAGAGGCATGGCAAACAAGGTATTTTCAGTGACGTTATTTTATTGAAAAATCTATAACTTCTATAATATTTAACATAAGGCAATAATTTTCTCATCAAAATTTTCAGAAGGGTAAGGAGATTTTTGGAAATATATATTTGGTTAAATATTACTTTTTGCTTCTATGAAATGGTTTGGTAAACTTAAATTTTGAGACATTTTTTAGTCAACAAACTAGAAATATTTAAAAGTGATTATTGTTCAAAGACATAGTAGTAACCAAAGAATTTTTTTTTTTTTTTTTTTTTTAATTTACGCTTAAGATTAAACATAAAACAATCTGAAATAAAATGAATGGTTTTACCTGCTAATATTTTTAAAATTGTCTAATAGGTCAAATCCAGGTTATGTTGAATAAATTGTATAACATCAATTGATTTAAACTTTCTATTCATTCTAAAACTTTTATTATTCCCTGTAATTACAAAATAATATATTTCATTTATAATATTTCTCTATAATCAGTAAAACATATATTGTAATGCCTTTGGTCAATAATCACTTTTAAAGATTTTTACTTTATCGACTAAAAATGTCTCAAAATTGAAGTTTTCCAAAGCATTACATAGAAATAAAGAGAAACATTTAACCATATATATTTTTCCTGTAATCTCCGGACTCCTCTGAACATTTTTATTGAAAAAATCATTGCTCTATGTTAAATATTATAGGAGTTTTATAATCTCACCATAATAAAATAATGTCACCAAAAGTCATAGCCTTGGACATGCGATTTTAATCCTATTTTGCTAAATTTCAAAAGTACATAACTTTAAAACGATTAAAGACAATTTTTTTTAACTTGGTATAGGTTATGAGGATAGTAAAATGAACAATAAAAAAAAATCAGCCAAATCTAAAATCATGGGTGGCATTTTATTTTTTTAATGGATGATTTAAAATGGAATGACCTTTTTATGAGTTGTATGAAACTTGCAAGTTACGCTTACAAATGATTAAGTCAATTTTTTGTATACATATTATTTAGCTGTATCTATACTATTATGCAGCAAGAAGCTAGTAGGTCTTGTAGTTATCATGGTAGTACCAAGAACATTGAACAATAAACAAACAAATAAAAACCAGTCTACTTTACTACTTATTTAGATATTAGAGTTTACTTTCCATTATGCTTCCAAAATAAACTTAAGCCTCTGCCCTAAATCTTAATTCCTAAAGGTCACTGACCTTGGCTGCAGCTATCTCCTATTCAGGCTAAACCAACCTCATTGAAATCTATTATGGCCTCACTTATTATTAAATTATTTTTAAATGATTGATAATTTGTTTTTATTTCTCTACATTTATGACTTAGCCATTGACAATAAATATGTTTAGCCTAGGTTTAAGTGAAACTATTTGATTGAATGTTCTAAAGGCTCAGCCTTGTTGGTACCTTTAATAAATGGAAAGTCCCAGATGAACAGAAATACAAGGAAGACTACCCACATAGGGAGCATCACATTCTCCTCTGCTAACCCTAACATTTTGAAAATGCTAAAAACCATTGAATACCAATGCCTCCGAGTTTCAACTGGTGCATTTAAGTCCACACCAATTGCAGCCCTAAATGCCGAAACAGGAGAAATACCACCATCACATAGACACTCTATCAACATTATAAAACATGGACTCAAAATACAATTTCTCAATACTTCATCACCTTACTATCATTTAATGTCTAACAATGAAAACATAAACAGATATTACATCAACGAGAAGTTGAAGAGGCCTTTTTTCGTTAGACACTATGATGTATTACAGAGGTATAAATTAACCCAATGCAATATCCTTCCAATTAACTTTAGTAAAATTCCTCCATGGAGAATAAGAAATTTCTGAGTGAATTTAACTCTTAAAAAATTTAATAAAAAAGACCCTCTAGCTTCAACGTTTTATAATAAGGCCTATCAACACTTCATTAAAGATAATCACACACACACTTACTCATTTTCACCGACGTTTCTAAATATAACAAATGCGGTTCAGCCGCCATTCTAGAAAACACTGTTCACATGCTTCATCTCCCAAATAGCTCAAGTAACTACACTGCTGAACTAGCAGCGATACATTTGGGACTCAAAGAAATTAACAATGCACCACACAACAATGCCTCATTATTTACAGACTCCTTGAGTTGTTTGCAAAAACTCTTGTCGGTTTAGACCTATAATCCCATGATAACGAATATAAAGGACACTCTTTATAACTTACAGTTAAAAAATAAGAAAGTCACTTTATTTTAGGCATATGGGTATAACTGAGAGCACAATGATTGATACACAAGCCAAAATTGCAACAACCAAAAGTGACATCGACATAACTCAAATAACACTAACTGACGCACTACATTACTACAAAAACAAGATTGTACAAAACTGGGAACAAGAATGGTTATCAATAGATTGCAAATTAAGGGAAATCAAAAATACAACGGTGGAATGGCCATCAAGTAACCAGAGTTCAAGAAGAGAAGAGGTGGTTCTTGCTCGATTGCGACATGGCCATTCACGTCTAACACATCAGTACCTTATGGCAAAATCCGAACCACCAACTTGTTCCCTATGTAATAGACTACTAACTATAAAACACTTACTGACTGCAAAAGACGACATAACTTAGACTTACCTTACAATTTGGACGAACTGCTGAACAACGAAAGTACACATCTAGACGTTTTATTATCATATTTAAAACAAGCACACATTTACACACTTATATAGTACCCAACCTCTTCTTATTTCCAGTGAAGTATAGCCATAAAGGTTTAATTCAACAGTGCGTGCTTGTGTGAGCATACGTGTGTGCGTTGTGTTGTGTATGTATGTGTGAAATTCTGAATGCTTGTGTAAAATCCTTTTTACAAACTTTTAAATAAATCCTTGTTTATTTATTATAAATTACTAATTATATTTTTATTAACTTTTATAAAATATTTTTGTTTTCATTACGTTTTTTTTTGTTTTTGTCTTTTACCAATTATTCATGTTTTGTTTCTGTTTCCTCTTCATACCTTTCCCCGTTCAATAGTTTTTTTTCTGTTTTAATAGTTTTTTTTTTCTATTAGTTCCTACTTTATTTTATTTTGCACTATTGTTATCGCCGAGCAGCAACAATAAATTTAATAACTAGATTGAATAATTTGGAGAAATTTTACCATTTGGTTGTGCGATAAAGGGTGTAAATCGCTAAACTTGCGTGACACCAAACAAACAAAACAAATAAATAAATTTCCACATTGGGGACCCTGGACACCCTTTGCATTCTAAATTATGAGGCTAACTTACAACAGCAGCATCAGGAACAAGTTCAAAAAAGTATTCTATCTAAGGTCAAAATTGTTTGGAAACAATCCCTAGGGTAATAGGACTGTGATGATAGGGTATCAAACATTATACATGTATACAATTAAACAATCATAAACAATATCATAGACATATTTTAATATGAATTAACATTTCATTAAACAAAAATATTTGATTCTTACATATTGTTAACGATCTTACTTTTAAAGATATTTTTACAATGGATATTATTATTTAACCTCACTCTTATTTTAAAAGTTGAGTCACATATGACTAGAACTCTTGTTTATCCACTCTCTCTGAATCAGATGACAAAGCTGAAATAAGTTTCTCCACACAAGATGCTGGCACAAGTGTCCCTACTATTTTTGCTCCATCTGTTGTTTTGACACGAACTACTTGGAGTCTACTGACTTTAGATATAATCTCTTCAACAATGTTCCATATACTCAAAACAGAACCTGCCAAGATATAGTACATTTTTCTCCTTAGGCCTACATCACAAGTCTCACCGATTAAACTTCGTTTGCAGAGACCTCCCCAGTATTTGTGAGAACAAGTGTCAGTTGAAGCTAAATACCGCAGGGTCCAATATTCTTGGGCTTCTTGTACATCAGATATGCTGTACTTTCGTAAAATAGATGAAAGGACTTCTTTTCGAACCTGTTTTCCTAAATTAGGACGATAGATAGAAAAAGAAGCATCACTAGTAGAATTTTCTTCTGCTATGGCTAATAAAACTTCTCGCTTCCCATTTTGTAAAGGAGACACATAAAAGTTGGACTCAGATGTTGCTTGTTTCCATAATATTTCTGCTTCCCTCCAGGACATACCTCTTTCAGCACTTACTTTATACAGCTCTGCTGCTGCTGTTCCAGTAATATGTTGTCTTATAAACCTGTGAACACATATTTTCACTAATGATTGATCACTTGTAGCCACATCTAAAATCCCTAAATCAAAATGTCCTGATTTTTTTGCTTTTTCAATAACAGCATCCATGGTATCAGTAAAATATTCAAATAGAGCATTTTGCAACTTAACTGGAAGTCCTAAAATCCTATTCAGAAATTTTCCCAATGACTTCTTGTCAGTTTCTAAAATTAATTCTCTTTCATCTATCGATGTTAACAAACCAACTTTTTTCAAGCCATCTTGTGCATCCTTTACAAAATCACCTTTGTACCATTTCGGGGGTGGAACAAGCCTATCAGAACTATTCACATTTAACAATGACTTTAATGTAATTTCAACAGCAGCTCTTCCATAATTATTGTCAATATTAAATTTTGATAAATCTCTGGCCTCCGTAGCTCTTCTATCACCTTGAGTAAGAGCTCCAAGACTTTCTAATCTTTTTGCGACAACTGAAGCAAATCTTCTTTCACCACCAAGATCTGATATTAGTAAAATATATTCCGGAGCATTTACTTGATTGCTCCTATGAGTTCTGCCAAATTGTTGGATAGCCTTGTCTGCACTCCAGGGAAGTTCCAAAGTAATGTGAACTCTACATTTCCTGTTTATTGCTCTTCTGTCACTATGTAGAGAAATTCCAGAACTTGCAGCTTCTGAAATAATAGCTACATCTTTGTCACCATTCATGAATCTTTGTTTTTCCATTAAATTCATTGTTTCTAGCGATGTTTCGGTCTCTGATCGGGATGTATATTTAAAATTTCCATCACAATGAATAATACGTCCTTTTCTACCTGTCATTTCTGCTACATTATCTGGGCCTCCCAATTCATCAATCAGCTCATCGAGGGAATTTGGTGGTAATACTTTCCCAAGGTGGTCGATCTTTTTTAGTAACGCCATCTTCATTTCCAAAAGGTTTAAATGATTAACATTGTCTAAACTTTCAAAATTATAATTAATAAATGGATCACTCTCAACATTACTGACATCACTATCACTATCACTTTCATCAGAAAATTCGATATCCCAAAAGACTTTGCGTTTCTTTTTTGCAGGCTTTATTTTACTTCTTTTTTTATTATCATAAGAATTATCTGCAGTGTTTGCAGAAAAATTATATTTCTTGGGGGGATCGGGAAAGTGTTTCATGACTAGGGTCTTTAAAACACCGTGTGCTGTAGAAACAAAGTCTGTTAGTTCTTTATCACCCTTTTCTTTTTCAATATGTTCTAATGTTCTTGCTTCACCTGTCGATTGAAGCCCAATTACTACACACTTGCCACATTTAATAGCTTCGCGTGCCAAATAGACTGTTTCTCTTACTTTGGCAGCAATGCACATATATTTGAAAAATCTTTGATGTGCACTCCAAAACTGACTCCAAGTCATGGTAATAGATGACTTTTCCATTCTTAAAATATGTATAGCTTTAGAAAACTTTTCATAGGCTTCAGCCCAAAATTTTGTAGCACTATCATAAACTTTTCTGAATTGAGGATTTAATTTTACTTCATGTATTTTGAAAATTACTCCATGAAAACTCAATTGCCTAGCTATATATAGTCCTCTCAGTTTCATGTCCATTGCTACTATTTCCATGGCTCCAACCCCTCTTCTTTGGAGAATGGCAAGGAATTCTGAGAAATCCTTGTAAGGGGTTCCCTTACCCCACATCCCTAGTCTCACCATGTAGGCCATATTCTTTGGCTCTGTTGCTCCAGTTGCTGAAGCATATACAACTCTTGAATTTGGAAGTCTCCTTTGAAGGTCAAGAACAATTTGCCCAGTTTTTGTGGATCTCCCAGCCCCAGAATGGCTCAAATTTTTTGCTTTATGGCATTCGTCAAAAATAAGGGCCCCATTGAAATGATCACCACACCAATTGACCAACTGGTCTATCCTTGTCTCAAATTCGGAACCACCTTGAGATGTCTTTGCAATTATGGCGCTGTAAGTGCAAAAAATAACTCCTTTTTTTATCTCCCCATTTTCTGAACTGTCAAGCTTAGAATATTTGCATTTGTTTAGGCTGTGTACGCTTATTGAAGCTCCAACATCAGCCAGATCTCTCTCTGCATCAACTTTTAAGTCGCTCATTACAGAAATCCAAATAGCCTTATTTCTACCTCGGAGGTAATTTTCGTAGATAATTCCTGCTATTGTTCTTCCTTTGCCAACACCAGCGCCATCACCTATTAGGAACCCAGCTCTTGAACCATCAGGTAGTTTCTTTTCGTGCTGCTGGCAGGCGTACGTAATTGACTCCAACTGGAGAGCTGATAAGGAACCAGAAGTAATTACGTGATCCGGTATCATAAGTGAGTACCATACTTCCACTGGTTCAACACTTGATAAGGAAGTCGATTCCACCACAGAATCAGGGTGTCTACAACCTATTTTTAACTTGGATGGCATATAATTTGCGTACGTTTCTGCCACTCCCATGCCTTCCTCTTCGTTGTCTGCTTCATTATTGATGTTATTTGGGGTTAATACCAAAGCGGCATTTTGCAAAGTTCCCCTAACTTGTCCATTATAGTTATTGCAATATAATCCTTTGTGGTTTTCAGAGCTAAGTTGGTATTGGAAGCCTTTCGTATAAGGAAGGTTTCGAATCATTTTATTTTGTCTGACGAATTGATTGCTCAAATATGCGTCAATATATGCTTTGGATACAGTAGCTGGCAAGCCACTCGAATTTAAATAACCGTGGAACGGTAAAATACTAGAAGTAGATCCCCGACATCCATCTGATACTTGAATTGCATTTCTGAAAGTTGAACACCTAGCTGAAAAGTCATTTGCATTCGTATTTAGTTGATTTTCTCCACCAACCAACGAATATAAGTCTATTCCTCCTCCTGGAACTTGAATTTTATCAGGATCCTCGAAGTCACTGTCCGAATCACTATTCATTTTACGGGGTAAAATACTTTTAACCGTACATCAACAAGACAATGTCAGAAGCCGACTGACTCTAGGTTATTCTGATTTTAAGTTAGCTGGATATATGGATTAAAGTCTCTGGTAACTGAATAATGATTATTAAAATGAATTTGCATATGTAATCAGTTTTCTGTAAGCTTAAGAAACATATTTTAATCAGATGGCTACTTTTAAAATTCTGATATTTCGTTTTTGAATTCGTATAAGTTCACTATTTGGATTTTGAATTATTACTTTAAGTCAATCGATTCCGATTGTACTGTTCTCGATAAAAGTCCCAGTTTCATTGAACAAATACTTTAGAAGGAGCAACATGCGCGCCCTCAAGCGGTTTTCTTCTTGTTACTCAAAATGATATCAGCGCCTGTGGGCAAGGGCTGTTCCGAATAATTCCGATCTTGTACGAATGCGACCGACTCTCAAATCGACCTAGTCCAATGAGTCTCATTGCCCCCCCCCCTCCACCTCACACACAACACACACGCGTGAATTAGCGTCTATCTGGCGCCCCCCCCCCATCTCGGGTAGCGAAAGATTCCGATCTGGCCCGACTTGAACGAACCTTTTAGCAGATTTCCCTTAAGGGAAATCAGCTATTGAGGTCCTACTCATGACATGATTTTTTAAACATTTCCTCAAATGTCAAAGCTGAAGAAACGTAAGGTTCGTTCAAAACTATATACAATCAAATTAACCTACCACCTTTTGTGGGGGTACCTATCAAGGTCAGCCTCCTTATCTGCCTTATTTAAGGTAATTATATCTATTTTGAGTTTTATATAAATATCTTTTCTGTTGGGGATGTTGCTAAGGGAGCAGCTTGAGTCAAACTTTATTGTTGTATAAATGAAAATAAACAATTCTGACGGTCATTTTTGAAATATTAGTTGACATTTGTCTTATTTCTTCAGCTTTTAAATTCAGATCTTGAAGGTATTACACAGTAAGTAGACTTGGGTATAACTCTTCTCGATCCAAACAGTAACCCTTTAACTGTCCAATTTGTCTAATGTGTATTTCTTTAAAATATGGACAGCACTGGGTTTAGATGCTTATTTTTTCTAAATTTACTTCTTGTTGATGCTGTTTACTTGTATCGAATCTTACTGTTGGATCAATAATTATACCCTTGTCCTTATATATATATATATATATATATGTTTATATGTTTTACTTTACTTTTAACGTTGTTATTGTTAATTCTTTATATATATATATATATATATATATATATATATATATATATGTCTTGTACTTTTAAATTATTTATGTATAAATTAATTGTAACACTACAAATGCATGTGATATGCTAACTTGCATGGGACATGCAGAAACTAATAAACGGCCTTCTTATAGGGTTACGATAGGAAGGAAACAAATAAAATAAAATAAAATATAATATATATATATATATATATATATATATATATATATATATATATATATATATGGGTGTGTTTTTCTTTTTGGAGTTGGAAACCTGGTCGAAAACAACAACACAATTATTTATATATATATATATATATATATATATATATATATATATATATATATACGATAAAACTATATATACATATACAGTAGTTCACAGTGAAAATGATAAACCATACAAATTTCACAAAATGTTCATTTATTTTGTACAATAATATATTTTTTTAAAAAGGGTTCTCCCTAAAATATTAGACATTTTATCTAGAAAAAAATAAATATCTCTCTTGAACAGTAATTAATAATGCCTGAGCATAAAAATATCAAAAATGAAATTCCAGACCTCACAGTGAAAATGATACACTTTAATAAAATTCAAATTAAAAGTAATTTTATATAACTTTAATATCTTGTTGGAAGTCCTTTGTTGTTGATTACTTCTCTTAAGCGGTTTGGGATAGATTCCACGAGTTTTTGGGTAAAATCTGGGGTAATTTTCTCCCATTCTTCCAAGAGTGCCTTTTTTAGATTTTCTTTGTTTGTAATATTATGTTTTCGAATTTCTGTCTCCAATTTTGCCCACAAATGTTCAATGACATTTAAATCTGGTGACTGCACAGGTGTCTTTATAAGTTTGGGACAGTTAAATGTAAGCCATTCTTTCACTATCAACGAAGAATGCATGGGGTCATTATCTTGGTAAAAAGTAAAAATATCTTTTAATCCAAGTTTTTCAGCACTTACCTTCAGATTTTGCCTTAATATGTCCACATATAAATGTTTATCCATTATACCTTCTATAAAATGCAGAGTTCCCTCACCAGAGGCTGCCATGCATCCCCACACCATCACACTCCCACTTCCATGTTTCACAGTCGGTAAGAGATTTTGCTTGGAAAATGCTTCTCCAGATTTTCTCCAAACGTATCCACGTCCATCCGACCCAAAAATGTTAAATTTGCTTTCATCAGCAAAAATAAACTTTTTCCAAAAGTCAAAATCTTTGGAAATGTGCTCATTTGCCAATTTTAGCCAGTTTTTTTGATTTTTTTTACTAATGAACGGCTTTTTCCTAGCAACTCTACCATGAAAATTGTGTTTCCTTAGGACAAGACGCACAGTTTCCACACTAACAATCTTCTTTAAATAATTTTCCACTTCACTTGCAATTTTTGGTGCACTCATTCTTGGATTTTTTTTTACGTACCTCAGATTCCACCTTTCGTCAGCATCGGAAAGTATCTTTTTGGGGGTTTTCCTCTTCTTATTAATAAGCCTATTTTCCCTTTTATATCTTTCTACAATGTGTTGTACTGTTGCATGACTTTTCTGAAAAAGTTCGCCAATTTCTCGATACGATTTTCCTCTGTTGAACTGTTGTATAATTAGTTCTCTTTCTCTTACCGTTGTGTGCTGGCCCATTATAATAAAACAAAAAGAATCACGAAATAATATAATAAAATTGTCTTAGAGACTGATAGCACAGAAGACACTGAAAGCCTGGATAGAACTAAAACGGATTTAAGGCAACATGAGTGGTGTATCATTTTCACTGTGAGATAGGTCAAAGATTTGTAATCCTCTTATGTAGCTTATTTAATCCTTGCTAATGTTAGAGAGCTAGGCAAGTTAATCTGTAATCAAGAATGTATTCTCATTCCATATACACTTATACGTTATATAAAAATAAGTGCAATAAGTTATTTTTGACATATTTATAGAAATATAGTAGGTGTATCCTTTTCACTGTGAGCTACTGTATGTATATTAATGCTCTATAAGTTACAATTTATGTTTGATCCTTACCAAACATACAAATTCGTTGCGTGATGAGGTCACCAATTAATATTTTATGTTCCTGGTCGAAAATATTTATTTCTTCTATACCATATACACTCGATATTTAACCGTTTCAGTCAATACTAAAGATCATATTTGTTATTGGCAGAAATCGGATTGTGATTAGGGATATGGGTGGGGGGGATTCCAAAATTCAAAATATTTATGTTATTATGAGTGGGATCTTAAAATGTTATATAACAAATCTTGTTAAACTCTTCATGGTCTACATTTGTTGTTCTATGCATTTCTTTCGTGCCTCAAATGTTAAGTGAGTTATTCGTACTTTCTTTGTTTCAGAGCCTTCACTACCCACCCCTCCCCCTTCATTGTGTAGACAACACAACATTACCGGAATCCAACCTCTAGGAGGTAAATGCATCTGAATGGCAGGCAAGGCTCTTGTCCTGTTCTATATTTAATAAAAGTGTTTTTTAAAAATACAATTTCATTTTGAAATTTAATGCTCAAATAATACACTCGTATTTTATTCATAACTGGGGTTAAATGCATTTCCAAAATCCATGATCGCACATACATACTTATTTACTCCATAACATCAACAGATTTTACTCCTTCTAAATTTGATATGATATCAGTACTGGTTCCAAAATTTTGCATTAATGCATTATTTGGTAAATATTTCACATGCTAAGGACGTGGATAGGAATGGAATTGAGGAGTCTGATCTCATGAATGAGGAAATCCTATTTGACAAGTTAAAATATTTAAAGTTTGGATTGAAAATTTGTCTGGCCATCTTTTCAAAGAAATGACGTGTAATTGAGTCAGATACAACAATTAATCCTGAAGTTCTGGAGAGATGAATAAATCCTGGACAAATGGATCAGAGGCCTCATTTTTCCAATCTTGAAGAATATCTCCACTAATGAGTGTGAGCATTGCGGAGGAATTACACTACTTTAGTAGCATACAAGTAACTGATCATAATGCTGAATGCACAATCATGCATGAGTGCAAACACACACACTTTAAATTGCTGCTTATCTCCTGACAATATGTATGGGAAATGTATAATAAAAGTAAAATGTATTACCTTAAACTCAATTCATGTATACATTTTAGCAGATTTCCCTTAAGGGAAATCAGCTGTTGGGGGGCCATACTCATGACAAGATTTTCGAATATTGCTTTCAAATGTCCATCGATCCTACCTAGGAGATAGTGAAAATGAGGTCCATTCAAAAATGTATATATATTTCTCTGTTACCGCTCTAGTGGTCGCAATTATTGTTTAATCATTACCAAACTCGATGTTTAGTCGTTTTATGTAAAAAAAAAAAGGTTGTTTGTTAATGGCTGAAATCAGACCAGTGAGAGAGGGGGGGGGTTTAGAGGACGAGAGTTTTGAAAATTCAAAATATCTCCGTTAGTATACGTCGGATCGAAAAAATGTATAGGACCCATCTTATGGAAAATTAAATGTACTATAAATGTTGTTAAACATATTTTTTCCCTATCTTAAATATTAACCGAGATATTGGCATTTTTCAGTTTTCAACCTTCAGCGAACCCCCACTTCTACTCATGTTAATGAGTCATAAACAATACTCGGTTATGTAACAAATCACACCATTCAAAGCTTAAATGTCAAATACTGTTTTCAAGAGACATTTATAGATACATGCAAATATGTTCTATTGACCCTCCCCCCTTCTTACGTTTTTTGACTACTAAAACTTGATTTATTGAGATAAAAATTATTTTGATTCATTATAAATTACAGTACTAGATATAGTAAATAGTTTTAAATCAAATTAATACGTTATATTCAGATATATTACAGTAATTGTTTTTCTTTCCGGTAAGAAGTTGGCAGAACTGTTTGTTTACATTTCAGATGCTTTCCGTCGGTAGATTTCTTATTATCGTTTGTATTTATTCACTTAATATTCACGGTGGTGTTGTGTTACTGGTATGTAGATTTATCTATTGTTAAACTTCACGCGGGAAATCTGCTTAGTTTACGCTGCCCCTGCGTGACAGACTTTTATTATTGCATTCCATGATCATATTTGACTAAAATTGATTTCTCTTTTTGTAATTACAGACATAAAGGTAAAGCAAAGAGTGATTTTTTTTTTGTTTTAGGTACCTTATTGATAACACTATATGATGGTAAATAGTCAAGATAGAAGATTGGGTGTCACCCATACAGACCTTATTCTGAACGAGTGGTGGAACTGTTTTTGGGAAATGTTAAAGCCAAAAGAGAATCCTCTTGGGAGGCTGCATTAATCTATGGGATTGCCTATCGTTGTATAATCCATAAAATAAAAGCTGTGTGAGAAAATAATGAGGCAGTTCCTGGGGAAGCTGTGAATTTACTTTGGAAGAGGAGGATTCACTTATGAAATTCATTATGTCAAACTGAGTAAGTTAGG
Organism: Riptortus pedestris; assembly: GCA_019009955.1. NCBI lineage: Eukaryota > Metazoa > Arthropoda > Insecta > Hemiptera > Alydidae > Riptortus > Riptortus pedestris. The sequence goes on from CM032229.1 coordinate 73,734,712, forward strand.
ATCCCCCATAACCACATTTGACATTCACTGCATTGTGAATATATATCTGGATTCTTGTGAAAGTGAGGAAATAAGTTGGAATATTCAATTATATTCCTGTTGCTCTGTTTTTAAATATTTTGAATATAGTTTAAAATTATTAAATAATATTGTAAGTAATAGTCATTACTTTTATGTCATGTTAAAATAAAAGATGTTTATTTATTTGTACAATTTTGTTTATTTTAATCCTAAAAACCATTTATTATAAGTAAGTATTAATTTATCTTGCAAAGAAATGTAGTTTAGATGTCTTAAATAATTTTCTATTTACAAGTTTAAAATTATAACTTGTTTTTACATCTTAACCATCAAAATAATATTATAAGGTACCTCCTTATAACTTTCCTGATTTTTAAAAATAGTGTAATTTATAATTAGATCAATAATTTTAAACAACAAAACATTATGTAGATAAATGCAATATAAAACAATAATCTCTCCTTTTTCTTGAGGTATCGGTTTAAGTCATACCCTAAATTTTGAACCTAGTGTTGATTTTTTAAGACTACCTTGGTTAGTGATTTCATTTAGACTAAGTTCACTAATACAAAGAAATCATCCCTCCCTTGGTCTCATTCATGTTTGGCAAGTAGCTAGTTCTCGACTGTTTAGTCAATTCCTTTGTTTTCAACTCCATTTGGTGTATCTCAGCCACTCCCGCAGGTGAGTCTATGGTTTTTATATTTCATCCGTATTTATATTACAATTTCTGTTAATTTCACCCTTTGGACTTGCCAAAGAATTATGTATTACACTTACAATGTTTGTCTCTCAATTTTTCAATATCCAATAACTGCCAGAGGGATATATTACCCATTCTAATTCATTATCTTTTTTATTCAACAGGTAGAGTATGTAAGAAAGTCAGAAATGTAATTTGTTTTAGTATCTTCATATTTGCAGTCGTTATTTGCTTCAATTGGCTATTCTCTGTGATATCAAGGCAAAATAGCATGGTAGGCTTGCTGATGTTTTCAATTTTTCTTTGAAATGAATTCAGGCATTTATTTTATGGAATATTTTGTAGTGAATTTTGGAATGTATTATAAAGAGCCTTTTTAATCTTGAACTAGTTTTCAGAAATATTTTGTCTTGAGATGAATATGAATACCTAGATAAAGGTAGTTAGAGACAATTGCACAGCCATATTTCTAATAAGGCAAACAATAAATTTAGTGGGGCATGACAAGTTAATCTAGACAGAAAATTCTATTCTGCTTAAATTCAATCTTACTTTTACGCCTTAGTCTACCTCATTTCCTTAATTACTTTTAGTTTAATTTTTATTTGATCATAGGTCATTGATTTTTCTTTTTATTTATGTATGTCAATTTATGTGGGGGGGGGGGCAATAGGCAATCCCCCCGTCATAAATTTACACCTATGCTTGTAGATATATTAGAGATAATAGTCTTCATAGTTATCCTTATGTTTTTTAACTGTATTACTTTGTAAGGATAATAAATCCAATTAAAAGTCATCTCTACTTTTGAATAGCTTATTCCACACAATATCATTTAAGGACTCCAACTCAAGTTTTATATTTCCTGCCTCCTTGATTTGTTAGCCTTTGATGAACTCTCTTCAGAAATTATCTGTTTCATTTCCAGGATTTCCAAATGAAAATGGCATTTACTAAAAACAGAAAACATCTTTCTGAGAATTCAACTGTTTTGAAATTCTGAAAATTGGCCTGCACAAAACAGCCAATTTTAGAAAGGCGTTAATAGTTTTATTTAGTTTGTATTGGGTCTGGCTACAAATCACAATGAATGGTCAACAGGAGTGATGGTTACAAGGACTAGTCGATAACAGAATGATATAATTATTATTTTTTATTTTTATTTTTTTTTTTTTGTAGAAGTGTTCATAAACATTTATGAATTATTTCTGTATAAGAGTAATGGAAATTTGTGTGATTTAAAAATATATGTCCTCAGTTCTAATAATTCATGACTTGAATAATTTGCATTTTCAGGTTTTCTTCATTTTAATTTCTGAATCTCTTTTATTATAAATCAATTCTTGTCTAATTAAATATTATTAATTTTAAAGAAATTCTCGTTCTTTAGAACAGTGTGCTCAGCCCTCTTTAGAAGATAATAAGAGAAAATTTGACACCAAGAAAGAAGTAAATTGATGATAGTTTATTTACTCACAATGCAGCAATTGAATCGTGCCACCTACATGCCAAAGTGCCTTCCTCAAGACCATATTATTCAATGACAGACTCACAAGTAGAACATGTTATGTCACTTTTAAGAAACTTCCTATAACTTTGCTTTGCGACTTTTATTTTCATTGATCATTATGCTAAATTGATTGTAAAAATAATTATACCTTTATATACTCATTTTTATTTATTTTCTAATTGCATTTATTACAAATATGAAATAAGTATTTGCACTATCATCGATAAAAGTGATAAAATGAGTGAATTAAACAATTGGTTTTATAAGGCAGAGAATAAATCAAGGTTTGTTTGATTTTTTAATACTTTTTATTAAGTATATTTTTATCTAGTTATACAAAGTGAAAGTAAGCACAAAATATTAAATGTTTAATTTATTACTTTTAGTCTATTACAGTAAATTAATTGGGAAAAAAAATCAAATATAATAGCATTTTTATAACTTTTTCTGAGCTGTATGCTTAATTTTCTAGCAATATCAATGCAATTGTAATCTAGGTTTTTTGTTGAGAAACATTTTCATTTCAAAATAAAAAGGCAAAAACATATATTGTATAATCTCAGGTATTTTTAAAAAATAAAATGCTTTAAGATTTATGTGATCAAATTTATAGTTCTTGTACTTTGTGTATTTATCTTGTTTAAAAAGATTTAAATGGAGATTTTGTATATAGGTGTCTTATTGATCTTATGCCTATTATTCAATTAATATATACATTTTTTAAATTAATGTCCACCTTTTTGCTACTTTGGCTAATGGGACAGGTTATCTACAGGTTACCACCCTTTTTTAGCCAGAGTGGGACTCAGGATTTTATTTAATGGGTTCGTTACTAAATAAATTCCTATTACCCAGGCGAGTATTGAACTCGGCACTCTAGTTTTACCATGTGAGATTAAAGCACTCACATAGTACTAACACCAGCTATTCAATTAATAGAGTTCATGTTTCTTAAAGATCTTAGCAAATATTCTTTAGTTTTAATTTACAGCAATCTTGAAGGGAAGCCATATGAAGACCATGAAGTAGAACTTCAACACCTTCCTGACGATTATGCTCCATTTAGAAGAACCAGGTAAATTCTTTAATACATTAATATACTAATTTTTTTCATGAAGTAATTTCAAAGATGAATCATAACAATAAAAACTGAACTCAGTGTCTCAGAAGACCACAAAGAATGAGGCCCAGTCGTTCACAGTTTATGATAGGGTATGTTTTATACCACTTACTTTTCACAATTGATCAAAGTATGCTATATCCTAATTATTTGGTTCTTCTATTGCATGTTCCTTGCTGAGCAAAAATTAAGGTGTGGCCAAAAATAAATAAATAAATGTGTTTTGTAAACTTAACTTCCAATACCCAGTGTCCAGCTGCATTGCAGGTTGACTCCAGAGCCATAGTAAGAAGTCAATCTGACAAGTTTAAATGGATTGAATAACTTCCTAAGACTTGCTACTCCACCAGTGTGCTATGTTGGTGAATTGACCATCTGTTGTGGGAGGAATCGAACTTATGTTTATTTTAACTACTATTTTTTCTTTACAAAATGGTTAGAGTACAATCTGCACTGACTTAATAAGGAAGGTAATATACTCAGGAGGGAAATAATATGAACTTTTTCTACTTAGAGATATATAATTAATTCAAAGGATGAAAGTTCTAAAATTACTTGTTTAACAAGGCTTAATAGGATTGTATTGTTCATAATTCTAATAAAACCATAGATATTCCTTTGTCAACACTTCAAAATTATACATTCTCTGAAAAAAATGCTTCTGAGACCTTTGTCCCAACCCACTGTTTATGTCTATCACTTATCGTTTTTTATTGAGTTTAGGTTTTATTAATTCTATTTAGCCTGAGTGCTATTTTGGTTAGACTCTTTTAGATATGGTTAACTTTACAGTTTTTGTACTAGCCCACCCCCTGTCACAAGAAAGGAAAATAAAACAATAGTGTTCAAGATTTTGGAAATACTGCATATTTTTACATGGATCCTTAGTACATCAGTTTGTATAAATCCATTTAATTTATAAAAAATATAAAGTATCAAAACTAATGATTACGAATTTATACTTTTTTTTTTTGTTTTTGTTTTAGCACATTAAGACGATCTGTCAACAAAAGAGGTTATTGTGCTCTCCAGAAAAAAAAAAGAGCACCCACAACAAATTCGTGTTATATTAAATATGTGAAAGATCCATTCACTACTTTAATTGATTGTCGTTGGAGATGGATTGTCTTTCTTTACACTCTTAGCTTCATTCTCTCATGGTTTTTTTTTGGAGTTTTATGGTGGGTAATAGCATATGCTCATGGAGACCTTTCTGATTCTCCTTACCAGGTCAACAGTTATGGAATGTGAGTTCCAATTCAAAATTTACTTCTCCATTCAAGATGATATATTTAAAGATGCTGGAAATGTGGGGAGAAAATAATATGTAGGTTTATTTTGAAAAGAAATGTTAAAAACTAAAATGACCATATGTGTAAGAATTTTTTTTTTCTTTTCAAGCTTTACTACTCATTACATTAGTAGACTAATAATAAGAATTGAAAATAATGCATATTTTCTTCACTTTAAAACTTAATTATTTTGCTTACATGACACAAATATATATATATATATATATATTGAATGTATAAAATTTTACTTCGCAATTTTTGGTGAATATTTTATCCTAAATGTCCATTTCCAATTATTATCATTACTCTTTTTAACCTTTAAAAAAAAGTTGTCAAAAGTTTATTGGTTTGACATTTTAGAAGTGGATTCTCTTTTCCAATGCTGGAATTAGTTATTAAAACCAATGTAATATAGACATTGACAATTCTTTAGATTGGCTGACTTGGATTTTCTTAGTCGACCACCTGTTTTCAGAGAGTATCTACCCAAAAGCTCTGTTGAATGGTGAAACTAATTAATGGTAGTGCCTCCTAATCAAGAATAAACTATAAAAAGCTAACCACTCCACAGTGATATAACAAGCTAATGATTACATACTTCATGATACACAATCTACCAGAACAAGGATTTCTAACTCTTCTCGATCTTCTGAATAAAGTGTACATAAGTGTTATGTATCCTCACACATGAAATGAAGCAGTAGTTATACCAGTTCTAAAACCTGCAAAAGAAAAGAATCTAGCCACAAGTTATTGTCTAATCTTATTTGACCAATTGCCTCTGCAATATCGCTGAAAAAATCATTAACAGCAGATTCTTGTGGTTCTTAGATAATAAAAACCTTCATTCTCCTTATCAAGTGCATTTAGATTTAAACACTCAACCATGCATTACATTGCATGAATGGAGAATGGTATCTATAATGCTTGCCTTGGAAACAAATTAATTTTTGCAATATCCCTTGATCTGAAGAAGGATTACGACTGCGCCTGGAGAAGCCTTATTCTCTCTCAGTTGATTGAATAGGTTGTCCAGATGTCCAGACATTATAAGACTTCTGGATAACTAACTGTCTGATCAAACTTTCAGAGTGAGGATAGGTACCACTTTACTATATATTTTTCAGCAGAAGAATAGAGTGCCTCAGGGAGGTGTACTGAGGGCAACATTGTTCAATATAGCTATTAACTCTATCATACAAAATATCCCCAAAGAAGTATCTTATTGCCTATATGCGGATGAACTCATCATATACATCACACATTCAACACTATAGCATAGGATTTAGTCAAAATCATATGCAGAATGCACTCAAGAACTCCAGAAATGGTGCTCACTCACTCGTCTCAAAATCTCTACTGAGAAAACTAAATACAAAATCTTTACATGAAAGAGAAAATACAATTTGGTGCATTTGATACTTGACAGAATAACAATAACCAAGATGCACGGACAGTTCTTACGACTGACATTTGACAGAATACTAACATGGATTCCCCATTTAAAAGGGCTTGTTGAAAAATGCAAGAAAGACTTGAACACTCTCAAGAAGTAATATGAAATGGGGAGCAGACAGATGTCCAATGTTGACTCATTCCAATACCAGATATTTGGATGTACTGCATTTTCATCAACCAGCTCTAAAATTCTTAAAATGTTAGACACAATACACTATACAGGGACTGAGACTTCTATTAGTAGTTTCATTTTTCCTATTTTTAAATTTAAATTAGCAACATCGCCTAAGTTGTGATGCTCTTAAAAAATAAATGAATTATCATTCCACTGCATATATTTACTTTTGATGTTGTGTTGATTACTGATAGAAATTTCATAGTAGTGGTTGGTACCCACTCTCAGTAGTGGTTGGTTGGAGATCCACTCTTCATCCCACAGGTGAGAGCTCTATCAAATTGAGGAATTCCCTGGAAATCTGTACACCACTCCTGACCTGGACACGATTTTTTAAGAAAATATTTGGAGTAGTGAAAGAGTAGCACAAATAGAGAATCAGAAGCAATGCCAAACTAATGGTTTTATATTTCATCTCTGACACCAACTGTCCTGTTAGGAAGGAGACTGTTTTGGTGGGTCATGACAGGGTGTCCAGAAGAGGTTTTTATGTGGTGGGATAAGGCCACCCTTGACAGAATTGGGCATATTAACTGGAAGAGAAATTGTAGCAACCATTGGTCTGCTATTGGAGGACCTTTAGAGAGGTCAGGTTCCTTCTAAAACTGTAGTGCACAGTAGTTAAGTTCATTAAACCAACTCTGGCTATTTTAATCCACCAGTCGAAGTTATATAAATTTTCTGAGGTCCTCAGGTGAATGTTATTCGGTGTTTTGAGCATTTAAATAACTGCAGTGTGTGAAATTATATCTAATGTATTAGCGTAAATAGCCAGAGGCGATTAAATACCCCAGTAAAGAAGTCAGAGTGTTTAATTTTATAGATATATTAAGATGTTGAAGCCAATTCTAGCAATTTCAAGTAATGAAACAATGCTCAATAATTTCATTTCAGGGAGCCTTGTGTAACTTATATGCATGATTTTGTCTCATCATTTTTATTTTCAATGGAAACACAATATACTACAGGTTATGGAACCCGATCACCAACAACACAATGCCCTGAGGCTATATTTCTTCTGTGTTTTCAAAGTATATTTGGGATACTATTGCAGTCTGTGATGGTAGGAGCAGTTTTTGCCAAATTGTCGAGACCAAAAACCAGAGGAGAATCTGTAATGTTCAGGCAAGTTTAGATAATATTTTCACTTTTAAGACCTATGCAATATTAATAATTTTTAAGGATTTTACTTAATCTTCACATTGTTCTATTGGCGTAGAATAAAATTAATTACATTAGATTCTGATTATAAATACTGTTTCACAGCAAAAATGCAGTTATTAGTAAGAGAAATGGCCAGATGTGTTTAATGTTTAGACTGGGAGATGAACGAAAATCTTATGTTGTTGGATGCAAATTACATGCATGGATTATACAAACAAAAATAACTGAAGAAGGCGAGATTCTTCCTCACTATCTCACCAAACTCAAAATTTCTGTGGATGATGGAGGGTATAATATTTCTCATTTTCTTTCGATTAAGTAATGTGATGAAATAAAAAGAGAATCTCAATGGCCTCTTCTGAATATGTATTCAACAGTATTGGCTTTTGAAACATTAGTTTTATTTTAATTAATTTATAATTGACATAAAAGAATGACATTGGCAAAATATATAATGAGTTTTAATTAAAAAATAGATCAACTTATTAACTCAAAAATTTTCAAATTTATAAAATGTATTAAAATCAATATACGAAAATATAAAACTATGATACATCTTAGAATTACTTTTTGTTATTAACTTTTGGCTAGCCAGGATCAAGTTAGAGATTTTATTTGAAGAATCCACCCTCAATATTCTTATGCACCTATGAGAATCAAGCCCATGTTAAAAGTTACATAAAAGGAACAAGGACACTTTTCATCCATTACTAGACTGAACCTTTGGTCCAATTTAATTTGTATATGGTAGAATAAAACTCTGAGGTTTGTCTGAAATTCTGAAAACAAAATCAGATCCATCAGAAAGTTAATAGCAAGCAATAATAAGCTTATAACATTCAAATAAGCCCATTATATTCAATACTGTGATAATCATTTTTGTTTATTTTCATATTAACAGCCCACTAATTTTTTGAGTGACATTGTTAACTCATAAAACATATTCTGTTATAGACCTCACCTTTTTTTACTCTGGCCAGTTACTGTAGTACATCAAATAGACTCAACTAGTCCTTTTTATGGAATGACAGCTGAAGATCTACAAAATTCTGAAATGGAAATTGTTTTAAGTCTGATGTGTACTGCAGAAACAACCGGCCAGCAAACAGAAGTGAGACGTTCATACACTCCAAGAGACATACTTTGGAATCATCGCTTTCAGTGTATAGTGGTTGGGTAAATATGCATTTGCGTTATTAAGGTATTAATAATGTCAATTATAATTCATTTTTAAATTTAATGGATTGAATTTTTCCACTCCTAATTATTTTTCAAGTGTGTTTACGCATACAACTCTGCAATTAAGTGTTTTGTTGCCAGATGGTTACACTCCTACTCACATGCCCAATCTTGCCTAGATAAAGGAAAGCAGGCTAGAGTAGGTTCCCCATACTATAAAATAGCTGTAATCTACAAAGACAGGGTATCATAACATACAACTGAAAAATAAAAAATAAAAAGCAACTGTTTATATTTGAGTTAAAAAAAATATAAATAGAACTAAAATTGTTTCACTTTTCTTTTTTTTTTTTTTTTTGGAGATAGAAAGAATTCACATTTTGCAAGGTAATATTTTGAAAATATCAAAAGTATATATTACACATTATTCCGAAAATATTTTGATTCCTTTAATTTCTTCAGTTATTAAAAATTTTGTGAGAAAGCCACTTTTTATTTCACCCCATTTTCTAATATAACTATCCATTAAATTAAACTTAACATATTGTAGCATTTATGAAGGAATTTTTATTGTGTTAACAGCAGATGTGGAGGTAGTTGCTGTACTATTCGTTTCACATATCATTTTCAATGATTTTTTTTTGTTGTGTTTTCTTTTCATTTAATGACAATACTTAAACAATTATTTTATTTAAAAGGATGTCCAGGATCAACTCTTGAAGTTTGTACAGTCTTAATAAAATTATACCTTGAACTGCCAGTTATGGCTTTTTCCTATGCTGCACTTTGGGCTCCTTTATTTTCACACTAACAATATATCAGTGAGCAAGACTAGAGGATATATTAATCTTGTAGTTCACGTGCTATACCTATCATTGGTGAGTTTATACACTGGAGAGAAGACTCTGTCACAGTTCTGGGCTCAAGTGGAATTCTCTCCTCTTTACTTCCTGCCTTTATTTTTGGATAACTTAATGTATAAAGCGATACAAAATGAATTCTTGTAGACCCTTCTTTCTTCCCTCATCTGTTCCTGCTGAAATCAGTGTTTTCATACAATAATCGGTATTCAACCCAACCAAACTAATAATGTAAATTACTCAGTTATAGGGGCTCAGGTTAACTTGTAACTTGAAATATTTGTCTTAATACACTTGGTAAACCACACATGGTCAATACAAATTTATCTACTGAAGAATGAATTGTGAACTAAATGAAATCCTTAGTTCCGCCCTGACTGGAAAAAGGTTTAATATTTAATAAGGATTAATAAAGCGGCCTTGTGCTCTACTATTGTTTTTAATTTTATGCAAAGTGCACTTCCAGAGTCGATACCCCATTGTCAGTGCCTGTTGATTATTGCTGTGTAGCCTGGACCAAAACCGCCAGTTTAATGTTTAGTTAAGTACCAATGCCATAGTAGCATACAATGAATGTTCGTGAATAATAACATCGACTCAAAGAAAAATATATTGTTTGGGATGGGCCACATTTGTGTTGTTAGTTCCATACCTTCCATAATAAAAAAAATTATTGCCTTAAACATATTTCAGATAGTTTTTGAAATAATTTTCTTCAAGTGTTGCTAAAGATGAGTTGAGAATTGTTTAATGTTATGACTTATCGATAAAGAAAGGTTGGCGTTGAGGGCCATACTTCTTATAAAGTTGTATTCTATGAAATATCAAATAAAGCTCTTTTATTCCCAACTGAAGAAAACCTTGAAGAAGGGAATTTAACAATAATGCATAACAGGTTTATAATATATTTTTGTTATACAGTTTCAAGAAAAGAAAATCAACCATTACACTAAACTAACACCATCAACCATTTAATAATGGACAGAAAATGCTAATTTAAGCATTGTGTGATGAATAACGAACCATGTTATTAATTCACTATTTAAACTCTTCAATTTTGACATAATGGACTTAAAAGATAGGTTGTTTTTATAACTTACTGCCTTTAATGACATGATTATTACAAATTACTGAAACAAAATTATATTAGTCATAAACATTTTAAATTGGAAATAACAGTTTTCTATGACCATACCAAAATTTATTTACATGTTAAATATTTTTCCAGGGATACATCAGATGTTATTGTGGATTACATGAGATTTGACTGTACTGAGAAAGTGGAATCATCTCAAAGAAGTGAGCAGCAGTTGAATTTTCATAAATCTTCAATTAAAGAAATAGAATTTTACTTATCAGAAAATAATGATAAGGATAGCAAGTGAAAGAAAGTGAAAACCATTTTATTATTAAAAACAAAAGTTGTAATATATTATTCTCCACCAAACTATTTTGTTTCTTTTCTTTCACCACTTAAATTTGAAATGAGCTTGATAAATATAACTCTTTTAAGTATACAATTTATTTTATAATGTATAACATATGGCTGTGGTTAACGTGAAATAATGTGTTTCTTCTTTTTCCCCCATTTGTTCCACAAACCCTACATGTTTCAAGGATTTAACTACCCCTTCACAGGTTTCCTCCCTCTAATGGAAAACCCCAGAAGAGTTGGTTTAAAGGCATGCAATATGTAGGACTTCTGGAAAAAACTGTGTAAAAAGGAACAATAATTGAGTTTTAATTGGCCTAAACCCTTATGTGACTTACTGGAAATAGTGAGTTTTATTGAAGAACCAGCTTACTTAATACTTTAGTCTCAAAATTATCATAGTTAAGTATGGTTGGACATGTTAATTGACCCTTAAATGTCTGTCTGACATTCTCAGTAAAATATATCAAAATAAATTCTATACATGGCCGTGGTTTATACAATGTTGAATCAGGCCGTTAGGATATAGGCTCTGTGTGAAAATAGTACTGATAGAATGATATCCGTCCTAACAAGTGGATGTATATAATATTTAATGTACATCTGACTGCAGACAGGCACAGGCGTTCATTAGTTTAGGACTGCCTGCATTTTTTTAATGAATTCTAAATATTTCGTAATAACTACAAAATAGTATATATGTGTTGTTTGTATGTGTGTCAACATATATTCAAACTTTGAATTATAATTTAGTTAATACGTAGAGCCGTCCTTCTTCTCTAAATCTCTATATCTAGGACTCTAGTTTTTCTAGAATATAATTGATTGCAATTATACTACCAAAGCCAGGATTGCATGATAGTGTATCCTCAATGTTATATATTATATTGGATACTTGAATTAATTTGTAGTGTTTTCTCATAGATGGTGCTTATAGTGGGGTTTCCAATTGAAGGTGTGACTCCTCCATCCTACTGTCATTGGCCTTTGTTTTTAGCCTACGTCATTTTACTATATCAAATATGTCTTATTTCATACTGGATAAAGTGTCTATGTGGGAGTTCTTCTTCATTACTTTAACACAAACAAAAGTGCTGCTGAAAGCCATCAAATTTTAGTGGATGTTTATGGAAAACATTCTCTAGCTGAGCAAACATGTCGGAAGTGGTTTGCTCAGTTTAAAAGGGGTGATTTTTAGCTGCAAGACCAGGAACAACCTGGACAGCCAAAGATTTTGAGCCATTCCATAAGTTTCAGTTGACATAGATTTGGGTATCTACTACTTTCCTTGCTCAAAACTTTATATATCCATCTAAATGCTAGGAAACATAAATTTTTCCAAACTTGCAACAGTATTAGGGATGAATTTATTCAAGGAATAGAAGTCTCTTAAAAAAGGCTAAATGGCATTTCATAAGTTTCTCTGTAAATGTAAGCCCGCAAATACTAGAAAAATAAATCAATGTGGATAGCACCATGGAATGACAGTTTTTTTCTCTACCTGCAATAGAATTCAATTCCACCTGCCAGAATACCAATTTAGAACAAAGTTTTTTGTGGACGTCTAGTCTAACATTAGTTAAGAAGGGGATTTCCAAATTTCCTCTAGAAAAAAAATATTAAAGAGACTGGAAATACCTCAGTTGAAAAAGTGAACAGTTTTGTAACATAAGAAGTATCTCACTGAAAACAGTAATAGTAGGCTTACAAGTTGATAGAGATATATCATCAGTTAAGCAGACCTTCTTAACAAGAGTAAGTATTTTAACTAACAGGCATTAAGTAAAGACACTAAAAAAAGTATTTAACAAATCATTCATTTGAGGTGTACTGCTTTGTGAGAGCAAAAGATGGACTCTTCTCAAAAAAAATAATAACTGTTACGAAGCAATGGGAATGAGCAGTTGGTGCAGAACCTACAGAACAAGTTGGGCTGAAAATAAATTGAACACAGAAGCAAGAAATCAGGTAAGAATAGAAAAAAGTCTAAGGAGCTAAAGAGGGCAAATCTTATTGAGTATATCTTGTGACAAAACAAGCTCATCACAAATGATTTTGAAAGTGCAAAAGATTATTGTACAAAGAGAAAAAGGAAGTCCCAGAAAGTCACTTTGAAAGACATCATACGTACATTTAGGCATACTTTATTTATTTTTGAAATATATTTTTTCTCTACAAGGAACAAATCTTAAGTCACCTTCTCCCCAAAAGAAGGAAGAACCATTTTATTTCTTTGATGTTTTATGAAAGCAAGTTGTTTCACCACTGATTTTAATACATTTCCATATTCGTATTATTTAAAAAAGTAGCAATTTCTTTATATTTTAAATACTGTCAAAACGATTAGAAACCTTTAATTTGCCTCTTACATTTGTATCATATTAGCAGTCCAGTTTATTTAACTACTAAGTTTCTCTTAATAGTTGCATTACAAGGGTATTTTTTATTTTATTTTCTGTTGTTAAAATACTCAAGGATTTATAAGAATAATTAAGTCTAATGAACTATAACATATTAAAATGATATGCACATTACTAAATTCAATAATATTAGTAATAATAGACTATAAAATATAAATAAAAATAAACCAAGTTCTCAGAGTGCATTACAGAACTTAGTAAGGTGTGGAATTTCGCTCCTGAGGTCATGAGAATGAAGTTAAATAAACTTTATACATTACATTCCACTGGTTTTGACTATTAGACTAAAACCAACTACCTCATCTTATAACACCCCCCCCCTTTTATTTTTTATTTATTTATTTTTTTTAATTTATGGTACAGTATGAAGTGAATTTTTGTATTAATAGCATTTATAAAATCTCTAACTTCAAGTATTAACAGCATTAAGCTTTAAAAACTTCTGTATTTCTACACAGGAAAAGGTCATCTGTAAATTACAAGCCGTTTTTAGTTTAGCTTTCGACTAGAAATAGTTTTAATTAAAACTGTACCATGTTGATGCCTTTTTCATAAATTTGTCTTTTCCCTCCATGAGACAATATTAAAGTAGAGAGTTGTGTGTGTGTGTGTGTGTGTGTGTGTGTGTGTGTGTGTGTGTGTATCTGCATACGTGTATGATATATATAGAGTTTTGGAAAAAAAAACTTATTTTCATCATATCCTGGATAGGATCGATGGGCATTTGAAAAAAAATTTGAAAATCTGTACGAGGACAGCCTCAATTGCTGATTTCTCTTAACCCTTTCCTTGCGCAAAGCATCTATAGTGGCTTTGCGCAAGGAAAGGGTTAAGGGAACTGCTGTAAATGTGAACACCTCACCATCCCCTTTCCAACTTGATTGATCAAAGTATTCTCATTTTTGAATAATGAATAATTAATTTTAAGTTTACAGGTGGTGGTTTTTCTTTAACCCTGCAACAAATTTCTAAAACAAGCATTGATGTGTTAGTTATTAAAAATTATTTATCATGCAAGAACGGTGTTTTATCTCTTCTTACCAAAAGCAGTGTCAATGAATCCTTGCCAGATTTGTGAAAGTTTTAAAATAGGAAAGATAGATAAATATTTATTTAATATAGGATTTACAGCTTGCTATAACATTTTTACAACCCTAGTCGGGATCTCATTTAACGAGAAGCTCACTTTTGATAAAGCATTGACCTAGAAATGTTCTCAAGGCAGTTGAAACAACTAGTTCCTTGTCTTCTAGTACAAATCATAATAGCATTCTAACAATTTGAACTTGCTAAAACCCAAATTGACTGAGAATAAATTAAATATAGATCACAGTCCATAATAATATTTCATTCCTACCTTTCAGTTTCCAAATTATTTAGTCATACACATCAAACACATTTGGACTAGTGCCCAGAAACATCTATCCTTTTCTTTTTTTAAAAAAAGAGAGATTATTTTTTAATAAATGATTAGTGAGACTAACCACGAAGTTGCAATTAGTTAAAGTTCAAGTTAGTCTTTAATTATGAAGTTTCTGGTGCTTTCTTCCAATGTTTCACTAATTATGCTGCTAGCTTCTTCAGGGAATCTCAATGGTGGAATAAAATTTAAAAAGCTGTTTTACTTTAAACAATCAAAACGTATACTTATTGAAGTTTTAGTTTAGTTGAGTCTGGAAAATAAGTGCTCTATTGTGCTCTAGTTTAAATTTAGTAGCATAATTTATGAAATAAATTTAGTGAAATGTAATTATAGAACTTTGAATTCAATATTAGTATTTCTACTTTCCCTTTAAACTAAGTAATTAATTAAGACATAAAAAGAGATTTAGAAAATAGTTCTTTGAAAATTACAGAAACTATGACTAAAAGCTCGAAGATAAAAATATATTACCTGTTTATAGTTAAGTATATGACCATGCCATACAAATATTTTCGTTCAAACAATGTAATCATAGTAAACAAGATAATCTCAGCATCTTAGTAAGTTATTAATTACCTTAAAGTAATAGATTTTCTCTATGTGTATACTGTCTGCAATTGGCAAGATTAAGGATTTAATTAATCTACTTTAACATTAGTTTCTATATTCCTAATAGAAAAATATCATGATGTTGAATGAAAAAGAAGGAAATTCTAATAAGTACGTATTGATATTACTTAACTTTATATACTATTTTCTGATTAAGTATATTCTTTGAAATTTTCTAATACATTAAATAATACAAAATTCTCACCACTTCATTTCTCAAATTTCTATGAAATTCAGTGTTACAAAATTTGAAGACATTTTTAAACTAAACAGACTTTTTAAAGATAATCTATAGTAGCTGTTAAATTATCTAATGACTATATATTTTGGGTTTTTATATATTTCTACAATCTAAAATTAACTTTACTTATATAAGTTACTCTATACAAGTTATTCTCAGTATTCCAGTAATCATGAAAAAATGGAGCAGTATTCATTCAAAAAGGTTTTTTACAAATAATCAGTTATTGCAGGCTTATCACTTTTTTCTGACTCTAAAATTATTATAAAAACATAATGTACATCAATATATCTGAAAAAATAAAATTTATACCAGACTTATATTAAACATACACATTGTCTATATTACTCTTTTGTTATTGTTTTATGTGTAATTACTATTTAGAATTTTAAAATATTTTGATGGGACAGAATTACATTGACATGAATATTTTTTTTTCAAATTTGTGTTTGGAATAACACTCAGAACCTAATAAATTTCTTCTCCCTTGGGTACTACAGAGGTTAGGGAAGTAACCCATCGGAAGGTTAACCATCGGTTAATGAAGTGATGTTTTTTTAAATAAAAATAGGGCTCATTTTGCAATGTTTTATTAGCAGAGCCACTAGAAACCCTTTGTGGTTTTCAAAACATTTTTATTTATTTATTAAAATGAGTTCCGCAACACCAGCGATTTACTCATAATTAAATCGTGCACAAAAAAAAAATAATAGCAAAAAAAATAAAAAGAAGGAAACGTAAAAGAAGTGAACAAAGGTGGTTTTTGATAGGTTCATTGGAATACTATTTTTATATGAAATAAACAATTTTTTTTTTCCAAAACAGCAGCCATTAAAGAAATGTGGAGTTCTGTTTTGAAAGTATACTGAAATTTTAACAAAATAATGTGTTTTAAGGATACATGTGCTTCAGGAGACTCTGATGGTGGAGTGATAGTGGGTAAAAGCACATACGAACATTCAAGAGTTCAAGGGGAGTATTTGCAAAGTAGATTTTATTTAGCTTAGTAGTTATTGGGCTTTGAACTTTTCTCCCAGTGCCCACTCAGCGTCATGAAGCAATTCATAAGGTACCTCAATAAAGAATTAGCGATAACAGCAGGAAATGAATCAAGCTGACCACTTGACTTGCCACCAAAGCTATGTCGCAGACCTATGCCATTCATGGACTGTTGAGCTAAAAATTTTCCTCAGTCTAATTCAGAATTGACCTTTTCCTACAGATGAAAGGTGCTAAAGTATGCATATTTTTCAAAAGCAATAATAACTGTTTAAAATTCGTAAATAACTGTTTCAATAAAAAAATACTAAGAAATTCTTTAATTTAATTTAAGTGTGTAAAATCCTTAGAGTATGGAAAAAGTAGGTAACTTAATTCTTATTAAAATCCATTTTATGATTAGGGTATTTTCTAAATCATTAGGTACTACAGACATGAAAAGGTCAATAATGACAATTTTGATTAATGTATTGTCTATTGCAAGTGCTAAAGTAAGAATCATTATATCAAGTTCAGGATTTTGATACCGTGAGTGTTTTCTATGGCTAAGATTTAAATTTTATATAACAAGCAATGATTTTAAAGTATTAGCTTGATTTTTGAAGGGACAAATAGTATCATCTATATAAGGCATCATCACAGATTCCTTTAATTAGAAACAGTCAAGTGACTATTCAAAGGCAAAAAAGTTATTGTAATGTTGTTCAATGAAAAAAAAAATAGAATTAAACCAATGTTTATTTCATTTATTCATTCACTGACATTCTAGAAGCAGTGAATAATGGTTTGGCCCCCATTTTATTGTAAAAGTTTACAAGATTAATTATCTTCGGCTGGTTTATTCCAATCTATAGCACACAGTTACATCTTTACTTCCAAATAATTTTACATTAGGCATTTAATTTAATATGTGAATACCATCTTTAAATAAATAAGTAAAATATTAATTCAATTTATTTTAAACCTTTTTCAAAAAGTAAATTATGTTGATGAGCAATTTGAATTCAAATTCAACTCCTTCTCTGAGAATAAAAACCATTTATTTTATAATATACTACTTTATAGAATCAAATTCCTGCCTTGATTATATTGGTAATATTAAATTTTACCACCCTCTTAGTCACAAAAGTAATTTTTTTAAATTGTATTCACATGGTTTTATTTGATGAAATGGCAGGGTTGTTTGCTAAAATTTCATAAACTCAGAATGAAGTAACTTAATTTTCCTGCCTCCTACATCCTAAATTAGCTTCTTAAGACCGATTATTCAATGAAGGGTGTAATCAAGAATCACCATTTTAAGAAAATTAGCTCTCCCACACTTTTTGCAAGACTTTTGTTCCATTTCCACTTTAGACTCTGTAAATGTTTGTGAAGCATTTATGTATTATTCAGAAGTGAGTGCCTGTAGAGTCAGAAATAATATTTGACTTTTCATTATTTGTCTGAGTTTCAAAGAAATGAAATGTGTTCTTCTTGACTCTGAATTTAGATTGAAAAAGTTTGATATGTTAAGCCAGCCTGAAATCTGGTTCATCAATAATTTAAAAATATCGAGGTTTGATTATTAATTTCATTATTTGCTTCTTTTAGAATGAATGAAGCTGTCTCTCATATATATATATATATATATATATATATATATATATATATATATATATATATATGTTTTATTTATTTATTTACAATTTCTTACAGGTTCATTCACATGCAATTGGGGTTCAGCTTACAATAGTGTTAATCTATATTAGTTATTTCATGATACAATTATTAATTACATGTAATTAATAACAGGTTTTTGAATTTAAAAAAATATATTTTCTCACCTCTACAAAAAAAAAATATATGCAAAAAAAAAACATTCACGGAACTTTTTTTTTCCTATTGTTTTTTTTTTTCTTAAATTTTATATATATATACTGAAAATAGCAATAGAGGAGTGCATGGTATATATCCTTTACCCTACACCCATATCGCAAAGATTGGATTTTAGTTTGCGGTTTATGCCGTAGGCAAAGTCATTTACTGTTAATTTGATATGGTAATTACTAGAGGTTCTAATTTGTACTATCAATTTATAAATTGGAAAAGGGAGGTTTAAATGAAAATAATTTTGAGAAAATCCTGGGATTTCCTACATATTTTGGTATAGTCTTCTATACCCTGATTTGTCTTTGTTCTCTAAATATTGGGACACTAGCTGATTTCTGAAAGTAAAAAAGCATTTCCAAGTTTCTCTTTAGTAGTAATGGGTCTTGATTCAATCAATAATCTTTGAAATTTGAAGATATAAATAACTGTTTTATTTGAGTTATAGTTAAATTTAACATTGACTGCAATTGGTCAAGAATGACAAGTCGGTTATAACATTGTCGGGGGAAACTATTCATGAACAGAATTTTGCAAAGCCAGGTGATACTTGTTTTGGTTAACATGTAATAAAACATAGTTTGCCCCTGTTTCAAGACATATAAACATATTATTAGGAGGGCTTCTAATCATTTTTAGAAGCTTTTTATAAAAATTTATTTATGCCTGTTATGCTAAATTGTTGATATCTCAAAGACCATGAAGGTGCTCCACAAACTAATGTTGCTGTTGGAATAGCATGGTTCAACTTGACTGTAGCATCCCAAGTTTTACATTTTGAATCCTAAATAGAGATTCAAGCTATCGTCTAAAAGGGGGGCTGACCTATCCCCTTTCAATTCACTAATGAATCTTAGAAAAGCCATTATTTCACTATAACCAAATTAATTTTTGTGACAGTATTTGTGGTGGTCTTCCCTTAATACTTACTATTTTCAATCATTTTTTTTATATATTTCATTTTTTTTCAGTTACCAATTTATTTCAATTGGACGTAAATTCACATTTGGTATCAGAAATTTATAAAAGTTGTTTGGTTTATTTTCAGTGACCCTGTGGGCAGTGCGGCAAATGATCATGAAATAGATGTACATGAAATTCCAGAGGATTATGCCCCTTTTCGTCGAAGCAGGTGCTTTTTTTTGTATGATTAGAAATTTACTCTTTACTTAAGGAACTGAAAAATCAGATAAGAAATTCAGGGATCTATAACTATGTGTTCCAGGAAAATTTGATTTCCATAAGACTACTCAAATCGGGGTAAAAGTTGATTCATGCAGAAATCAGATATAAAGAAAGATGGGGGAAAAACACCATTTTTAAATTATTATTACATTATTTATTAATGTCCACTTTTTGCTACTATGGCTAATTGGGACAGGTTATCTACAGTTCTTAACACTTTCCTTGCGCAAAGCCACTATACTGGCTTGAATCAAGCCACTATAATGGCTTTGCGCTAGGAAAGGGTTAAAGAAGATACAAGTACTCATCATTAAAAGAAGTAGTTAAATACAAAGATGTTTACCAAACTTTATTCACTCAAATGTTTGTACCATGTAGTGTTTGATGAATAATAATTTCTTTACTTTGGTTGGAAAAAGGAAAAATATTTCTATATTCTACTCAACAAGCTTTAAAAAACATTACCAAACATTTTTAATATGGGGAAATTTTTGTTTAAACCCCACTTTTAGAAGAATAGGGGTGCACCTAGCCATCCTGGATTCATTTAACAAGAAATGTAATTTCACATTCAGTTTCGGGTCATTGAGATACATCAAAATGCCAATGTTCAACATTAGTTTTCAAGATATCAAAGGAAATCTATGACTTCATCTCTGACTTTTCTGAATTATTAATCTGTTTAATACATTTGTGGTCATCAAAACACTATCAAAAACTGAACAGCAATGACCCAAATTATACTGATTGTTAAACAGAATTTCAGCTTAAACTGAAACAATCTACTCATTGTTATTTCTGCTGGTGGCAAGAGTGACGGACCAGGTTATGAAGAACACAACTTTTTTAATATATTTTTTAAAAGCTTAGTGCTTTCAGCAATTTATATTACCATCTTCACAGCTACAAACAATGAAAACTGCAATAAGTCTATAAGATGAAAAGTTAAAAATTTCCATAACAAATCATGCATAAAACTATTAATTAAACTACAGAACCTTTAACAATATAGCATTTTAACAACACCATATTTAAGGTTAAAATATTAATTTAAAATAGAATAAATTACATTTTACTTATTTATCTTATAATTAAAAGAGAATAAAATTTACCATCAGAGCATATCTTCTTGAAGAAATGCTTGCAGAACTCTGCTGAAGTACTTAGGCTAAAGGGATATGTCCAAGCCGCTAGAGAGAGGCCAGTGACCAGCCTGGACCTTAGGGATGTATTTGTGTCCATCGGATCATTTATATTTATTTTATTTGCTTTCTCCAGTTTTGTGTGTCCAGGGAGTGTATGAAAATAAAAACTGAAGAAAACAACTAAAAAAATGAATCCAAATGTCTGGACATCATTAGCAGTCTGGACCGGCATAGACATCATAATTTTACTACAATGAAATGAAGAGATGTGTGGAAAGTGTACTATAGTAGGCTTGTACTATGCGTGTTCTCTTATCAAAACTCAAGGCTCTGTAAACAAGTGATTCTTATATTAAGTTTGAATGAGACAAAAGTGTCATAAAACAAGTTTCAATATCATTGACCCAAAATTCTTGGCATCACCTCTAAAAGATAAACAAATGCTATGTTTTTGAAGAGTTTGAATTTATGATTTTTTCATTTCTTATGTTGTAGTTTGCTGAGGCGGTCTGTTAGTAAAAGGGGCTACTGTGCTCTTCAAAAAAAGAAAAGATCTCATTCCATTTATTACTACTTTATTAAATATTTTAAGGATCCTTTTACAACACTGATTGATTGTCGATGGAGATGGATGTTCATTCTATACACACTCAGCTTTTTAATTTCTTGGTTTCTCTTTGCTATTTTTTGGTGGGTGATTGCATATGCTCATGGAGATCTTGCTGATGGTCCTTATGAGGTCAACAGCCAAGGATTGTAAGCATTATTTTGAAGACAAACATATTTTACTATTGTAAGACTTTACATAAAATCTATTCTAGATCTATTCTCTTCAAAATTAATTGACATAAGACTTTTTAGGTTGTTGAATTATAAAAAATCCAATTTTCTTTATTTCAGGGAACCATGTGTTACTTTGATGTATGACTTTATTTCATCATTTTTATTTTCATTGGAAACACAATACACAACAGGATATGGATCAAGAACACCAACAACTGAGTGCCCTGAGGCTATATTTCTTTTATGTGTACAAAGTATATTTGGTATTTTGTTACAATCTATTATGGTCGGTGTGGTCTTTGCTAAGTTATCAAGACCGAAAACTCGTGGAGAATCAATTATGTTCAGGTAGGTACAGTAAATGTACGTTTCATTTATTATTCCACTCATTTTATACTTTATAATACATATATACATACAAACATGGATACATACATATATTTTTGAACATTGAGTTCTTCAGTGAGAATGCTCGATAAAATTTTAAGCGTTATGTTTAAGTGTATTCTTAAATTTAAATAAATTTATTTATTTAATGGAATATTTTATGGAGAATGTCCATCTTTATCCCCACTTATTTGGAGGACAGCAGTTCAAAACTTTAGGTGTAGCAAAACTTTGAATATAAACATTCTGGAGAGAAATGATTTTACTCAAACTTTTTTTCTTCTAAAAAGATTGGCTGCATACATTATTTCAATCCTACTAATTACAATGTAGATATTTTATAATATTCCTGTTTGCTAAACTCTCACACATTCTGATCGCATGCATTAACAATCTTGATCTTTAGTTTTACATGAAATATTTAAATATCGAGTTTGTTATCGATCAAGTCAAAATTGTGGCTAGTAGAGAATTAACAGAGAATGAAAACTAAATAAATATATATAAAACTTAACCACTATTGCTGCTGTCCTCGAAGGACCATTACATTCATTGGTGAGACAGGCTTGTCCTAGTTGTTAAGCCTGGGCTTACCTTAATTCTTACTTACTCCTGGTGTACCTTATGGCACTTTCTTGGGCAGTCAAACGGGCTCCATTCTTTCATCATGTGAGTTACTTGAAATCATCAATAGTGGGTTTCTTAACAACACATACTATATCACAGATATATGAACTATAAATTATAACAATAAAATAAATATATATCAGGCATAGTGATTCAATTTAGGAGGATTTTATTTTATTTAACCTTATTTTATGAAGATTTCAATTGTTCTGAAAACCCTAACATTTCAACTTCAAATCCTGATATTTGTGTGCATATTATGATCCAATATCACTTAAGCTTCACTGGTATTAGATTGGCTGGCATTCTATACTCAAAATATGGTTAGTTCTTTTTTTAAAAGATGTATTAAGCATATAATACACATGTAATTGGATAATATTCAATCTAAAGTTTTTGCTTAAAAACAATGTAGATCAGAAAACTTACATTCTCTATGTTTAATGATTGCTATTTTTTTCCATTTTATGTTTTAATTTTATTTCACAGTAAGAAAGCTGTAATCTGTTCAAGAAATGGTCAGTTGTGCCTAATGTTTCGTCTAGGAGATGAAAGAAAATCACATGTAGTTGGTTGTGAATTACATGCCTGGATTGTACAATCTAAGGTTACTGATGAAGGAGAGTTCATTCCTCACTATCTTTCAAAGCTAAATGTTTCTGTAGATGATGGTGGGTAAGTTGAAATACAGTATTTTTATGGTGCTAGGCAAAGCATTATAGACCAGCATTTTCTAATTATTTAAATATCTTTACAAAAATTTATATAATATTATTTATCAACTTCCACTTTAAGCTACTGAAGATAATATGGGGGGGGTCTATAGGTTACCACCCTTTTCTAGGCACTAAGGATTTTATTTAATGAGTTTGTCACTAAATAAATTCCTATTGACCTGATGAGAATCAAAAACATGTTGACTGTAGGTTTAGCGAGTGAGATTAAGATTAATGCCTTAAAACTCACATGTCTAAACTGAGAGCCCACTTTTTTTTTTTTTTTGCATTCATTAAATTTATTTATACAATTTCTATTTCCAAGTAAAAAATCCGATGGGTAGAAGTGGAGGTTTACTGGAAGCTGAAAACAAGGAAGTATGAATTACTCGCTTAATATTTAAGCTACAAAGAAATGTATAGAACAATTGAGAGTATCAATGATTTCACAATATTGGTTCTATAACATTTTTCTATAAAACTCATAATTATGGAGGTTTTTTCTAATCCCCCCCCCATTCCAGGTAAGATTTCAGCCTTTAAAGACTAAGAACTTTAGTCCTAAATTAAATGGTTAAATATTGATTAACGTATAGATCAAATAAACATTTTTGAATAAAAAATATAAAATCTTAATTGATGACATCATCACATAAAGAGCTTGAGCTCTCCCTGAGCCAATAGAGGAAGAATTCTAGGATCCATGCAACATCTAGTTGATCAGTAAGAAAATAGAATTTTCCTGTGTCCAACCATTGACTTAAGGCGATAACCCCAAAAGTAATTTGAAGAATTACTACAATACTACAGAATTACTATAATTTAGAATTATTTACTATTTCATAATATTTTTTTTTAACGTATGTTTTTACTAGCCCAAACCTCTTTCTTCTGTGGCCTGTGATAGTGGTTCATCGAATAGATTCATCTAGTCCTTTGTATGAAATTTCAGCCAGGGATTTAGCAACCTCTGAATTAGAAATTGTTGTTAGCCTGGTATGCATAGCTGAAACCACTGGTCAACAAGCTGAAGTAAGATGTTCATATACTCCTAGAGACATTCTCTGGGGTCACCGTTTCCAGAGTATTGTTGTTGGGTAAGTTTATTTTATTTTTCCCCCTCATACTGTTGAAATAACACCATCTATGATAAACATAGCATTGCTTAGTTTATACATTTTTCCTGAATAGATTTAGCTATATAGTAAACAAACAAATTAACAGGGAAAATATAATCCCATAAAAATAAAGTGTCTCAAGTTTGCAACCAATCGACTATACAATACAAAATAAATATTCCTATTTAACTTTTTCTTTAAATATTTATTTATAGGACTGAAAACATTTTAACTGTTCAATTCTATTGGGTTAATCGAAACCAAAACATACCAATTTATCAAATCTGTGGATAACTAATTTAAATAATAATGA
The DNA here is from genome assembly GCA_019009955.1 of Riptortus pedestris. NCBI lineage: Eukaryota > Metazoa > Arthropoda > Insecta > Hemiptera > Alydidae > Riptortus > Riptortus pedestris. Next base: position 73,759,461 of record CM032229.1, read on the forward strand.
TGAGAAAAAATGTATTTCAGGGACACATCTAATGTCATTGTAGACTACATGAGATTTGAATGTACTGAGAAGGTACCTACACCATATTATAGTGCAAAACAGGTGGAGTGCCAAGCTGCTGTTGAAGAACAGTGTTTGTGTAAAGATGAATCTAATTGTAGCCACAACAATTGTAAATGTACAAAAAAAGAAAAACCTAATTAACAAATATATAAAATGTACAAGATTTGAACATATTTGTAAAAGTGATTAGGGTCAAGCACCACCCACTATGCTGGGTTTCTTTTGGGTATACCTGTATAGGTTTTTCTAAACATAATGTAGATATTGCTTCTCTATACTTCTTCTCAATTCTAAAATATACAGACACATTCAAAATAGAATTATTTTATCCCTTCATCCACAACACATGCACAGTTCCCTCTGACAAGGAAATAAATTCCGCTTCAGTAGTTGGTAGTGCCACAACTGTCTGTCTCTTTGTACTTTATTTTACCGATACACCAAAAACCTTGATCAGGCAAGCAGATGTTGATTTGCTATCAGAGTCTCCTTCCCAATTCACATCCTATTATAGTAGATGTAGATGAGATTGTTGTCGGGGCGATCAACTGCATGGTTATTACGCCCTTCAATACCTACTATAGTGGCTTTGCCCAATTAAAGGGTTAACAGGAAAAAAAATTGTTTAAAGGAAAGTGTATGTGAGTTAAATTATTTTATTAATTTATTTGGTGAATAGAATACCACTTCCTTTAATAAGTTTTCCTTTTATTTAAATGTATCTCTTTCTTCTTCAAAAATAATGTTGAAAGGTTGGAAGCTTTTTAATAAATTAACTCATACAAAATATTCATAGTTTTATACTCACTAAAAACAAACACCAACAATTGGCCTTTTGATAATACATTAGACTAGTGTTATACATTGTTGAATATATATATATATATATATATATATATTTTATTATTATTATTATTATTTATTTATTTATGCATGCATGCTAACACTTATGATCATTCGTTGTCTTGATTGTTACCAAACTCATTATTTAAACGTTATATGAAACATGCCTTAGTCGCCCAAACTAGAAAGAGGTATTTATGTATTATAACATGGCTCAACTTCAAATAATCATGGAAAATATAGAATAGGTGAACATGCATTCAACTAAGGCTCACACTAGGTATACAGGAAAGATGAACCTTGAAGATATAAAATGACCAAGAAGGCCTGTTGATGTAACAATTTCTGGTCAGTAAAAGTTAAAACCAACAACTCTCCTGGTGACCTATGCAGATGATACAACAATCTTTTCATCCGATCCCGATCCTACTACTGCTTCGAAGAATCTCCAATTCCATTTAACCGAGATCGGAAAACGATGCTAATAATGACACATAAAAATCAACGAAAAGAAATCTCACCTCCGGTGAAGTACCTGTCCTCCCATTCATTTCAACAATATTCCTTTACCACCAGCCGATTGTGTATGCTACTTTGGACTACATTTGGACACCAGACTTACTTGGAAATCCTACACAGTAATTAAAAGACAGGAACTTAACAGACGATTCGGACAACTTTATGGACTGCTAAATAGAATATCTCACTTGTACTCAAGATACAATGGCCATGAGATCTCCTATAAGTGTAAAATGAAGCAGTGGCTATTTTCTTATCAAGTGCCATTCCTCCTTAACTCTTGACCTACTTGCCTGGCAGGGAGAGGCTGCTCCTCTCATTGCAGTGAAGGGGTGTAGCTTCTTTCGAGAGTGATTGGAGGACGATTGAATTGTACATATCACATTACAAAATGCATTTAAATGCAGACTGTAATATTCTTAATAAAATAAAATAATCTAAAAAAAAGTAAGTTAATATAAACTAATAAAGCCTATTATAAATATTGCAGGTAGCAAATTAAGCACTGGATGTTTTTGTCTATAAAAATAAAGTAAATTCGCTAATATATTTTCTATAACATATAAAGTTATTCCAAGTTTAGCATGTTCACACAAGAATAAATAAATATTTTATTGTTCTTTGGAGTTATCTTGGGATGTCACATTAGATTCAAAATAGGTGAGAAGCATTGTAACTCATCACCATGCACCTCGAATGAGACATATTAAAACAAAAGTTGCCCGAGACTCAAGTTGCAAGATTACATGAGCTACCAACCTGTTCATCAGGCTTCTTGTCATCTCACTAGCACTTCTTTCACATATCAAATACGTTTAGGCAGAAAGTAAATGTTGATTTGGGAATAATTAATTCATCAACCTTATTTCAAATGTTTTATTATTAAATTGATTGTAATGAATTACATTATCACAGAGTTATATAACTTAAATTGTACAAAATATGTATGCCAGATAACTTGTGACACATTTCAGTATGCACACATTAAATACATTACTCATGCTAAATCTTTGATTGCAATCTAACATCTTCTATCCTTAAATGATAATTAAAATTGCTAGTAGACTAGATAATATAATATATACTTCAATACCAAGAAAGTAATCAAACAATTAATAAATTAAAAGGAATACATATTTACTTTATTAAATGAGATTTTATAAATACCCTGAAAAAATACTTTCTACTCTTTCAAAACAGTCTTTTTCAAAGTATTATTTGTACAAGAACATAAGATACCAGTATAAAATTCAGCCTACAGTTATGCTAAAATACTAAAATGAATTAATTCTACACAAATGCTGGCAAGTACATTAGAATTATTTCCAGTAATTATAATATTTTAATAATAAAAATATAGATTACTTTGGTCATTATTTTGACTTCTTATAAAATAGATAAAACTATTAAAATATAAGTACAAAAGTTGAATTATCGCTAAACAATGAAATATAATGTGGTTGAGGAAATAGCATTATGTATTTTAGATATTTTTTTCTTTTGACGTTTCCTTAAATGTATGAGATAAAGTAAGTATAAAAACAACCATTTTAAAGACTGAATTTAAAATTATCTACACATGATGAATTGAATAATAAAATGTGAAATTTTTGGCGCAATGGCCCATAGAGGCTTGCCACTTGGCTTCAGAAGGAGGTCAAGTGATCTGTGAACATATTCCCTGCCATAATGTGGTAGCATTACAGACAAAAGAATAATACTTCTTTATTCAAGTAGTTAATCAATAGCCTCACATGCCTGAGTGGGGAAGTCTGGTTGGACCCTGGCCCTTAATAGGCTGTTGAACCAAAGATTCTCAAATAAAAAATAATAAATTTAACACTTATAAATCATAATTTATAAGCATCATCATAATTTTATTTCATTTGTATTTTATTCAGGTTATCAAAAATATTTTGTTTATAAAATGGTCCCCTTTTTTAATTAGTACCCTACATTCAAGAGATGTGTAAGCTTAATAGAATTAGGAAACCAAACTTAAGATAAATAAAGGTTTTTTTTTTTTTGTCCATCGAATAAATCAAAGTTAAAAAATAAAATGATAAAATAATAGAACTAACCAAATTTTTGATTATTTTTAATATTTCTCTACAATCTAAGATTTTGATTTGACTCATATAAATGAACCTCTGTTGCTAAAAATGAATTACTTTATGCTTGGCAATAAACTTTGGATATTTGTACCAATTCTTTTTTTTTTCTATTAAAAAGTATTACTTTAGTTCTTTGTCTTTTATATGAAGTTTTTTGGCTAGAATATAATTATCTTTGGTTAACCTTTAAATTGTTTATAATGCAGTGTGATGTTATTCAGCTAGGCCTATAAAACAAATTGTCTTTTGAGGGCTCCTCCAAGGTATATCATAGTGAACTGTTCATTATTTTGAATTTCTCAAGGCTGAGAGTCCTCTAGTTGATTTTGGTAAACACAATAATACTTGATGGATCGCATTTTCTTTAATACAAGCATTATGTATGGTGGCCTCAATATCCTATCGTTGATTGAGCTCCACGGCTTTATATATTATTTGAGCATTGAACATAGTCATCTCATGGAAACACCATTTTTTCATATTGATGATATGAATCAAATATACTATCTGTGTTAGAAACTATTTTTTTGAATATATTTATGTTTTAATTGGCCAAGCCTCCATGTTATCAATCATGTGTTGAAACAAATATGCCAAATCGAGTGATGACAAATTCAAACATTTTTTTCAATTTCGTAATTTCCTAAATGTAAGCTAAGCATCAAACACATATTTGACTTCTTGAAAAGGATTGAAGGGGAAAAGACAGCTCTTTTGTATTCTCTATTATAATTAACAAATGTGAATACATATACATATGTTCATTTCCAATATATATTTCCAAAAGACAAATCTTGTAGTACTGAATTTATATTTGTTTATAACTTTTAAATGTTGTTTTTCAACTTTAAAATTTTTCACTGACTTTTTTTTTTAATCTTAAATTAAAAAGACAGAGCCCCTTAATCTTACCAACAGTTGATTTTTAAACCACACTAATTTTTATTTCAGAGACTATAACGAACATTTGGTACTTACTAATTGGTAAGAATGTTTGGTGATATTTCTTAAACCTAAATTGATTCACAATTTATTTACATGATGCTTCTAAGGCCTTTTTTAATTTTAATTATCACAACAGTACTAATGCAGAAGAAAAATATCCAGCCAATTACTGATATAAAGCCAGAATATACAACAGGGTGTGATATAGACCAGGCCCTTGTTGATATTGATCTAAAAGCCTCAGTTGTTAAAGTGAGAGGCAGGAACCATCCAAAGGCTTTAAGTAGATAGTGCATTCCTTGGTATGGCCAAATCATACCTGTAAAATTATAAAATTTTAGTGTATTAAGTCAACATTCAACTTCACTCATAAGTATGTATAATATTGTTAATAAACAATTGTTAATCAATCATAGTATGTATTATTATAATAAACAATTATATAAAGGAAATATTTAGCCCCCCTTGGCCTACAAACTTAGTGGCACTGCTGTGAACTGCAGAAGGGTGGGGTTGAGCTAGTGGTATTCCTCCACTAGGAGGAACCACTCAGCTCCAATGACTCCCATGGTTCTGTGATTCACAGCTAGGTGGTATATGTGAGATAGTTCACCATTGTGACACTCCACACTGCTTGTTTACTTCTGTTTCTAGTGTTCCTGCCCACTTACCAAAATAATCTTTGTTTTCATGTTATTTCCTCCAGCTGTCTCCTCCACCAGTCTCGCTCCAGCAGTATGATGACTGAATTATATGATTTTTACCTCAATATTAGTTATTTTATGTATTTAATAAATGCTTACAAAATATTGTTGCTTTATTATAGATATCAAACAGTATTGAAGTAGAAGACAACAATGATCAAATTTACGAGGAGGATAATGATTAAATTAGCTCCTTATTTACAAATCCCTGAGTCAGAAGTCTTTATAAATCTTATATTACCTTACTCAAAAGGTTCATTTGTCACTTCTTTAGTAAAATTGTATTCATCAAACCTGTTCTGTTTCAATAGAGTATATCTTATACTGGTATAAGATATACTATGTTACAATATTTTTATAGAACAGTTCCATGTATAATCACAAAATCCACAGGCTCCATAAATGCTATGATGGCCTTTAAAGGCAATTAAAAATACTGGTTTACACTTATTGCAAAATAGAATAAAAAAAAAATAAATAAGACTGCTCATGGAGTGCCTCTACACGTGTTCAAATTTAACTTTCATCTAAGTGCATAGATAAGGGTATTCAAATATTTATTGATATCATAGGATGTTTAGAATCAAATAATTAAAAAAATGATTTTATTATGACTGATGGTGATTATTAGATCCATTCCGTTTTAAATCTATTGGTAAAGAATATAATAAGTCTTCATATTTAAGATTTGTTTTAAGGCAAGAATTTAAATTTATATCAAACACAAACTTGTTTTAAATTCTAAAATTTTGAAAATGGGATTTTAATTTTTGTTTTAACTGTGTCATTCCCTTTCCACTTCATTAAGTTCTTGCTATGTTTTCTCATTTTTCACTTCCATGGCAGCCAGCAAAACTGAATGAAAATTAATGTATAGTTTGCAAACTCATAGTTTTTAATGATCATGATTAATTAGATTGTTATGTGTGCTCTCTTTAACATTTTTGGACTTGAGAAGAGCTCCCTCTACTTTCCAGTAACTTTATTGTTGGTTAGTACAATACAGAAGGCAGTGGGGAAACCTCTGTTTGTCCTTATTAATCACATTTGTTTCATCCCTTTTAAATTATAACCACAAGTGCTAGTAATCTAGTTGTGCATTTAATTCAACTCAAACATATTCAACACTCACCACTTAACATTGCTAGAGGGAAAAAACTTCCAAGACCCATGTATGTTGCAGCTTGATCTGTATCACAGATGACTGACACCAAATAACCTGGAAAATATAATTCAGAAAATTTATTTAAAATGTGACATGTAAAACAATGGGTCAAACTAAATAAATTATGATCCCGTGGGATAGCCAATATTGATGCTACTCTACTCCAAAGATTGTATGAATGTAATAGATTTTCAGCTTAGTTTCTAGAGATTACTCTATTTTATTCATCTCAAGAATAGTTATGAAATACAATAAGAAGAGTTTGAATTTCGTAACAAACATCCTACAATAAAATAGTGATTGAAATGACAAGCCTATTATGAACTTGAATTCAACATTGATAACAAATTTATATACATAAATGAAATAAGCTTATGTGTCCATATATTTCGCCTTGCAGCATTAATTGCATATACCACTTGTGTTTTGGTGTAGTAGTGCATTCATGTCTCTTATCAATAACCAAATATGGATTAAAAATATGTGTTTTAATTAAATTAATTAGTATGCAAGATGTGTGTACGCAACAAGAAAAGAACATAGTAGAAAAAAAAGACATTAATAATAGGAAAAATTCATGGAGATAATAAAAAAAAATCTAGAACAAAAGAAGATTATAAATATACACAAATAAATATTTTAGAAAAATGTCATCAAATAAACACTGATTCTATCTAGGCGGTAAACAAAAAGACTTCGAAATGGATTAGTAAGTAGATTAACTGGATATTAATGCAATTTAAATTTTTTTGTAAGATAGTAAATTTATTGTAAGATTAAGTAATAGTGCATTTAAAAATAAGTATTAGAAATTCGCATATTTAGTTTGAATTACTTACCATAACACATCCCACTAAACCCTACTAGAAAAAGGAGTGTAAGAGCTAAAATGATGCTTCCTTCAATTACATTATCAAATATAACAAATAAGACTATCATCATAAATAGTGTTTGAATTGCCAAAATTCCAAAAGCCACAACAGCATGCCCAATCATCTGCTCTGGAAGAGTCATCCCTAGAAAAAATAGGAAATAATGAACAAATTTTAAAGGATGCTATTCTGTGTTAATATATCATGTTTGGTTTTAATTATTTAGAAAATGAGGCCCATTCAAAATTATATATAAGGTACAACGGGGTAAGTGGAAATTCGGGGCAAGTGGAACCTAACACGATTTTTCAAACTCTATTGACAAAGACAGACATGCCATCTGTTGCTGCTTACTGAACCTATAGTTAAGGAAATTCTCAATATTTTCCTGTTCGAGAAATTTATTCCTTGGAAGATTAAAACCTACTTTTTCAATGATGTTTTATCCGTTTACACTTTCCCCAGTCACTTCCTAACGATTTTACATTCAAGAAAGCCAGGTGGTTCCACTTGCCCCGCAGTCCGGGGTAAGTGGAACCCAAGGCCAAGTAAATAATTTATGGATATTGCGAAGAGACAATTTTAGTCAAGCTTCTCAAAATCACACCTTCGATTAGGCGTATTCCAATGGACATGCACACAAAATTTAAGAAAATATGATGATAAACCTTAAGAGTACTGACAGGTTAAAGTTGAACTAACGATATTAGCGGTTCCACTTACCCCGGTGTACCTTATATATATATATATATATATATATATATATATATATATATATATATATATATATATATATATATACATATATATATATATATATATATATATATATATATATATCCCTTAGTGTGTATGCTACCTATTTCATAGCCTGTGGGTGTACCATCCCTGTCAGACACACCATCTCCACATTAGCTCTCAATTTCGATTAATACAAAATTTGATCATATGAGGATATATATATATATATATATATATATACATACACCAATATACAACACAAATTTATGAAAAATTCCTATAAAACATTCACTGCTAGTAAGGCTCACAAAAATATCACTTTTTAATAGGTATCACAATAAAATGTGAGGGACTTAAAAAAAGATAGGTACTAAATGATCCATTTCACTTACATATTATAAGTAACAGAGGTAACTGTAATTAGGAAAAAATAATTCAAAACAAATTTATTAAAGTTACAAAAGAAGAAAACCAAATTTTACTGCTAGCACGAGTGAGGGAAAACACATTATATCAAATTTGACTGAACATTGTATCAAATATCACTGAACTTTGGATCAAAACTGAAGTGACTTCAAGAAAAACCATACATCGAACTTTGGGGTGCTTTAAATGAAAAAAAAAAAATGAAAAAAAGTGCAAGATTATTATTTTATTTTCGTTGCTGGGTAGTATTGAGATCATGAAACTATGCACGTTGAAACATGGTTTTGAACCTTCTGTTCGTAATCTATATTGTATCTATATCTATAGGCAGGCCTCAGAATTTGTAAATATAATTTTTTCTCAAACTTTGAAGATTTGATAAATAAATCATTGTTAGCAAAAGGTATCCAATGAAACCTTTTATTTCATCCCCTTGCCCCAGCTATAGATTGATGTGAATTACAGCCACTATCATCCTCTTCATCAGATTCTTCATTACTTGAGACTATGGAAAACTTCTTCCCAACTACGATTGAGGTGTGGACATGTGCAACTCATAACTTCATCTTCCACAGCAATATCTTGTGCTCAGTAAGTCTGAATAATAATAATTCTTAATAAAAAAAAAATTGTTGGATTAAAACTCATGAAGGGCTAAGGCCATGTGGCATTAGTGGGAGGTCAAGTGTTTTGCCAGCTTGATGCATTCCTAGGCCTAATGAAGTGCAATTAAGCGGCAAAGATACATTACTTCATTATTCAAGTAGCTGGCACCTGGGAGTGGTGTCTAGTTAAATAGAATTTACAGTGAAATCTCAGTGGTTTGAGCTTTGCAGTTCTAGTACTGGAGTACAGCCCTTTGTCCTCTCCCCCAGTATACTTATATTGGTTATATATTTATAAGAACAAATATATTTTTAAGTAGCAATGAAATGTTTACCAGATATTAAATTTCTTTCCAAAAGTCCTTCTCTTTTCTCCATTAATATAGCACCCACAGTGAACATCATAGGTAAATAGAACTCAAACCTATAATATAAAATAGCATATACAAGAACAAATAAGTAATACAAGACAAACATATATATAAACAATGGTAATTGACTAGGATGTACTTTTCTTAACCCTTTCCTTGTGTAAAGCCACTATAGTGAGTTTGCACTAGGAAAGGGTTAAATATATATGAGTTAATTCATTTCATTCTCCCAGTGTCCCTTCTCAGGACTTTTGTGAGTTCTTAAAAGAGCTTCTTCATTAAAGGAGTTTGAAATTCTCTCCCTTTCATTGGTTGTTGTGGATAAGGAAACCACATTTATGTTTGATGGGGAATTGTAATATGCTTGCCAAAACTTCACCTAAAATTGGTTTGTAAAACTTTTCAATTCCTCAGAGTTCAGTTCAGATGTTCTAAAATAAATAAAACCCCAGGTTTTTTTTTTTTGGAAATTCTATTTAAATTCTGCAAGAGTGTCTCACAGAATAACTTCTAAGAATAACTCTGGAATATGCTGGATGGTAGAAGAACCAATTGATAAGGATCAATAAGAAGGCCAAGTCCTCTACTGTTTTTAACAGTAGAGGACTTGGCCTTGCTGATCCTTATCAACTTCTGAGAACTTATCACTTATCCAGCCCTTTTGTTTCAACACAAAAACCACTTTTTACTTCAACCCATCAACAGCAGGTAACACAGCAAATCAACTTTAGTTGAATAAAACTAAATATGAAAGACATGATAAGGTCACTGCAAGTGAAAATTATTTACAATAAGAAAAAGTCCGTCACGCAGGAGCTGCGTAAACTAAGCAGATTTCCCACGTGAAGTTATACAATAGAGAAATCTCCATACGAGAGCCGAACAGTTACAGCAAAGGGCCGAACTAGCTCTTGACGGAAACTCACGACTAGACCCGAAGTTAGCTGATCTCATCTCAGAACCTGAACACAGAAAAATGCAAATATCTTGGTTAATATTCAAGATACAGAATAAATGTATATATCATTATTTATAGCAAATTTAATTTGCAATAAGACTGATTTTATACAATTTTTCGATCCGACGTATAGTTACGGAAATATTTCCAATTTTAGAAACTCCTCCCCTCTAAACCCCCCTCCTCCCACTGGTCCGATTTCAGCCATTAACGACTTGATCTTTCTTTTTACATAAAACGACTAAATATCGAGTTTGGTAACGATCAAACAAAAATTGTGACCGCTAGAGCGGTAACAGACAAAAATATATATATACAGTTTTGAACGGACCTCATTTCCGTCATCTACTAGGTACGATCGATGGACATTTGAAGAAAAATTTCGCAAATTCCGTCATGAGTACAACCTCAATAGTTGATTTCCCTTAAGGGAAATCTGCTAAAAGCCCCAATCAAAAAAAAAAAGTTTAAAGTTTTATTATTTTTCTTTATCTTAATCCAACCATAGATATGGATAGAACTTCCTTCTTCTATGCACTGTAGGACCTGGGTGTCTGTCACTATCTTATATAATTTAGTGTGGTCTGTCCAGGAAGGGAAAAGTATGAAAATACAAAATGGTCACAAGATCAAAAATTATGTATTCAGTGAATCACAAATTCTCACCATAGAATACAGAAGAGCCCATTGGTCTGCGAGAAGAGTGCAAGATATTTTTGGGACTGAGTGTAGTACTGTTGGGAGATGAATAGAAATTCCAAACTGAAGGATTTATATGGTGATCCTGATATCATCTGTGTTCTTAAAAATGCAGATTATGCTCTTTAGGGGAGACGAGAAAACAAACTACCAAACAAAATATCTTATGCTATAGCAGAGGATGAGAAGGGCAGGCACATGCTCTCAGATGAATAATCTAAAGGAGGACTTTCAGAGGCTATCAGGGACTATTAGAAGATTGGATAGACGGAAAAATAATGTGTAAAACATTCAATAAACCTACAATGTTTAGAAGCATATTATCATCAAATATTATGCAGATCTACAATTTCTTTAAGACTATACACATTTTACAAAAGAAACTAATGAATACATACAACTGAAGTACAGCAGGCACAGCAAAGTCCGAAAAGCTAGGATAAATTGAGCCATAAATGGCTTCATTATACTGAAACAAATAACCATTGTGATTAAATTATTTAAGAATGAACTCTTGTAAACATATGTCAATATGTCAAATCAAACAATATGAGTAATGAAACATCTCAACTTGGGATAAGAAAAATAGCATTTTATATTTTTTATATATATAAAAAAAATCTATATGCATCAGTACATCGGTAAAAGTAATTAGTGTGGTTAGAATCTCGCTAGAAAACAATATAAATAGATAATGTCAATAAATGAAACCAAATATTATTCCTTCAAGATATGATTCATAATTAAAAAAAAGATTACAATTCAGATCTTGGTAAAGATTGCAATAAAGTGTCATTTATTGGAAAGGTGCTTTTTATTTTTTTCAATTGAGGATGTTTTTGTGAAAGTGGTAATCTTTATTTTACTCAACTGAATATTAGTTCTATTACCATGGCCATATATTAGATTTGCGATTAATTTCTAAAAATAATGACTTTCCACCATAATTATAACTATAATCTTTTTTATGAACCTTCCATCAATTTGTTATTTTAAATGTTATTTCTTGCCTGGGCAAAGGAAATTATTTAGTGACGAAATTCATTAAAAAAGGTCCTAAAATCCCACCCTGGCTAGAAAAGAGCGGTAACCTGTAGATAACCCGTCCCGATTAGCCTAAGTTGCAAAAAGTGGACGTTAATAAATAATAATAATAATAATATTTTAAATGGTTGAAAGAAATAAACATTACTCATCGCTTATTAAATTACTTAGTTCATTTAAAAAATATGTAAGAAGTAAAATTTAAGTTCTTAATGTAAATTTACATTGATTAAATTATAAATAAATCTTACTGCTATAGGAATTCTTGCAGCTTGTACTGGCCACTCGCAGTCTTTGTAAAAATTTTCTAGGAACTCCATATAAGCAAAATACATGTCTCTCCTCAACAAATTCCCAATATATTGATCTTAAAATAAAATAAAAACTAGTTATTTATACTTTATAATTTATACTTCATCATTTTGTTCATATGAACAGTTGTATTACTTGACATATCCATCCAGACATCAACTTCACTATTTGTGAGAGCTTCGTCACTTGTATGAGCATTCATAGCTATTCTTTCATGCAGAGCTTCAGTATAGTTTTTAGCAATATGCATAAATCCCCAGACATGATTCTTTTCAGCAGCAACTCTAGCACTATCCAGGTCATTATAAACTATCTGTAAATAAGTTAATAGATTATTTGGATTCTTTAAAGCAATAGTCTATTTAGGGGCCAACTAGAAAGTGAATTAAAAATCTTGGAGTCATAATAATCAATTAATGGAACTTGCTGCATCAATTTTCTATGAAATAGAGATTCTACTTAATTCTAATTTTACATTTACCTAGTTGTTTTGTTTTTATTAAGAGCATGTACCAGTTGATAAATTTTATGGTTGTAAGTGATAGGCCAGGATTTTTATTTGTTTAAGACCTTAAACTTTATTTTTTCATATTTATTAAGCTATATGGTTAAAGAAGCTATTGCTAATTTGTAGATACAAGTGGTACATCAATATTCAAAATGGTACTTCAATATTTAAGTTTTAAGTATATTTAAAAGTGCTATTTCAATATTGAAGTTGTGATTCAATTGTCTCCCAATGCTGATGGGCACCAGGATAATGGATCGATGTCCAACCTAATAGACTACAATCCTCAGGTAGAAACCATACAGTAATCTGGAGCTTCACTCACTAGACTACTACAAACTCCCTTCCCTTTATTAATACAATAATTTTAAACTGCAATGGACTAACTAATCTCATCTGCTTCTTTTCCAATGCCTCCATATAGCGGCAAGATGCGGGATATGTTACAGGACATGTTTCATTTGGCATAAAATTGCAATCAATTCTTCCATTTGATAATTCATCATTAACTATCCCTACTTTCAGTCCAAGGGGATCTCGCCCAACTGTCATATCAAAGAGCATGCACTGAACAACTGGAAGGAGTAGCAGAAATCCTAAAATCCTGAAACATGTTAACATGCTTAATTCCTTTACCTCTAAGTATTAATTTAAAAATAAGAATTTCTATCACTAATATCCTTACGGTTTATTTCTCCTCATCCAATATAGATTTTTAAGTATATGTGCAACAAAATGATTGTAAGAAAATTGTTTTTTTCCTGTTATAGGAGGTTTGGGTTTCTTTGCTGGATTAGGATAGTCTTTGATAATCTGAAATGATTGTAAATCGAATCATTAAAATGATGATTAAAATGAATACATATTTCAAAATTAATAATAAATTAATAATTAAACACATAATTCCTGCTGTAAAAAATACTACAGCAACTTAATCATATTAATTCTGTAACAATGAAAATGGGAAATATCATGAAACTTTATTCAGTGAAATAATTTAACATTAACTATTATTCATCTTTACCTTCAGTTTAAATGTACAGATCAGGGAGTAGCCCAGTTTGTTTGATAAAATTATATTTAAATTAAAAGTATTATTAAATTATACCTGATTATTATCTACATCAACATTATCTGATGCTTGTTTTTGGCTAAGTTGTAAGAAGACAGCCTCAAGGGTATCACTACCATACTTATTCATTAGTTGCGTTGGATCTCCTTCTGCGAGAAGGATTCCTCCTCTCATCATGCCTACCTGCAAAGTTATTTTTATTTAGTTATCTGTTCACAACTTCTTCATATGAGTTCTTATTTAAGAAGTCTTGTTTCATGAATCATTTACCTCTAAAACTATCTCCTTAATGTTGATTCTAAAGGAAAACAAATTGTCTCCTACAAATTATTTAAGTATACTGTAAATTTTTATAAATGTATCATTTAAGTGTCCTCTATAACGCACACTCCCAAAGAGATGTCATTACTGAATGAGTTCAGGCAGAATGGCTTTTTCATTCAAAATTCTTGGGTAATGTGTCAGCCTCATAGACACCCTACCTCATCATCGCTTGGAGTGAACAGGATTATCAGGAAACATTTGCCATAAAGCCGGTGAGTATAGACTTTAATGTATGAATCCCATTTTCTTGAAACTGCAATTCAATATGTTCAATATTTGTTTATCTGAGTTGGAAAATTAAAATATAATGCCAGGAATTTGAACAAAGAGTGTTCAGTGACTCTGAAATATGAAACTTCACCACCCTCTCACTTTGGAAGTCACATCAAAATTGAACATACTATGATGATAATTGAAATGTTTTTCATTTATTGTTGGCCTGCCTTTTCTCTTTCAACGTTTATCAAATTTGGTAATGAAAAAATATATATTATGGCAGCTATAACATAAACAGACCTCATTTTCATTATTTACTATGTGGGATCTCTGAATATTCGTAGAAGGTTTTCAAAAAGCATGCTATGAGTGGAAACTCAACAATTTCCTTAAAAAGAATTAGATAAAATGGAAATATCTTACCAGTGACACCACTTTGGCATCCCTCAATCATTTTCTAAACGGCATCAAGGAATTAGTAAATACTACAGAATATGTTGAACCCTCTATTCATTATATTGTTATATTTATTACAAAATTATTAATAAAAATTGTTTATTAGAGTTCTTTTGGATTGCAAAATTAAACACACACAAGCTTCAGAGTTTTTTTTCACTACACAACTTATTTAGCAATGCACTACACACTTGGTTAATTATTCTTAACCACTACTCACAGTATGGACTGATAGCTTCACTGTTCTTGTTATTATACAGTCCAATAACTCACTTACGATCCTTGAAGTTCACAAAAACACGGCACTTTACCGATCTTCGCAAACATAACGGCACTGCACTGTCCTTAACTCAAAACACTATACTGTTCTTTATAGAACCACAGCACAACACTGTTCTTCGCATAAAACACTTTATTGCACTGCAACTAAAACACACTGTTCAATAAAGCTGTACTGAAGAGAGCTGAGAACAAACTAACTCTCAGGATAAGCTAGACTGCTTTTATAGACGAGCATCAAAGGAGAACGCCAAGATGGGCTAGATCCTTAGTAGAGACACTTCCGATGCCAACGGTCCTTTCATCTACTTCGTACTTCTTAAAATATGTGATTAACTCTGTTAATTTTACATGTACATAGTTTTCGCAACACTATTATGGTGCGAGGAGAAAAGTACTTTCCATCCTCTTTGATGGCATTTAAAGTTAAACATACAAAACAATGAAAAGAAATCAAATTTTGCTGTTGCTAGTAACATTTCTCGGGGTTTAACAGGTCACTGGACAAATATGACCTCATGTACTAGTGAATAATTATAAATGAAAACACAAAATTATGCAACATCAAACTTCCTCTAGATCTTTTTTATGAAAGACTTAGAGAGCGTACATCAAATATATTTAAGAAAAAATGACAGAAGGCCAACAGATGAAAAACAAATGAAATAGCTTCCACTTATTCATTTTTTACTCAACCATTTTATGTCCTTTACCATGTCTCTTCAGAAGTTGCACATAGTTATAAAATGATTCAACATTACTGCTGAGGCGATGAGGTGACGAGACGAATGATTGGAGTTTTACAAGTTTTCTTTTAGTTAATATTGAACAAAATCCATATTTTTTTCTAACATTTTAGTTTTTAATTCTTCTAAATTTCATGTCCTATCCTTGTAAACTGATTAAACAAAAGTATATGGCCTTTAATTTTTTTACAAGGAATTGCTTCAAGGACATAATAAGTTAAAATGTTTAAGTAGTTATATCTTATTGAGAAAATATTCAATATTTAAATAGTGTAAATTAGTATATAATGTACTGTTATTTTAAAATAGCTTCCAATGTTGTATGACCCCTCCCTCATCACTCTGTATGATTTATTCAGTTTCCAAGACCCATTGCCCAATTATACTCAATAAAGCTTCTTTCTGTGTAAAAGTGGTTTGATTTATTTACCACTACAAACCAGCATTTAAAAAAAAAAAAAAACTTATTATTGTAAAATAAGGAGAAACTTTATGAAATATAATCAGTTTTTACTCACTTTATGAGCCTGTCTTGCTTCTTCTATGTAATGAGTGGTTACCACAATTGTTTTCTCTCCAAAAGTTGACATTTGGAGAAGGTGTTGCCAGATACTAAAACAATGATTGCAGTTATGGATGTGATTATTAACATTTATAAAGTAAATTCAAAAAAATTAAAGAGAGATTGTATTACAATACCTATGGCTAAGTACAGGATCAACTCCAACGGTTGGCTCATCTAAAATGAGGAGTTCTGGGTTATGAAGTAGTGCAACACAAAGTGACACCCTCCTTTGCTGGCCTCCACTAATATGTCAAATAACTTCTATTATAATCATAATACATGTTGTCATATTACAAATATTTCTTAATATTGAACTTTTTTTTAATGAAAAACAAGCTCCATTATCATAAATCAATATTAATATATATTTATTTTGGCATGAAGTAAGAATTTTAATATATTATTCATTAGATAAAAGATAAGCTAATTCCACACTCTCACTCCAGAATTCAGTTTCTTAAATATGGCTAGTTAATTAACTTCTGGCTTCTATTGAACTCTCACTTTTATTTCTTTATTTGTATGTAAATGTAAGCAAACTTGACCGAAAAGGCCATTGAATGATTTATTACTTAAAACATAAAACTATATTTCTGCAAGGAAACAGTACAAATTCCTATGAAAGACTATTCAATATTTCTGTTTGCATCGTTGATAACTCTAATTAATTCATATACAACTATATTTTTTAATATGAATTGCAATAAAATAAATAACATGATTCATAGTGCTCGAGACTTACTTCTTCTTAAAATGATTGAAGTACTTTGTTGAATTTTTAAACAATTCAAATTGATCTGTATTAATTGAATTTTTCACATTGATTTCTATACCAACTTCTTTTCTCATAACCACAGCTCGTCTCTCGAGCTAATAGAGATAGGCTATCTACATTCTATCCATACATCTATGACAAATTTGAACATTTTTATTCATTATGTCCATACCTTGAGAAAAAAAAAAGTATTCTAATTCTAATCAAATTCAAACTGATACCCCTTCAAATGTGGGACTAACATAAGAAAAGTAATTACTATGGATGCACATAAGGGTCCATTTTGAAAAATAAAATCCCTTGAATGTCTCATATTTCCATTTAAAACAAATGATACATCCTTTATATACTGTAACTTGTTCAAGGTCATTTCATTATTAATTTCAATTTGCCACTGCATCTGGCTTGGAATTTAAATGGTTTTTTTATTAGAATAGACCAAAGAATGCTACTCCATTATTCAAGTAGCACCTCATGATGCTGAAAACCTTTTCTCATGAAAAGTGACCATTAATAGGAAAATTAATAATAAACAGTAAAAAAAAGTTAGTACCTTAGTTCATCAACCCTTTGGCTTTCTGGAGGTAATTCAAGGAATTTAAATAATTCTTCTTTTCTTTTCTTCAGTTCTGAATCATTCATCCCATGGAGACGGGCATAATATGCGAGTGTTTCACTTATGCTAAATTCCTTTGTTAATGCCAATTCCTGTAAATTTTTATAATGATTATTTACTTATTTGATGGAAGGATACTCCATTTAGAATATGCAATACTCAGACTATGAAATTTACATCTGTTTAATCCAAATATTACTCAAAGTAGTGTGCTAAGGAGCTACTTAAAAGATAGTTTATTCATACTATTTTTTATTTCTGTACTGTTAGTGATCTTAATCTTCATACTAAATTTCCTAGCTTGTTGACAGGGGGAAAGAGAATATATCCCTACGTATGATGGTGTGTTATCCCCAAATGTATTCCTGTGTTCACTAACAGATCGGAAAATATGTAAAAATTCTGTCATTTCATTAATCACCTTATGAGTTTTCTACTTTTTCTAAATACCAAATATATGATTAACCATATACATATTTAGCAAGCTCTAAGAAGTAAAAAGTACAGAAAAATTATATTAAAATATTTTGAACAATTAATGTATTTTATATATGTTACAGATTTTATTTTTCAATACCTGTGGCATATAACCTATCTCTGATCTATACTTCACTCCAGTGTGAATTTCTCCTGCATCTAGTCTTTTTCTTCCTACAATACAGCTAAGAAGGGTTGTTTTTCCACAGCCACTGGGTCCAAGGAAAGCATATCTGTAAAACGTAAGAAATTAAAGTTTGATTTGATTTGTACCATTTTTAACTCATGTATATAAAGTTGCCCAAGGATAGCATATCTGTCAAATATTAGAAATTAAAGTTTTAGACAAGCTATATTTGCTTTGTAGAATTTGTATATATTTATACTAAGTTATCATATAATATATATAGGGGGGGATGTCACATTTTCTTTGTCAATGTTGTTTTCAAATACTTGAATATGGAATAATAACAATGCATTACCAGTGCATTGGAGTTTGGCTTCTCATTTTTCTTATTTGTTTGTGTCTAGTATTAATGTCAAAGTGAATAGGTAACCAGAAAACCTCGACATGGAGGGAAAGGAACTTAAAAGCTAAATTAAACTTGAGAAAAAATGAAATTAACAAATTACTAATTCTTCTTTAAAGTCTACATCATTATTTAAGTACTTACATTGTTCCCCTTGCAACTGTCATATTAAGCCCTTTAAGGACTGTTGACCTGAGGCCATAGCGCTTATAGGCGCCACGCACCACTACAATATTAGTGTCTGTTCCTGTCATCTCTCCTGCTTCAACATTGTTATCTGAAAAAAGAAAACATTTGCATATCAGTTTTTATAATCAAACTTTGAATTTACTAATAATTTTTGAATTAACGCAAAAAGTTTTGTTTTTGTACACTGAGAAGGAAGACAAAAGTATGGGAATATAAATTCCTCTTTCCTTAATATGAATGGACCTACTCCAAGGTGGGAAACCACTACATGTCCTTGTGACCCCCTTATTCCCTTCTTCGGTCTCGTGAAAATCAGGTTTACCTATTCATGAGATCAATTACCAGGTGTAGCCTGTAAATACTACACATATACACTCCAAGGTAAAGTCCATCCTGCTGATTCTGTGAAACGACAAAGATTTCCCTCTGCTGCAATGCGATGATGACTTAATTCCACATCCTGTTCTTCATGTCTGAAGGATGATTTTATACAAAAGATGAATACTATCCAAAATTTTCAATTATTAAATAAAACTACAAAGTATTTGTAAAATAAATCACTCAAAAAATAGGTTACATTGTTTATGGATGCATTGTTTCTTTAAGGCTGGACAAGTTTCTCATAATTTAGGTAGGACGAAAGAATTGGCTACATTTCTACTGTAACAATATATTAGAACGGCAGAGCGCTTTCGATGCAGTACATCATCTTCAGTGCCCGAAGGTCCTCGATGTCGACCTGACTGCTCTTGGAGCTAGACTGATTTCTCATAATTTATAAAACTTGTCATCCTTTAATAAAATTGTAAGTCAATAAATTAAAAAATGAATATTATATATTTACAGTGGAATTAAAATTGTTAAGGAAATTAATTTATTGTGTATAAATGTTTAAATTGATGCATTTTATAAAACGTATTCATGGAATTTGAGCTAACTTTATAACGAATGTATTATATAAGTAGAAATATTATTATTATTATTGAATATCTTACTATGCTTTGTTAACATTTATTGTAAATAAATACATTTCATTTCATTTTCATAATAACAAGCATATATAAATAGGAGACATTAAGGAAATATATTGGCTGATTAATTGATACACCAGGTTTAAGTAAAAATTGTAAATTATACAAATAAGATTGGTCCTCTACAATATTTCGATCCGATATAATAACGGAGATATTTCGAATTTTCGAAAATCCCCCCTCTAACACCCCTCCCCCCCCCTGATCCGATTTCAGCCTTTAACGAACATGATTTTCTTTTTACATAAAACGTCTAAATATCGAGTTTGGTAACGATTAAACAATAATTGCGACCGCTAGAGCGGTCACGGCTAGATGCGGTAACGGTATATATACGAGTATATAGAGAGACTAGCTCTGATCCGGGAATTGATTTGAGGCTGAATGATGATGGTATTTTTTTTGGCAAGGCTTTACTTTACACACTATTTTGACATTTACCCATCCCAGTGTTTAGGATTTATACCCGTTGTTGGCATTTGTTAATACTAAAATTAATTTTTTATGTAAGTCTTCACTGTCCTCCATTTTGTCATATTTCCCGTCTCCTATGGATTATGCATAGATTTTAGTTATTAAGGACAAAATATTAACGTATATTTGAATTAATTTTTCCAGGTGAGGAACCTGATAGTTCAAATTGGAATGAATTGTTGAGCATATCAATATTTCTACGCAAATTACTTGCTCCACACATTGTTCCCGGAGAAATGTATAAAACAGAAGTTAATCTAAATAACAAAGTAAACAACTTTTGTTATATGCATGTTTGTCGAAAAACAAATAGACAATGAAATATCGCGAATTTTTATTTCAGGCCTCCCTTATAACCCCCACTCCCGTTCTAACCTACAAATTTTAATATAGCTTATAATCATGGAAGAATTAATGCTAATTGACATACTGAATTTTTTCAAGTTCGGTTTAATCGTTAGCGCCCAATGAAATAGTTGACTCTCGCTTTAGTTTATAGTGTATATCTCGTTTAAACTTTGTTAAAAGACCAAAATGAATATGACAAAAGTTACTCTAAATAACAAAATTAACAACTTTTGTAATGTTTGTATTTGTCGAAAAACGAATAGAAAACGAAATACCGCTATTTTTAAATTCAGGCATCCCTTACAACCCCCACTCCTGCCCGTCCCTAGAAATGTTGGTATGGCTTGTTATAATGAAAGCGTTAGTGCTAATACATATACCGAGTTTTATTTATTTCAGTTGGGTCTTTTGTCCCAAATAAAATTGTTCACTTCCGCTATAGGTTTTAGCGTATATCTCGTTTATAATTCGGTATACAAAAAAAGTCTATATAACAAAAGTTACTCTAAATAACAAAATAAACAACTTTTGTTATGTTCATATTTGCCGAAAAACCAATAGGAAACGAAATATCGCTATTTTTAATTTCAGACTTCCCTTATAACCCCTACTCCTGTTCGTCTCAGAGGATATTAATATAGCTTAAAGTCTAAGTTGGGTTAGTAGTAATATAGGTACATACCAAGTTTCATAAAATTCGATTCAGCCGTTTATGCGTGAAAAGGTAGCAAACGAACAAACAAACAAACAGACACCAAAGAAACAAAAGTCCGTCACGGAGGGGCTGCGTATACTAAGCAGATTTCCAACGTGATGTTTTACAATAGAGAAATTTTACGAGAGTTAAGGAAACGGCTGAACTAGCTTTTGGTGGGAAAGTCACTCGTCCGTTAGCCGCCCAGATTTAATAAAAATGCAAATATCTCGGTTAATATTCAAGATAGAGAATAAATGTATATAACAATATTTATAGTAAATGTAATTTGCAATAAGATTGATTCTGTACAATTTTTCGATCCGACGTATAGTAACGGAGATATTTCGAATTTTCAAAAATCCTCCCCTCTAAACCCCTTCTCCCAATGGTCCGATTTCAGCCGTTAACGAACTTGATCTTTCTTTTTACATAAAACGACTAAATATCGAGTTTGGTAACGGTCAAACTATTTACTATATCTAGTAGTGTAATTAATAATGAGTCAGAATAATTGTTATCTCAATCAATCAAATTTTAGTAGCCCAAAACCTTAAGACGGGGGGGGGGGGGTCACCAGGACATATTTGCATGTATCTCTTATAATAAAAGTCTCTTGAACACAATTTTTAGTATATAAGCTTCGAATAATGTGATTTATTATCTAGCAGAGTATTGTTTATGTAACTTGAGTAGAAGTGGCGGTTTGCTGAAGGCTGAAAACTGAAAAATGCAAATATCTCGGTTAATATTCGAGATAGTAGATTTAATTTGCAATAAGATTGGTTTTATACAATTTTTCGATCCGACATATGGTAACGGAGATATTTCGAATTTTCGAAAATTTGAGTTATTGAGATGGAAATTTATTATAATTCATTATAAATTACAGTCCTAGATATAGTAAATAGTTTTCAATAAAATTAATATGCTATATTCAAATATATTGTAGCAATTGTTTTTCTTTTCGGCGAAGAATATTTCTATCTATCTGTTGATTTCTGAGAGGTTGGCAGACCTGTAGATTTAACTATTGTAAAATCTCACGAGGGAAATCTGCTTAGTTTACGCAGCCACTGCGTGACGGACATTTTAATCCCTTTATCCTCATGTTTTATTGCTTCTCTTTTTTTTTTTTTTGAGTATTTATAGATATTCTGTTACAATTAAATTAACGACGAGATGGTGGTTGACATAATTCAAAACATTTTAAATTTAATTCGATAACGCAAGTTAAACCATCTATATGCAGTTGGTGAATTATTGAACAAATATACATGAGGCAATTTCTATGAAATGACAAAACTACCAATAGATGAAATAGTACATAATTAAAAGATCTGAGTGGCGGAATAGAGAGACTTTTTGAGCAAATTGTGTGACTACCCTCAATTATTTATTCCCTTGGAAAAATTTCCTAAAAGATACAATAAATGCACTGATACAATCCCCAAGTTTCTTATAAAATATCATCCATATAAATTAACCGGATTTGCAACATAAGCACAGAATAATCAGTCTCACCGAGAGAAATAATAACAGTCTGAATGTCTGTATATTGTTCGTATTTTCACGCTATGTGAGTACGATAATAACCCACTTTAAAGCGAAATTTATAGAAAGGCTTTTGTGATATGAAGATACTTCATGTAACAAGTATGAGGACTAGGAGAATAAGATTTATCAGATGTTTCCACTCTTCGGACAAGCCTACAAATATTCCGTATATAAAAGGTTAGGGAAAAAGTAATTTCGGTATTTTTCATGTTTTTCAAAGCACATTTATTTATATAAATTTTAGATATTAATCAATGATATATGCGCCTTTTTGATCGATGACCTTTTGCCATTTTTTCGGTAAAACCTTTATACCTTCACTATAGAAGTTCTGTTATTTCTGGACGAAAAACTGAACCAAGTGATTTTCACAAGCCTCTTTTGATTCCAGCTTTACACCATTAAGAGAGTTCTGAAGAGAACAAAACAAGTGGTAGTCAGACGGTGCAAGGTCCGGGCTGAATGGTGGATGCATCAAAACTTCCCAGCCAAACTCTGTGTGTGGTCTAGCATTGTCGTGATGGAATACAACGCCTTTCCTATTGATCAATTCTGAGCGTTTTTCTTGAATCTCCTGCTTTAACCGTATTAGTTGTTGGCAGTAGAGAGTCGAATATATGGTTTGGCCAGGTTTGAGCAGCTCATGATGAACAATGCCTTTCCAATCCCACCAAACACTCAGCACCACCTTCCTTAGTGTCAATCCAGGCTTCGCCACTGTTTGTGAAGTTTCTCCGGGTTTCGACCACATCTTTTTCCCACATTATTGTCGTACGTGATCCACTTTTCATCACCTGTAATCATTCTTTTCAAAAATGCCTCGATTTATTTCGTTTCACCAGATTCACAATTGGAAACTCTGTCCATTAAATTGTTTACAGTTAATTCGTGTGGAACCCATACATCGAGCTTCTTTTGGTATCCATTCTTATGTAAATGGGTCAAAACTGTTTTATGGTCGATGTTTAGCTTCATAGCGATGTCACGAGATGAAATGTGTCGGTCTACCTCAATTTTTTGAAGAATTACATCGACTTGTTCAACAATTGGCCTGCAAGGGCGAGGTTCATCATTAAGGATTAATTAATTAAAATTTCCGGAACGAAATCGAGCAAACCAGTTCCGACACTGACGTTCACTTAAATAGACATCATCATAAACACCACACAATTTTCGATTAGCCTGAGCTGCATTTATCCCTTTTCGGAAGGAAAAAAGCAATACATGACGAAAATGGCCTTCTGGAATCTCCATTTTCAAAGCGCAATAACGTTTGACTGAGTAAATGAATGAAACTGTAGAGATATTTCGAATATTCTATGGACTATGGCCTTTCAAACGTGGTATAGTATGGCTTCATTGAATAAGGATTACAAGAGATAAGCGACTTTGACACGCGACTATTGGGATAAACCGAAATTACTTTTCCCCAACCCTATATTTCAGAAAGGAAATATATCATTCAATGATGGATAGTATATATTTCACAATACACATTTTTTTAATGCCAAAGCCTAATGTTCTAGTACTCGCCGAAATGCCATATATTGATTATGTCATTATAATAAAATAATCTTAGGTACCTTGAAGGTCCAGTAGTTTTTGTTGTTGATGTGTGTATTATGTGTACCAAACGGGATATATAAACGTTTCATGGTAAACTAATGACCGAGATAAAGCTGAAGTAGGAGTATAGAAAAGGACTAAGGCGTAACTACTCCAGATATATACTTTATTATTGGTCTGATGGAAAAATGAAATCTGACCAATCTTGTTAATAATGTATTTTTGCGTTTTCAGCTTTTAGTATATCCCTGCACCTACTAATGCCAATTTTCACTTTATACTTTTTACTATATTTCGGCTTACACAAGTCTTGTTTGCACATGGCATTTAGTAAGAGAGAAGAAGTGATTTCAGGGTGCTGATGGCGTCAACTGTGTGCTGCTATGACACACAATGACACCATACTTACTATCACAGATTTCAAGTGAATTCGAGAGTGTTTTTCTGCTCCGGTAGACAACTACCGACCCATGGTGGGTGTCGCGAAAAGTACTCGTATAAATGTCAGAAAGAGGCGCTGGGCTGTAAATCCTATGCGACCACGTCCAGACCCTTTGAAAAAAAACAAAAAACGATCAGAATGAAAGTGACCAGCAAGAATGCCTCAGTATGGCACCATCACTTAGCTCTGCTGCGGAATTTTCGGGGCCCAATGCATGTAACCTGCCTAGAATGCCCCTAGGATGTCCAATCGAATAGACGGGATCCAGTTTTTAAGATCGACAGCATTCCTTCATAAATAAGATATGTGGAAATAATGAACTTCACCATACAAACTAGCTCCAAAATAGGGACAATTCTTCACAAGTTTTTTTTTTTTTTTTTTTTTTTTTTTTGAAGAATTGGACGTCTTTTTTTCTCTATCCAAGTAAATCCATTCTTCTTGTTTTAATTGGCGCGAAAAGATCAATAATTTTCTTCTTCATCTCTGGATGAGAACTGAGGAAATCAGCACACCAGGATCGGCACTGCGGGAACGGACAGTGCTCTCTGTCCCTTGCAGCCTCCCCTAGAGCTTCCTGTTGTACGCATGCGCACAACAGTTAAACACCTCGCCGCTGGAACTGTGAAGCTCACAGTTCCATACAAAGATTTTTGTATCTTTTTTCATAAACTGGGGGATGGTTACTGCATTAAGCTTAAGGATTATATATTATACAAGTTTAAAGAAAAAAGGCTCATTATATTAAATGTTATAGATAATAAATATCAAGTGGAAATTGGGAGTGCTGCAGTTCCACAGTGCCTATACACGAGCCGCCAAGGTCTAAAATACTATTTTATTATAATTTGTATATGATATTAGCTTGTTTTGCTTAAGTGCAATAGGCTATTGAGTTGTAAAAGTTTTAGTTCAGATAAAGTGACATTGTGTTCTGGAACACCTGGGATGTTAGTACTTTCAGAGCTTGACCCGACCAGTCCTATCCAACCTACCTCTAACCACACGAACATCAATAATGATGGCCCTTCCTCGATGACACTAAACCGTGGTACCTCAGACTCCTAATTCTCTCTGTCAATGGACAATTTTAGCAGATTTCCCTTAAGGGAAATCAGTCACTGAATAATGTGTAAAAGCATTTTATAGCTATCTGCATCAAGCTTTTATTACGATCTTGAGTGACTCTGCTGACTCCTCGGAAGTGAACTCATGCAATGAAATGCACATGCACTTGCATGAACCACGATCGGTTTTTTTAGTCAATACTTGTTATTCCGGCAAGTTAGGTGTACCTTATATGGTGAAGGAAGGGAGTTATTTAATATATTTAAAAGTTACATTTGTAGTCATTTATTAGCGTCCACTTTCTGCTACTGTTGGTTATCAACAGTTTTCTTGCCAGAATGGGACCAAGGTTTCTATTTATTCAGTTCCTGACTAAATAAATGCCTATGTCCACAAGGGTAATCGAACCCATGACTCCGGTTTTCCCAGTTTATTAAGACAAACGTTTTAATGCAATGTATTTAGAAAAATATTTTGAATTGGTTACAGTAATAAATACGCATGTTTTCTCGAAATAAACTGATTAAAATGTGTTCAAGGCAGTCTCACATTAATTGTTTTCTAAACCTGTCTGGGGGGGCACACATTTCAAGCTTAGCGTTAGAATAAATCGACAAAAACCAAAGCAATGTTCCAACAATCTCAGCTACTTACCAGTCAGGTAATACAGATTATGTAGGTTCAAATAAAAAAGGCATAAAATTGCAATGCATTTTGAAACTGAAAGCTCACTCAATTGCTTTCGAATGAAGGCTTATAAAGAAATACTCCTTTTTCTAATACTCTAAAAAAAAATCGTTAGCTTAGCAACCCTCGTATGCCCAAAGCCTGCCACAAGACTTTGGAGAGCGGTTAAGTGTACAGAGCTCCATTGATCTCTCCCGGATTGTGGTAAAAATACTGACTAAAGGTCACTTCTGTTTATTTATTTTTTATTCCAGTAGCGACTTAATTGCCTCACCGTGCTTGTTGCAAATATAGGTAACTACACAGCTAAAGAGAATTCTGATTTCGATCCAGGCTTTGAACTTGAGACCACTAGCATAGTGCTCCAGTGCTTTACACCTGGAGGTCTGCTTCACTATTGAAATTCTAAGGTAAATCGAATAAAGTGAAAGGGAGCCTCTCCATACCAGGTACGGTCCAATAGGAACTTGCTACAAGAACAGGTTTTAACTTCTACTTTCTGCTCTGTCGTCTGCCAATGTGCTGGTTATCTAATGGATCTTCCACAATCCACAAAATAATATGTAAAAAAATAACATTTTCCTCATCATTAAACATATACGAAAACTTGTTCAATAAAATAGCAAATGTAAATTTTTAGTTTTAGACCTCACCAAAATTTTTCCTTCTGTAACCCCCCCCCCCCCCAAAAAAAAGCCCCACCTCCTCAATTAAGGCTCTGAAAGATTAGGTTAACTTTAAATATAAATAGTCCCATTTTCTTCATGAAATCCTGAAAATGCTTTTCTATTTAGCCATTTTCTTGTTCCTTGTTGGCAACTATCTCGTATTGTGAAGAAGAAAATGACAACAGAATGAATTTTCAAGAATTTAAATAACTTTTGTAAATTAAACCTACTATATCTAGGATATTGATGAATTAATGTTATGACTTTGATGTAAATCCAAGTCAAGTAAAAGAGATTGACCGAATCGTGTACTTTAATATATAAATCATTTCTCAGTTCCTTGGATACGCTGTAATGTAACAGCAATGAAATTCTTATTTCGCGCCCGGAAGTCTACATTTCAAACTTCATAAATCGAAATAACGGTTTAGTAGTGAAAAAATATATTCTAAATACATTTTATATTTTACGTCCCCCCCCCAAAAAAAAATAACAGCATTAATTTGAATATTGACTTATATGTGTTTTAGCTTTAAGTAAGCTTTACTCCTAATTTGAAAATCGGGGATCAGTTTAGCCATGTGAGTTAAAGCATTGGTCTTAACCACACATGGAAAACTTAGAATGGAAATAAATAAAATCCCTAGTCCCACCCTGGCTAGAAAAGGCTGGTACCCTGTAGACAACCCGTAGCAAAATATTTATAAATAATTATTTGAAAATCTAATTCTTATGTGACTTCTTTTGTACCTAGACGGTTTTAACTCACAATAGTAAAAAACCCATTGCAATCCTTGGTGATTGTTTCTTCTTAATTCACTTTCATGGGATATAAGAGCAAACGGCCAAACATACAGTTAGAAGAAAAAATTCAATTTTGGCATTGTTCTTAGAGTGACTTGAAATATGAAACAGATTTATCGCCAACGAATTAAAAATAGAATTTGTCAAATCATGAGTTATTAAAAAAACTGTATCTAGATAGCTTTGACATTTAACACTCGTACCTGTCGTCTATTCAATCAGGTTTGCCAATGATAAAATAATTACTTGAAACAAGTATTTCTCTAGAAGCTTTCTAACATAAGATAAATGAAATGGTAGGTTCGCATTATGTAAATTTGAATATGGACTTCTGGAACTAAAAAAATTAATCTTTATAACATTTCCTGAAAGTGACGCAATCTTTGTATCTCCACACTTGATGTAGAGTGTAGAACGTCAAGTGGAAGGATGTAAATAGCCGCAAAATTAATTTTTTAGGTCTGTTATCTTCGGAAAGGACTTGCAGTTTGTTAACATTTTTTTAAGGGAATATAGTCATTTTAATGATGTCCATCACCTTAACTGTCCCCCACAACCGTTATTTACCATCGCCGTAGCGTTCTTTTTTTTGGAGCTATAAACACAAACAGAACTCCATAAATATCAAGGTCGGATCAACTCTGAGGAGAGCTCTAGCACTGGGAAAAACATGGAGCCTTAAATAAGAACAATTTTAAAGTTTAGTTATTGTGAACTAAAACGAATCTACCTGGTAGGACGTAGCTTTTTAGAAGTTTTGGATTATGTTTTAAAAAAACACTTAACACATAGGTACTACTTTCAATTTACAATACTCAAGTACCAATAAGTTACAAAAAATATGACTTACAGAGCATTATTTAAAAGGCTTTTTCTACATCTCCCGATGTAAAATTCCGCATAAGGTTTTCGAAATAGACTTCTCGTAAGAACGTAAACTCATTGACAACATGGCAAAAGAGTTCAACTTATCGTCCACCGTAGTTGACCGAGTTGACATTTACTGAGAAATATATATACACACATAGCCCGAGAACTTCTTATACGAGTTACATGTAGATTCGTTGAGTGATGACGTCATCAATAAACATTTTTCATTCTTTACTAGAAAATATTTATTTTATTTATACCATTCGCAATATTTAACTGTTTCGTTCAACACTAAAGATCATATTTGTTATTGGTTGAAGTCGGACCTGGAATATTGGTGGTTAGGAGTGGGGAGATTCGAAAATTCAAAATATCTTAAAATATTATGAGTTGGATCAATAAATGTTATAGAACCAATCTTGTTATACTGTTAATGCTCTCTAATTGCATTTTTTCGTAACTCAAATATTAAGCGACTTATTTGTATTTACTGGTTTTCAGGCATCTGATGAGATATCACTAGTTTGTTGTACCAGTACGTGGGAAATCTGCTTAGTTTACGCAGCTCCTGCGTGAATGACCCCCTCCACCTCCCCCCCGTTAACGCAGCTTAATAAATATTTGATTAAATTTTCCCTACTTTACAATATGAATTGTCGGTCTTCTTGAGTACTAAATTTCTAATGGCATGACAAGCTCTGAAATTTTAATGCCTTCATTTTATTGTTCCAAGCGACTTAATAATGACCTGTTTGGAATTACTATGATAACATGTCATTTTGCTTTCTCTTTCTTTATGCAGGCTAATGAGGACTAAGAAGTAAACATCCTGAGCCAGTGTTTCTCCAAGTCTATTACGATGTATCTACAGGTAACGTTGCTGTAGAGGTATGAAGTCCTGTTTTCCACGCACAGGAACAGAAGAAGAAAGAGGATCCTAAGAGTATGCATTGGTTTCCTGTCATTTTATGCGCGGAATATCAACAATAAATGCAAGAGAGTGAGTATTTTATGAGAGGCCTGAATTTTTAGAGGCTGAACACCTTTATTGTTTCATTGTTGTCCCATAAAATGTTGTCAGATTGAATTAATGGCGAGGAAGAAATACTATAGCATGCCTTCCATTAAATTATAACCTAGATACTGCAACCATGAACTCCTCAGAGGAATAAGTGTGTTGCTGTTATGCAATATTTATCAGAAGAAGATGACTTGAAATCCGTCTAACCTTTCTGTCCTCCACAGTAGCAGACAGCTTATATCAAAGTTACTTGTTATAATTGTTAAATTTTGCCCTGAGCAATAACATATAACTATCCTGAATACCCTTCTTTAACAAAACCTGACTTAAAATGTATTATTGTTATGGTAAATGTAGATAAGCCGACCATAGTTACATTAGTGGACGTTAAGTAAAGAGAAAAAAGTCCGTCACGCAGGGGCTGCGTAAACTAAGCAGATTTCCCACGTGAAGTTTTACAATAGAGAAATCTGCCTAATAACAACTGTAATAGAAAGAAACCTCTAAACCTAAAACATTATTTAGGGCGTAATAACCCAGTAGTTTCTAGCCCCGAAACACAGTTAACCTAACCTCTAAACCTATTCACGAGGGACGGATAGTTATGGAAAAGGCCGCCAGAGCTCTCGGCGGAAAGTCCGAACATAGCCTACTGGTACCACACGCTGAATACAAATGCAAATATCTCGGTTAATATTCAAGATACAGAATAAATGTATAGAACAATATTTATAGTAAATTTAATTTGCAATAAGATTGATTCTGTACAATTTTTCGATCCGACGAATAGTAACGGAGATATTTCGAATTTTCGGAAATCCTCCCCTCTAAACCCCCCCCTCCCCGTGGTCCGATTTCAGCCGTTAACGAACTTGATCTTTCTTTTGACATAAAACGACTAAATATGGGAGTTTGGTAACGATCAAACAAAAATTGCGACCGCTAGAGCGGTAACAGACAAATATATAGATATATATAAATATATATATATATATATATATTATGGTAAATGTAGATAAGCCGACCATAGTTACATTAGTGGACGTTAAGTAAAGAGAAAAAAAC
This sequence comes from Riptortus pedestris, assembly GCA_019009955.1. Lineage (NCBI taxonomy): Eukaryota > Metazoa > Arthropoda > Insecta > Hemiptera > Alydidae > Riptortus > Riptortus pedestris. Next base: position 73,790,890 of record CM032229.1, read on the forward strand.
TTCAAATTCTACAAATAGGTAACTTGAATGTGCTATGAAAACGGCAGATAAGCAAAATGGCCTGGGGAAAGAAAAAATACATATTATGTATATTAATGCAAGCAATGAAAACAGCTTTAAAAATTACATACATACTCGTATATTATTATACTGTCAATACAAAAACCTTTCTAGAGCATTCTTTAATCCTGTAAATACAGTTAGTAATTGTTATATACAGTTAGTCGTTCTTCATGAAAGCTAACATTACTTTTTGACGTGTAGCCTTCCAGTGCCCGGAACGGTAGCCATCTGTAGCCCGAGTCACGGCCTGGAATGAGACTAACAACCTCGTCCTGACTCAAGGTTCTACCCTTGTCCGCTTATAAGCAGATTTCGTTACAGGAAGCGCAACCTACTCTCGCCTTCGAGATGAAGCAACCGGTTGTAGATAACAGTGATCTAAGAAAATATCTTACCTCGATGATAATTATATTGAATATATTTACATTTACCATTCATTCATGAAAACCTGTCTCAAGATTAACCAAAATTAATATTTGCATATTTGCTCTTATTTTTTTGTTACTATTGGTTATTTCACTTTTGGATTCTTCCCGAAATTTGGTCAAACTCTTCAGATCTTAATGTGAATTATGCGTGGTAAAGTGCAGATACTTTAAACTAGACAATTCAGTTACGTTATACAGTGGATAACGCGTGCACCAGAGAGCTACAGCTTAAACTAGGTTAAACAATGTGCTACGATGTGTAATTTATTTATTTGATCTTCAAGAAAGATTACGTAACTAAGATATTCGATACATCCTATATTCATTCAATATTCTCCATATTTTCAATATGTCGAATTTAAGCTTAGGGCAAGACTTTTCGTGATATATTACCTTATTGCTAAAATGAGACGAGTAAGAGTGACAGTTTCCATAGATTTCAAAACTACGACTAAAATACGAATTACGTTCGACAGAAAGTTACACTGTAAATTTTATTGGCTAAAGATTTTAGCCAGTAAAATTGGTAACAACGGTGTTGGAAGCTCAAGATTTCATTATTGAGTTCGCCACTAAATAAATTTCTATTGCCCAGGAGCGAATCAAACTCACAACCCTCAGTTTATATTTCCATATTTTGATTGGAAACCGTAAATATAAATACGACTATTTTACGGAACGTGTTACACAATATTAATTTTGTGATGAATATGACTGAGTTTGCTCATAGGTTAATCATATCATTATATTCCCACGGATAACCATTCCTATTTCAGCCCGTAAAAGACGAATAACACAGACAGTTCTAAAGAAAAGAGGTTCAGGCAAAATCATGAACTTCTTTAAAAGCCTGGATGTTGATGATAAGGTTAAGGTGTAAAACAGTTCATTTAGTGCATAATAAATACAAGCGTATTTTCCTACATCAGAAAAATCGTATCAAAATGTTGATCTGGTTTTTGATTTTGAAATACATCTAGCACAACAAAAGGCAAAGTATTAATTATGGGATACTTTTATTCCAGACTAGGTGAAGGTCATATCAGTATTAAAAAAATAGATGAAGAATATGTTCTAAGAAATAGACACAATCGAGGTCAAAAGCGAACGTTATTCAGCGAAGAGCATGATTTTGTCATAACAAATAGCATTTATGAATTTATTTAAAGGAGGGTCACTGGGACTCAATCGTCTGATAAAAGCAATCCGAAATTGAGAAACACTTTGGCTAAAATGAGATATTCTAAACGAATAAAATAAATTTTAGTCATCTAGGTGTATTAGAAGACAGTGACAATCAATTAATTTTGGCTAATTGTATAATCTGGTTGAAAACGTAATATCGTGTGTTCTACGAAAATGGGACCTAGAGACACTCAGGAAATTTAAAGAGGGTTTCGTAATAAAAGTGATGAACTAATAACTAAGCGATAAGCCAAAAACCAAAAGATTCCTAAGAACATTAAGAAAACAGAAAGAGGAGATAATTTCACTGTAGACAAAATGTTCTATAAAAACAAAATAGCTCGCAACAAAACTGGATGAGATTGAGAAAGTCCGCCAGGGATGTATAAGCTAAGCCAATTTCATTTGGAATGACATGCTAGTGTAAACGAGAGTAATCTCGTTTCAGAACATATTCTCTGTTTTTCATGTAGCCTATTTGAACAGGTATTTAAATTTCAACTTAACAGGAGATGTTTAGTGAGTCGGTTACCCTAAGTGAAAAATGGAGGAGTAGAAGTGGAGGTTTACTGAAGGTTGAAACTAAAAAAATAAAATACAAATAACTTGGTTAAAGATAGGTTAGATAGGAAAATGGAACCTAGAGACATTGAGGAAATTTAGAACTTGATCTTTAGTTTTAAATTAGATGATTAAATTCCAGGTAATTTGCATTTTTTTTTTTTTTTTTAGCATTCAATCGATTCTACTAATGTGAATTTCATTATAACAATTGTATCAGTACAAATCAAATTACCTTGTTCAATTACAAGTCTTTTTTACATAGGCTACTCGTTATGAGAGAAATACGGGCTAGAATATGAGATGAAGCCATGAGCGTGTCATTCCGGCATGTGAGGAACTGCTTAATTCATGCATCACCTTGGACATTTTGTATTTATTATCTAATAATTACTCTTAGATTTATTGCAATACACACCCCCTCCAGATTTAAATAAACCAGTAAACTGGTTTAAACAGGAAGTCAACCTGTGTGTCTTTAGGAACCCGTTTTAGTGGATGGCCTTATTACCCAGTAAAAACGTGTGCCTTTACAAACAAATAAATAAAAAATGTTTCACATAACTAAATGTAATTTTGAGGATTATACAAATAAGACATATGTTTGTCTACTCATTTAATAGGGCAAGGGAATATAAGTGTGCACCTGTCATTAGGTGAACCAATAGCCAAACCGCAAATCTGTTATTACAGCGCTAAAGCACCTTGTTTAAGTGTAGCCTAGCATTATTTCCAATTCGCACTTATTGACCCCATTAGGAAACAACGATTTAGCCCTATTAAATGTTTATACTGGAGCTACTTATTATGTCAGCTATTTAATTCAAAGATAAATAGAGGTCGAATGCACAATTTATTAACTGAAACTAGCACTTGCTTAAGTAAATTTTGAAAAGAATCGTGATTGTTAGTTAAACAGCTATTTAATAACAGAGCCTGTATATATATATATATATATATATATATATATATATATATATATATATATATATATATATACTTGGAATTTGTCAGAAACCCCACAATTAATGCATGTTTTGTTCAATGCATTGTAATAATGTTTCAAATTAACATTTAACATTTAAAAAAATTCGGAGCTCAAAAATTTCAATGAACCATTAAATTTTTATAAATATGATAACAAACTAAATATATGCACTCATTATTACGTGAACACAGATTACAATAGCACAATAAACTTATAGTTTTACGTGTAAATTGTGTGAATTTTTTTTTTTGACAGGTTAAAATGTTTATTTTCAAATGTCAATTCTTTAAAAGAACTTTAAATAATATTTTAGTGACTAGGACACTAATAAGTTTCAATTACTTTGTTTTTATTTTACTTTTTTTCAAATTATAATATTTTATTATTATAAATAATTGCTGAATATATATATATATATATATATATATATATATATATATATATATACACACACACACACACACACACATATATATACAGTATGTGTTGTTTGTTTTTCTTTCTGCGTTGATTAATAATATTTCTGTTATGTTTGTTTCCATTTTTTTTTTCTTGACATTATTTTCTTTCATGTTTGAGAGGAACCTGATTTCCGTTGACGGAAAAATCTTTATATAAAATAGATATTTTTCTAGTTATTAATAGAATAGATGCTTTAAAGAAAACAAAAATGAATATGAATTGCTGTACTTACTCGACTCGGCCTCTGAAATCTCAGCCATCATTTTTGACAGATCAGTTGTTATCTTTGAATCATTTTTTTATTTTATTTTAACCATATTTTCATGTGATTAGTCAGTTTCATACAGTAGTTAAAATTTTATCACATCATAGTAGGTTAATTGATACACTACACAACACTTTGTTGATAAAAAGAAACGAACTAATCTTTGTTGATGAACTGACTTCTTGTAGCTCTCACTTGGTAACTTGGAGGCATCAGACTGGCTAGCCAAGGGCACCGTTCCGCATCTTATACTTTCCCCCACCAAAGACTTCCTTCCAGAAAGCAAGCTCAGCTTCACCAAAAAAAAAATCACTGTCACTTCTAAAACTATTCCTAGGAATTCCTAGGGTGTCTCAAGGATTTCAAATATTTTTGAATCTGCGGATCTCAAGATACATTTGGACACCAATATCAAAACAAGAAATACGAACCGCACATTCAAAACGCAACGGCATTCGAACATAGATTTAAAGCCTTCCAAGAAAAAGGGACAAATTAAAAATTAGAAAGTTCGTGGCCTGCTATTTTATCCTGACGAAGTTATACCAGCATTCATGTTCATTATACAACATGATATATTTTTTTTCAAGATTATTATATTAAAACATCTTATACATTTGTGCTCATTGTACTTACCTCATAGATATTTTGAGGATCTTTCAGCTTCCACGAAATCTGAAACGTAAATTAATAACGTTCAAACACATTTTGAATAATGAAAATAGACAAATAAGATAATTAAGTTGTTAGTCAATACCAACGGATTTTTACCGCAAAACCTAATTCAACCACTCTTATCCTAGAACATGGTACCACTCTTCTAAAATTCAATGGGAACCTTCAAAATGCAGTGAAACCTAAGGATAATTTAAAATTCAAATCCGTGGCTTACAAACAACTTTGTAATGAAGGTTTCAACTTTTAACAGTTTGTTTCATAATGTTTAGTAGTAAAGAGAAAGCGGCCAGCACCTTCAAAAGATCAATGATGTTTGTTGTTTACTTGTCATTAGTCTCTCGAATGGCTAAGGTTAAACATTCAAAAATATACTCAAGAAAAGATATTCTGGTTTATCAGAAAACATTTTGAACAAATGAAAAAGCTGTGATAAAAATTAATCCATAATTACTATTACTTGGGTACATACATATGTTATTGGAATTTAGTTGAATTTCCACTACTAAAGTACGATTATCATCATTTTTAGCAGCTTTTTTTTTCTTCAAGATCTATATTTAGTTAACATATTTATTTATTTTTATATTCGTCCCACATTTCACATGCTCTCTTGAGATCAACCAGATAATCATATTTACTTTCTGTCCCTCCTTTTTTATTCACCTTAAACTAACCCACAATTTAATAGTTAAAATTAATTTAATGGTTAGTTTTTAAAATTGTAATAAATAATATATTACTTAAAACACTTCTAATTCAAAGGGCGAATATTTAAAAAAGAACAACATACACGGGAAATATAAAACATTTGTGAGTGCGCGCGCGTGTGAGTGTAAACATGATATGTACGAATTATTTCACAACAGACACGTTTGCAGAAAGTGTTGTAAAACATGCGAAACTAGGGGTATCACGGTTGAGTGGATTTGCATCAGGGAGTAAGATTGTTGCTAATTATAATTATGGATACTCAGACAATAAGTATGTTAAAAGTAAGAACATAAACAAATATGTAAACTCGGGCTACTTTGTCCCTGCTATCCTCTATTTATATTCAGCAACCACTTTTTATACTACAGCATAGGAAGATTAAAAACAGGTTCTTAAATTTTAATAGATTCGCTTTGTCGTTTTCTACTTTGTGCCAAAGAAAGATACCAAGGTTAAATTGTAAAAATCTTACGGTGTATAAAAGTATTTTTAATGCTGGTCTGTAAGACTTTTTTAAGTTAAGAATATTCCCCACTTGCTACAATGTCCCAGTAATAACGCCACCTCACATAATCTATTTCGCTCTTCGTACGATGCTTACGAGTATGTAAACCATCCTTGATATTTAATCTGTATATAAAACGTCCAGTGATAAAACTGGTTCATGAAAAAAAACAATAACAAAGGTAGGAGTGGGACTTGATTGCAGGATACAAACAAGAATATACTAATAACTTCTCTAATGTTCAATTTGAATTAAATGTATAGAACAATTACTGTAGAATCTGAAGTCAGCCAAACAGATGGTTACATAACACTTTTCGATGCAGCGCGTGATCATGGAGATATCTGAGACTTAAAAATTCAATTCTTTTCAAGTCCTTCACACCTCACGAATTATTAGGTATCATTATCAGTAATCCAACTATAAATATATGCCAGCAATCCAACCATACGTGTTGAAGCAGAGTTTGTAAAGCACCTAACGATTAAGAAAATTAATCCCGTAATTACAAACGAATTTATGAAGTTGTCAAACTTTCTCAGCCAGTTAATATTAGGTAAAGTTCGGCTTTGAATACTGGTATATAGATATAGATAATATCTTAATTTATTTATCTGTTAATATGTACGATTTAGAAGAGTTAGATATGAGTAGAAATGAAACCCACTCTACTTTAAAATTCACGTCTGAGTTAGAAAAAGAGGCATTTTAAATTTGTCTGGATTTAAAAAGAAGAAGAAGAAAACAAGAGATACACCCAAGTAATTATCAATTTGGTGAATCGCTGGAGTAAGAAGATTTGACTTAAAGCAAGAGAAAAAAGTTGCTGATCCCCTACTTTGGCAGTACATTGGAAAATATAGAGGAACAACCAAAGAATCAAAGAGCCATATGAATCCCCGTTAATTTAACTTTTGATGTAGTTGATATTTAATTTTTTAATTTCTTTTAATTCCTGATTCCGTTGTTGTATATTATGGAGGTAAATGAATGCCAAAAAACATTTATGACGAAAGTCAAATTAAATCCCTTACATTACGACCTTAATACAAAACTAAACTCTTTATAGATACCTTTCTCTTAAACAGTAGTCTATATTTCTCCCTTGGTAAGAAATATACGTAACCAAGATATGAAATTTAAGTTAGAGAAGAGATATACTCTCGATGTGAACGAAAGTCCATCACGCAGGGGCTGCGTGAAGTAAGATTTCCCGTGTGCTGGGTATAGCATATTAGTTGTCTCACCTCATCGCATATCTCTTCTTCTATGTAAAAAATCCGATAAGCACAAGGAGGGGTATGCTAACGGCTAAAACAAGAATGTAAGAGTAGCTCGCTTGAATTTGAGATATGAAAAAATTTATTTGGATTTGGGAAATGAAAGATCTAATAATAAAATAAAAAAGTCCGTCACGCAGGGGCTGCGTAAACTAAGCAGATTTCCCACGTGAAGTTATACAATAGAGAAATTTCAGAATAGAGAGTCAAACAGTTACGGGAACGGCCCGAACTAGCTCTTGACGGAAGCTCACGACTAGACCCGAAGTTAGCCGATCTCATCTCAGAAGCTGAAAACAGAAAAATGCAAATATCTCGGTTAATATTCAAGATACAGAATAAATGTATATAACATTATTTATAGTACATTTAATTTGCAATAAGATTGATTCTATATAATTTTTCGATCCGACGTATAGTAACGGAGATATTTCGATTTTTCGAAAATCCTCCCCTCTAAACCCCCCCTCCCACTGGTCCGATTTCAGCCATTAACGAACTTGATCTTTATTTTTGCATAAAACGTTTAAATATCGAGTTTGGTAACGATCAAACGAAAATTGCGACCACTAGAGCGTTAACAGACAAATATATATATATATATATATATATATATATATATATATATATATATATATATATATATATATATATAATTTTGAACGGACCTCATTTTCGTCATCTCCCTTAAGGGAAATCTGCTAAAACAACAAATGTAGTGCACCAAAAGTAGACGAGATTGATTCTATAACATTTGTCGACCCGACTCACTCTAACGGAAATATTATGAATGTTCGAAATCCCCCCCCCTCTAGACACACCCCCCATTCCTCGTCCGGTTTCAGCCATTAACTAATATGACCACCATCTTATGTAATCAATTTTTAGTCGCTGAGATGTGTAATATGTCAAAATTTCAGAACTGCATATTTTTGTATTTTTCAGGTAAAGAGGAAAAATATTTCCATTTCTATATATACTTTCTTATTAATTTATAGCTTACATAAGTCTATAAATAGTTTCTAAAACCTTTAAAATACTCCTATTCTTAGAGAACATTTTTGAAACGTACTATTTAAAAAATATATGTATCCAATATTTAAGAAGGTTCTGGAGAGGACATTTTCAACCAAAGTTATTGACTTTTCATCAAAAATGTGTTCTTTCCCAGCTCTTATATAATTATTAATGAACATATTATTAGCACATTTCCCTTAACGGAAATCAGCTTTTGAGATACTACTAATGACGCGGTTTTGGAAAATGTTTTTGAAATTTCTATCGACCCTACCTAGGAGATCACTAAAATGAAGTCCGTCCAAAAAATTTATATATACACACATATACATATATTAATATTTGTATTTTAACTCTCTAGCGGTCGTGATTTTGTTCGATCGTAACCAAACTCGATATTTAAATGTTTTATGTGAAGCTGAAGATCAATTTTGTTAATGGCTAAAATCGAACCAAGAGAAAAGTGCCTTAGAAGAGGGGTATTCCGAAAATTCTAAATATCTCCGTTATTATATGTCGGATCGAATATTGTATAGAATCGATCATATTTAAAATTTAGATTATTATAAATGTTGATATATACATTCTATTTGAAGCTTAAATACTGTATATTGTTTTAACTGAACTTTTTCTGTTTGAGATATGTCCAAATATTTTCGGTGCGACGTCTTCATATAGATTTTACGTTCTGAACTACAAAATTTTTATTTTATCAATACCACACTCGTTATTAAACTGTATCATGGGTAACAAAAGGTTACATCAGGTATCGGCTTTGGGGGAGAGGGAAATAATCGATAATTCAAAATATCTTGGATACAATTAGTGGGGCCGAAAGGTTTTATACGATAACCGATGTACTTGGAGTTTTAATATTCCACAACTATTCTTTTGTACATGTTTGCTCCGGCTCGAATATTAACTGAATTATTAGGGTTCAGTCATTGTAAACCCCATACTTCTACTCATCCGATTTTCACTTTAAGTACCTATGTCACTAAACGTTTCAAGTTCAACAGACATTACTGCGGGAGAAATGGACAATGATGAGATCATCAAAGATCATATTCCAGTACGTAGGAAATCTGTTAGTTCATGACCTCCATGTGACAAACGTTTTATGTTACAATGGTTAAAACAAATGTCTTATTTTTCATTAATAAATATACAAAACTACTTAATAATCGTATATTAGTACCATGCTATAACTCATGAACGGCCAAGGGTTTTCACAATTACATTTGGTGAGAGTACATATGATCATATCATTTTGAGGGTCATTCCTAATTAAAAGTTTCTTGCTTCTTTATTCAGATCTCTCCTTGATATCCTCACGGTGATGAGTGTGCACCAAGTTATAGACAATGATACCCGTCCTCTACAGTAAAAAGTCCGTCACGCAGGGGTCTGCGTAAACTAAGCAGATTTCCCACGTGAAGTTTTACAATAGATAAATCTACATACTGGTAACACCCCGTGAATATTAAGTGACTAAATACAAACGGTAAAGAGAAATCTTTCAGTCAAATTACAAGTTAATAACATCTACAACGGAAAGCGTCTGAATTGTAGGTAGGTCTCCCAACCTAGCAGAGCGGAATAAATAGATAGAAATATTCTAGATCGGAAAGAAAAAATGTAATGAAATATATCTGAATATAGCATATTCATTTAATTAAAAACTGTTTACTGTAATTTATAATGAATCAGAATAATTAATCACTCAAATTATAGGAATCCAAGAACAACAAGAACAGAACGTATTTGCATATATCTCACAAAGTTAAAGTTCTACGAAAAAAACATTTGGTATTTAAGCTTATAATGAAGAGGTCCATCATATAACAGCTTATAATTAATGTGACATGAGTAGGAGTGGGGGTTTACTAAAAGCTGAAAACTACATAATCCAAATAACTCGGTTATATTCATGATACAGAAGGTATTTGTAGAACATTTATAGATCCTTCAAGTTAAAATAACATTGGTCCTTCACAATATTTCGATCCAACTTACAGTAACAGAGATATTTTGAATTTTTGAAATTACCCCCAATCTTTCTTTTTACATAAAACTATTAAATATCAAGTTTGGTAACGATCAAACAAAAATTGCGCCCGCAAGAGCGTTAACAGACAAATATATATAATATATATTTTTGAATGGACTTTATTTTTGTTATCTCCTGCGTAGGACCAATGGTCATTTGAAGAAATGATTCAAAATCGTGTCATTAGTGAAACCTCAATAGCAGATTTTTGTTATCTGCTAAAATTAGGGTAGCAGTTTTCCAGATTCCTTCCACTTGTCTTCAATGAAAGTTGAGCATGGTTTAGAGAAGGGAGGCTTCCATCAGGAAGTAAGGCTACACATTTCTAAAATGTACCCTTGAAAAGCCTCCATTCTTTATGGCTTTAAGTTTCACGAGTGTCCTTCGAGTTGAGTGCTTTCTTCAATCCAGTTCCTCTAAGAGCGTTAAACCGTCCCTTCGGAACAGATTTGTCACTGAGTTATCTACTTTGACCTTTCTTTACTTGTTTAGTAAAAATATACTCGTAGTATTAACTAAGGACAACCCACTCTTTTCAATCATTAACGAGAAAAATTCATTATGTCATATAAATTATTCAGTGCCTTAAAGGTGGAAAAATAAAACATCGTCATTTTAAAGTGCAGCTCCCTCTCTCTCTCTCTCTCTCTCTCTCTCTCTCTCTCTCTCTCTCTATATATATATATATATATATATATATATATATATATATATATATAAAGGATATCGAAAATTGCCCTAAATTGCTTAAATGATTATGCAGTTTTGCTCACTGACGCCAGAGTGCTCAGAAAACGCATATGTGCACTAATAAACAGGGGGGGGACCTATTTCACTGAACCTTTTCCGATAAACAAACGTTATTCCATCCGAAAATCCTCAGAAATTGTATCTATTTTAAAAATAGGTAACTCTAAATGAACTCGTTAATTCAGTACCACCCCTATAATGAAATGAATTAACACTCTGGATGCCAAAGTGATATTTTGAAAATACCTTACAGCCAGGTGGTTTTTTTTTTTTTCTTTTTTTTTAAATATTTTATATTAACGTTTTTAATAATTATATTATACATTTTTCAATGGATTGGCACAAAAGAAAAATTAACCTGAAGTGAGTTTTTGTGAGACCTCATATGAGGTCAGCCGGCAGTGAGGAAGTTCACTCGTGAGGGACATTATTCTAACCAGCTAACGTTAAAATGTTTTCCATTTTTCAATCTATTTCTCAGAAATAACAAAACAATTATTATTTTATAACGTTGCAACAAATAACTTATTAATTAATTATTAACTTATTTTCTATTAAAAGCTGATTCTCTATTTTTAAATAAATTTCGAAAATGAATAAAGTTGAAATTTGTTTCTTTTTGTTAACATTTAAATGAGAAAATTGAATGGAACTTTGAAACAAAAAACACCATCATCTACCATTTGTCCAATATTTGGAATACACCTCTTTATAGGAGATGAAAAATAATAGCACTATTTAAATTAAAACTCTTATATTATTTATAAACAGCATATTTTATAAATATGTGTTTTCATGAACCTAATATTAATTTTAATTTTCACATTTAATAAATAAATGTATATCATTCACAAAACTTTAAAATTCATGAAAAAATAAGTGTTTATGATTAAATAACTGAGATTGAAAATTAAAATTTATGTCACATATAAACCAATAATATTGATTGAAACGTAAGATATTTGATAACTAGATAATGATTTAAAGCTTACTTGAAACAAAAATATTGATAAATCACGGCAAACTTTAAAAAATAAAAAACTTCGAAAGAAGACAGGCAAGTGAAGAGATTTACTTACTGCTGTGAGTTGAAAGCAATCCCCACCATGTACCGCTCGAGGAGGAAATGCAAGTGCGTCAACCTCACCTGAGCCCCTCCGGCATTGGGTAAAGTTTGGCCAACCTGACAAGAGCTCTGTCAACGTCGAAAGTGTTAAGCTGAATATAAACGGTGAGAGCTGGCACCCAAAGTGTAAGAGCCATAATTTTCCAAAATGATTTTGATAATCAAAAGCATCAGAACTTGAAAAACTAGACCTTAGGGAGATTCTATCACTAGCAGTGAAATGACTGGCTGTTTTCCAAGTTGTGCAGTTCTGCTGATTGTAGGTGGCTGGGAGCATCACTAAATATTATATGCAGTTAAAACCCAACAACCGTTCAACAACAACTATTCATTTCACAATGCGGTAGAATTGTTTAAGAGCTAGGAAATTCAATCGCCTTCTCGAGATGTCGACTGGGTATAAATCTGCTTAAGCAAGGCCAACCTGTGGGCGGTCATGCTCTTGGAAGGACTCCACACATAGCAGAGCGATATATATATTGTGGCCTTTTCTACCTTTCTTCCTCTTCCAGGTATACATCAAGTTTTTTTGTGTGTGTGTATGGGCGTCAATTAGGGATCGCCAAATATTAAACTTCTCTTATAATTGGTGGGTAGGATAGTCTTTCATATTAAACTATTTGTTGGAAACTCCCCAGTTATAAAAATCCGAGCTATTAAAATCTATTATTAACAATAATATATTAACAGTAACATAAAAATAAAAGAAAATGTCAAAAATATTCATAATCAGTTTTTGCACTGTCAGTGTGGAACAAAACGAAAGAATAGCATTCCAGTAATGGCAAAAATAAAAGACCAAGAAATGATAATAGCTTTTTAATTTAACTATCGTTGACATCCTTCATTAAGTCCAACTGACTCTTTTTTTTTTTTGTGTGGCATAATCTGCTAATGCACCGTTCCTTTCTTCAGTTGAGTCATCAATGCTAATGATTGGTGGCACTTATATTATAATTCGAAGAAGAAAATTATTAGAATGGTTTTATACTAGAAAGCGACATCATTTGAAGAGAGGGACAAGTTAAAAGGAATGGAAAATGAATGCAAGCGCTACATTAACTAGAGACACTTTAAATTCTTACTACCGTTCACGATATAACGTTATTGTTTCGAATTTTCTACTCATTTAATGTCACTATATTATGAATCATAATACTTAAAAAATATTATATACGTGGATTCGTGATCCAGTCACTTTCGGTTTGAAACAGATCACGGAGGAAGATTTAAACTGTAAATTGTCAAATTTAAAATAAACTTTTGCACGCATAACAAGAATATCAATTATATTTACCCCTCTCTTTCCAGCCCTCACCCTAGCTAAATCTCTTTTCGGCACATTTCCCTTAAAGTAAATCACATATTGCAAATTTTCACTAAATGTTTATCCATCCTACCTAGCCCTGAAAAAAATTAGGTCGGTTCAAATTAATATTTGCATACCAACACTCACTCCCTCATAACATTTTTTGATCAGAATCATATTTCTGTGTGTATCGAAAAATGCTATTATAACTAGTCTTGTTTAACAAGCTTTCATGCTTGAAAATCATATACATTAAACATAATATAATGCTAATTAGCTATTATTGTTCACTTTATACTACACTAAGGCTAATAGGTGTTATCAACAGGTTACCACTCTTTTCTAGCCAGAGTAAGACTAAGGATTTTATTTGGCGACTTTGTTTGAAATCGAACCCCTGGCTTTAGCTTTGTCAAGTGTATTAAGACCAACGCCTTAACTGAAATGACTAACCTGAAACTCTTAGGAAATAATAGGAATTACTTAGAATGACTAAGAAAGAGCTTTGGCAATAGAGAAATCTTTTGACACACCAAGGTTTGTTATAGAGAATTGTTCCGACATTGTGTCAGATCCCCGCAGAGAAGACAGATGTGCTTCTACTAATGAACTGACTCATATGAAGGTCTTTTGACAGTGAAGCTTAGTTTCCAAACAACCGCAATATAATGTATTTCCTGAACAACTACTACACATCATAGGTCAAAGATTTCATTAACAAAAGTGATTAAGACGTTCATCGTTATCCAACTTTTAGCAGATTTCCCTTCAGGGAAATCAGCTACTGAGGTCGTACTCATGACGTGATTTCCACAAATGTCCATCGATCCTACCTAGGATATGACGAAAATAAGGTACATTTAAAATTATATATATTTGACTGTTACCGGTCTAGCGGTCACAATTTTTATTTGATAGTTACCAAACTTGGTATTTAATCGTTTTATGTAAAAAGAAAGATCATGTTCGTTAATGGCTAAATCGGGTCAGTGGGAGGGGGGGGGGGTTAAGAGGACTTTCGAAAAATCGAATTATCACCGTTACTAAATGTCGGATCGAAAAATTATATAGAACCAAACTTATTGAACATTGAATGATAAATGCTGGTCTATACATATTTTCCGAATAATGAGTATTAACCGAGATATTTGAATTTTATAGTTTTCCGCTTTCAGTAAACCCCCACTCCTACTTGTGTCATAATAATCAGCTGTTATATCATGAACCACTTAGTTGGAACGTTAAATACCAAATATTGTTTTCAACAAACCTTTATTATTCGAGATAAATGCAAATTCGTTTTTTGTCCCTCCCCCACCCTTCTTTTGTTCTTGGATTACTAAATTTTCAGTGTTTGAGATAAGAATTATTCTGACTCATTAAAAATTACTGCAATAGCTATAGTAAATAGTTTTCAATAAAATTGATATGTTATTTTCAGATATATTTCATTATTTGTTCTTCTTTCCGGTATAGAATAATTCTATCTATGTGTTTACAGTTATTTCTATCTAGTTGTTTTGTTCCGTTGTAGATGTTATTAACTTGTATATTGACTGGAAGATTTCTTATTCCCGTTTCTATTTATTCACTTAACATTCACAGATCTGTTGTAAACCTTCCCGTGGGAAATCTGCTCAGTTTACGCAGCCTCTGCGAGACGGACATTTTTCTTCAAGATCCATATTTAGCTAACACATTTATTAATTTTTATATTCATCCCGCATTTCACATGCTCAAATTAACTAAATGGAGAATAAATATAAATTCATAATAAACGGATTATCACTTGTCACAACGTTCTACTGTGTATGGAACAACAAATATTTATTTACACAAATATAGATTTAAATAAAATAAATAAACAATAGCTCAGTGCATTGCATAATTGCATAATTGCATAATTCATTTGCCCTGGCCTTTATTACTGCTACCAAGATAATACAAAACATTACTCCAAATATATCCGAGTAAAATTACTAATGAGGTTTTCATTTCTATAAATTTCTCATAACATAAGTTTCCCTTTCATATTAAAACACTTTAGAAAAATTACCCTATGGATTAGTAGTCCTAAGAAGAAAAATGAGTCTGAATAATTATGGCAATCATCCTCGTTAGGGAATGGAAATGTACTCACGGACGTGTCTAAGCAACAACACAATATTTCATACTGAAATTCTCAGAATTACTTTTATTTTTATCTTTCTGTAGGAATGAATGTATATACATATTTTAATTGATCATTTTTCTTATTAGTGGAATGACATCTGGTCGACCTTCTGAACTGTACGCAGACGTATTGACCGACTAGATTCCTTCTTTTTCACTTCGTGGTAGATATTAATGGACATTTGAAGACATTTTTCTATAATCGTGTATAAACTCATTTGCTGATTCCTTTTAAAGGAGATAAGCAGTGGAAAAATACGTACTTTGCCTACAAGAGGGCTCAACAGTAGGTAATATATAATAGTGCTGTAGCAGAATTATTGGCGAGTAGGTATTCAGACTAGTAAAAGAGTTAATTAGGTGATAATCATAGATAAATAATTGAAGAATAAGATAAAAGGACTATTTTAGTATCTGGTGCAAAAATTGGATCAATATAAAATGTGAAATAACCAGGTACAATCTCCTCTGAAGTTATCTTATAGTTTTGCTTTATTCTATAAGTACCTTTGAAGAGAAGGCAGCGTCCTAGATCTCTGTTCACAGTACACTTGCAACACTGCTTTCTAAATTAATTCTTGGGAAACAAAGAGAAATCTTGACTACTTCACACATCCCCCATAGTATAATTAGCAGTTACTAACTTACTTTGTCGAGTTTGAAACATCAACGTATCTAAGAAAGGGAAAAATTGGGAATTTATTGTACTCTTACACAGAATTCTTTGTGGAGCTAAAATTCATTAATTCTTAAGTAATGGGTCTACTGTGCGGAAGTTGACTTAAATAAATAACATTTAATGATTTCCCTCTGATCATTTAACAACCTTCGATTGTGAACAAGTGTTTCTAAAGGAATGGCTAGTACGAAGTATGAACAGCTATCTCCTTCTCTTTCCCCATATGTTTTCCGTTGCTTCAAAAATATTCCAAAACTCTGGGTTGTATTTATTTTAATTTATTGTTCCAATAAGCTTCTCATCCAGTAGTACATAGTCCCAGTAAAAATTGTAGTTGGGCAATATTTTCTTATGGTAAAAATTATAGTTTAGAATTTCCATTGGAAAACCTCATTCCCATAGGGATTAACTAACTAGCTGTCTAAATTTACTATGGCTTTGTTAAATAGTTTGTGATTAGTCACAGGATCAAGGACTTGAACGGTCATTAAACAAATCGGCAGTATTTCACGAATTCAGGAATGTACTCAGAAACGAGGAATAGTTTTTATTCATGGGAATGTCAATTTGCGGGCAAGGACAAACAGTATCGATGGTAATGTATTTCCTTGCCTTAGATATATGCAACCTTCATACTACCGGAGACACACCGGTTTGGGTTTTGCAGAAATTCCTTTAAAGAGCTAATCTCGTTAATCTGAAAAGCTTACTTAGCATTCCCAGAAACGTCAATATCTATAGCAATTTTGGATTGTCTACGCTGTCATTAGTATGTCAGAATTTAATAAAGAGGGTGTGCACTTCAACAATATCATACATCATCGTACAATTTTCTGTAGCATCGTAGAAAACCACTTTACAACTCGACCCAGTATCCATTCAACCCCCAAAAATGGTAACATGTTTAATATCAATAGCCTTATTGATCCAAACTCAATATTTAACTAGTTAAAATAAAAATAAAGATAAAATTTGTTAATGAGTGAAAAAGGACCGCGAGGTTTGAGAAATCAGAGAGGGAATTAAGTGCAAAATTATACTACTAATGCAATATAATACCTTCTTGTGCTATGAAAATAAATTTATTAACCAAGTAATCCACAACAAATCTTGTTCTATGCATTTTCCGGAGATTTAAATATAAACCAAAGTATTTGGTTTCATACTTCCTTGTTATAAGTACAGGTACAAGTATTCCAAACCCGGAAATTCCCGGTTTTCAAATTTTAGCGGAATTATTCGTTTTAACCGTTCCTGGTCCCATTTTGACTAGTTCCGATATATCGTCTGTACATGTGTACGTGCGTATCTCGCATAACTAAAAAAGGCTTGTCTTAAAGGCCGGTCCAGACGCTCCGTTTTGTACAACGTTTTGTCTGCGCAGTTCAAAACGTTGTATGCAGTTTTGAACCCATTTCGAAGACGGTACAGTTTTAGTAAAACTGAGCGAGAGAGCATAGATTTCCTTGAACTGCGCAGACAAGTCGGAGTGTGTGCACGGTAGCACCGTTTTCCGATTCATTTTGATACTCAGTTTCAATTCGTCAGGCGACAATGGCTGACCTTCGGCAATGTTCTAGGGAGTTTTTAACAGATTTTATTGCTCTGTATGAAAGTTTCCCGTGCATTTGGCGTGTTAAATCAAAAGAATACAGTGATTGGGATAAGAAGGGGGAGGCGTATGAAACTTTAGCAAATAAATTTAAAGAAATTGATGCAACGGCAATCATTTTCATGGCTTCATCACGGCAATAATAGCCTTTCATGTGTTGATATTGCTGTTCTCATACAAGTATTCTCTTTGTTGATATGCGGTTTCACTAATTCCAATAAATAAGTATATGTGTCAACGTCCATTCCCAAGTAGTTCCGCCAATCAGTAGGTTAATCACGTAATTCACGCAATAATTTGATATGGGAAAAGTGCTTCCTTTTTAGAAGACACTTCCGCGACCACTTTGAACGCCGGCTACTTCTGAGATGTTGCAATCTTTTTTTTTTAACAAGACACATCACGAAAATCGACCAGAGTAGTACCTCCTCCATGACGATCTCACACAAAACTGAGCAAAATATACAGATATGTATGTGCCGTGTGGACGCTCTACAAATTGCAACGTTTTCATTCCGTTTTAAGACTGCGCAGACAAAACGTTGTACAAAACGGAGCGTCTGGACCGGCCTTTAGGATATGTAAGTTTCATATTTGGAATTGCTGTAACGTCTAGTTGTTAACCTTCCCTTTTGGTTAAAATCAAATAAAAGGAAGAGGGTAGTTAAAGAAGGGCGAAAATAAAAAATCAAATATGAACAATTTCTATAACACCTTTTTTGTTTGTCATAAAAACATCTATAAATTATATTCTATAACATTTTTTGATCCGATGCATTGAACCTGTAATTTCAAATGTAATGGAGCAGCACTTATAAATGAAATTCATCCAAATATTAATTAATCCTAATACGGGGAAAATAGAAAATGGATGGTGAAATGAAGTCAACTGCGTGTCATTCCAGCATGTGAAAAATGTATTTATTTTACCCAACAGTTTCCTGACGGACTCTTTGGAATGGGTACATAGGCCACTACTTCCAACTCCGTAGGCAATTTTTTTAATATTTCAAAATCACCTGGTGAACTTCATCCAAGACTGTCTCCACTGCGTATTTCAACAGCTCCAAAAGAATGTTATCAGACTCAGAAGATATTAGAACTTTCAGGAATCGTAATCATATTTATCTCCTTCCATGCAGCGTCCTATATTCAGGAACCATGAAGAGGGTACAATTCTCAAAACTTCAACAAACAATGGAAAGGAAATTAATTCATATTTAGCTTTCAGGATGTTTTAAGATATTTAATATATTTTAAACAATATAAACAAGTATTAATAACTGAAATCATCATAACGAAGCAGTTCTTTTGATTGGTTCTAATAATTTCAATCTGTGATTGTGTAGAATCCTTACACGTAGAATCTGACCGTCTAAGTTCAAGGACCAGTTCTCCTTCAGCACCAGTTAAGTCGTTGAATAGGACGTGCTGCTAACCAGGTGTGCTCTTATAAAGGTCGCTTACCCTAAAGAATCTAGAAAACAGCTACCAGGAAATAGTTAATAGCACCGTAATCCGGAAAAGTTCCGTTTCTAGGACATTCAACTAGATATTTCCACAAGCCTAAATGGTTTGATCCAGATTCGTGAAAATAAGTATTATTACTGTTACAACGACAAAACAAACCCTCTACAATAGGATCCTCACTATGTGTGTTATTGGGGTATCACTGAAACGGATGTGTTATGTGGGCTAATTTTACCAGTAGCTGGAATTTTTTGATGAATTAACTTGGACTGATTAATTTCTAAATGCTTTACTAGACGAATCTCTGTTTCCTAGGACTGTATAATTTTGAATATATCGTTTGAAACATATCTAGTATGTATTTGTTAATAAAACTGTAAACGCGCCGAATTTATTCGGTTTAAATTGTTATTTATTCTTATTGTAATCTCATATCGCAACTGGGGGGATTGGGGGGAGGTATCTTATTTACGCATGTATACTCAATTCGGCAAATATTTTCAGTGTTGTCCTACATTATATTTTTTTGAAAATGTTGTTATGTTTCAACTAGTGTTATATGCAGTCTATATACTGACTACGGTCATGTATCAATTCAGTGTATGGTGGGACTATGTGAGTCCTTAGATAGCAGTCACAATATGTTCTATAGTATCTACAATTACAGTGTTGGAAGTAGGGTTCGTCGTCTCCACTAAGTGAGTGTGAGTCAGTCGTGAATTCTTAACCTAAAGTAAAACTATATATAATATTTTTATCATGGCATCGCTACTGAACAAGCACATCTCTCAAAATATTTAATATGTTATATCTTCTATAATCAGGAATAACTAGTGGAAAAAAAAATTGTCCCTAGTTCTAATGCTCATTGCTGCATAGTTTGTATTGTGAAAAGCACTTTTTGTAGTTTTGAAAAAAAAAAAAAACTAGATTGGGGCACACAAATTTTAAGTAAACAAATGTTAATCTACAAGTTACCATGCTACTAAACCCTACTAAATCTTATCGTAAACCCTTCTAATAAATTGGCATGTCTATGCGGCCATCGAACCAACGATTTAAGATGCATCTGATCTATTAAAAAAATATAGGTATCTAGTTACGGAAAATTAACTCATTTTCACTTGCTTCAGAAGGATACTATTAAAAGAAGAACGTGGAATTAAAGCAGTACACATGTCATTGTTTAAAGCACTAATATCCAACGGCGTTCTTCTTCTCACACGTTCTGGAATATGGAATATTACTCAAAAATGTCCCTTTTTCCCATGGCTTAGTGTAACGTTGTCAGATTTTTCAAGACAAAGGTGGTTCGCACGGGGATGACAATTACTTTCTTACCTCCTTGGAGAGATTAGTAATCCTAACCAGTCATCTATAGTTGACTACCAACCTCTTGAAGGTTCAACAACCTGGTGGGAACATCTGTAATTTCTTTTATCGGTAGTAATGACAAAATCTTCAATTTCGTGATAAATCCAATCTAATGAGGTTGAATATCCAAGTAGGAGTCTATTTGGCAATAATCTCTGTATTAAGGACCGAAAGTAACTGAGAGAAAATATGAAAAGGGCTTAGAATAACTATCTGTTCCCTACATTTTAGCTCCCTGAAAAAACTAAAATACATAAAGAAAAACTTTCCAATAGCTCAAGGTCGGAAGTCGAAATTACTTTCAGCAGGGTGTGAAAAATGTTTCATTTCCACTATAATATTTTGTCACAACCAACTATCAAAAAAAAAAATAGGTTTTTACTATCTTCAATAGTCTGTCAAAATAACACTGCCATCAGTAAAGAAAAATTCGTATTCACACAATCCTTAAAAATGAAGAAAACCTAATTCTACCAAAAATTCCAATCAATCTTTTGCGGAAGGTAACAGATACGACCAGATTTCAATCACTGTGATTGGTTTTTTCTAATTTTATTTATACTAGCTTTATATTAGCAGATTTCCGCTAAGGGAAATCAGCTATTGAAATCTTACTTATAACGCAATATTGGAAAAAGTTTCTCCAAATGTCCATCGATCCTACCCAGGAGATGACGAAAATGAGGTCCGTTCAAAACTGTATGTGTATATACATCCGTATATATTTATCTGTTAACGCTCTAGCGGTTTGATCATTACCAAAATTGTTATTTAAACATTTTATGTAAAATAGAAAATCAAGTTCGGTAACGGCTAAAATCGGACACCCACTTGTGTTCCTTGTGAATTGTAGGGGGTTAGAGGGGGAGATTTCGAAAATTCTTAATATCTCCGTTATTTTGCGTCGGATCAAAATATTGATAGAACCAATCTTATTACAAATGTAATGTATAAATTTTGTGAAGTATGTATTTTCTATATAGTGATTATAGTCCAAGATATTTGCATTTTTTTTAGTTTTCAGCCTTCAGTAATCCTTCACATAACATGATTAGCAATAAGCTGTTATATTTTGTAGCATTTTACTTGAGCCCTAAATACCAAATATTGTTTTCATTGAATTTTAGCGTTTTGAGATAAATGCAAATGCATGACGAACGTGGGAAATCTGCTTAGTTAACTCAGACCCTGCGTGACGAACTTTTTAAATTAATTCATGGGTTTGTTTCATTGTTAATGTACTGATGGCGAGGATGATGCCTTAATAGCAGACAAAAGAATTTATAGTAGAGAGGTTTACTTCTTTATTTATTGTAGAAGTACAATGTAGACTTCCGCCAGTCAGGGTTTTAATTAAATGTTTTCACCAAGCTGATAAGGATGCAAGTGAGGAAGTCAGAAGAGTCTATAAAGAGATAGAAAATAGAACTAATTATATTTTATTGACCCTCATGCATGAAGAAAGATTAATAACGAGGATACTCCAGACAGAAGGTTACTAGTAAGTTTATGTATTTCAAATCCAAAAAATACGTTGTATATTATATAATTGAAAAATGCACGGGGCAAATAGTCATATGATTGTAATGTGTCGTAATTTAAAGTTAATTAAAATCCTTCATTGATCGCCAAAATTATCACACAAAGGAGAAAAAAAGTTCCCAACTAGGTGAAAAATGTAAGGTAAATATTCATTTCTAATTCACGAAACGAAAAATTGATGAAAACACGGCCTGCGACTGCCATATATTTTTTGATGTCCTAAGAGTAAAAAAATGTTTGAAATAGCAATTTAGTTCATTTTACGAGTGGTAGTAGCGCAATAAAAGAGGAAATAAGTACGGGGTCAATTTACCCCGTAACGCACTTGTGGATAGTTGCACCACGGGGTCAATTGACCCCGTGTCGCACTTGTGGATAGACCACTTTTTTGAAGTCCGTACTGAACGTGTTAAGCATATAGTTGACCTTCCTTTTTGTTTTCTATAAAAGAGTGGTAGTAATTGTTATTATTTTCGAACTAAGTGGTAGGACAAGGAAAAAGTAACAGCCATCTCTATTATAGAGAACGTATCTTAATAGCTGTAATGTGGCTGTTTCATAAACAGCTTAAGTGAAAATAAGAAAAATTAACATGGAAATAGAAAATGAGGATAATTTTAATGATTTTGATTACATTGATGTTGACCCATACGACATTCCAAGTGATTTGATTTGCAGTAGGTTGAATAGATAATAATAATATTATTATTATTTCTGCATTGCCTTCAAACACCCTCTTTTCTTTTGAAAAGGAGGTCTTTGAAGGCAATATAATACAATAAAAATGTCACCAATATACAATAAAAATGTCACTTCATGAATTAAGGTGAGGAGTGCCAAGGTAATGTCACAAGCTCCAGTCAATGTCTTAAATCAATTGAGGTCTTCAACTTTCTGCCAAAATAACAACTTATAAAACTTAAAAAGATTCATTCGGTGATGATGACTGTTGCTATTTGAAGGTGAAGGGTGTCGTCCGACAGGCGATTTGCTGAGAATGCAAGTCAGTGTTCATTAAAGAGGAAACATTAGTTCTTGCACTGCCTTAATGAAACATTAGTGAGTATGGTTCTTTTTTTCCATAATTAAACAATCGTCAAATTAATGAGTCATAAAAGGTTGCATTCTTATTGCAAATTAAACAGGAAAAAAATAGTAATTTTTATACGCAACCGTAATTTCGACTCAAAGGAAATATAAATACAATCTGTGATTGACATAAATAGTATTATGTTGGACATTATAATAAGACCAATACAAATCTTATAGTAAGAAATATTTAAATAAATAAACCACCTTGATTCCGAATTCCTCTATTTAATCTGAGATCAAACAAATTAATCTTAATTATCAATTTTTGTCAAAAGTCAAGACCCAAATCTGCAAATAAATATACCTGGAGGAAAATAGTTTGGTATAAATCTAAACATATTTTATATTTATTGCTTTCAAAGAAGTCCCGACGTTCACTTTTACCGTATGTTAACTTAAAAAAGGAAAATTGCGGCTAACTTTAGGGTTTTGGATTCAATTTCACAATATTTCCTCTTCCATTTACAGGTGTTTGATGTCAGCAAAGCAGGCAGGAGCTGCAGGCAGGAGGAGATAACTCCTCTTCTTAGAATCACTAACCGACAAGCAGGAACAGTGCTAATAGTTCACCAGAGGCAAAATGCGAAATTGTGAAATATTATCATGCTAGCCACCCAGCTCATAAATAGTGTAAAGTCAAAGTCAAATTGCGCAGCCACTCTGACAGTTAATGATTGAATTAGAGACGCTGCAGTCGAGGATTCGGTCAATAACTACGAACGATGGGTGATTAAGGTAGTCTGTAGGTAGGCAGAGTGCAGCTATTGGGTAGAGAGAGAGAGAGAGAGAGAGAGAGAGAGAGAGAGAGATGGATAGATAGATGCTTTTATTGTCATAAAACCAAGGGTCCTCTCTTACAGACTATAGACAAATACATTTATGTTTATTATTTTACTATTTATAAATTAAACTAAATAATTATAATGAAACTTAATTAAATTAAAACTTACACAACAAACATAAAGATACTAAAAAATATTAAAAAAATAAGACTAATGTACAAATGGTTTTGTCATATCCCCATCTCGGTCGTTAGAAAATGATTAATGCAGGCCCTTCGGAATGATGAGAGAAAGAGAGGTTTATGGAGAGAGCGGACCATGATGAGAGTGATTTGGATTTGCTATATATTAAAGGCGATAGTAAAAGACTAGAACATTCCAGCCTGAGCCTACAACCCAATACAACCCCTGTGGGGCTAAATACTTTTTACCCAGATCAATGTATTGTTTAACAATATGAGTCGTGCTAATATACAAAATAAAAAGAAACGAATCATTTTCATAGGGAGGTTATGTGCATTTACCAATATGGAGGCTTTTGAACCAATGAGCGCCCCTAGCATATTTGCTTAGACAAAATAATGCGTATGTATTGGACGAAAGTGATAGTGTTTTTAATTCTATGCCGCTCCTTTAATGTACGAAACTCAGTCATTTATGATTTTCTGTTAAACTAAGATCTATTGGTTTTTGACTTTCTTACAGATTTTGATAATTATGCACGAAACTCATTATATGAGTCAATTTACCGTTCATTTAAGCATAAGCATTATGCGTTTCTTTTTTTGATAGTGGATATGGCGTGCATTAGCGTGCAGATCTTTGTTATTCGTCAGATTGAAAAAAATTAAGTAACCAAATATATTAAAAGAGAAATGTATTGCATTAATTGTTCTATACTTACTTGTATTCTAAGTCGCATATTAGGGGAGCTATTTGTTGATTCAGCCCTCATTAAACCCTCATCTGAGTTCGTTCAAACTTCACTTTGAGTATCTAATCCACTAAATATCTCATGCTCGGCTTAAATTCATATTGGCATATTGCAGCAGAAGTCGATAAAAGTATGTCATTCCAGCACGTTGGATATCTACTTAGCTATCACAGCCACTGTGTGATGGACTTTTCTCATTGCGTGTAAGTAGCACATTTGTTATGACTAGTTATTTATAATTGCCAAAATACCTCAGGTGGAACGACGAAGAAATATCAGCGATGCAAACAAACAAAGTAGTTATAAGGCAAGATAATTTATACTTATCAGTTGCATAAGCCTATTTACATACTGCTCTTTCAAAGGATGAAGAATGCTATTATACGTGATAGCTGTGTGAAAAATAAAATAAAACATTTTTAATGATTGAGGGCAAATCACAATTCATTGACAAACCACAAGTCAATTTTTTATATCAGCATAAGAAGAATTACGGTCACGTTTTACAAAGAGAACGTATTTTTTATGTCGACGGATTTAAAGCATTTGTTCTTGCTAATTTTCCCAAATTAACTCGTCAACGAAAGAATAAGATAATATCGCGAAAGGAATATCAAATCATAGTGAGGGATAATTTTCTTAGGGCATATGGCACTTCAGGGAGTATATTCAGAATTTCATCAATTCTTACAAATATCAAACTTGTATATTATAGGATGTGATAGGTGCATCCTATAACAATCATCCTTGTACAATTGTTATAGGATGCATCTACTGCACGCTTTTCAAGAAAATTATTACTGACACTGGAAAAATACAAATTAATAGACCATCGCCATTGCCTTATCAACCAAATTCTGTTAAATCACGTCAACTACATACCGCCGTAAAGGCTTCCATATATCGCACAAAAGTAATTCATCTCTAGTTTTAGTGAGCATGAAATTTGTTTGCCAAAGACAATGACGTCAATTCAATTAACTTCAATTCAAAATAGCTAAGCAAGTGTTTATTGGACAGTGTTGTCCAATTCAATTGATAGTGCCATCAATGATGCCACTTTCTTCAATTATGCAATCGAATTTTTTAATTCACTGCGTATTTACGAATGCATTTGACAAGAAGTTAAGAAAATGTTATGTATTGTTATTAATGCAAAGTTTCGTAACGTACAATTTAAACGACAATTTTCTGTTACTGCATGTGCGTTTTTATTTTCAAACAGATTGCCGTTCGAATTTGAACGCCAGCAATTTCCGATACAAGTCGCATTTGATGAGTACGTACGTAAAAAAAGCGTAAGGGTGAATAATATATC
This sequence comes from Riptortus pedestris, assembly GCA_019009955.1. Classification (NCBI taxonomy): domain Eukaryota; kingdom Metazoa; phylum Arthropoda; class Insecta; order Hemiptera; family Alydidae; genus Riptortus; species Riptortus pedestris. The sequence goes on from CM032229.1 coordinate 73,817,243, forward strand.
TTAATAATAATAATAAAAAAAACATAATTGTAGGAAATTAAATCTGCAATAAAATTTGTTATGTTATGTAACATTTTGACGTCGGTCTCATAACTACAATTTATTTAATATTTCGAATGTTCTCTCTCTAAAGTTCAACCCCTTCCTGGTCCGATTTCATCGATAAACAAATCTTTCTTTTTACATGAAACACTATCTACGAACTTTGATAACGATCAAACAAGAATGACGACCACTAGAGCGGTAATATATCCATAAATCTGACTGCACCTGATGGGAAATCTGCTAAAACAATCAAATACTTGTGGAATTTGGTGAACATAGGTCTACTCGTTAGAAAAATAATACTGGTAACAGGCAGTCTCACAAATTGTCTGACACAATTTTGAGACTATTAGAGTCCACGTTGGAGACGATGAACCTTAACCTATATTCCTATGATGAACATTAAGAAATAGATTAATAATATATTTTTATTGCCATTCGATCTAGCATTATTTCTTAGTACTGATGGGTATCAGCACTAAGAAATAAATAAGTAATATTACGCAAATAAATGACTGTATTCAACTTGTCTAAATTATGGCTTCGCTTTGTTAGAATCAACTCCCGAAGATTTGTTCAATTTATAGGAAATGGAAGTTAAATTAAATTCTTATTATCTGAAGTATATGCATTAAGCTCCAAAGTAGTGGTAAATAATAATTAGCTTGGGTCCCTTAATCAAGAATTATGGAACATGAAAGCCGATATTGTACATAGTCAGCTGTCCAAGCTGGAGAGTTCATGATCTATTTAGAGTGAAATAATGTTATTACTATTAAAAATAAAGGTAAACAGCCATAAAAACGTCTAATTGAACAAAACTGAATTCTGATCAAATCAAAGAAACATAGACCTGAAACCGTGGAAAATATGCCAATGATGTAACTGCACGGTCAAAGCAGATGTAACTATTATTTTACATATGGACTAAGAGAATAAGAAATTTAATGGTTAAAATTTTATAGAGGATTAAATAGTTACATATAAATCAGTTCTAAAGATGAAGTGCAATGTGCAGATCTAAGAACAAAACAAATTGTCTTCTATAGTGCAAGCGAAGAAAGAATTTTAGAGCACATCATAGCTGTTAGTGGCAACGGATAAAACCTTACAGCATTATAATTAAAAGTCTCATGAATCTATTGTTGAGAAATGTAAAAATATAAATACATTTTAGAAAACATGAACCGAAAATAATGTAAACAGTGTAAGTTCTTGGTTTTTGGCTTAAACCAAATTGTGAAAGGGGATAAAGCATCCTTGTTTGTTGGTATTGAAAGTTATTGGTTCAATACAATTTAATTCTTTGCTTAAACAATTTCTCGCATATTTATCTGCGGAGGTTCTCATGTAAACTACTGCGATTCGTGAAGCACTTTTACGGGAATGGTGCTTTGAACGGCCGTGACAAGAGACAATGTCCTTTGAAGTTGACATTGAGGACCCACGTATGGTTTCCAGTAATTAAACAGGCTTTTTGTAATTATTGCTAATTACCACCCAGATGTTATAATCCTCGTTTTTCTATGGCGGTCGTAATTTGTGTTTTCCTACCTTTTTTGGTCCGAGTTCTAAACTTTATCATTTCATTTAATTCTCCGATGTCTATATAATTAAGATGACACCAATACCGTTCTACCCGCCATCCAATTAATTCCACTAGGTCTTAATTATTAAGAGAGAATTTCCTTTACTGGAGTAGTTGTAAACAAACTGTTTAGGGAGAGTTTAAACAAACATCTTAAAACCACAGAAGACCTTTGGGCTGACTCCTTAGTATCGTGGTTAGCTAGTGGTTTACACGTTGATTGATTCTTCTTAGAATGCCAAACCCATTGATCTCACGATTATAGGAATACAACGAACTACTTGCTGTACGATATAATGACTGTACGAGGAGCCTGGAAATGGGAGAATACGAATACTCATATTGTAGAAACAATCATTTGTTATACCAATGATCAAATTGAGTTGCTTAGTAGCAAAGTCAAAGATATTCATTTATTATTTTTACGATAAATCTGATCAATCAATAATGAAAATGTTGATATAATTTATTATTGCATGAAATTATTTTAGAAAGCCAAGTTAACCAATATTGCCACGAAAGCATCTTGAAACCCCCCATGTACTCAAAAAAAACTCACTCCCAACGTTCCAATTCAGGACTAAAAATTCCATTACAATTGTAACTAAGTGATTTTCACGAAAAAAATAAATCATGTTTGTCACTAATACCATGGTCTTGATATTCTCGTCACCCAGTGCGAAAAGAAAATCTTCAGAAATGAAGGTTTTAAGATGCTTCCATCGTCCCGTGAAGAGATGACGCAAGTGGATACAGCATGTAAAACTATATCCATGTCATACATAACCTGACATAGGAAGGAAATCAAGTGACGTCAACGGCAATTTTAAACATGCAGAACTTCATAGTTAGGTAGTCCATATTCTAAACTATTATACCGCAACTAATTCACGCATCCATAACAAATTATCTCAAGCAAGGAAAACCCCAAGATCCAGTCACCGTCTTTAATAATAGTTCATCTACTATAGCGACTACTATTAAACTATTTTCGAGAGCGATCTAATAAACAACTTTACTTCTGATACGAGTGGAAAAACCCTAGAATATATTTCTTATATGCGAGGATGTATATCTTAGTACTTGCGTCTATGAATGTGCTTTGAAATGGACAAAAAAAACCCGTCACGCAGGAGCTGAGTAAACTTAGCAGATTTCCCAAGTACTAGTATGACACTACTCATCTTATCTCAATATATATTCTCTATTTAGAATTAAAGTAGAAGTGAGGGGACAATTAAACCCTCATTGATGACGTCATCAATAGCCCTATTTGCGTATATCTCAGTTTTTAAAGATCTGGTGAAATACAATATTGGGTATTTATCCTTAATGTTGATGACTAAAAGTGGGAGTTTACTGAATAAGGAAAATTAAAAAATCGCGATTATTATTCAAGAGAGAGAGAAAATGAAAAACAGAATTTATAGAAACTCAAACCTACAAGATTGATATATATGATTTTTTGATCCAATTCATTTTAACGTAGATATTTTGAATTTTCGACTTTCTCTTCCTCAACCCCCCCCCCTCCTCGCTTCAAGCATATTTCAACCGTTATCGGACCGTTATCTTTAGTTATATGAAACGCTCATGTATCAAGTGAAGAACATTTTGATTATAGATTACTCCAAACTACTGCTTCCAAAATATTTATAGATTGCTACTAACTTATATATACAATCTATGTCCTTGAGAGGCACATTCAATATTCTTCAGATGAGTGCTAACGGTTCTCAAAACGGTGAGCTGATTAAATATAGAAGTATTGTACTTCCGTTTAGAATGGCATAAACACGCCAGGGGTCGTGATGATATCTCTAATATATGAACTTCCGTGTGGTTTAGTCACTTAATGAGTTGTTCTTCCAAAGTAATGAATCTAATTGTTATATTCCTATGTACCCATAATACTAAAAAAAATATTAATAAAGTTAATTAATATTTCGAAAGAAATTGGAAAGCAGTAAACTCGATATTTAAGTGTTTAGGGTTTTAAAGGGGGTAAATCTTGAAAAATAAAATATCTCCATTAATAAGAGTAAGGTCGAAAACTTGTATAGGAGCAATCTTTTTGCACATTTAATTGTCTATAAATGCTGATATATCTATATTCTATTTCTTGAATATTGACCAAGATATTTGCATTTTTTAGTTTTCTACCTTTTGTAAAGCCTGACTTCTACTTAAGCCAGAATTGCAACATAATGTTATATAATGAACCACTTTATTCTGAGATTAAATACCAAATATTGTTTTCAAGAGACCTTTATAATGCGAGATACATGCAAGTTCGTAGTGTATGACGTCATTAATATGATTTTACGTTCTAGTTTCGAAAATGTTTATTTGATCTATACTATACTCGACATTTAACAGTTTCAGTAAACACTAAAGATTATATTTGTTATCGACAGAAATCGGACATGGAATAGAGGAGGTATAGAGGGAGGTGGTATTCGAAAATTCAAAATATTTCCGTTATTATCAGTGGGATCTTAAAATTTTATAGAATCAATCTTGTTAAACTGTTTATGATCTACAATTGTTGCTGTATCTATTTTTTCGTAACTCAAGTACCATCAAATAAATTTGCACAATCTTTGTTAACCAAACTATTTTATTCCCAATAATACTGACTCAAGAATGTTTCAACGCAATTTATAAAAATACTTTTTGAGTACAAGGCTGAATGAATCTGCTGATCAATCGACTGTCCGCCATTATAAATAGCAATGTAATTAATGTTTATCAAAAGTCCAAAATTAGAGGACTTATTAATGTTCATCTCAACAGTCCTATTATGTATTGCATGTATACATGATAGCTAACAATACAAATATCGCGGATAATATTCGGGCTAGAAAAGAATTATATAAAAAATGTAAAAAATTTAATTTGTAACACGATTGGTTATAAATCAAACCAAAAGTAAAAAGCTACGAACTTACTTACGTCACCTAGACCAGGTCGATGGACATTAAAGTAATGGCGGTGAATAGCCTATTTCCAACAAGAGAAATCAACTAAAAACGTTGTAATATTCGTTTGCTCAATGTGATACAATTCTTTGGACTCTGTGAATCGTCGTGAGTGAAAGGAGTTAGAATTACTCCATGTTACAAAATTATTTCACCAACAGGTTTGTGTCTACCATCAATTCATTAAGGGTACCGAATATTATTTTACATGGTTAGCAGTTGTTATTTTTCGAACTAAAGACAAAGATAACTTCCTTTCATTAATTTAATTTAATTTTGAGGGGTTCCAAAATTTAGACTGTGTTTTCACTGTCGTTAATAAAGTATTATGATTTATCAAGTATTTGTTTTTGGAAGTGACTTTTCTTAACAATACTCTAAGGCAATGAATGAAATTCACATTTCTCACATAAACCTCCTCGAGAATGACGTTTAATGATTTGTTTTTTGATAGAGATATGTCTGTTTGTTTAATATAAAAGTGTGTTAAGAGGTTAAGATATATTTTACTTTCTTAAGGATCTGGGCCTCTGACACCACATTTTTAGCAGATTTCCATTAAGAGGCATCAGCTATTGGGGTTTTCTAAATGACTTGAAAATATGTTCAAAAGTCATCGATCCCACCTAATAATAAAGTATGATACTATTATGAGAATAACCCCTTTAGAGGATTTTCCAGAGGGAAGATCTGGGAAAAAGTACTAGTTATATGCCAAGCCAGGGACCAGGCCATTATGTTTAAAACTATCTTTGTCAATTTAAAATTCCTTAGTTGAAGTAGTTACTCACCACTAACGAATTACACCCTCACACCTGGGACTGTAAGTAATTTATTTTTGTCTTTTGCGAAAACAAATAAAGCTATTAGTCATTTCAACTGCACAATTATCATTAGTTATATTTATATTTCTTCCATTTTCTTGTTTTAATAGAACCCGCATTATATAAAAGTAAAATATTATTCGGTGTCTACAAATAAAAAATCAGTGACATTTAACACTACTAACAGTAATGTAAAAAGTACTACTTCCAGAACTAATACTTTATATATCGTGACTGGCTGTGGGATTTTCCTGGCATTTCTTGGCATAAGCTAAACCAGGGGACTAGGTACGCAGGTAGATGTTCTTGCACAATCACATGTATTCAGGAAGCCCTGCTCTCCCATTCCAGGCTGAGGTTTACCCTTGGCCTGTTTTCGCACATTTCCTTTAGAATCCATCCTAAAGTTATTAGCGTTTCCTATAACTCTTCTAAGAACGCTACTCATGCATGAATTAGATATGATATTAAGAATTCGTAGACAAACATCTAAATGAGCGCTGAACTGGAGTCGCAGGTATCTAAACTATTTTGTTAAATATTTTTAAATTAAAGAGAAACGATTTTTTGAATCGTTCGGGACTAAAACTCGAAAATCTACTATGGATTCAATGCATAGACGCTGAGCAACCCGTCGCCTGGTGTGACGATTAGTTCCATCATTTTATTATGGCAGCCTAGTACATTATAACAAGAAATTAAAATTAAACTATTTTATGTATCATGACCCATACATGAGCCAAATTGTGACTAACCAATTATGTTTATGTCCAAGGATCGTTAGACTTAGGAACATACTCGCTAAAAAATTTTATATTCTATCAATATGTCAAAATTCATATTCTTCTTAACGAAAAGCTTAGTCCAAGCGGGATATGAATTTAATTTGGTCTTTTGAACAGGTGATGGTTTAATATTAACTGATCAAACAAAAATCCCGGGCGCTTTCCATATTATGCCTTCTCTAAACCCCCACACTCTGCCGATTTTGAACATGAACGAATTATCTATAGTTTTACACAAACATCTGGTCACCAAGCAGAATTTAATAGTATCGGGAGAATACCTCAATTGAAGTGTATTCCTTTCTGTATATTTATTAAGAGAATCAATTTTAAGTATAATGCATACCTTTAGTCAGCTTATGCAGGCTCAGGGCTACCGAGGGATTGCTTTCTAACAACTCTGGACATGAGGGGAATATTTTCCACTCAAGCTTTTATTGGTATGAACGGACTTTTCCTCAAGATGGTTTTATTGTTGGATGGTCTGGTGAAGAAGGCAACGGAAAACCACTGCATATCGTTGTGACCACCTTAATTCCCTTGTTCGCTCTCGTGAAAACCAGAATTGACTGTTCACAGGAACATTTACCCGGTTTAGTCTGTAGATGCAACAACCATTGGCTAGAGAGGGGGTTTACTTGGAATAATCTAAATTGTAATTCCATGGGAAACCATTTTTTTTTTTATATCAAACCTCAACACAGTTAACTATTGCTTCCGACAGAAGGGGGCAACCACTCTAACTTCTTTGATTCAACAGTAAAATACATGAACACTTCTCTAATAATGTTAAGAAGATTAAATCATCTTTATGTTTTTACAGAAAACGAAATTTATCTGAACCCAATGCCTATTCCTTCAAGCGGAAACATTGAATTGAATGGATTAATTCAATCTTTATATTTAGGCGGGACACCGCTTTTACTTCAACCAGCCATTGGTGGGTAACATCTATTTTAAACTTGAGTGAATTAGTAATCGTTCAATAGCCACTACTTCCTTCATGGATATAAAAGGTGAATTTCCGTACTGTTTCTGTTCCTGGTGAAGGGCATTGTTTCATGAAAATGAAGTGATTGATTAGTTCTTAAATTAATCCAATCATCATATTACCAATGATAGCCATTAAGCTATTTCTACTTCAATCCGTCAAAAACAGTGTCTTGTATGTGTGTGTGCTCACATAGCACGCGAAGGAGACACGAAACCCTTACATCAGCAAGAGAGGCAGAGCGGTGAAGGTAAGTAGAGAGAGTGAAGGAGATGAGGCAATAGAGGATAAGAGGTATTGAAGGGCTGAAAGTAGGTTGTTGATGATATTAATGAGATAATCACCAGCTGAAGTTAGAGGACCGCCATCAGCTCCTTCCTTGAACCTCACCCACTGTCCGCCATTATTGGTAGGCCTCTTGCCTCAATACAACCTCTCATTTCCAGTTTACCGAACCTATCATTAATAACCGATCCATTATTCTTCCTACAGTGCCACTTTCACACTTTAAACTAACAATTGCAAGAAATAGTGATATACTTGTGTTTTGAAAATGAAGAATCATCTACATCTAGATCTTATCATCATCTCAAATTAGATCTCCATGGCTTTAAAGAGCATTGAGGGATATTAAAGCAATATGAAATACATATATATATATATATATATATATATATATATATATATATATATGTTACGTAAAACCCCGAAGTGTGGTAAATGTCAGGACTTACCGGTAAATCCTAGGATTTACCAAGAGCACTGGTTAAAGTCCGAAATCTAGATGAAATTCGAGCTTTTACCGCTTGGCAGTTGGTCAATCCCCGGATTTACCATCTGGCTTGGTAAATGCCCGAAAAACATTAAATAAATGTGAGATTTCGTACTTTTACCAATGCTGTTTTGTAAATGTGCGGATTTCCCAAGGCTCATTGGTAAATGTCTAGTGAAGAGGAGTGGATGGAAACCAATGATACTTTAAAGTGGTCTGAGGGGATTAGGTTTTCGAGGCCATGAAAAACAGAGCCTACCTTGAAGGAATGAATGCTCTCCCTATGAAGTCATGTTTGGAGTCCTCATGAAAATGGTTTTGGCTACCTCGAAACACCCTCGTGATATGACAACCAATCTCGCGTCTGTGGAACAGCTTGAGCAAATTCTTGATGATACTACGGTATCTTTTCCATCTACTTCCCAACAAGATGAGGTTCAAACGTTGGCTCTTGAGAAAGATATGACAAAAACGTAGGAAGTAAAACATCCTGATGGCGGCAAACTTCAGCAAGACAGTGCCAATAATAAGTTATCTGCCACCGAACAGAAGATGTGCTCTAAATTTAAAGACATCCCCCAAGCAGCAAGGGAAGGTCTTGAATCACAGGCCAAGAAAATGAAAAAATACGATGAAAAGAAAATTCCCAGATCCAGAAGATGGCCAGAACGTGACGATTAAAATTCCTGATGTCGACCATTTAAAATCGACCCAAAAAGCATGATTGCAGTGATCGTCAAAAAGAAGATGGTTTCTATCAACTCGGAATATCTTCAGGAAAATTGAATACATTATATTCACGTAATCACTTTACAATTTGCACCGAGAATTTCATGTCTCCTGATGAAGTGCCCGACGAAGAGATAAGTCTTTGCACCGCAGTTCGTCAACAGTCATTGGCTGGTGGCTAGGGTTTCAAAAAATGCAACTGCTTAAAAAAATGTTCAATTAAGAAATGTTTGTGCAAGTTAGCTAATATGAACTGCGATTCAGTGCCACAATTCTCTCCCATGGTGTAACAAATAATAATAAAACTTATTCTAAAATTTTCATTTCAAATAATCATTATTCCAACTTTTACCGACAGACGCTGGGAAATGTTAGAATTTGCCAAAATCTGTTGGTAAAAGTCCGAAAGACGCATCCTGATTGAGATAATTCTAGCTTTTACCGAGCCTCTTGGGAAATCCTAAGATTTACTGGCTAAAGTCCGACTTGAAAGATAAAATCGGACATTTACCAACGCTTCTGGTATTTTCTAAGATTTACCGGTAAATCTTAGGATTTACCACACTCCGGGGTTTTACAGTAACATATATAAAAAATTGTAACCTCTATATGTACATTGATTTATTCGCGAAATTTCACTATAACTTTTCGTTTCACATGTCATAGACACCATAACTGCATTTTGTTTCTTTGGTGTATGTTTGTTTGTTTGTTACCTGTTCGCGCATAAACGGCTGAACCGAATTTTATGAAACTTGGAATGTATATTACTACTAGCCCAACTTAGACTTTAGGCTATACTAATATTCTCTGAGACGAACCGGAGTGGGGGTTATAAGGGAGGCCTGAAAATAAAAATAGCAATATTTCGTTTCCTAATGCATTTTCGGCAATTATGCACATAACAAAAGTTGTTTATTTTGTTATTTGGAGTAACTTTTATTATATACATATTTGTCGTATACCTAAGTATAAATGAGTTATACGCTAAAAACTACTGCGGAAGTCAACAATTTTATTTGGCACAAAAAACTCAATCGAACTAAACCAAACTCGGTATGTGAATTAGCACTAACGCCTTCCTTATAATAAGGCATACTTACACTTCTAGGGACGGGCAGGAGTGGAGGTTATATATTTCGTTTCCTATTGGGGTTTCGGCAAATATGCACGTAACAAAAGTTGTTTATTTTGTTGTTTAGAGAAATTTGCACAACAATTCTTTTCAATATGAACTACCAGGTACCTCACCTGGAAAAATTAATTCAAATTATAATATATTATTATAATATTTTGTCCTTAATAATTTAAATCTATGCATAATGCATAGGAAACGGGAAATATGACAATAATGAGGACAGTAATGTATTACATAAAAAATTAATTTTATTATTAACAAATCCACAGAAACGACGGGTATTAACCCTAAACACTGGGAAGGGTAAATGTCAAAATATTGTGCAAAGTAAAGCCTTGCCCAAAAAATACCATCACCATCCAGCCTCAAATGAATTCCCGGGCGAAGCCGGATATCTGAGCTAGTATATATATATATATATATATATATATATATATATATATATATATACTAGCTCAGATACCCGGCTTCGCCCGGGAATTCATTTGAGAATGAATGGTGATGGTATTTTTTAGCAGGCTTTACATTGCACAATATTTTGACATTTACCCGTCCCAGTGTTTAGGATTGATACCCGTCGTTGCCGGTGATTTGCTAATAATAGAATTATTTGTTCAATAATTCTTCACAGTCTTCGTATTTTTATATTTCCCGTCTCTTATACATGTAAAAATGGTGAATTTTTATTTTAGGCCTCCCTTATAACCCCCCTCCCGTTCGAACCTAAAAATTTTAATATAACTTATAATTATGGAAGAATTAATACTAATTGACATACCGAGCTTTGTTAAGTTCGGTTCAGCCGCTAGTGTCCAATAACATTGTTGGCTCCCGCTAAAGTTTTAACGTATAACTCATTTATACTTAGGTATACGACAAAAGTGTATATAACAAACGTTACTCCAAATAACAAAATAAACAACTTTTGTTATGTTTATATTTGCGGAAAAACCAATAGGAAACGAAATATCGCTATTTTTAATTTCAGGCTTCCCTTATAACCCCCACTCCTGCCCGTCCATAGAAATGTTGGTATGGCTTATTATAATGAAGGCCTCACTGCTAATACACATACCGAGTTTTATTTAGTTCGGTTGAGTCTTTTTTGGCAAATAATATTGTTGACTCCCGCTGTAATTTTTAGCGTATAACGCTTTTAAACTTCGGTATACGACAAAAGTGTATATAACAACAGTTACTCTAAATAACAAAATAAACAACTTTTGTTATGTGCATATTTGCCGAAAAACCAATAGAAAACGAAATATCGCTATTTTTAATTTCAGGCTTCCCTTATAACCCCCACTCCTGTTCGCCTCAGAGAAAATTAATATAGCCTAAAGTCTAAGTTGGGTTAGTAGTAATATACATACCAAGTTTCATAAAATTCGGTTCAGCCGTTTATGCGTGAAAAGGTAACAAACAAACAAACAAACAAACAAACAAACAAACAAACAAACATACACGAAAGAAACAAAATGCAGATATGGTGTCTATGACATGTGAAACGAAAAGTTATCGTGAAATTTCGCGAAAAAAATCAATGTACAGACAGAGGTTACAATTTTATATATATATAGATATATATATAATAAATTATTAATTTTTGTAAACTTTATGCTATTAAGGTAAATCTGGATGAGTTACGTACGGGGTACTCTCTTTTCTAGGGAGCCTGGGACTAAGCGTTGTATTTAATGTGTTCGTCATTTAAATAATTCCTATTGGGCACACAGGAATCGAACCCATTTATCAAGCTCATTAAGATCTACACCTTTAACTCATATGTCTCACATGAACACATTGAACTGTTTATTAACCTAGTCCATCCTGCATAAAGACAAGTTTAATGTTTATACACAAAAACTTATTATCGATAAAGAAACAATGTATTCTTTTGTACTTACCATCAGCAAAGTACATTCAAGTTCAGCGAAACTCCATTTCTTTGTCTGAAAAATAAACGATATACTATTATTACCATAATATATGTTATTATCACCAGTTATTATAATTCTTTCTATTCATATTTTACACTCAACAGTTAAGTTCAATAACTTTAGAAAGAAAGGACATGTATACACTGACCACAATCTATTGAATTAATGAGCAGTTCTTGTTGAAAGTGTTAGTTGATCGATAGAGGCATGCGAAAATATTTAACATCTGAAATTCTTATATTACTAACTGTTCTCGTACATTAATATTTTAAAATTATGGTCTAACTTTAATTAATAAACTAATAAAATAAAAAAGGAATAGATTGAAAGGGATAGAGTTGATTGTTAAAAAAATAGAATGCTGTTATATAGACGATATTGGTGTTACAGGCCTGAATGACTCCGGTAATACTCCCGCTCTAGTCACTGTCGTCAGATGAATGGACCTAATGCCTCACATCGCCAAATGGTGAAAGAATGTTGAAAAAGCTCAGATCCTTGAAGGTTTGTTGCACAGTTGGTAAGTAATGTTAGATTACATCATTTGTTTTGATGCTGCAGCCGTAATGCTGAACTTAAGAAGGACGAAATTATTGATTTACCAAAACAGTCCCTGGCATGTGGTTTTATCACCTCTGGCCCCCTTTCCTTCAACATATCGATTCTTTGGTAGTAAATTTAATAAATTTAACATTTTGCCGTATGCGTGAGACACCTCAGCGATCTCTTTCGCTAATAATGGGGCAATGAGAGACAGTACGAATTTTAGCAGGAGGAGGTTGAGTAGTCGCGTGCGACAGTAACTAGCTCAAGGCAACGGTGTCAATAATTAAGGATGTATTGCAAATCAGTATTTACTAACCTAGGTTCTGGAAGGATGAAGAATAAGACATATTTTATGATTCACAAGGAAGGTCATGTTTGTCTTAAGAAAACATACTCGGAAACTTTATTGATTGCTTGGAATGTAAAATAAACAAACACGTGTTGGAAGAGGACATGTGTAATGGAACGACCGCTTTGTGAAATAATTAAAGAAAGAGGAGTTACCATTATAGAAAAATAATTTTCTACTTTATGAGCTTTAAGATTTCATTCAAAGCTTTAAACTAGATGATATTGGCTTTCTCCTCCATTTTCAGCTTGGAAAAAATAATCTTAGTGAAGAAAAAACCTTGTCTTTGTTATGAACTAAATAATGAAAAACTCAACTGTTAAATTATCTCTTCAAATCATTCATAGCTCGTAATTCTAGTTTTTTGGGTGTTTTTTTTTTTCGATTGTCATTATAGACCTTTATGATCCTTAGCCGCCCCTGAGTAAGACTCAAGAGATTCATGATGAAAGTTTTTACGTAGTGAGTGACATACAACCCCCGTTACCCAACAGGGACATTCTGGTAATTCTGGATATAAATAACTAATTTTTATTTTGCACAATTTTGGTTGTTTCAATTTATTTTTACGATTATTCTATGAAATATGCAAAATCCAATTTCTTTTACCAACTCACATCCGTTGTTCACCAAAAATAACGTGCTGCCAATAGATAATAAATAAACTAGATGAAAAGAAATCAAAACAAAAAAATGATTACCTTACTCACTATGAATATCATAAATGCAGATTTGTTATTGAGATATTCTAGTTCCATTATGTATATTTAAAATCTAAGCCTAAGTAATAACCTCACTGAGTGCTGATTTGTTACTTTTATTTCTTGTTATTTATTAACGTCCACTTTATACTACGAAGTCTAATGGGGATAGTTTATTTACTGCCCTAGACTTCCAGCCAGGAATTCATTATTATATAACGTTAATAGCAATCCATCGAAATAAAACTACTTTTTACTTTGATCACACATGGTGCTCTAAAGCAGTTAAAACCTAAAAAATAAACGGTCATAAATATGTCTCCAGTGAATCCTCAAATAGGAATAGGTTCAGCGTATTGTATTATAAATGATATTTGGATTTGGGAAATGAAAGATCTAAAATAAAAAAGGAACTATTACTTCGACCTCCTTGTGTATTGGTACTCCTTGATTTCAGAAACTAATTATTAAACTCATGTGCATTTCTCGAATGTAAATTAATATTATTGTAAATAAAATTATTTTGAAGTAAACGAAATTTGGTGCTTGTTGAAAAATTTAGAGTTTTATTTATTAATTATTATTAGATAGAGAAATATTATTGGGCACTTAGAAGATAATTTTAGGAGATTTCCCTGAAGGGAACTCAACTATTGAAGTTGTACTTATGACACGATTCCCGAAAAATTTCCTCAATTTTATATATATATATATATATATATCTTTATATATTTAAAATTGTAACCTCTGTCTGTACGTTGATTTTTTTCGCGAAATTTCACGATAACTTTTCGTTTGACACGTCATAGACACCATAACTGCATTTTGTTTCTTTCGTGTATGTTTGTTTGTTTGTTACCTTTTCACGCATAAACGGCTGAACCGAATTTTATGAAACTTGGTATGTATATTACTACTAGCCCAACTTAGACTTTAGGCTATACTAATATTCTCTGAGACAAACAGAAGTGGGGGTTGTAAGGGTGGCCTGAAATTAAAAATAGCGATATTTCGTTTCCTATTGGTTTTTCGGCAAATATACACATAACAAAAGTTATTTATTTTATTATTTAGAGTAACTTTTGTTATATACACATTCGTCGTATACCTAAATATAAATGAGTTATACGCTAAAAATTATATCGGGCGTCAACAATTTTATTTGGCACAAAAGAATCAACCGAACTAAATGAAACTCGGTACGTGTATTAGGACTAAAGCCTTCATTATAACAAGGCATACCAACATTTCTAGGGACGGAGTGGGGGTTGTAAGGGAGGCCAGAAATTAAATATAGCGGTATTTCGTTTCCTATTGGTTTTTTGGCAAATTTAAACATAACAAAAGTTGTTTATTGTGTAATTTAGAGTAACTTTGCTATATTCATTTTTGTCTTTTAACAAAGAATAATCGAGATATACACTATAAGCTAAAGCTGGAGTCAACTATTTCATTGGGCGCTAACGATTAAACTGAACTTAAAAAAACTTGGCATGTCAATTAGCATTAATTCTTCCATGATTATTAGCTATATTAAAATTTTTAGGTTAGAACGGGAGTGGGGGTTATAAGGGAGGCCTGAAATAAAAATTCGCGATATTTAGTTGTCTATTTGATTTTCGCCAAACATTCACATAACAAAAGTTGTTTAATATGATATTTAGATTAACTTTTGTTTTATACATTTCTCCAGGAACAATGTGTGGAGAAAGTAATTTGCGTAGAAATATTATATTATAGAAAAATTAATTCAATCTATTTTAATATTTTGTCCTTAATAACTAAAATCTATGCATAATGCACAGGAGACGGGAAATATGACAATTTGGAGGACAGTAAAGACTTACATAAAAAATTAATTTTCTTATTAACAAATGCCAACAACGGGTGTTAACCCTAAACACTGGGACGGGTAAATGTCAAAATATTGTGCAGAAATATTTGAATTTTAGGGTTCCCTAACCTCCTTTGTAAGTGAAGCTAGTTTTTTCTCATATTTACAGATTGATAATTTGTCACTTTCGTTATCTTTCTCAAAAATAAAAAAGGACTCAGGTTAGCCAAGTAAGTAAAATCTTTAGTCTTTATCTCTCTTGGTAAAACTGGAGTTATGATTTTCATTCTCACTTGGGCAATAAGACTTTACTGAGTGAAGAACTTATTAAATAAAATATTTCCCCATCCTGGTTAAAGAAGGGGGAGAGGGGGAGGGAGTAACCTATGGGTACCCGTACCAATAACTTTAGTAGTATGAAGTGTGCGTTAATAAATAGCAAACAAAATAAAATAAAGTAAGAGAATTGGCCTGAGATTTGACAGGCAATTTATAAAGTCCCCTGGGTATATTTCATCCTGAATGAAGCCTATAAAATGAGTCGTAATGAAGGTTGATTAGTGAATTCGGTTGCATACGTGCCCTGGCGGTAAGTCATGAAAGGTCAACTCTGTTGCGGCTTACTTGATCCCAATCATCGCCGTCCTATGACCCAGTTCGTATCCACCGTCTCAGGCCACATTACTTTCAATCTTTAATAATATAATTATATGAGATTTATTTGAAAAAGTGTATAATTTTGTAGTAAGTTACTATAATGTCGTCCGCGTAGGACGACGGTTCGAATATCAGTACCAGCTCACTTTTTTGATACATGATTGACGGGTTTCATTGTTTGTCTACTATCATAGAACCCTTACACTATCGCGAGATAATTAAGGAGAACTTGAAAAAAAAATTAATGAAGTTTGGCAAAGATTGCTGCAAACGTAGTGAATTAGGAAGATGACAAGCCCTACGTCTAATGTCATGCCAAAGAGTTGAGAGAAATAGAGAGTGGGACGGAAGGCGGAAATGTTTCTAGGGCAAGATGGATATCGATATCTCATAAAACAAACAGCTTTAGAAAAATGTCGAAATTATTGATATATTAATAGCTGAAAGAAAGCTAATCACAAGTAACCCATATGTGTCAATCTCCCTCATACCCTTCTTATGTAAAATGCTGTAGCGTCTAACATCAGCTCCACTAAAAGCAAAATTGGAACTTGTCAGTCATAAAATCAAATAGATAAATCAAAAGACAGATCTACAATTCTGCATACAGAGATCGTAAGATATATATTTGGCTGAAAGTTATACATCCGTTTACCAAAGGCTACACATCATCAGTTAACAGGGTTTGTTCAAAAGGATCTGTACTAAGTCCTTTACCATGGAAGATAATTATGAATCCACTCCTGATCTATTTTGATGAGGAAGGATAAAAAACCCTTCCCATATGTAGATGATTTGGTAGTCATTTTCGAAGCAAATTCCTGAAACGAAATAGAAATCTCTACAAAACTCTAGACGAACTTTATATTGGAATGGTATAAATTTAATTAGCTACCCATAAACAATTAGCATCGAAATGTATATTTCTAAAAGGAAAACTGAATCCCCACCCCCTTCATATAAATATTTGACATGAAACCATCAAAAACAATAGCAAAAATCATTTATCTTGCTATGCAAATGGTGATCATTTGAATTATGTTGAATATTTTAATTCAAAACCTACAAAGTAAAATAATACAAATATGTAAGAATAAAAACCATGCTGGAACTCTTGGGGTTCAACTTTAGATACCATGCAATACTTTATAAATCCGTGAACGTCCCGTATCGTTTCATATCCGTGTGCAGTCTGTGTAAACAACTGGAATTTACGGAAAGGATTTTTCTGATAAAATCACAAATGAGAACATTATTTCTCACGACTGAAGAAAGGTATCAACAGTAGCTCTGCAAGCTGATATTACCAATAGGCCTTGAACTGGAACTGCGTGAAGAAAAATTCAATTTACAAAATTAACTCTCTGCAACTCCAGTTTCCCGTGCAAAGGAAAATTGCACACTAAATGTAATTAGAGCCATGAGAAAAGGTACTTAGTAAGAATGGCAAACGGTTCACACAGTTGTTCACGCGGGGTAGGATAACAATATATATATATATATATATATATATATATATATATATATATATATAGAGTCATGTATTTAAACAGGTATAATGAGGTGTTTTACTCATGAAGTATTTTTGTTATTAAAATAACAGCGACAATTTTACCTATAAGTGGAATTAAACATTAAATTTGAAAAATACTTCATAAACCATTATATAACATAGATATTTAACTTATGTATTATACAGCTTAAGGAAGAATATCTAATAAAAATTCCTGCACAATTTATAATAAAAACAAATATAATTTTAAACATATCGTCTGCCCCGAAATTATAATTAAATTAAATGACTGCCTTTAATAAAAAGTTTTTACGACCTAAAATGTGTTTCGTATTATTCTCGAGTTATTCTTTTATGCTTAACCATTCTATATACGCTTCTATAGGCTTAATAGGATTTTTAAAATCGAGGTATCTTCTTTATATTATTGTCGAAAATACGTATACTAAGCATAGCTGTACGTAGAATCAATCATCCGCATATCACTACCACATTTCTACTTTTCCCACTCAATTGCGCTACTGATTTTACTGTATTTTTATATTGTTATATCTATTATGAAAACGAATATTGTTAAAACGGTAATACATATAAAAAAAAAGTGGCAAAAGATACTTTTATGGGTTTTAATGCACTTTAAAACTGTGCAATCAAACATTTTCTAAATGTCATATTTTTCCAAAATGTTCCATCCCCTGTGTTTTAAATGTTTTAGATTTGATTTATAATGAATCATATAGCGTATTTAAAGAAGAATTCAACCTTATATGATAATGTCCGATCATATCTTTTAAACGTAAGCTAAAAATACCTTATATTGTATATATTGATGATAATTTATAGCTGTCTCCATGAGATTGCGAAGAAGAGACTGTCGCCCAAAGTATCGAGTCATGAAGTATTGATGAGATAGCGATCTACATTAAAGGAAGTTTTATATATTTATATATATATATATATATATATATATATATATATATATATATATATATATATATGTGTGTTTTTTCAGAAGAGTATTCTTATTATTTCTTTCATTTTCGCAAAATGTTATTTATATTTTATTGATGAAATATTCTATAATTTATTTAGCGTGAAAAACCTTGTATAGAGGAACTTATTCGATTCTATTTTTCGGCAATTATCCTATAGTTATGAATATAACCTCATACGAGACGAGCATACTCGTACACCAGAAGGAGTCTCGTACATAAATGAATAATGAGTGTGGCCCTGTTTGCCGGGCAATCTTATTAAAGTAGAAAACTTTTCAACATAGCAATAAAGCAAGTGTTTTATATGCTTAGTTACATCATTCTATTTTCACCATTTTTTTCAATTGTATATAGATATTTTCTCTAATATTTTTTTAAAAGGTTTTTAATATACATTAGAAAAAAATAATCTTAATCTATACTAAAAGTAAATATTTAATCTATATTAAACGTAATTATGTTTAATTATTACTTATGTAGAATGGACTCATTCCTTCATAGCGAAAGAAAAATTGTCTGCGTTGTTAATAAAATAAAAACGAATTAACAAAAAATCGAGAAATATTTAATAGTGTTCTAATAATATTTAAACGCATGATAGAGAAAAACTGATGGCGGGACTGAGAAATTGAAGCAGAAATTCCGTTCACACCGACCAGTACAAGAATCACGCCACCGGAGTCCACTTTCAACAAGGCCTTGTATCTCTTTGGTCACGCAAGCTACATTCTTTTTATCACTTTTAATACCAATTTTTTCACCAGACGCCTATAAATGTCCGTCAGAGCCTTATTCTGTGATTTAAAAAAAAATACATATTTGAGCCCAAGGCCTAATATAAGTAAATAATTTTCTAGTCAATTCTGTCCAAAAATATCCATGATCTTCGTTTAGGTCAGGATTCTTGCCCAAACAGGACGTATGGCCCAGCAAAGATAGACTTTTATTAGTCGCAGATAGAGTTTATCCCACCCCGAAGTAAAGGTGAACAAAGTTTAATAATATAATGTGCATTCGAAAATTTAATTATTAAATTTAATTAAAAGGTTATACTACCGGTTTGTAGCTGTATTTACATTTTTTGTAGAAGATTTCCCCTAAGGGAAATTAGTTATTGAGGTAGTACTCATGACGTGATTTTCGAAAAATGTATTCAAATGTCCATCGATCCTACCTAGGAGATGACGAAATAAAAGTCCGTCACGCAGGGATTGCGTTAACTAAGCAGATTTCCCGAGTGCGCCACGATTTTGCATTTATCTCAAAACGTAATAGTTCAATGAGAACAATATTTGGTATTTAAGCTTCAAATAAAGTGCTTCATAACATAATAGAATATTGAAAATATGAGATGAGTAGGAGTGGGGCTTTACTGAAGACCGAAAACTAAAAAATGCAAATATCTCAGTAAATAATCAAGATAGTGAAAAAACAACATTTATAGAACATTAGATTTGAAATAAGATTGGTTCTGTGCAATTTTTCGATCCGACGCATCATAACGGAGATATTATGAATTTTCGAAATTCTCCCGATTTAAACCCGCCTCCCCCTGGTCAGATGTTAGCCACTAACGAACTTGATCTTTCTTTTTCTATAAAACGATTACATATTAAGTTTGGTAACGATAAGACAAAAATTGCGACCGCTAGAGCGGTAACAGACAAATATATATATATATATATATATATATATATATATATATATATATATATATATATATATATATATATAGAGAGAGAGAGAGAGAGAGAGAGAGAGAGAGAGAGAGAAAGAGAGAAAGTGTGTGTAGAATGTAGAGAGATAATAGTAGGACCGAGCTAATATAGATAAAGATATATATATATATAAAGTCTGTCACGCACGTGCTGCGTAAACTAAGCAGATTTCCCACGTGAAGTTTTACAATAGAGAAATTTTACGAGAGACGAGCAGTTAAGGAAACGCCCGAACTAGCTTTTGGCTGGTAAGTCACCCGTCGGTTATATATAGATAGATAGATAGATACAACCAAACTAAGACGAAATACGAAAAAAAGAAAAAGAAAAGAAAACAAGCAGGGGCTGGGTGAACTAAGCAGATTTCCCACGTGAAGTTTTACTCTCATCCGTTATCCGCCCCTATTTCATAAAAATGCAAATATCTTGTTTAATATTCAAGATAGAGAATAAATGTATATAACAATATTTATAGTAAATTTAATTTGCAATAAGATTGATTCTATACGATTTTTCGATCCAACGTATATTAACGGATATATTTCGAATTTTAGAAAATCCTCCCCTCTAAACTCCCCCTCCCACTGGTCCGATTTCAGCCATTAACGAACTGTTTAACGAACGATCAAACAAAAATTGCGACCGCGAGAGCGGTAACAGACAAATATATATATATATATATATATATATATATATATATATATAAAATTTTGAACGGACATTTTCGTCATCTCCTGGGTAGGATCGATGGACATTTGAAGAAATTTTTCGGAACTCGCGTCATGAGTACGACCTCAATAGCTGATTTCCCTTAAGGGCCATCTGCTAAAATGTAAAATAAGCAGTTGTACTACAACAATATAATCAAAATAAAATAAAAAATAATGAATACGAATTTTAAAATTTTATATATGAAACTAAAAAGTCCGTCACGCAGGGGCTGCGTAAACTAAGCAGATTTCCTATGTGAAGTTTACCATTAGAGAAATCTGCATGCTGGTAACACAACACCAACGTAAGTAAATACAAACGGTAATGAGAAATCTTTCAGTTAATTTTAATAAACTCCCAACTGAAACGGCTTCTGAATTGTAAGAGTAATTTATATTTTAATAACTCAAATTTTAGTAGTCCAAGAACTAAAGAAGGGGGGGGGGCGGATGAACAGAACGTATTTGCATAAATCTCACTAAGTAACGACGGTTAGGTAAGGTTAGAAACTACAGGTTAGGTTAGAAGCTTCCGCCAGAGCCAACTTACGAAAACGGCCGAACTAACCCGACCACAGACTTCATAAAAATGCAAATATCTCGGTTAATATTCAAGATAGAGAATAAGTGTATATAACAATATTTATAGTAAATTTAATTTGCAATAAGATTGGTTCTATACAATTTTTCGATCCGATGCATAATAACGGAGATATTTCGAATTTTTGAAATTCCCCCCTCTAAACCCCCCCTCTCTCTTGTCCGATTTTAGCCATTAACGAACTTGATCTGTCTTTTTACATAAAACGGTTAAATATCGAGTTTCGTAACGATAAAAAAAAAATTGCGACCGCTAGAGCGTTAACAGACATATATATATAAATATATATATATATATATATATATATATATATATATATAGATAGATAGATAGATAGATAGATAGATAGATAGATAGATAGATAGATATAGATATATATATATAATTTTGAACGGACCTCATTTCGTCATCTCCTGGGTAGGATCGATGGACATTTGAAGAAAATTTTCGAAACTCGCGTCATGAGTACGACCTCAATAGCAGATTTCCCTTAAGGGAAATCTGCTAAAAGAAAGTTTGCATTAAAAAATTTTGCAGAAATAAAAATGTAAAACTTAAATTAATAATAAATCACTTGTTCAGATTTTTGTATAGAGTTGTATAGTCTTTACATGTTCGAGAACAGTATCTATGTATAGGCCTCCCATAGTAGTCAGTAGTTCGTGTAAATTGTATGGTATCTGTCACAATGATTTTGGAATTATAATTCAAAAACATGCATTTTTAAAAAAATGCTCACTGATGACGCTTAATTAATATATATATATATATATATATATATATATATATATATATATATATATATATATATATATATATATATATATGGGGTCATCAATGAAAAGATTCTAAGACGGAGACATTAAGTCCCTCCACCCCTCAGCCTCAGTTAGAAGTTAAGACAAATTTTAAGGAAGTGGTTATTAGTAACTATTAAAATTTGCAATATACTATTGAATTTCATGAGTTAAAGTCAACTCGTTAAAGATATGAGGACAGCGAGACATACGGACAATCAGAATGTAAAGCTATAGTAAGCCTTCTCATTGATGGAACCTTATAGATATAAATAGGTAATGGTTTGTCTGGCCAGTAGATAAGATTCTTGATTAACGACTTAGAGAGAGGTTATTGGGTCAGAGTTAAGGTTGTGTAAAGCTCTGTTAGATAATACGGAAGGTCGTCCTATAGTGAAAGTGTCCAGCATTAATATTTACGTACTCCACTCCCTTCGCTCGAAGCCTGCCGAGTCCTCTCATACAACACGTCCTAGGAGGACCCTACCTTTGCCTTTGAGTGTGTTTCCCACGGGAAATCGTTTTGTAAAATTATAACAGTTTGAAAAATAGGATTGTCACACTAACTCGAGAAGCGACGATAATCAGAAAGTATTGTAGCTCATCTCTCCTCCAATATAAATAACATGTGATCTTCATTTTAGCAGATTTCCTCTAAGGAAAGTCAGCTGCTGCGCCATGAGTACGACTACTCATGACGCAATTTTCGAAAAGATTCCTGAAATATCCATCGATCCTACCCAGGAGATGACGAAAATGAGGTCCGTTTAAAACTATACAAATATGTATGTCTGTTTACGCGGTCGTAATTTTTGTTTGATCGTAACCAAACTCGATATTTAAACGTTTTATGTAAACCAAAAATCGAGTTCATTAATTCAGGGAGGTTTGAATTTTCGAAAGAGGTGGAATTTCGAAAATCCTAAATATCTTCGTTAATATTCGTCGTATCGTGAAATTGTATAGAACCAATATTATTGCAAATATATTGTTCTATAAATTTTGTCATGTATGTTCTTCACTACCTTGACTACTAACCGAGATATTTGCATTGTTTAGTTTGCTGCCATGAGTAAACCCCGACTCCTACTCATGTCATATTAACAAAAAGCTGTTATATTATGAAGCACTTTATTTGAAGTCTAAATACCAAATATTGTTCTCATGGAACTTTTACTTTTTGGAATAAATGGAAATACGTGGCGCACGTGGGAAATCTGCTTAGTTAACGCAGGCACTGCTTGACGGACATTTTTTTTTGTAATGAGAGGTTTTACACCTTTCTCTGTAGATAGTACTTTATACAAGACAAAAGATAGGAGTATGTTAGGTCGGCATAGATGAAGGAATATGGGAAGATTTATTTAAGTAGAAATATTTCTATTTTTGGAAATTATGTTATCTTGGAATTCTACTTGATGATCAAGGTAAACCTAGTTTCATGAATCCGATTCTCATGTAGGCAATAGGAATTTATTCAGTAGCGAGTACCATCCTTGCTAGACACGAGTGGTGATCTGTAGATAACCCGTCCCGAGATAAGCTCCAGTATCATAAAGTGGAGTAACCTCTTTTCGGACTCCTTTTTGTTGGATGTATGTAGTTCTTGCTTAGCGTAGTAGTGAATCTTTCTCTGACTTTTCTCAGATCATTAGGTTCCGGATTGTAAGGCAGGCACTGCATTCATTCATTGCTGGAGTGAAACAGAAATATTTGTGATGTGATATTTTTTTTTAAAAGAACGAAATAGTGACATGGACCAAGAATAATAAAGCCATTCCTATTGTTCATTGGTTGACAAAAGATGATTGGATTAAAGGCGTGTTGTAAATGTTTCAAACTCAGCGAAAAGCTATTTCCGACTGCTGAAGGTCCACCTTTTGACGGTGACGTCACCACTAACCTTTCCCTCACTTACTCATTCCCTTGCTTACTTGTTTACTCAAGGAGAAAGAGAAACTTGTGACATCTACTAGTGTAAGAAATGAGACATTTTACCATTTCAATTAAAGGAAGAAAATTATATAGGTGTTTTTTTAAAAAATGCTACCCAAGATGAATGCATTGAACAAAAAGTTGTACTAACTTTTAAAAAAACCATCTTCTATTTCAAGTGTTATAACTGTAAGTAAAAGAAAAACTTCCGTCGCGCAGTGGCTGCGTAAACTAAGCAGATTTCATTCGTGAAGTTTAACAATAGATAAATCTAAATAATCCTAACACAATAGTAATGTCAATATCAATTGAAAACAAACGATAATGAGACACCTCCCGACAGGAAGCGTCTGAAACGTAAAGAAACAGGCGTGCCAACTTCTCACCGGAAAGAAAAACAATTACTGAAATATAACATATTAAGTATTTGATAAGTATTTACTATATCTAGTACTGTAATTTATAATGAATCAGAATAATTTTTATCTGAATCAATCAAATTTTAGTAGTCCAAGAACTTAAGATGGGGGGGGGATCACCAGAAAATAATTGCATGAATCTCATATAATAAAGATCTCTTGAAAACAATATTCCGTATTTAAGCTTCAAATAATTTGGTTTATTACACAACAGAGTATTGTTTATGTAACATGAGTAGAAGTGGGGTTAGCTGTAGGCTGAAAACTGAAAAATGCAAATATCCCGGTTAATATTCAAGATAGAGAATAAATGTATATAACCATATTTATAGTACATTACATTTGCAATAAAATGTGTTCTATGCAATTTTTCGATCCGACGTATAGCAAAAGAGATATTTTGAACTTTCGAAAATCTTCCCCACTAAACCCCCACTCCTCCCACTGGTCCAATTTCAGCCATTAACTAACTTGGAATTTCTTTTTACATAAAACGATTAAATATCGAGTAAAATCGCGTCATGAGTACGACCTCAATAGCTCATTTCCCTTAAGAGAAATCTGCTAAAATGAAGGCCTAAAACGTATAAGCCACAGTTGCCGAAGTGGTTTATTTTAATAATTAAGACATCAGTTAAATGTGAGCAGGTTAGCCATACTAGGAGTTGAGGAATTTATTTAGTGATTGTACAATATTTTGAATTCAAATGTCCGCCCGTCAGACCCCTGCCCGTATTTCATTCTTCATAGTCTCACTTTCATGTTATCGCTTTTACTATGATTTTTTCCCCAGGTTTTTCGTCTATTCATTATTCTCCCATAATTGTTTTGTCAATTCTTTTAAATTACCCTATTACTATACGACCTATAGTGAGTATCTCTCTCTCTCTCTCTCTCTCTCTCTCTCTCTCTCTCTCTCTCTCTCTCTCTCTCTCTCTCTCTCTCTCTCTCTCTCTCTCTCTCTCTCTCTCTCTCTCTCTCTCTCTCTCTCTCTCTCTCTCTCTCTCTCTCTCTCTCTCTCTCTCTCTCTCTCTCTCTAGAGAAAAACCTTAGTCTGACAAGAAAGAGTGGTAGCCTGTAGATAACATAGCATTAAGTGGACGATAATAAATGAAAAAAGATTTGTCTACGATCCATCCATATTTAATTTAATGTTGAGGTAAGAAGAATTTCGCAGACGTGAATATAAGCATTAACCGTCCACAACAACTTATAAATCGTTCGTACATTAAATGAGTTTAACAACCTTTACAATATCTTTGCTTTCATTATAAATAAATAAATGGACCAACTTAATGATGACAAGAGGCTCAAATGAAATAATTCAAGGCATTCGAAGGAATAGCTCATTTAAAATAAATATAATTATATAAAATAATCTATATATATATATATATATATATATATTAAAATATAATTAATAAACGGAACGGACCTCATTTTCGTCATTATATATGTCGATATATATATATATATATATATATATATATATATATATATATCTTTATAAAATAATCTTAATTAACATCTCTTTCGTTGATCTCAATTTGTTTGTTTCTTTAAACAACAAATTTTTATATTAAACTAACATTTCAATTAAAAATAGCGATATTTCGTTTCATTGCTTTTTGGTTTCTATTTATAAACAAAAGTTGTTTATTTTGAAATTTAATATATTATACACATTTGCCGTATACGGAAGTATAAATGAGTTATACGCTAAAAACTATAGCGGGAGTCCACAATTTTATTTGGCACAAAAGACTCAACCGAACTAAACCAAACTCGCTATGTGAATTAGTACTAAAGATTTCCTTATAATAAGTCATACTAACATTTCTAGGGACGGGCAGGAGGGGGGGGGTTATAAGGGAGGCCTGAAATTAATAATAATGATTTCCTATTGGGGTTTTGGCAAATATGCACGTAAGAAAAGTATTTTGTTATTTAGAGAAATTTGCTCAACACTTCTTTTCAATATGAACTACCAGGTACCTCACCTGAAAAAATTAATTTAAATGTATGTCAATATTTTCTCCTTAATAATTCAAATCTATGCATAATGCACAGGAGACGAGAAATATGACAATATGCAGGACAGTGAAGTCATACATAAAAAAATAATTTTATTATTAACAAATGCTAACAACGGGTATTAACCCTAAACACTGAACAGGTAAATGTCAAAATATTGTGCAAAGTAAAGCCTTGCCAAAAATATACCATCACCATCCAGCCTCAAATGAATTCCCGAGCGAAGCCGGGTATCTGAGCTAGTATTTATATATATATATATATATATATATATATATATATATAAGATAAGATAGAGATTAGATAGATAGATAGATAGATAGATAGATAGATAGATAGATAGATAGATAGATAGATAGATAGATAGATAGATAGATAGATAGATACAGAGAGAGTGTGTGTGTGAGAGAGAGAGAGAGAGAGAGAGAGAGTGAGAGAGAGAGAGTGAGAGAGTGATAGAGGGAGCTTTAACGTAATTTGTCTGTTAACGCTCTAGCGATCATAATTTTTGTTTGATCGTTACCAAATTACCAATCTTGATATTTAATCGTTTTATGCAAAAATCTAGATAATAGATCGTTAATGCTTGAAATAGGACAGGTGGGCGGGGAGAATTTCGAAAATACAAAATATCTCCGTTATTAGGCGTCGGATCGAAATATTGTATAAAGCCAATCTTATTGGAAATGGATTGTTCTATAAATGTTATGTACGGTTTTTCATTATCTTTAATATTAACAGAGGTAACGGATTTTTTTAAGGTTTTGGCCTGCAGTAAAACCCCACTCCTACTAATGTCGCATAAACAATAATCTTTTATACTATGAAGCGCTTTATTTGAAGCCTAAATAACAAATATTCCTCTCATTGAACTTTTACACCTTGAGATAAATGAATGCATTTACGTGATGTATGTGAGAAATCTGCTTAGTTAACGCAGCCACTGCGTGACGGACTGTCAATGGTAATCAGGAATTAATCAAATCCCATTATTTAGCGTGACTAGAGAAAGTCATTCATTATTTAGTTACAGTATTACTTTATATTTTTACAGTATGTACGCTCTTTACATTTCGCATTGGAAACTGACTCAGATGAGCTACACCATTAAATTTATCAAAGTTTCTGGTATATGTTTATGTTTTTTATGTATTTGAGTATACGTGCTATGTATTGTTTGCCACCTGTCACTAACTCTGTTATGTAGTACAGTCCTGTTCTACTCTGTTCTTTCTTTAAAAAGCAAAAATCTTTCGCCCTTTCAAAAAGAATTTAACTAATCTACAAAAATATCAAATATTTATAAAATTTACATGTACACAAATGTAGGATAAAATTAAACTTTAGGGCAAACTGAATGTTTTTCAACCATTAAATAGTAAACATTCATTTCTTTATTTCAATTATCTTTTTAAATAGCCTACCCATATTTATTAAAGTAAAATCTCCAAATCATTCCTCTGCGATCTACTTATAAGTAACTTAACTCTGTTCTACTGTTTCTTTAAATTAAAATGGAATTTTTTCCCTTCTGAAACATGATCTGTTGTTCCTGATATTTTTAATATCTATTTTTCTAACAAAGAACATCATATATAAAAATGTAGGCCAAAAATAATTTAGTCATAAATTAAATATTTACATATTGCAGAAAAAAGTTCCGACACTATCAAAGTAAAGAACAAATGGGTTTCTAACGAGAGAAAAAATGTAAAAAATATAATACAATATGTTTCCATGAACGATCAATTGTTTACACTATCAGATCGACGTATAATGCACCATAAACTACTTTGTAATACCTGGCAACAATTCTTCCTATGAAAATCAATGAAACTGGTCTCTTTGGGCATTATATTTGGAGGCTCAATTAGCTAAATTAAAACCTTAACCTGAATCAATAATATATCCTAGGGGCTCAATTTCTACAAGGATTAATTAATACTTAATAGAGTTCAGCTCAGATATGTTATAACCCGTTTAAAACCAGCCGCAATGGCTGCTATTTGAAAGTATTCAGATAAACATTTATTAAACGTTTTCCTTGATCAAAAGAGCTAGCAGGAATACAGAAAGTAAGTCCAAGACTCGTGACGTTAAGAAAGATGCCAACTAGATTGCAGGTCAAGTAAAAGAGAAGGCTCATCTGTATTCTGACTGGGTAGAGAGCAGCCGTATCTTCCTGGACAGGGACCTTCCCGTCCCAGCAAGGCTCAACTGCCAAAATCGAAACAAAGCTCCATTCATCAGCTGACTGGCAACTTTAATGAACCTTAATAGCATTGTAAACAGTTTGTTTCCGCTGGCAAAGACTGAGAAACACTTATAAAGCTTAATCAAATTTGCCGAATAATAATATATTCAATATTCTATTACACACTACGCAAAATGATCATCAAAATGATGTAGTAATTCAGTTTAAAATGGAAAAAGAATAATCAAAAAGGCCACAATCTCTAAAAGTGATGCAGAATAATAATCCAAATGGAACACGCCTTGAAGTTTATGAAGTTAACTCACAGAAATAGATTAATATATAATTGTTTCTCGTAAAACTATAGACATTCATTGGGCTAGATATGAGGGATATGAAAAGAATAAAAGCGAATATGTCTACGTTAGTATGCTTAAAAAAAACTGTTAAATAATCTTAATTCAACAACTTATTTATTGCAATTGTTGTTGCACGCCAGGTTCTAACACAATTAACTAACTATTATGCTACTGGAAAAGTACGCCCAACAAAAAGAAGTGACTATTCCATCTCGAATCCTTATTGGGAGTTCTAAATTAAATCGCTTTATGCTACTGGAGCTTATCGGGAAGAGTTATCAACATAACACCACTCGTTTCTAGCATCTTTGGTGCTCAGGATTTTAGCAGATTTCCCTTGAGGGAAATCAGCTATTGAGGTCGTACTCATGACGGGATTTTCGAAAATTTTCTTCAAATGTCCATCGATCCTACCCAGGAGATGACGAAAATGAGGTCCGTTCAAAATTATAAATCATTGTATATATATATATATATATATATATATATATATATATAGATATATACGTTTAAATATCGAGTTTGGTAACGATCAAATAAAAATATACATATATATATATATGTCTGTTAACGCTCTAATGGTCGCAATTTTTATTTGATCGTTACCAAACTCGATATTTAAACGTTTTATGCAAAAAGAGAAATCACGTTCGTTAATGGCTGAAATCGGACCAGTAGGAGGGGAGGGGGGTTTAGAGGGGGGATTTTCGAAAATTTGAAATATCTCCGTTACCATACGTCGGATCAAAAAATTGTATATAACCAATCTTATTGAAAATTAAATTTACTATAAATATTGTTCTATACATTTATACTCTAACTTGAATACTAGCCGGGATATTTGTATTTTTATTAATTGTGAGCCGATAACGCATGGCTGAATTTCCCACCAAAAGCTAGTTCGGCCATTTGCCGTAACTGTCCGGCTCTCGTATGGAGATTTCTCTATTGTATAACTACAGGTGGGAAATCTGCTTAGTTTACGCAGCCCCTGCGTGAAGGAATTTTATGTAGTGAGTTCACCACTGAATAAATTCCTATTACCCACATAGGAATCGAATTCTTGACTCTAGGTTTACATTGTTTATTAAGAAGAATGCCTACTCTCATAGCTCGCATAGCTAACCTAAGCTGCGAAAACAAATATACATTTCTGCTTAAATAAATCTTCCCACCTTCCTCCTTTAATCCCGACCAAACAGACTCATATATTTTAAGAAAGGTTTTTTATTACCACGTTAGTGAAGAAAATTCTATTTCAAGAAATATAGTTTCATCTACTACTAATGGGTTGATATTAGAGCGGAATAAGTAATGTAGTATTAAGAAAGCTATTTGTTTATGTTTTTCAGCCTTTAAATTTTAAATATTGTTTTCACATGGTATTTAAAAATGGAGTGGTGTTTCGTATTCCAAGTTAGAATTCTAGAGTACACTTGTAGCCGGATCAGCTGCACTTTCCAAATCAATTTGAAAAATACTGAGGATCATTTTCTACTCACAAAAAATACTAAAGATATTCGTGAACTCGTAAAATGGCGAGAGAAAGAAATTTAATTTTGCTCAGGTTCGTCAAGAATTAATAAAATTACGAATTATTAATTGAATTACGAGTAAAACTGTATATTCACTTTGGGTCTTGGGATTTTCCTCATGGAAAAAGGGGATTTATTTAGTAACGGACTCACTGCATAAAACCCACTAACATTAGTAACCTTTAGATAACTCAGATCAAGAGAATTGCGAATGAGTCAGCAGTGCCTGACGAGTTGCCTAAATATGAACTGAAGTGAGTCCAACCATATTTCAAAATTACCCTCTAGGAAAGAGGGCAGCTTAGCCTTGGCTTTCTTAAATCTCAACAATTTTCCATGCCTATTCCGCTTAATATAGGATGTCAAGTTTGACCTGTCATGCTTCCACTATTTCCAAGGTTAATCAAATTCGCGCTTCAAACCTAGTTGTGTAACGTGCGTTTGCTTAATGCTAGCCTGCAACTTCATTGTTAGCTTCGCTAAGGAGTGCGATACAGGAAGAGCAAGTCAACTGTCAGTAAAGAGATCTCGTCCATTTACTTGTGGAAAAAATAATTTCCTTTGAAGTAAAATAACCTCCAGTTTATTTTCTTCTGATATTATTCCGGTTTAACTTTATTAATTCCAATTTATCTGTGTCGCTTTTTAGTATTCATTATTTTAGTCTCGGTTTTAATTATCTAAAGCGTAGGCGCCCTTTACAGGTTAGAAAAGAGAAGTAACCTGTAGATACCCCGTCACGTCAAAGCACCACTGAGCGGACTTCAACCATAGTAGCTGTTTTCCCATAGGGGACCTGAGGAGGGACCTGCAATATTTGCGTAAAAATAATTATCTTCAATCTCCTCATTACCAACTTAAATTTCATTTCTTGTGTACAAATGATGAAACAGCGGCAGAAATAGAGGATATACTCTGACATTAATCATCTGAGTGTCAACCTTTGCCAAACTAATCATTCCATTTTAGGGGATGGGAATTGATTGGTTTAGGCTTACGTTGCGTGCCGGTCTTTATGCGAGTTCCCCTGGCGGAAATCAGCCACTGAAGTTTTCCAAACATTTCTTCAAATGCCCTTCGATCCTTCATGCAGATAAAAAAGTTGCTCTATTCATGCATATATATATATATATATATAATATAATATATATAGCTGTGCATGCGACATATATTCTTATTTGGGAAGGAAAGTTTATTATCCTTGAAACTCGGAATCAAAATTTTCTATTAAATTTGTAGAACTAAGATACCTTCGAAATCGCTAGGGGAAGGAATAGAAAATACAATTTTTCTCTGTACGTAAAAACAATTTTGTATAGGCATTTTTTTTTTGTTTATCATGAAGTACGCTAAAAGTTGTGATCCTCAAAATTTGTTTTGATGTGTTGAATATGAACACAGATAATTATGATTTCGTTTATATTCCATCTGTGTACATTTTAAATAATTGTAAAATAACACTCTTATAGGAAAGTATTTTCCGGAAACTGGCTTGAAATCTACATCGAGGGAAAATCCAACCTATGTGGACTTTGTACTCGTGACATATATGTCAACGGGAATTTAAAAACTCGCGCACAATTCTTCCTTGCTGAGCTTCTTTTATAATAGCTACTGGCACATTTAAATGTTTGGCACTTATTAGTGCTGTTTAGGCACGTATTTACGATAATAGTAGCGGACTTAGCTTGTATACATATTTAAGCTCAATGGCTAATTCCTGATATTTTCTTAATTTATCGGCATATGATTTTCTAACGTCATTAGGTAATGCTAAAATTATTATTTATTAACGTCCACCTTTGCTACTATGGCTAATTGGGACGGGTTATCATCCTTTTTTAGCAGAGGGGGAGTAAGGATTTTATGTAATGAGCTGTTCACTAAATAAATTCCTATTGCCCAGGCGGGAATCGGACTCGCCACTCTAGGATTACCGTTAAAGCGTTGGCCTTAATGTCACATGGCGAACCTGAGCCCTAGATATTTTTATTAACATATTGAAATATTTAAAGAATTCAATGCAGTAAAAATTCAATAAGTACATAGATTTGCTGGAAGTGTGTATTATTTTTATCACGACACGATTGGATGTCTGGGAAATGTCTAAATTGTTCTACAACCGTGAAACAATAATTGACCGATGCTCATAATATTTAGCTCATAATAAACATTTAGAGAAGTGCTAACTAGATATTGAGTTTAATGTATTCCAAATATTTAATCATTTTTACCTCGATATGTATGCCGCCAACAAACAATATCGTTACCTAGAGTCACTTAGCTGAAAGTCAGCCTTTTAAAATGACTAAAGAATACCTGTTGCTACATTCTACTTGATAACAATGACAAACTATTTATTATAATAGAAGGCTCAAATGTTTACACCTGTTGCAATGTTAAAAACAGCTGAACGAGATTAGTATTTCGTAAGGACATGAGTCATCAGCTTTCGTCAGACATTTCCATTTTGCTCCTATTGTTATTTATTGCATTGATTTAAATGTTGCCTCAACCTATATAACTATATTAAAATGTCGTCTCAAAGGGATACATAAACTATGCGATATCTCACGTGCTTTAATGATTCCCGATGATGCCATCTCACACTCTGTTTACTATTTCTCCTTTAGTTAAAGTCCTGTGTAAACAATACTTAAAATTTATACTTGGCATGAGCATTTTAGTAGCATCTTTTTGCAGCCGTCATTGTTTTTGTGGTTGTACAGTCTCCAGTAAATCCCCAGTCTTACTCTAGGGATTTTCACGTTGAACTATTATATCAATATATATCTCAAGACCAGTTCGAATCACAAGTCACATTAAACAGGATCAGTACTATGGGGATAATATAAAGTAAAACGTGTGAAAGCATGGCCGAGTGTGATTCCATCATTGGCAAAACCTCCGAGGCAGACAGTAAGGTGTTTATTAATATTGCTAGTTGAAGATGAATCTCAACTGTATTGGGGATCTTAAATAAATAAATGTCCATTTCGCAGGGCTACGTAAACAAAGCGTATTTCCCGTGTTCAGGACTGACACAAGATGTGGTCGCAGTGAGTCATATCATCTCTGATGACGTCCTCGGCGCATTATAGCTTATATTTCTCCCTTTTGAAGTGCCTTATATTAACGAGACTTTAAACTTAAGCTGAACATACAGTTTTTAGAGAGACGTTATCTTAAAATAAAAATCATATGAACAGAAGGTTTAGTGAAGGCCGAAAAGCAATAATTCAAATAACGCCGTTAATATTCAAGCAAGAGTGGATTGCAAACACAGAAAATTTGTTATAGAAAATGTTTCGATTATAGTGCTAATAACTGAGACTCCATTGCTAAAGCTCCACTCCTAGTTTGTTTTAGGCCATCAACGAACAGGATCTTTAGTTTTTAATCCGTTAAACATCGATTATGGCACAGATCAAATAATGTATTGTAATGGATTGTTGTACACACACTGATATATATATATATATATATATATATATATATATATATATATATATATATAAATTCGAAGGAATAGTTCACACCTACTGAGGACACAAATATGTTATTAACCTCCACTTAATCCTACGACGGGTTTTCTAGAGGTTATCTTTCTTTCACCTGCAGAAATTGAGCAAATGGTCCTAGGTTTACTATGTGTACTAAAACAAACACGGTTACTCACATTGCCAACTTGTGCCCTGTATCAAAAGCAATCCTGGTCTCTGATATACGTTTTTCCAAGTGACCTAGGACAAAATTATTTACTCAAGAGAAATCTGCTAAAAAGTTACCCTAATCGTTTTATAATTTCATTTAATATTCCCCAATGACTGGCTCGAGCCATACTCGAGGGCTCTTGAGGTACATTTATACAAATCTCCGAAATAAACAGTAAGGCCATACTTTATAAATTTAAATTCATATAATAAGTTAATAAATTCATTCTTACAGACTAGTTAATGTTTATTCATGGTTTAGCATTTAAGGATAGGCGAGAGAGATTATCTATATGTTAATAATGATGATAAATTACTCTTTTGTCTGATTCAAGTCCGCTTAATAACTATCTAAGTAATCTTCGCTAACGCTTAATAACTTGCTTTCCAGCAATTAAGCTAGAGACTATATTTCTTCAGGAGTACGAAAAGTAGGATGTGGAATGAATCCCAGTGAAAAACAAATTAATTCCGTCACGCAGGGGATGGTTGAAGGAAATCTGCTAAAACGAAGTCATACGTGTAGCAGAGAAGGTACAGACTGCTTAATTTCTGGTTAGTAAGTATCCTAACATATTTAAAATATAAGAAATACAAATTGTATAGAGGTTGAACAAAAGAGAGCACAAGATTTTAGCAAGGAACTTTCCTTCTCTAGTTGGTATCTTGCAAATATTTTGTTAAAATTTTATAATGTCCTTGCTTTTAAGATCTCTTACAAGAAAGAATGTTTATACGTCGGTACCGTTGGTTTTATAATTATTTAATCCAAAAGTATCTTTTCTGAAACCGAACACAGCTACACACATTGACGCAGCCTTGTTTAGCCAGAAATTCCCACGACAAGGACTTACCTTGAGGGAATTCCAGTGGGTGAAGCGGTAAGTGTTCCGCTGACAAAGGATACTGGAAAGGAATTTTCTTGCCAAGAATTGGGCCTGTGTTTCACATTGTGAAAGAGAAGAGGTCCAATGTAAGGAGACACAATGAAGGGGACTGGGCGGGTTATAAAAATATTTTATAGCTAACCCTGGGGAGACCAGTTCGTGGTTGTCCTGGCAGCATTAGTGCCAATTCACGCCCTGGACATTGAAACTACAGCGGGGGAGGTGCGATCTCGTCACTTTTAAGCCGAACATTCTTACAGGGAATTCCTATTATGTTTATGGGGCTCAGGTTAGCCATGGGAGTTCAGGCATTGAGCTAGGTCTTAGCACACTTTGATTCCTGGATTTTATTCCCACGTTGACAATAGGAATTTATTTAGTGACGAACTTACCATCTTAATCTCAACCTGGCTGGAAAATAATGGGATCCTGTAGGGAACTCGTTCCAATTAGCCAAAAAATGATAAAAGTTGCGTTATTAAAAAACAATCAATTTTCCTGCACTATTCGTTTTGAGTCCAGTTTGGATAACCTTATTTGTAAGTTATGTCTCACTAGCTAAAAGGTATTAATCACAAGTGTTCTTATTTTGTGCTTAACCAGCTTAAATTATTTAAATATGAAATCTACCTACTGTGCATGTTTGCAAAAACACACACACACACTTACGACCACACAGAAGAGGTATCCTAATTCTTAGCAATATAACAACCTGAAGAACGGCAGATATAAAATAGAATTTCATCAATGTTAAATCAAAAGGTAGCTATCCATTTGACTACATTGATTAATTATGAAGGAATGTGAAAACAAAGACAGCTTCTTACACGAAACCCCTTGGCCTTGGGGGTTGTTGACTACATTGATTGGCTGTCCGTGTAGCAAATGCAAACAGAGCATTTTCAACTAGGTCTGAAGTTTTGATCATCTTGTTTATAGCTATGAATTATGAATAATTCCATGTTGACGATAGTAAGAGACTCCTGGCTGTTCAGAGTAAACGGACTTTGTCTGTCTATATGAAATTCCATGGTGACAGCAGCTACGAACGGATGAGCTGAAATTGGAAATACATAAGTACACTTGGATGTCGCTATATAGATTTTTTTAGAATACCGATGACCAAAAGTACATTAATCT
Source organism: Riptortus pedestris (assembly GCA_019009955.1). NCBI lineage: Eukaryota > Metazoa > Arthropoda > Insecta > Hemiptera > Alydidae > Riptortus > Riptortus pedestris. The sequence goes on from CM032229.1 coordinate 73,853,673, forward strand.
CCTTATAATTAAGAAAATTCAGGATCTATGGTTAAGAAACAGAACTAATAGCGAACCATTATTGAAAATTTTTGTATATAGTGAATTTTAATGGCACCAACTCAATATCATATTTTCTTCTTAGTATTATATGGTAGGGGCCACCCATAAAATACATTCTATCGCCTAAACTTTATTGATACTGTCCTACATGTTTCTTGGCTTACATACCACTTCTTCAGGGGTTATTCATTTCTGAAATGCTCGTTCGCTGCGGTTGTTCCTCCCACACTGGGGAGGTCGTTGGTACCCCAGTAAGGAAGAGCCAGTCGCAACGAACATGGACTTCAGAAATGGACAAACCTAGAAGAGGATGTAATAAAAAGAATTTTATTGGTGTCCCTTGTCATATTTTTATATGAAGAGCATAGGAAAAGATTGGGTTAAGAATAAGAACAATATATTATTTACTAACTTAAATTCAGCAAAAATGGCTATTCACGCCGATAAAGGAGGGTTTAAAAAAATATGACAAGTCTATTAAAACCAATATTTCATGAAACGTCTAACTCCGAACGTAGGCACTAAATATTGTTGTCATTGCACTTACACTACATGAAAAAACATGCAAATATGTTCATCATTTAACGTTTTACGACATAGAGTAATACGTTATATTTGATCAACACAAATATGTTCTCTTACTCGATATTTAAACGTTTCATGCAAAATTAATCATAATAGTCGGTAATAGGAGAAATCGGACCAAGGAGAGGAAGGGAATGTTTGTAGGGAGAGAATCGAATATTTGAATTATCTCCGTTATTCTGTCGATTCGAAAAATATTTTATAATTAACCTAGTTACAAATTTAATTCCCTACAACAATTACAACGTTGACTCTGAGTAGCTTAACCAATAAACAACACATGTCAAGCTCAAAAATATACCCGAGTTTACATATGTTTCTTTAAATGGGATAGTAAAGAATAGAAGGTAAGATCAGATCACCGGTATCATTCCAGAACAAGGGAAGCCTGCCTAGTTTACGCAGCACCTGCTTGACGGAATTTAGTTTGTTAGTTTAACTTTTCAAAACTCATTTTAGTGGTGATGCAAGTGGGTACCATACGTTTTATAACTGACCCTGGAGATGGGAGAGGTGTGATGGGTTCCCCCGTAGACCAGATGTCAGCCACATTCCGGTGCGTTACGCAAGGCTTCCCTCCTAGTACGCACCACTTGCTTCCGGCTCCCGGGCCAGTCTCCTGGCCTCTTTTCACAAATCTATCTCTTGCTCCTCACGTCCCCCTTACCGAGTTACCACTCCAGTTTGTAACAAGTCCCCCACCTTGTACGCCACGCACTCATGAGGCAAAGTAGTGGGTCTCATTCTCGCCTTCTCTTGGCTAGGATCGATGGACATTTGAAGAAATATTTCGAAAATAGCGTCAGGAGTAAAACCCCAACAGGATATTTCTCGAAATCTGCTAAAATACTCATTTGTCTTCTAACGGTCTAACTTACATACATTTACGCTATTTACATAAAACAAAATACAAGATTCGTTAAGAGTTAGAATTTGAGCTAAAGGAATAGGGGTTTAGAGGAGAAAATTGGAAAATATCTCCAATAATATACGTCGGATAGAAAAATTGGATATAATCAACCTTTAGGCAAGTAAGCCAATAACTGGCATAGCTTCTAATTTTTTTTTTTTTTTTATCTTGAATATTAACTGGGTCAAGGTATGATCTATGAACACATTTTCAAACAGCTTATTTTAGAGAAATCTGCTAAAAACAATACCAAGCAATATCCGCAGAAAAGAGTAGCTGTTGGTTATTTTGTGATCAATATTTCCAATCAAATATAGCAGGCATTGGTCCTGGGAACAGAGAGAGCACTCTGGCGGGAATTTTTGTAGTCTACCGCCACATGTTGTCTTGTATTGTAGCTGCCTTTTCAAATAGAAGTTTTTATCCAAAGTTATCTGTTTAATCATTTTCCCAAACCCTTCAGGTTATGGGCCCAGTGATTGCTTAAATCGTTTTCTATCGAGAAAAAGTATAGATTCGATCGAAAAACTTCATGAAAAGTGTAAATCTCGTGTGTTGTCCCCATGTGCAGTGAGGTTAGGTTGTGAACAGTTGATTTTTTCGCTGAATTTTGTTCATCATGGCATCAAACCACCCTCCACCGGTTGAGAAACTTCTCGGCAGACAAAATTACGCTTCGTGGAAATTTGCAGCTAAGGCATATTTGAATCTTGACGATTTGTGGCGTGTGGTCGATGGATCAATCGTTGTTCCCAAGTTAGAAGGCGCTGCTACGACGCAGAAAGAAGAGAACATTTTAGCAAAAGATCGGAAAGCTTTTTCAAAAATAGTACTTATTATCGATCCAATTGTGTTCCCACACATAGAAAGTGCATCTACAGCCAAGGAGGCTTGGGACAACTTGAAGACTGCATTCGAGGACAATGGTCTTACCAGGAAGGTAGGTCTTTTGAGATCATTGATAACGACCAGACTAGAAAATTGTTCTTCAGTTGAAGAATATGTCAATAAAATTATGTCAACATCACAGAGGCTCACTGATATTGGCTTCAAAGTGGATGATGAGTGGCTCGGGACAATTTTATTGGCGGGCTTGTCTGATGAATACAAGCCAATGATCATGGGTTTAGAGAGCTCGGGACTGAAAATCACAGGAGACTCGATTAAAGTAAAAATTCTCCAGGATGTGAAGACTCCCGCACATTCACATACACCCAGTAGTGAGACAGCATTGTTCTCCCAGGGGAAGGGTTCCAAAGGCAAAGGAAAACATAAAATTGAGTGTTATGCAAGTCACAAAAGGGGACATTATGCTTCACAGTGCCGTACCAAGAAGATGGGGACCCAAGATCGTAAGAAACAAGATTCTACTGAAAATTCAAATCAAGGAAAACCCAAAGGTAAAGCATTTTCTGCTTACATGTCTAGACCTAATGACACTAGCAACAGTGTAGATTTTTTTCTTGACTCGGGTTGCAGTTCTCACCTAGTCAATGACATAGATATACTAGACAATGTATCTGGTGATTCAGATTTAAAAATTACGACAATAAATAATGTAAATTTATCTGCTCAGGCTGTTGGTACAACCAACATTTCACTGATAGTTAATGGACAGGCTGATAGCGTTGTAGCGCATGATGTACATTGCGTGCCAGGTATAGGTGCTAACCTATTATCAGTCAGCAAAATTACTGATAAGGGACGTTCGGTCATATTCACCAAAGAAATGGGAAAGGTCATTGACCCTAATGGTGAAGTATTAGCCACAGCTAAAAGGAAGAATGGGATCTACAAGCTTGATACCATGAAGGACAGAATATTACCTACCTATTTCGCTGAAGATGCAGGTTCCCTAATGCATCGACGTTTAGGACATCTTTCCAGGAAGAGGATGAACCTACTTCAAGACATGTGTACAGGTATTGATAAAATAACACCTAATGATGATCCATGTGAAGTCTGCTTATTAGGGAAGCATGCTCGACTACCCTTCAGAGCCAGTAAGAGCCGAGCAAAGGAGATCTTGGAAGTTCTACATATGGATTTATGTGGACCCATGGAAAATTTATCCATAGGTGGAAGTAAATATTTTTTCACCTTAATTGACGACTTCTCTCGTTACACATTCGTGTATTTTCTTTCAGAAAAGAACAAAGTGAGTGATATTTTTGCTGAATTTCGGGCTCTGGTTGAAACTCAGACAGGGAAGAAAATCAAGTGTGTGAGGTCTGACAATGGGACTGAGTTCGTCAACTCAAAGTTCAAAGCTGGACTTATTTCTGCAGGAATCAGGCATCAACTGACCGTTAGGTACTCGCCACAGAGTAACGGAGTGGCTGAACGAGCCAACAGATCCATTGTGGAGAAGGCTCGCACTATGTTACAGGATGCTGGTTTGCCCAAAAGCTATTGGGCAGAAGCTGTTTCTACAGCCGTTTACCTCAACAATCGCGCACCGACAAAGGCTGTTGTCGGGAGGACTCCATATGAAGCGTGGTATGGTAAGAGGCCTGATATGTCTCACTTGAGGATTTTTGGATGTCCGGCTATGGCACAGGTTCCCAAGGAAATCCGAAGAAAATGGGATCCTAAATCGGCAAAATACATTTTTGTCGGATACTCAGAGGAAATCAAAGGATATCGATTAATTGATCCTGAAACGAAGAAGGTTACTATGAGTCGAGATGTTGTTTTTCTTGAAACTTCAAACCAAGAAAGACATAAGCCTCGACAGCTGCCTACTACGTCAGTATTTTTAGATGTGGATGAGCCGCCTGCTCTCCAGGATACAACCAATTCACAAGACGACGTTTCTGATGAGAATACGGAATCAGGATACGACCATCAGACTGATTCTGATGATTCAGTGCCAGGATCTGTCTCTAGCGAGCCAGATATCCAGGAGGAGAACTCACCACAGGTTCGACGATCCAGACGTGTGCCGAAACCAAAGGATATGAGTGATTTCGTCACATATCTAGCTGCACTGAACCCCATTGAAGAACCATTGACCGCAGATGAGGCGCTCAAAGGTCCGTACTCCAAGCAATGGAGATTGGCGATGGAAGACGAACTGAATTCGTTTAAGAAAAACAAGACATATGACTGGGTAAAGTTACCTACAGGGAAGAAACCCTTACAAACCCTTCAGGTTATGGCCATCCCCGAGGATGATGAGGACTGCCCTGCATCTGTGCCATACCTGGAGGCGGTAGGAAGTTTACTTTATCTTTGCCAAATTTCGAGGCCTGACATATGTTTTGCAGTCAATTATGTGAGTAGATTTTGTAAAAAACCTAAAAAGAGTCATTGGATTAAAGTTAAAAGGATTTTTAGGTATTTGAGAGGGACTCAAAATTGTAAATTGGAATTTTCTAAACATGGAAATCAAGAATTGGAATGTTATAGTGATGCGGATTGGGCAAATCAAGTTAATGACAGACATTCAATAACTGGAAGTTGTTTTAAATTTATGAATGGTTTAATTTCTTGGAGTACTAAGAAACAGAGTACAGTCTCACTTTCAACTGTTGAAAGTGAGTATATTGCATTGTCATTTACGGTTCAGGAAGCTTTATGGTTAAAAGTTTTAATGAATGAAATTGAGCCGAATTGTTACAACTTTCCAACAAAGATTTTTTGTGATAACATGGGTGCAATTCATCTAGCAAGAAATTCAGTTACAAGTCAAAGGTCTAAACATATAGATGTTAGACATCATTTTTTGAGAACACATGTCAACAATAAAAATATTGTGCTGGAGCATATGGCCACTGAAGAAATGCTCTCTGATATTTTGACGAAACCTTTAAGTAGGGAAAAACATGAATATTTTTTCAAGTGTTTTGGACTTATAAAGTAAATTGTATTGTTTTACAAAGTAAATTGTATTGTTTTACAAAGTAAATTGTATTGTTTTTGGAAATATCGCTCAAGGGGAAGTGTTGGTTATTTTGTGATCAATATTTCCGATCAAATATAGTAGGCATTGGTCCTGGGAACAGAGAGAGCACTCTGGCGGGAATTTTTGTAGTCTACCGCCACATGTTGTCTTGTATTGTAGCTGCCTTTTCAAATAGAAGTTTTTATCCAAAGTTATCTGTTTAATCATTTTCATAAACCCTTCAGTAGCGTATGATCTGTGTGTCTCTAGATGAAGCTAGTTTCCTGGCTGTCAATCGACTCAAGATTCAATTATAATAGAGTAAATTTTAAGAAACATGTTGTTTTTTATGATTTCTTAAATGATCACCATTCTTATTAAGTGAGTGAAACGAAAAATTATTTATTTGAATTTAGTATTCATTATTATTCAAATGAAGTACTCAAATGTCTGGTATGAATTTATTCTAATATTAATCCGCAATTGGGGCTCAGGTTAGCCATGTGAGTTAAAGCGTTGACCTTAATCTCACATGGTAAACCTAGAGTGGCGAGTTCGATTCCCGCATGGGTAGAGGAATTTATTTAGTGACGGAATTCATTAAATAAAATCCTTAGTCCCACCCTGGCTAGAAAAGGGTGGGGTACTTGTGTATTATATTCACCACATTTTAGTTCTACTAGTTCCACGCTAGAATGCGCTACTGAAGTGCTAGTGGTTAGCCTAGGTCTCCCAGGCTAATGAGGTTATCTTTTGTCATAACAGCGTTCGCTGTTTATTTGCGTTTGCTGTTTATTGTTTCTTAGTCCTTTAAAAATGCCTCCTTGGGATTTGCCAACGACTGAATAATACGCTGTTAAATATTTACAGAAGAGGAATATTTTGGCTATCAGATGAAAGTGTTCTAAATCACATTGTATGAAACTTTATAGTGGAAAAAAAAGTCTTTTTTGGAAGTGTAATGTAAGAAAGTGTGGTGAGCAAGTCGGCGTTCAGATTGGAACTTGGTTCGAAGGAAGTAAAACTACATTTTGTAATGCATTGAATCATATTTGGTAGAAATCATATGGCGAGAGCACCATGGGAAAGAAAATGGAGACACATTTCAGTGCATTTTAAATTGTATTTCCACACATTTCCCGCCTAAATGTGAATAAAATGTTTTATTTTTAAAAATTGTGTTTTCTTTTATTTATCATTATAATTCCGTAGAAGGTTATAAGGTAAGTATAACCTCCCTTGCGGACAATGAATTGTACTACTTAAAACAGTAGCGCATTCTAGCGGGGAACTAGTGGAACTAAAATGTGGTGGATATAATACACAAGTACCAAGGGTGGTAACCTGTAGATAACACATCACAATTATCCTTAGTTGCAAAACGTGGACGTTAATAAGTAATTTAATTTTTAATCCGCAATTGAGAGATCTTAATAAACATAATGCCATTTTGGTTTCTTGACAGAAAGAGCCTTTAGGACCAGAAACCACAAGAAAAGATTTTTGGAATGATATACTATAAAAGACAACCTTATATTATAATCATTCGTACCTTTTCAGAGATATTACTAAAATTATAGTTATACATAAAGAGAAACTAACGTGGCTCAATGGCTGAACGAATTAACTAGAGCTCATTAGGTGAGTCCCTGTTCAGATCTTGGACATTTAGTCCCACTCTGCAGTTTTTTCCCTACCTCTTGCCGGGAGAAAGGAGTACACATTATTTACAAAATATCTTTGGTAATACTTACTTAATCCGACTTCCTTATTCTGATGTAGCACTCTTCAAACTTCTGATATTTCAGGATTGTTAAACTGGAAAAAAAAAATAATAAAAAGTAAAAACTCTGGTAATATGAGAACTGTTAAACTAAAATAACCTTTACAATAATTTCACAAAACATTTGACATAATTGCTTGATAAATTTCTCCTTTCATCAGACTAATATAAGGTAAGACGTAAAGATGTTGACAAATACGATTAAGTAAAACGTATAAATAACTAATTATTATATACTATTTTAGTTAAGTGATTCGACAATTTTTTTTATTTTTTTCTTATAAACAGACTTAACTTAAATTAATGGCATATACATAAGGAAGAAATGTGAGAGGAAACGGCACTAAAGAAGTTTCATATCTGTCAATAAGTATAATTTAAATACATTTGTTCGTCCTGAAACAACTCGTCCAAGATAATATTATTTGCAGTTTTGAAAACGGATAAATTGAAATCAGTGATTGAGACTTCTTTGAATGGTTTAATTTCATAACTGTCCAGATCCGAGGTCCATCTCATGCCTTCAATTGGTAAGCTAATATTTCAGCTTATCAGAGAAACTTTGAAGCGCTTGGAAACACAAAAAGATAACAAAGCAGGTACGAATAAGATTTTCTTCTGTCAAGGAAGAATCATTCCTGATGAGGCCGGTGATTGTCTCAGTGTAAAAGTATGAGATGCCTTATCTCAGAAAGAAGCTTTCTCAGAAAAGAAAAGTAAATATTGATATCCTGTCTGACGCATTTTTTGTAGTGGCCCATTTTGGCGATGCTTTAGCTTTTAACGTTCTTCTTTAAGTAATTGGAAATGAAGTTTAAACGTAACACTTTTTATTTATTAACGTATATAAACTTTTTGAAATAAATTATTTAGTAGAACCAGAATTTGAAATAGGTCGTTTTGAGAAGTCAGCAAAACATAACTAATTAGTTAACATGTGTTTTACTTAATTGGTCATGTTGCCGTAACAAGTTTTTCATTGTCATAATGGAGAGTAGAAACCCTACACTTTAATGAATGAAAGAGTGCCACCCTGGCTAGAAAAGGGTGGTAACCAGTAGATAACCCGTCCCAATTAGCCTTAGTTGCAAAAAGTGGACGCTAATAAATGATTTAATAAATAGTTTAATTTATTGAATGAAAAGGAATTCACAATAAAGACCCGTTTCTAAAAATTAAATGTATGTAGGAAGGCAAAATTTTATTTTCCTTGTTATTTATTATCTTTGAATCCTTCATCTATAAATTCTAATTAATCATACAAAGAACTGACAATATAAATATCAGTATTTACCGTTCATTGCTTAACGTTATCAGCGAGGACAAGTCCAAGTAGTCAACTGCATTATGTCTGGCAACAACCATACTCCGAAACGCTGGCATAAAAAATAACGCTAACATTGATAAGTGCGGACCTGAACTAGAAGTAGAGTGAGAAAAGGTCAATACGGTCATTGGTCTCTTTTGATTGACTCCTACTCTTACTATTAAGCTAATAATTTATGACTTGGCGACATTGATCCAGCGGTGTCAGCCCTGCCTTTGACTCTGTCCCACTAATACACATTTTCTACCCGTCTTAAACTCTAATGAATCGTGATTGAAGTTAATTGGAGGTTCATTTAACATTTTTCGTTACAAAAAAGAAGTTTTCTTCTACAAAATATATATCTTATAACTTAAATTTGTCAAGAACCCCACTTATTCCGTGTAATTCATTCAAGAAATACTTTAACGTTGAATTTTACGTACACAACTAGATAATATGAGTCTTTATTCAGTCTTGCACATTTTTGGACTCTGATGGAATCCTCTCTTTCATAGCAAATACTTATTCTTCAATATCGATGGGATAGTTTAGCTTACCGTAGGGAAGGCATTGCTCTCTGTGTGGGGGTCAAGGGAGCGGAGTTCCTTTGCTGGCGTAAACTAGTTTTTATTTAACCTCATCAAGCAGAAAGCAAGGTCTCTTCCATAAACTGTTTTCTTGAATCCACTCTTTAAATTCAATATTCAAAAAAAGGCCGTCACGCAGGGGCTACGTAAACTAAGCATATTTCCCACGTGCGCCACTTATTTGTATTTATCTCAAAAAGTAATAGTTCAATGAGAACAACATTTGGTATTTATGCTTCAAATAATGTGCTTCATAATATAACAGCTTATTGTTAACATGGCATGAGTTGGAGGGGGGGTTACTGAAGACCGAAAAACTAAAAAATGCAAATATCTCGGTTAATAATCAAGATATTGAAAATACGTACAGAACAATATTTATAGAAAATTATATTTGCAATAAGATTGACTTTATACAATTTTTCGATCCGACGCATAATAACCCATATATTAAGAATTTCCGAAATTCCTCCCGTCTCACTACACCCCCTTCCCCACTTGTCGGATTTCAGCCATTAACGAACTGGATCTTTCTTTTTACATAAAACGATTAAATATAACGGTTGGAAATGATTAAACCAAAATTGCTATCCCTAGAGCGGTAACAGAAATATATATATATATACAATTTTGAACGGACCTTATTTTCGTCATCTACTAGGTAGAGTCAATGAACATTATATTTCTTCTTATTCTGGACCCTATATTATTTTTATCTTCTTCAAATTTGTTGGCAAGGGTCTCCAATAAAAAACATTTATTTTGGTGCAAACTTTATTGCAACTGCCTAAAGCTGTAGAATAAGAAATATTTCGAAAATCGCGTTATGAGTACAACCCTGAATAGCTGATTTCGAAGGGTCGCAATTTTTGTTTGATCTCCATTATTATTTATCGGATCGAGAAATTATATAGAACCAATCTTATTGTGAAGTCTGTGGTCGGGTATACATAGTTCGGCCATTTCCGTCATTGCTCGGCTCAGGTGGAAGCTTCTTCTAACCTTGCCTGTCGTTTCTAACCTTACCTTACCTTCGTTACTTTGAGAGATTTATGCAAATACGTTCTGTTCATCCGCCCCCCCCCTTCTTTAGTTCTTGGACTACTAACATTTGAGTTATTAAAATATAAATTATTCTTACAATTCAGAAGCCGTTTCAGTTGGGAATTTATTTTAATTAACTGAAAGATTTCTCCTTACCGTTTGTATTTAATCAAGGTGGTATTGTGTTACCAGTATGCAGATTTCTCTATTGTAAAACTTCACATGGGAAATCTGCTTAGTTACGCAGCCCCTGCGGGACGGACTTTTTTTACTCCTAAAGATGAGCGGAAGTAACAGCCTGAAACGCCAGGTAATCTGAAGAAATATCCGAGAAAGATAGTCATCTCTTGGTGTGCAGCAAGACAGCTCACTAAATCGTGGTGTCTTACTGCTTGCAAATGGCAAGGATGAGTGAGTTGTAAGAGGCGTGTCTAATGGTACTTTGTTTAATTCACATCACACAATGAATAGGGCACTTTGTTTTCTAGGATTCATAGAGAAATCATTGATGATTTATTTATATAGTCTTATAAAAAGTAAATAAATATGTTATTGACACTGATAAGAGATCCATCACCACGCTATACAAATAACCTATATCGTCATGGAGGCCAATACAATTCACCATTTAAATCAATTCAGTTCTACCATAACGCTTCATTTTTAATTTCCTAATTATGGTTATTCTTATTTGTAGAATATTAAATTATTTTGTCTTTTTTTTTTTTTTATTTAGGCACAGGAAATTAAGAAATGCAATAAAATATTTTTAAAAACATTAATTTTAGAGTTCATCTAGACCACTTGTAACTTAATGACAAAGTCAGGTTTAAAAAGAAACGGGAACCCTAAATTTCTTATCTCTTTTTTAAAGTCTCCACGAGTATCTCCTATAATCTTCCTTTTATACTTAGCTGGTATCAAGTAAAGCATAAAACAAAACTTTTTTATATATTACACAATTTATACTGTTTACGTGTGCTATCTAGAGTCCTACCAATTATCACATCCTTACCACACTTAACGACTTCATTAAAACCACAATCTAAGAGGGATCAAAGAGAAATATTGAGACTGTACTACACCGCGAAAAAACACTCAATTAAATTAATTGTAAGCCATCACGATAATAATGGAATAATTTTACTTTTAATTTGATCTTATTTACTAACTTTTTAAACCATTAACAGAAATAATTAATCGCTCTGATAGGGTTCAGGTTAGCCATGTGAGTTAAATCGTTGGCTTTAATCTTCCATGGTAAACTTAGAATGGCGAGTTCGATTCTCTCTTGGACAATAGGAATTTATTTAGTGACGGACTCATTTAACATTTTAATCACTTTGATAACGGCCTTGGGGGTGTATTTTACTTCTACTACTAAGATTGTAAACGCAAAGATTTTCGGTTTTCAGATATCAACGGAATAATTTCTGTTTTGTCTCTCCATGAACCCATTTTGACTGCGTGGCATCTACACGTACGTACCCCTCATAACTCAAAACCAGCTAGCTTAGAATGTTGAAATTTAATATTTAAGATTGTCATCTAGCTGTGCACCTCCCTAATCGATCAAAAGAGAAAGGCGAATAAAATAAAATAAATACATTTCCTCTATGCACATTAGAGATGCAAAAAATGCTATAAAACCTTTTTTGTTTATCATAAAAATATAAATTATATTCTTTGGCATTTTTGGATTCGATGCATTGGGACGGAGAGATTGTAAATCACAATCAAATGAAATCATTTTAAACGAAGTGTTACCATATATTTTGTTTCTTTAATTTAATAGGAGCTCAAGGAAGTCATGTGATTTTCCAATCAGAGTTTTTAATAATGAGATCCAACCCAAAAATCCGAAGAAGATTTACTGGTTCATTAACATGAGGAAGAGAACATCAGAAAAACTTGTCACGTAACTTGTGTTACTGATAAAGTTATGATTGGTATGTAAGCCTGTGAAGTCGTATTGGACTCAAAATTATGCTGGAACAAGCATTTTGGTAATGTTACCTATTATTAAAAATATACAAACATAAATTAACATTCTTACTATTATGTACCGAACATTTGTCGAGTGTGGGAGGTATGTTTCGGAGTATGTATGAAAGGACGAGTACTTCGTAACAAAAAAAAAAGGAATGACTCCTGATGAGGTGGTATTTAGAGAAATTTTAATAAAGTCTGTATGGGAAAAAAATGAGTTTTGTTGGCACTAAACTATAAAATACATTAATAAATAAGCTCATGGTTATTCACTCACACTCTCATATTGATCATCCTGCAATAGCAAGCTTGAACCTGGACACAGATCTTTACTTTTCAGGCCTATACGGCCCAAGGGAGCTACATCTAAATGAATTACGCTCATGAAAAATTAACTCCTCAGAACATATTAATGAATAAGTTTGACTTCTCCCCATTTACAAGCTGTACCGCGAGCAAGACATTCTTCGGAGATGACGTCTTATCTAGGGAGGAAACATTTCTAGATAACATTCTGCCAACTGCTAGGAAATCGCCTTTATAATTTGTTGTTGTCTTTTACACGGGAGTTGTCAACACGTTGCACTATCCGTCATAATATTAGTTTCCTTATTAATTTATGTAATTTTTAAATAATTTGCTTTTTGGGAAACAAAAACGAAGGAAGCTTCAATACCTGAAGAGCTTCGTTTATCTCTTAAACAAAACCAGGAAAACCATATTTAGTGTCCAATAACTGCTTCTTGATGCTAACAAAAATTATTTTAAAATAAGGGGCAATATATGCTGTATGTTGCACAGACTTTTATAGTTCAAGAATCCTTTATCAAGGAGATCTTAGTGTGGGGAAGAATTAGAGTGTGAAAGAGCAGTTCTACCAACCATAACGAAGAAAGAGCCTGTAAAGCAGAGAGATCATTTTTCTGAGAAGCTGGCCTCATTCTTACATAAATAAGGGGATTTATTATAATACTGCACACCACCTTCCCCTGCTTTACGTCATAGGCACCCATACCAACAGTCATGACAGTTTAATGGAGGATCAAGGAATCACTGCATTCATGCCCGTAGAAATATTTTAAAAATACACTCAACCAGCCCAGCAACAGAATGACTAATCTATGATTAAATTATACTCAGGTAGTACTGTCCAATGAAAGTCTGTTGGGTTGTCTGTTGTGAGCGAACTTTATGTCTTTAGATATCCGTTTAAATTCTCTTATTAGCTTCATAAATTATGATACTGTAAACAGTTCATTGATTATTAGGATTATTTATTTAACCTCTGGCCCATGGTTTCTAATAGTCCAAACCAAGATGTACAGCAGAGTCAACCAAATATAAATAAATATAATTAAAGTTACATTTTAAAAATATAAAAAAATTAATAATCATTCTTTTAAAAATAATGGATTATACAGCAGATTATGATCATAATTTTCTGTGTCATTTTAATACAGATTATCTATTATCTTTAGGTGTAAGACCAAAATCCCGACACGTCTTCTAGTAATGTCATTGACTCAAAGTTAGTAGGATCCTATCGTGAACTGGGAGGGTAGTCAATTTTCATTTATTTATATTTTTGTTCTAATGATTAGGAAAGTGGCACGTTATAATTTCTGAAATGATAGAAGATAAAAAAGATCTCTGTGATTTTTCTTCTTTTTATTTGTTTACTTTACAAAACCGAATACTTTTAACTCTTAAAAAGTAGTGCAATATACGAGATAGTGAAAGGACACTATTTATTTATAGACAAACAGAACACTAATCACATCTTGAGACTAATTAGTTTTTAATGATAAGTGTAGTCCTTGGTCACCAGATACAGCCAGACTCGTGATCTATACATGTTCTCCAGGAACATCAAAGGGAACTTTTTGGATTATCCGGTCTAAAATAATAATTATCATGCTTATCTTTAATTTAATTTTAAATGTTGATTCATTTTATACTACTTCCAGAACTACTGTATTTCAGGATTGAACGGTGCTGAGTGACATGAGTAGAAGTGGAGGTTTGCTGAAGGCTGAAAACAAAAAAAATGCAAATATCTCGGTTAATATTCAAGAAAGAGAGAATAAATGTATATAACAATAATTATAGTACATTTAACCCCTGGTCCAAATTTAGCCGTTAATGAAATTGATCTTTAATTTTGCATGAAACGCTTATATATTAAGTTTGGTAACAATAAAACAGTAATTGCGGGGTAAAAATTATATATATATATATATATATATATATATATATATATATATATATATATATATATATATATATATATACACGGACCCCATTTTCGACATCTCCTAGATATGATCGAAGAACATTTGAAGAAATCTTTCGAAAATCGCGAGTACTACCTCATAATTAATAGCTGATTTCCCGTAACGGAAATTTGCTAAAAGGAGCCTGGGTGCTGAGCGGAGTGAATGGTCGCAAACCTTCAGGCCCAACAATACCAATAAGTCATAACAAAGTAAGTAACCGTAATCTATAACTCTTTCAATAAACAAAATTAAATTAAATTTAATCAATACACTTTCAAATTACGAAGTACTAGCAATCTTTACAAAAATAAGAATGGCCTCTATCTATATGGTTTTACGTAAAAACCATAATCTCCAGTACTTAAATCATCTGATGCAGAACTCGGTGCAGAATTTCGGTTTCGGAATAGTAGAAGTATGGTCGTAAAATTAGCTAACTGCTGATTAGTGGCTTATCAGTTAATTAGGGTAGTTGAAACGGCTGTTACGGTATTGCAATTATAAAAATAAGTCTAATTAAGTGCCCTTCAATTAATAATATTTCCTTTAGATATATTACCAACTATCTGAGTTACCTCGCTTTCCTCAGGAAACATTAAGACTGAATAATAAATAAGTGTACATTATGTATTTCAAGACTGACTATGCACAATCTGTTTATGTTTCCCGCCCAGTGTACATGTTTTGTCATTTTGCTCAATGGGAGCTTACTATAGTATAGAAGAATAAACTTAAATCGATTTATAGTCAATCCTTTCTCAATATTTTAAATATTGTGGGCCGTATAAATCCTAATCAGAGAGAGTAACTTAATTACTAATTGCAATGTAACAATACTAATTCATTTCCCGCCCAAAGTAGTCCGAAGGATAACAATGTTAGCTGCCTGTTTTAAGTACCGAATAACTTCTCTCCAAGCGCATTCATTATTTAAAGATATTCTATTTTAATGTCAGCCCACTACTTTTTTGTACACATTAGAACATGACACATGTGTTCAATATACTCGGTTAACATATTAAATGAGCAACCTTAATAAGTAGCAGATATAACTGGTTCCACCTCTCCAGCACTAAATATTTAAAATAAATAGTGTTGGTTAAAGTCTATCTCTAGTTCTTCTATAAAAATATGAATAATAATAACCGTGTAAGCAAAATAAGAGTACAAAATTTATTCAATTGTTAGTATCATTCAGTTACAACCTAAAACTATACATTTATACGCGAATCTTGTCCATACTTTATTATGCGACTGTAAAACAAAATTTGCCCTGAATTTGAGTTACTATTGCCATATTGAGCAATGGGTTGGTTCCACAAGTATAAGCCATGTATGCATGTACGTATATAAAAACATTTGATACAAGTGAAAACATTTTAATTCTATGTGAAAAGTTCTCTTCCACTATGTTAAATAATGAAACGTAACTAATATTAAAAAAAAAAGTTCAGGAAAACATTACAGGAGCAAATGAAACATATATCATAGTATTGCATAAACTATGTTTGTTATTATAGTCAATCAGTGTCCCTTGTGCTAGAAATATCACAAAGAATTTGGTACAAAATGGTAAAACTGGTTATGGTTTTCCCCGTAACTTTCTTCGGGACACAGAATGCATTACAGATTAAATAACTAGACCTTGTTTCCTTGAGGAAAGAAGTGGAACACTGAAAACTAATAAAAGATTTGATTATTGGTAGAGTATATGGTACAAATGTAATTTGACGTACATTTATTAGGTCTCATATCACTTGCCACGAATGAAGCTGTAATATGTTAATTAGTAATAAATTAATCACAAATGATATATCACATCATTATGAGTGTATAGTTGAAAAGTATTCCCATTGGCGCGGTCTTTCTGTTTTCATTTGGAGGTAAGGGGCATGGGCCGAGAAAACATTAAGTGTAGTTCATGTTATGTATTAAAGTCTCTTTTCTAACAAACAAATTTAGTTTCTGAAAGGCATCCGAACGAAGCACAGACGATTTTTTGATGTTCATTTTTCTTTTACTTTTTATTTTTGTTCATCAAATTTCTCGGAGGGGAGGATTTGTAATGACCATATAAATTTTACATTCATTAATATCAATGAAATAACAATTGCTTATAAAACAATTAACATAATGGCTGGATGGGATGTATAATAAAATAAATTATATAGTAAATGTAATAATTATGAAATTATTAATCAGATGATAATATAACTTTATATAAAGAAGATTCAAAGTTCGATTGTGAACTTTGAGTTCTTTGTCTATTCTTGAAATTTGTCTGTGCAAGTACGAACAATTATGATGAGTTTGTGATAAAAAAATGGAAATAATTCTTGTGACATCTCCTATCTTTCATATTCAGCCTTCAGAAGAACATTAAGTTGGCTAAGAAAGTATTTGGAGGTCACCCAGTAAATTTTTAAGTCGACCACAATCCTCAAAACGGAAGTTTGAACTAAGATTATAATGAAAGCTACGTCTATAAAACACAATTTTACAAAAATCCAATTTTTTTTTATTTTTCTAGTCTTATTTATTTCATCCAGTGACTTAAAAACACTGTGACATTTCCGTTACTTTTTTTTATTTTTAATTGTCCTGTTAATCATTTCCGCCCAGATACAGATTATTCCTCATGCACCTTCAAATGGATTTTGACGTCATTTAGAATACAACTGTATTAGTATGAGAGCCTCGTATGCTTTGAATTATTCAAACCATAGATGTTCACTGACCAACAAGCAGCTCCAAGCCGCAGCATTCGTTTAGTCCCGTAGGTAAAACTACCTATAAATTGTCTATCAACTGACTGGGATTTTAGGTTTTAAACTTGGCCTGGACTTATAGGTAACTTCAAGGTAAATTTCCTTTTTATCTAACCTCACTCTCAAAGTTTATCATGTCCCCTTACATTTGCCCTTGGTCGTAAGATCTTCTAGAGGCCAACATTTGCATAAGAACGTTGTGTACTTAAATTATTTGAACCACTAAATCCAAGGTCTTTAAAAGAAAAAAAATATATACAAAATAATAAGTTGTCATATAAAACAATTTTAACTGAATAAAATCGAATTTGAAACAAGGTAAAGCTAAGAATTCTTTAAGTTTTGGAAAATATTTCGCTGTATATATTGGTTGAAACTCCTTTTATAAAAACTACATTTGTCTGTAACGAAATTACATGAATATTTGAAGTCCTGGAGGTTGAAGGAAGTAGATCATTGGTAATAATCAACGAAAAAGACCCAGATATTAACTCTCTTCTGAGAATGCTTTCTGAGTACTTGCCCCATCATCAGTGCCCTTTCACAGACGACTGCTTTCAACCAGGAGTTTCATTCTGACTTGTGAAAGAACTCTTGGTTCACTCCAGTGCTCTGAAATTGCTCTGCCGTTTGGAATAAATATTTGTAAAGGAATTAGGCCTTTTCATGTAGTCTTACCTGTCAAATTACATACAATAACATTTCACTTTTTTTTTCATTTCCTCAGAAGATGCGTGTTCCTAATATAAAATTCTGCAGAATGCAATGAATTAACATTTCATATTTTCAGCAAATTCAGTGAATAATAAAATATGTGCTAACCTCTTAAAGTACCAGTGTAACAATTAAGGAAATATAATTTATTTTTTTGGTTTACGCCCCACATCTAAGGTGATTGGCAAGATCTCTGTTTAGAATAATATATTTATCCCTCCATGTAAACCTAGTTATTAAACTTTATTTATATAGTATCGAAAATATTCTTTAAAATATCTGAGGTTTCTCATATCTGCACTTTGCCAATTAGAATATAATAAAAGTTATCCCTTTTAAATTTTCGTAAGTATGCTGTAGACCTATTGTATTTTTATTCTATACGTATTGGTAAATGTTTATATGTTTTATATATGTTACTATTTGTGGAATATATTGGCTGCTGTCAGTTAGTACTTTTGTCATATCGTGGGGTATATCAAAAATTTTTCGTGGATTGCAATCTGTATATAAAGTAGACATTCCTACTGATCTGAGTTAGGACTTACGAATTTGATTTACAGTTTCACATGAAAAGTCTGAATATCAAACTTAGTAATAATTTGAAAAAATCTTGTGTTCGTCATGTTGGGAGTTGTACCTCCGGAGTAATTGAAATCTAAATATCTCAACTAATTCTTAACGCAATGCATTGTGCTAGGTCCCATATATAACACCATTATAAAACATTTTTCGATACAATCTTTGTTCTGGAAATAATTGAAGAAAGCTTCTTTTGTTCCTTTCTTGTCGATTTTTTTTTTAGGAAGCAGGTTGAAAATTCAGGAAAAGTTGTTTGAAAATTAATTTGATATAAGAAACGTATATAAAAAATGGCAAATTTCCTTAAAACTTTGATACAAAACTCCCGCGGGCGAAAATGTGAGAATAAGTAACTTGTAGAATGTGGACCAGAGATGTTTAGAGACACGGTTGCTTTATGAGAAAATCTCATGGATAGCAGAAAAATACAAATAACTCAGTTACAATCCAAGTTAGACAAAAAATGTATAGCATACCAATTGTAGAATATTACATTTTCTATGAAATTGGTTATTTAGAAATCTACCATAATACCAGGGGTATATGGATTTTTTTATTTCATCTCTCCATCACGCTACCCATCATACTGGTCCGATTTGGACCAATAACGAACAATAATTTAATGTTTAATTTAAAATTAAACGCTGTCGAGTTTAAAAATTGCAGGCGCTAGAGCTTTAACAGACAAATATGTTTATGTACCAAAAAAAAAAAAAAAGGCTTATTCTCTAAACCCACTTGATTAATATTGGTCCATACTACCAACTCTCATCCCCAGAGATGATTGTGAGTGTCTGTGTGTATCTTTTCTTATCAAATTATATTTAGACCGTCAAGCAGGTCTTGGCCCTTTGTTGTGGCATTGAGTCTATGATTTTCATTTTTCAAATGTAGGATCGATGGACATTTGAAGGTTTTTTTTTTTTTTAAAAAAAAAAAAGCGCGTCATAAATACAAGTTCAAAAGCTAATAACATTTAAGGGAAATCTGTTAAAACTCTCGAATCTGTTAGGAGGGGGTATCCATGACATCTGGGAGAACCTGTGTGCTTATGTTTGGAGTCGTTTTTATATAGAGTTCTAAATGAAGAGGAATAGGAATTAGAACGATCCGAGAATGTAAATGTGCGTTATTCCTGCACTTAGGAAATCTACTTAGTTTACATAACCGCTGCGTGACGGATTTTTGTTTGTTTTTTTTTAGCAGGAAAAATTAACATATGCATGTTACACTTCTAAGTGTACTCCTCTTATATAAGAACCTTCTGTTATTTAATACCACTGATTAACGTAAATCTTTTTTTTTTTTAATTTATTAGCAACTTAATGCACGAGAATCAAAAAAATAATAATCAATATTTCATATTTTATAACATTTCACTGCTGCGCCTTTTAGCACTATGAACATTAATATCGTCTACTTCATGACGCTAACGCTCATGACAATCCCGAGCCCGCTAATGTTGAGTTACATTTGAATTTTACCCTGTGATATATAATTTACTCAAGTTAGGTTGCTTTAAGATCTAACTTCAAAAGTGTTTCAATTGTAACAAAACAATGCTGAAAAAAAAGATATATAGTTTCATAAAGTAAACAGAAAACATTTGCTGGAAACAAGACCTCCTAACTCAATTAAACAAATGTGCTTGCATAATGACTCCTAATCAATGATAACTGTGGGATTAAGACGATCATTCAGTTTCTTTGTTCTCGTTCTTTGTGGTTGTACACTTTATTTTGTGACATAAATTTTAAAATAACCCTCGATTGATCCGTTGCTGTTGCTGAAAATTGTCTATAACATAATTTAACAGCTTTTTTGTGAGGAATAAAAAACTTCCAACTCACGCTAAACCTCCCTCCTGCTTGGCCGATTTTAATTTTTTATGATCCTAGATCTAAAGATTACAAAAATTATATACGGAGTTTCATAGATAACCTATTATTATTATTATCGTGAGCGATATCGCCTAGTTGCGGAGCTCTTCAAATAAATAAATAAAAATTATTATCCTGATAACAGGCCGATAGTCTTTGATTCATGATGAGTAGGAGCGAATGCTGCTTTTGGCTACACTAACTATATGCCTCTTACTAGGTATCCAAGGAGATTTTGTGAAATTTTTATTGGACCTCTACATCTCAATGGCGTATATCCTTTTAGAGGAAATTCAACAATACTCTGGTAACAACTCAGTAACTGTCACTGATTCCTATTACTTCACCGTGACCTTCTTTCTTGGAGGTAACTTTAATACAAAACATTTGCCACGTGTTAATTTCATAGATTAACTAATTGTAATTCTAATATAAAGGATGTTGTTATAAAGAAGATGGGCTATAGTTAGGTCAAGGACAACTTGCAAGACACCATTACTGATAATGAATCAACAGACAGATTAATCTCCTTCTTAATGATCATCTTCTGTTACTTGCAAATTGCTGTTGGTAGAACTTGTAATGTCTACACTTAGAGGAAGAATAACTTATGTACTTCTTTTTTTTTTAATACAAGAACTGCTGAGATTCTCATTAGCAGAAGCTATTATTTTTGTTACTTTACAATTATTTCAACGATGACAAATTCAAAACCTCAGATTTGGACATAAGCTTTCTATCATTGAGCCACTGAAAGATCCTAATTTTTAAAAATATAAATCACCTAATTTATTAAGTAAATTTACTTTATCAAAGAATTACGAATAGATAGAAACAAGAAATTAAAAATTCAGAAAGGATAAAGAATTTGATGTTACAGATAATCTACGTGGATCAAGAAGAATTACTAAATATATTTAATAATATATTATTTTATGGATCCGTGCGTAAGATAAGAAACAGCTAGTTAGTAAAGGATGGTCAAAATACTAATATGATACATGGAATGTTGATTAAGGGCTACGTCAATAAACAGATTATGATAGATATGCAACCTCCAGAAGGGAACAATTTGGGGCGGGGGGGTTGGAGCTTATGGGAGAAAACAAAAATAACTTTAAGGAATAGGTTATATGAGCGAGAGAGAGAGAAGTGGACAAAACTGGTTATTATGAAGCGAGTGTAAATGAAAGTTGTATGAGTGGACTTACCGGGCTGTAGTGCGAGCAGCTCGAAGGCGGGCAAACGACTGACGAGCCGTTGGTCTCTTGGGACATAACTGGAAGAGCGGGGGCAGGGCATAGCAATCTCTCCCAAGTCTTCGGCTTTCCACATACAAGTCCTTTTTGATCAGGCCTACCCCAAATATATGTATAGGAAGTGGGTCTGACCCTAATATGTCTATCTTTGAACTACCAAGGTGGTCCTTGTTTACGGACACGCAGAAGCGAAGCGTTCTTTTTAAATCATGAATTAATATAATACTGCTTGCATACAGATTGGCGTTCAATGCCGATTTTTTTTAAATTGTTTCTTGTTGTTTTACTATTGAAGCGCTATAATTTTTGTTTTTTTATTTTTAAATACTAAAACCCCAACTAAATTGCTTAACATTTGACCAACAAACTTAAGCATAGCATACTTGAAAATCGTTGCCACCATCATGAACAATATATTTATCCAAAATAAACCCTGATTTAAGAGTACTTATAAAGGGTTAGTACTGTCAGTATGGATGATACTGTAGTCAAACTTGTCAGTGAAGACGTCGTCGTCCTTACCTGCTGATCATCCAGTATTAAGATATTGATATATAAATCAACAAGATGTATTATGCTTATATATAATATATCAAAAGCTGTTATATTTTGATATCACAATAAAATCCCACACAGTAAAGGAAGAAATTTGAATTTGAAATTCTATAGCATTCAAGAGCTACTTACCTATGCTGTACCATTTTTTACTCACCATTGAGCTAAACGATGAGGAGCTTTTATAGATGAGTTAGATGGCATTACATATTATTCATCATTTAAATCGCTGATCAGCATTGGATCCATCAACTGGTGGAGAGGGGGGGAGGAAGATGGATGCAATTAAACTCATTATAACATTCTATCGTTGTCCTATATATATTTATATATGGGTTTGCTATACTAAATCTAATAACAACTCTAAAAGTAACACAATACAAAACCACAAACAATAGCAGATTGGTAAAACTTAAAAAGAAAAGTAAATTCATTTTGTGTTGATTAACTTCCAAAATTGAAGGTACCAAGCTCTCTGTCTTTTACAGTTTACTCTCTTCCCGAAATTAGTTTTTAAAAACGTAAAATAAATAAATTATAGCTTCAAATTAGAATAGATTCAGTAAAATAAGCCACAGACAATTCAGAGTAGTTAAATTAATCTTTAAAAATATAAAATGAATTTTCTAAGGCAATGAATTTAGAAAGCAATGTGGTTTCTTCTTTCTAGTTCTTCTCTCGATATAAAGTCCACACTGATCATGAACCTGCAGTGTGCTTTGCTATTCTGTATGAAAATAGGACAGGACATCATTCTGCTACCCTGATGTTAAATCATCTCATGTTAAATGAACTCAATC
Organism: Riptortus pedestris; assembly: GCA_019009955.1. NCBI lineage: Eukaryota > Metazoa > Arthropoda > Insecta > Hemiptera > Alydidae > Riptortus > Riptortus pedestris. Next base: position 73,876,642 of record CM032229.1, read on the forward strand.
TGAATATAAACCCAGTTCTCCCATGACCCAATGCTTTTGATTTTTCATTTTCCGTCACTATTTACTACATATTCTAGCTTCCAGCCCTCAGGCTCCTCATCCTTTCCCAAATAATAAAAATACATATCGGGACAATTTTAGCTAATAAGCAAGTAAGGGGAGACAATTCATTTCCAGATGGAAGATGAAGGTATTTATTTATTATTCTTAGCACTCATTTATTGCTAAAACAATTCCTTTCACCTCTCCAAATCAAACTTGTAGCCATAAAGGGGCTTTGCAGAAAAAGGTGATGGGAGAAAACATGGTTATATTCAGATTGAGGAACTCATTTTACATCAGAACTGGTAAGAATCGGCAAAAGAGGTATCAGGGCACAAAAAAATAAAACATTTTTTGCCCGCCAATACCACAAGGCGAACTAAGGTCCTGTTCATAGATTTCGTCATGCCTTAAAAAAAATTTATCAAATTCACTAGAAGAGACCCCTGAATTACTATATGTCACCTTAATGTTAATAACTAATCTTCAAAAAAAGAATGTTCGAGCTGTTCATAATACAATTTACATAAACTAGTAATGCTTCATTGAATCCCCTTCATAAACTTCTTCAACAAAGATGAGTTGTACATCGTCAAATTATGTTACTTCTTTACTACTTAAGCTTGACTCTCACATACTTTTTCGCACCCTGTAGACTCATCTCTAACACTTTTTTAGCAAATGTTTTGCATTTTAGCAGATTTTCTTTAAAGCAAATCAGCTATTGAGGTTGTAAGCTCCTGCTTGGCCTGGGTTGTATCTCTGCTCCTGTCAGTTTTCATCGTGCTTCTATCTCTGCTTTTGCCTAGGAGTTAAGTCTCTAAGACTTTCTTTTGGAGTTGTACTTCTACATATGACTTTGCCGGTAGGTGTCCCTCTAAGACTGTCTGTTGTATTCGAGCTTCTAAATATGCTTATGCCTGGAGTTGTACCTATCCATCTGCTTGTCACCGTTGTGTCTCTGCCTTGGTCTGGGTTGTGGCTCTGCATCTACTTGTCGCCATCATACATCAGCCTATGCCTTGGCCTGGGGGTTGTTCCTCTGTGTCTGTTAATTTTTGTCAAGCTTCTGCCCCTGACTGTGCCTCTAAGGCTGTCTGTTGTCTTTGTGCTTCCACCTATGTCTTTGCCTGGAGTTGTACCTCTACGTCTGCTTGTTACTATCATGCTTCTGCCTCTGCCCTAGCCTGGGAGTTTTGTCTCTGTGGCTCAGCCTCTGCATTTGTCTTGTAGTATCTCTGCTAATCTGAAGCCGTGAAGTTATGCTTATCTGTCAATGCACGTTTAATCTACCTTAAGTAGTGGGGCTTTATTCTCTGCCAGAAATTGCTGAGCTTCCGTCTGGTCATGTCTGCAAACCTTCAGGCAGACCACATAGTTACTACTTGAAAATTAGCTTTATATCCCTTCCTTTGAGATTTACCATAATCTGCTTCTACTTGGAACAAATTGCTTGCTGGTTATGGGTTGTTTTGTAATATAATAAGAATTGGCGATCATAATCAAATATAATAACTTTTTTTTTATTTTATTTATGGAATGGGCAACATACTCAGCAGTTATAATTACTATTTTAACATATTTCTTATATATATATATTAGAGGAAAACTTTATTGAAGATGTTCGTTTCGGTTCCTACTCACATTCAATCCCCTGATACTTAGTAAAAGCCCTATGTCCAGAATAGCTTCTACATAAAATGAGTATAACACTTTTCATAATATACTGAGTTATTGTGATTATCGCATTGAGTAGGAGTAGGGGTTTAAATAAGCTGAAAACAAAAAACTAAAATAATAACTTGGATTCTATTTGAGTTAAAGAAAAATGGGATTGTACAACAAATATAGTAAATAAATTTATTTATAAAATTGAATATATAACATTTCTCAGTTCCTCCCTTATTAAAAACCATATGTTCTTATCTAGAAACTAAATTGTATTTATTGTGTATATGAGATGTTTAGTGATATACTACCTAAAAGTGGAAGAAAACTAGGGATAGGGGTTTTACTGAATCACAAAGACGCAAAAGTAAAAATAACAAAAGTTAGAGAAAAATGTTTGGAATAACAATTGTAGTATATTCCATTATCAACAAGATTGGCTACCAGTATATGTGTGATTTCAGCTGTTAAGGAACTTGATCTCTAGTTTTACATGAAATATAAAAATTACTGAATTATAAGAAGGAAAAATTGTTTAATTGAAAAAGAATAAAAGGTCATTAAATGAATTATGATACTGATAAGATAAATCCATTCACTTTCTTCTTGTATAAATCCATTTATTTCATTATTGAGTTAAACCCCTGAACTTTATGAGAATGAAGCTTATTAAAGTAAAGAAGGCTGACCAAACTGATATAGCAATTAAACTGGAGTAAACAGTAGGATTTGACAAAGGCCAGCCTCTCACAGACAATGATCTGAATGCCTCCACACTCCTAGTTACAGGCAAGTAAGTGGCAATTGATCTTAAAATCCAATGCATTCCTTCTACTGGCCACAATGCACCTGTAAATGAATCAAGAAATTATTAAACATTCAAAACTAATATGAATATTGTTTTTTGGGGAAAAAATTATTTCTTCACGAAAATTGCTATTTGCCTGCTTATACTCGAAAGAATGTAATGCGTCCAACTCTAAAAAAAAATTCTGGGCTTCATTCTCTCAGTATAGGCTGGTTACATTTAGTTCATGATTAGTAGTTTACAGTATAAAGACCAGAGTAGACATTTCTCAATGTTACCAATGGTTTCTCCGTAGAATAGTGGGGTTGGACGGATCTGTTGATATTCAATCTTTAAAAATCATGATGAACGGCTGAGGAAAACATTTTTCACTTAATAATAACTACCCTTAATAATAATTGTGGAATAATAAGTATGTACAAAAGTCAGACTAGAGATGTGTGATTGGTAGGATTTAAATTAGTTTACTTTAACCAGTACAATTTAATATTGGAGCTCAAAAATTTTGGTCATATTATCTTATTATCTTATATTGCCTTGTAGAAAGCAAAACATTTTTTGAATGGTGAGAGTAAACACATGCAGTGCTTTCCTTATCCTTGATGAAGAATCTCTACAAAAAAAAATTACATATTTCAATTTTTATTTCTTTTTTACCTATAATATAAAAAAAATCAAACATTTAATGGCAAGATAACATTTTTTTATTTGTTCTAAAAAAAAATTTATTTTCGTGCCTTTTGAGTGCATAAAACATAAAGAATCTTATTACCCCTTACACCTTTGGTCATATAGCAATTAGAATTGATATGGATTTTGTCCTATGGAACAGAGAAAGAATTGTTGTAAGTATCGTAAAATTATATGTAATAGACATGCATAATTTTGATGTAATCTATAGGAATTGACTCTCTACACTTACAATTTTTTTCACTGGCATCAATAAGTTTTTAGAACAAATAAGGAGATATTTGCCAAATTTCAATTGAGTTTATATTCAAATTTTCAGGAAAATACTTACCACTAAGTAAAAATAAAGGGAAATAACCACCAAATGTTGTAACTGCTGCAGTCTTAAATGAATCACATTGACAGACAATCAGGAACCCTAGAAAGAAATATTGCAATTTTAATATTTTATTTAAACATTAAGGAGAAATGAACAGAATGTAAACATAAGTGTATTAATGAAAAAAATTATTACCATAAAACATTCCGCAGGTTCCAATTAAAAGAAGAAGCAATAAGCATGAACAGTAATTTCCAACAATTGGATTATCAAAAATTTGAAAGAGAATAACCCACTCCAATAAAGTTTGGGCAAATAAAACAGCATATTGCATCACAACATGTCCAATGACTAGTTCTACTACACTCAATCCTAAAAGGATTATTTAGCCATTAATACATTTTACCATGATAGTTAAAATATGTAGAATTAAAATTGAGGTCATCGAAATAAAAATCATACCTGCAATTAAGCTTCGATCTAATAAGCCAGATGTTTTTTCATCTACTAGCAATGAAACAGTAAATAGAACCGGGAAATAAAACTCAAATCTGTAGAAACAAAGAATTGAGTGTCAACAAAGAAATACACCACATAATAATTAAGAACAGGATCAGTTACATGAGATCCTAATTAGCCATTAACATCCTCCAGATGGATATGATACATGTCTTGCAAACTAGATGACCCAATGGCTCCTTTTATTTGAATTCAAGTGGCTGGTAGGAGTCTAGAATGTGTTTTCAATTCCAGCAGAATGTGTTAAATGAAATATGATAACTCTAGCCTAATTTCGGAATTACTGAACCTTCTTCCCGATAGGTCAATTCTATACATTGTTTCTGTATCTGAAATATTAATGGAAATATTTGTATTTTTAAGTACCCAGTCTCCTCACATCTCTTATTACCAATAACCTTATATATCATCAAATGTTTCATTCCAAGCTTAAATATATATATATATAAGATAGTATTTCATATTCCATGATGTACTTATACTTAACTAAGCTTGTTTTCTGCTTTATGTAATTATTTGATTACTAAAGCATATTTTTTGTTTAAAAAAAGAAGTGAGAGATGTTAAGGGAAATCAGCCACAAATGCCAATCCCTCATGGGAAATTTAGCTGTCTCCATTTATCTATTAGTTCCTCTTAATTTAATTATATATATATATATATATATATATATATTAATGAATAGGTGCAAGTTAGAATGTTGATTTTTTTTGTATATGTTTTAATTAATAATATATGTTTACAAAGTACTAGCTAAGGTGCCCGGCTTCGCCGGGAATTCATTTTAGGCTGAATAAAGATGATATTTTTTTCAAGGCTTTATTTTCCACAATATTTTGACATTTCCCCGTCACAGTTTTTAGGGTTTATACCCGTCGATGCTGTGGATTTGTTAATAATATAATTATTTGTTATTTAAGACTTCAATCTTGTAATATTATATCTCCCGTCTCCTGTCCATGAAGGTTTTTTTATAACGTAATGAACAGTATAATTCATAGTCGTAGAAAGTATTCTGTCTTCCAAACCATGTATGAATCAAAGCTCCTTTCCCTTGAGGCGGTCCAAAGCTTAATGGTGTCAACTGTTTTAGATACATCATAACCGAAAAACAAATAGAAAATGAAATGTCACAAATTTTTATTTCAGGCCTCCCTTATAACCCCCATGTTTGAACCTATAAATTTTAATATAACTTATAATCATGGAAGAATTAATGTTAATTCACATACCGAGTTTTGTTAAATTCGCTTCAACCGTTGGTGTCCAATAAAATAGTTGCTCCCGCTATAGTTTGTGGTGTATATCTCGTTTATACTTTGTTATACGGCAAAAGTGAATATAACAAAAGTTACTCTAAATAACAGAATAAACAATTGGTGTTATGAGCGTATCTGCCGAAAAACCAATAGGAAACGAAATATTGCTATTTTTAATTTCAGGCCTCCCATACAACCCCCACTCCTGCTCGCCCCTAGAAATGTTGGTACAGCTTATTATCATGTAGGAGTTACCGCTAAGTCACATACCAAGTTTTCTTTAACTCCGTTAAGTCTTTTGTGCCAAATAGAATTGTTGACTTCCGCTATAATTTTTAGTGTCTAACGCATTTATACTTCAGTATACGACAAAAGTGTATATAACAAAAGTTACTCTAAATAACAAAATAAACAACTTTTGTTATGTTCATATTTTTGCCAAAAAACCAATACCGCTATTTACCGGAAACGAAATATCGCTATTTTTAATTTCAGGTCTCCCTTATAACCCCCACTCCTGTTCGCCTCAGAGAATATTAATATAGCCTAAAGTCTAAGTTGGGTTAGTAGTAATATGCATACCAAGTTTCATAAAATGTGGTTCAGCCATTTATGCGTGAAAAGGTAACAAACAAACAAAAAAACAGACACCAAAAAAACAAAATGCAGTTATGGTGTCTATTACATGTGAAACGAAAAGTTATCTTGAAATTTTGCGAAAAAAATCAATGTACAGACAGAGGTTACAATTTTATATATATAATATAGATTGTACACAAGATATAGAAAAGGAAGTTCCAACAAATGTAAGAGGGAAATGTAAGTCACAAAACATGTAGGGTAGTATGAATAAAGTTTGAGCGAGAAAATGTGTTTTGGTGACTCTTGCCATAAGACTATGAAGAACATATGTATGTATGTATGAATGTATGTATGTATGTGTGTGTGTGTATATATATATATATATATATATATATATATATATATATATATAAACCTTTCTCCCCTAAATCTCTCTTAAATAGTATTTTAAATTAGAAACTTCTTTTCATTTTTGTCTTTAACTTATAACATGCTTAAATTGATTTAACACTGATGATGGAATGGTGACCCCGAAAAGCAATGTTCAATAATAAGACATTTACAAAGGCCGGCATTTTATGTTAGCTGGAAATTCAAAAAAAAAAAAAAAAAAAAATAATAAAAAAAAAAAAAAAAAAAAAAAAAGTAATATATTATTTGCTAATAATTCTGCTACTTACAATATTGCATTCGCTGGAGTCATGTACTGGCGGACACTCGAATAATGTGATCCATATATTGGCAGTTCATACTGTAAAAAAAGTCTTCTTGTGAAAGAATATAAGAAACTTATTTTTTTTGTTAAGCTAAAAACTATTCTGCAGTCTTTATTATTTTTTTTAAATTTCGTAATTAGCAAAAAAAATCCCTATACGGCATGGGTCTTAATGTGCATGGTATATGAAAAGCCGTGGGTTCGATTCCTGTGTTACCAAATGGAGTTCATTTAGTCACCAACTAACCAATAAAGTCCTTCGTCCCAATCTTGCTAGAAAAGGGTGGTAACCTAAAGATAAGCCATAGTAACATGAACTAAAATAACATTTTTTTAAATTTAAAAAATGACAAACTATAAAGGGTTTCATATATATTTTTGTTTATATTTTAAATAAATTCATAGCCACTTTATGCTACTATGGCAAATCAGGACAGATTATTACAGTTTACTACTTATTCCTAGCCAGAGTAGAGTTAACAACTTCACTTAGAGAGCTTGTCATTAAATAACTTCCCCTCACCATGTGAACAACAAAACCACAACCCAAAATTTACCATGAGCATTAATACCAAAGCCTTAACTCAGAGCCTTAATACCTGTAAGATAATATGACAAATAATTATGTCTTAGAAAAAAGGCTTTGGGGTACAATAGAATGTCCTCCTGGAATGAACAAAAATTAAAATATTTAATCCAACTTTTAATGGCTGAAATACTTGTGGCAAAAATTCAAGTTTATAAGTAGGACATACTTAACCACTCTCCCCTCCAACTATGTAGCTTACTTTTTCCTAAGTGTTTTCCGTTTATTTCTACTTATATTTGCCTTATACCATATAATAGGTATGGTTATATTGAAAATATTATTTTACATTAAATAATATGTTTTCATTGTGCTCAAAATTTGAATAATAGGCAATGAAACAAAAAAACATGAAACCTAATTGGTGGAATAAAAACTATTAATTTCTATTTTATCCTCAACGATATTATAATTACCTTGTAAGGCATTGCCACTCCGCTCATACTCCACTCACACGTTTTACAGGTTTCATAGGTAAAATTCATTAGACTCCTAATTATATCTTCCTTCAAAGAATTACTGATAATTTGATCTTCAAAATATAAAATAATTAATAAAAGGTAATAAATTATTATTAAATCACAACTTTATATATTAAATATCATAATTACTGGTTGTATCCTGCCAGACATTAATTTGGCTCAGGGTCAAAATGGTTTCATTGTTCAAAGACAGTATACTTTTAACTCTTTCTCTCAATGCATATGTGAATTCACTGTTGAAATGCAATAAGCCCCAGTTTTCATTCTTTTTTACTGAGCTCGTAGCATCATGTAAAAATTTAAAAGTATTCTGAAACAAAACAAAACAAATGATAACACCATATGAACAAAGCATCACAAGAAGGACCCATCAATAAGAAGGAAACTCCCATTTCTCCCTTCATAAGAAGGAAACTTCCATTTCTCCCTACATAAGAAGCAAACTTCCATTCCTCTTTGCATAAGAAGGAAACATGATTATCAAATAGCAAAAAGATTAAACCACAAACTCTTTTTTACTTCTTTGTACGAAGTAAAAGAAATATTGTAGTCTTTTCAGATTTCAGTGGAATTATGCCTTTTAATTTTCTCAAAGCTCACTTTGACTACTTTTCACATAACTCAAAAATGATTGGCATTTGAATGTTGAAATTTCATGTTTACGACTGATGCACCTTCTATTTATGCACCTTCCTTTTTGATCAAGAGCAACTGAGGAGGAGGGGGGTTTAGAGGGGGAAAATAAAACATTTCTTTGTATCTATTGGAGGTACAAAACATTTTTATAGAACCATTTTTGTTTATCACGAAAATATTTATAAATTACATTCTATGATATTCTTTAATCCAATTCATTGGACCAGAGTGATATAAAACATGTTGCTTATTTTATTTAATAGGAGTACAAGGATTTTTTTTATAAATGTCCTCCACCATATTCAACAAAAGGTCCCTTATTCCTGAATGGAGAATTTTTTCTTTGCTCCACATCTTTGTGCCCTCATTCTTTATAGCGTGCACATCCTACCAAACCTAACATCATTTTTCAGTAACACATAACTTTACTTCTCTTTTGGATTGTGTAGGTGGATACAGGTGGGGAGCATTAAGTAAAAATGCTTCATCAAATTTTGCCTTCCCTAAACCCATTTTGTCTAGTTTTTGAATAACAATTACCTATTAGAGATTCAGAAGATTTGTACAAAACCTTCTACAGTCATCTTTTAAAAACCTCTAAATTATGTTCTATGGGATTTTTTTATCTAATGCATTGGAAGGAACGTATCATACATAAGGTTCAAATGAAATGATTTTAAAAGAAGTGCAGTTGAACATATTTTAATTTATTTTTATAGGAGTACATAGAAGTCATGTGGTGGCGTATCAGAGTTTTTGGTTATGGTATTCACCTTTTCTTTCCACATTATAGCTCTGATGATGGCAGCATAGTTACCCATAGCACTTACTACAAGTAAAAATTTGCTCTAGGAACCACTATAATGTATAATTTCATTATTTTAATCCTCATTGTAACTATCTATGGAACTCTTAAGCCAACACTATCTGAAAATTTTATATGAAACCTAAGTTGTTAATTTTAGAATTAAGAAAACACTTGCACTGAAAATAAGAATATACTTACTATTTTAATGGAGCTGTTGGCCAGCTTTTGCATAATGTAGCATGAATAGGGTATCCCTTGCCCACTGCAATCTACAGGCCCAAGCCATTTATTTAATAAACAGTTCTGAATCCCATCTGACATTTCATCATTCACCACAGCAAGGGAGAGTCCTGAAGGTTTTTCACCAAAAGTCACACTTACTAAGAAACATTGAATAATTGGAAGGGCTAAAGTAAACAGCATAATTCTAAAAGGAAATATGAACAAAGCTATTAATGTAAAAATCTAATTCAAATAATAAATCAAACTAAAGTAACCCATTCGGAGCATCATTTTCCATAAAACATTTCAAAGTATGGCATCTTTTTTATCCATTTTAGGAAGACTTTATTTTTTTTTTAACATGGTACACCATTTTATGAAACAATTCCCTCTATTTCTTGAGCTATTCGTGACACAGCAATGCCAATAAGAACATTTTAAAAAGAAGATCAAATTTCCCTTGATATGTACTTATTTGACTTTCCCAGTAGCCATATATCGTATGATATTTTATAGCCAAACTATAAGCAGTAACTAGTCTCCACTTTTGTTAAAAACATTAACTGCATCATCCTCAATAATATTGCATGTATTCGATACAAGCACTATTAGTAAATATATCTATAAACAAGCACCTCTATAAAATAGCAGAAATGGTGCAAAGGATATTGAATTTACTTATATGCCACAAATTCTCAAATCTTTACGAATCAAATAAAAAAACAAGTGTAATTTCAATTCTCCATGCTACTGAACCTCATGTTGTATTAAAAGCCAATGATCAAAAGACCACACAACATTGTGTGACCATTTAGGGGGTGGGGGATTTTTTTTGTTATCACAAAAAATGGCTATTACATCTAAAAGCCTTAATGAAACAGTATTCATTCATATTTAACCATTCTTAAAAAAATGTTCACAGTTAACAATTGATAATTCCTCTTCTCAAATTAAAATTATACTGTATCATAATTACCATGCATGTGCCTTTACTCATGTAGACACATACACACACTCACTCGTGTGTGTTTATGTATGTGCAAGTGTATGAGTGAGATGTAAATTTCTTTTTGTACTTACGGAATATTTCTTTTCATCCAATATATATTTTTTATAATATGTGCAAATATTCGGTGAATTGTAATTAAATCTGATTCCTTCAAATGAGATTTAGGTCTTGAAGAATATTTCTTAGTTCCTTTACTTTCCTTGTATATAGTCTAAAGAAATAATGCAATGTTATTTTTTAGTTCAGTACTTGATGGCAGGTGAAGGGGGATCTCACATGAGTTCAACGTGATTATAGTATGGGTGAGGTAAGTGTGACAGGTACAACTTTAATTTTAAATACAAAATTTTCAGGCAAACTCTTGAACTACTACCAAGAAAGCAATAGGATAAAAGCCAGTAGATGCCTTTACTATTAAATAACCTAATGGAAAAGACAATGTGGAACAAATAGATGTCCTTTTATTTCCTCTGAAAATCAGTATTTCTTATTCATGGGAACAATGCCCAGGGAGAGCTAGCTGCTAGATACAATAACATGGAAATAAAGAACTTGAAATTAAATTATCTCTTTCCTCTCTATCCTCCCTGGACATACCGATAGACTTTGCCTGATAATTCTGATTCCTATATTTTTGGTCCTTGAGAAAATTCTTGAATAGTATCAACAATAGTTCTGCTTAGCCAGTATGTTCTGTATCAACCTATTGCATACAAAAAAACCTGATATACAATTCTCTTGTTACTTTTATATTACTATTTTTTTATAACACAGAATTTTACGTAATATTTAGCAAGTTATTTGTCCAGCTTGATAATAATGATGAGATACAAGCTCACTAAATCAATACTGAAAGAATCAACCTCAAGAAAATGTGTTTTTTGTTTTGTTTTTTTAATAGCAAACTAACACTTCTTCTTAATAATCTAATTCTAAAACAATTCCAATTCATTTCGTACAAGTACCACTCCAAATACATTTCATTCATGGTTATAGAATGATTAGGTGAACAAACCTCATCATTTTCTGTTTCATTTCCTTGCACTTCACAGAGTTTTAGAAATGCCTGCTCAAGTGTTTCACAGTCTAATTCTTCCATCAGCGTTCTTGGATGTGCCTCAGCCAGTAATGAACCATTTCTTAATAAACCAATCTAATTTAAGGATATGGAAAATAATTAAATCATCCAGAAATGAAGTCATCAAAAAATTATTTTCACTTTAATACTTAACTGTGTTAGACATTCGGGCTTCCTCAATGTAATGAGTAGTTATTATAATTGTCTTTCCTTCATGTTGTGACATATGAGTGAGTTTTTCCCAAATGCTTTAAAAAAATATTGGAAATCAATTGAAGGATATATTCACTTTTATGTAACAAAAAAAATCCTTAAAAAATGTCTATTTTTAATAAATTTAGAATTTATATTTTGGGGAAAGAATAAAGAAACAATACATACAATAAGCATCAACGTCATCATAAAAGAGTTAACAAAGCAAAAACTCATCACTTAATACATGAAGACATATAAATTTAGCCTACATTTCATAAATATGTTTAATATTTATAAATATGTTCATATTATATGTTAAAGAAATGATATAATAGATATGTTTTTAAAAATAAATAAAAAATGGCTTTACTACTGAGAGCAGTACTGTTCGATAGAATAGCAATAAGCTGAACACTTTCAAACTGGCTGAAAAATTAATTCCTCAATTTATGATGGAAAAAACTAAAAGAATTTCATAGAAAACAAAATAATCCAATAAATAATAAAAATTGCAAAGTGCTTTTGGAGGAGTATTTCTTCCATCATTTACTAATTTCTATCCTCCGTCATTTAACTTTAATGGTTTTGCACTTTTGAGACTTAAATTCTGAAACCTTCATTACTATCTGCGAGAAGGTCATTTGTTTCCTCTATAATACTGGGAGCTCTTTCATGCCATAAAACATTTTTTTAACTCCTCCAGTTTCTAGCTTCATGCTCGCTTTTGTTCTTATGGAACTTTTGGTGTTCCTCCTTCTTGTGTGTTTATCTTTGAATCATCCTCAGCTGGGCATTATTCCTTTACAGATTCCTTACAATCACAATCAAGTAATCCGTCCAACACCATTTCCTGTCCCAGGATTCCACACCTCTGCCATCATATTTTCAATCTCCCCTAACTTTCTTAAGGAAATTTCCTTTGCTGCTGGTGATCTCATGGTCAATGCCAGTAATGGGAACATCACAAATTAACCTTTATGAAATCTCAATCTTCCCTATATTTCTTCCAGAATCAAGTCTTCAAGTTTCTAGTAATATTAATAGAGTAACTAATTCTCTACTGACGCAAAGCTTATTTTTCTTAAGTAGATAATAAAATAATGATCTTAAAATCTCTTCATGCAATAATATGTGGTGTGTTTCCTCCTAAACATTATCAGCGTTATTTCGTTGGAATAATTTTTTTTTTTAATCTCAGAATCCATTCCTTTCCACATTTGAGACAATTTTTCAAAAATCGCGTCATGAGTACGACCTCAATAGTTGATTTTTTTGAAAGAGAAATCTAGGAAACATGAGGTCATTTCAAACACTATATATATACATACACACATGCTCTAGTGGTCTAATTTTTGTTTAATCGTTTTCAAACTCCATAATTAAACTTTTTATGTAACATTAAAGATTAAGTTCGTTAATTACTGAAATCCGTCTATTGGGAGCGGGGGGGGGGGGGGAGGTGAAAATTCAAAATATCTCCGTTATTATGCGTTGGATCGAAAAAATGTAAAGACAATCTTTTTCCACTATTAATTTTGTTATGTACATGTTTTCTCTTTATTGAATATAAACTAGTTATTAATTAGAACTCTATATTTTAGTTTTCGGCCCTCAATAAACAACCACTCCGACTCATGTTATATTAACATTAAGCTGTTATGTCATAAACCACTTCATTCCAAGATTAAATACTAAATATGGTTTTCATTGAACTTTTAGCTTGTGAGATATATACAAATAACGCGTAACGTCATCAAGTTTTGTGGTTCTTTAATCGAAAATGTTTATTTGATGCATTCGTTACTCGATATTCACTGTTCCAGTCGATACTAAAGATATTTGTTATTAACGAAAATCGGACCTGGAATCGGGGGGGGGGGGGTTGTATAGAGAGGAAGAGGGTTTCGAAAATTCAAAATCTCTCTGTTATTATGATTCGGATCGGAAAATGTTATAAAGCCAATATTGGTTTTCTACAAATCTTTTCCTCTGCATTTTTTCGTAACACAAGTATTAAGAAGTTATTCTTACTTTTTTCTTTTCTCCCTTCAGTAACCTCCCCCCCCCCTTCTAAATATTGTTTTTTTTTTACATTTAAATTGAAAATATGAGATGAGATCACATGTGTGTTATACCATCACGTGGGAAATCAGCTTAGTTTACACTGCCCCTGCATGACAGACTTTTTTAATTCTACAGATCCTATCATTAATCCAATAATATGAGAAGTTTAATCATACGCTTAATACCTTGCTCATCGTACATAGAATCGCCTCTTATTAGAGCATATTTCTTCAGCCAGGTCATAACAATTTCCTTCCGCAGAGCCATCACCATCTATGTTATATTGTACTGGCACAGACACGAAAATATTGTTTACACCTTGACTATAATATGCTCTGCTGGTTTAAACTGGTAGTCCTTTAACTTTTGTTTTTCCTTTTTGATAAAAGGATGTTTCACAATTATTAATTCATTTAAATATCTCTTATTTTGAAAGCATATCAACTCATATTACTTGTAGATAATAAATTATTGGAATTATGAAGTATACAAATGTCATTTACCTTTGAGCTAGAACTACATCCACACCTACTGTAGGTTCGTCAAGAATCAACAATTTCGGGTTGTGAATAAGAGCAATACACAAAGATACACGTCGCTGTTGTCCTCCACTGTATGCAGATTAGAGAAATCAAATAAATTAAAGAAATTCAATGTTTTAAAAATATAGAATTAATCTGCTTAAATAAGTAGAAAATCAATTGATAACATGAGTAATTGAAGTACATGGTGCAAATAACTGGCTTCCCTTGTATCATATTATCAGATTTCCCTTGAGGCAATCAGCTATTGAGGTTGTACTCGTTGTGTTTTTCGAAAAAGTTCTTCAAATGACCACCGATCTATGTACCGAAGCTATGACGGAAATGAGGCCTGTCCAAAACTCTCTTCCACTCTTACTCCTTATTAGCTGTTATATCATAGACCGTCAATTCTAAGCTTAAATAAAATACGAAAATTGTTGTAAAAAGACTTTTATTACGCAAATCTGTCGTGTAATGATGACTTCAATTAAGATTTTATGTTCTCGTCTCGAAAATGTTTATTAGTTTTACGATACTCGATATTTAACTACTTCAGTTAGCTCTAAAGATCATATTTGTTATTAGCTGGAATCAGATTTCAAATAAGGGGGAAATTCAAAATATCTCCGGTAAATGTTATAGAACCAATGTTGCTAAGCTATTGATGTTCTACAATTGTTCTATACATTTTTCCATATATCAATTATTAAGCAAGGTAAACGTACTTTCTCGTTTGCAGCCTTCAGTAAACCATGACTTCTACTCAATATATTTTTATTTAGAAACAGTAATATGGTGAGATTTTATCAGTAATGTAATACCAACATGTGGGAAATCTGCTTAGTTTACAAAACCCTTGCGTAATGGACACTTTAACTGTGTAATTCCCCGTTTATTTTTTTCATTTTTTTATACAGGGTAATATGTAGCAGCAAATTTCCTATAACATATGCAAAACAAACAGATTTTCACACACAAAAAAAAATCAATCTATTGTAGCTGCATAGAGAAGAAGTCCATCACACAGGAGCTGCGTAAACCAAGCAGATTTCTCATATATTGGTATGAAGCACTTATTTTAAGTATCCAGTGCTACTATCTCATTCATTGTCTTGCATAGGGGGCCAGCTTTATGTTATACAGCTTTGTTCCCAATTTCCCACCTATCCTAATCTCTAGGCTCTCATATCTGTTGAAATGTTTATTCTTCAAATATCTTGTTTTTCTTCTGTGTGTATGTAGGATCGGTTGACATTTGAAGAATTTTTTCGAAAATCTCGTCAATTACGACCTCAATATCAGATTTCCCTTAAGAGAAATCTACTAAAAGAAGTTCTCACTCGGAGTCTACGTGCCACGCCTAGGCGACTGGACTTGCTGGAATGATGCTAAGTATATTTACTAGGATACCTTGGCAATAATCGTTTCCTTATGTATAAGTACTTAAAGTATAAATACACTCATTAAAACTTACCTCATTTTATTTATTATGCTGTTTAAAGGCGGTAATTGAAGAAAATTTGAGAGTTCCTCAGATCTGATTCTGATATTTGTTGAGTCAATAAAGTATAGACGTCCGTAGTAATTTAAATGCTCTTTAATGCTCATGTCTTGATATAATGTGATATTCTATAAAGCAGTATAAAAATTAAAAATAAATTACTTATTAAAACTATATATTGTATTTAAGATATTTAAAATAAGTATACATCATTTTCAAATGGGACATTACCAGTAATGGTTTCACAAATAAATGTTATAACAAACACAAGGGCAACGGAAGAAAAGAACATAATGAAATTATATTTTGGATTAATACAACAAAAAATTATTTTATTAAGCATTTTGCACTGAATCAATTTCTTTGAACTAAAAACATGACTTTGAAATATAAGATAATGGGGGTTATTATTTAAAGTATTAATATTTGAGATATTCTGAGGCACACACAAATGAAATACCGCCCCCTCTTTCTAGGAATAGAATCCGTGGTATTTTATGGGCACCACAACCCAACCTAAACTTCTGTGTTGTGATTTCACATTGCCTAATAGCTTTTCAAGGTTGGACAGGCACATGGCACTTAGCCAGTGCAATTTTTGGTTTTACAATCAGTTAATACAACTTTAGTTCTGACTAGTACATTTCCCTTAAGAGAAATCAGCTATTGAGGTTCCACTCATGACGCGATTTTCTAAACTTTTCTTCAAATGTCCATCGATCCTGACGAAATTGAGGTCCATTGAAAACTAATATATATATATATATATATATATATATATATGTGTGTGTCTGTTAACGCTCTAGCGGTTGCAAGTTTGTTTGATCGTTACCAAACTCGTTATTTAAACGTTTTAGGTATAAAAAAAAAAGGCCAACATCGTTAACGGTTGAAATCGGACAGGGAGAGGAGGTGAACTTCGAAAATTGCAAATGTTATGTTCTATAAATGCTGGTACCGTAAACCGGGGCTACTTTGCTCCACTTTTTGGCCCTTTTTTAACAAAATCATAATTGTTACGACAGTTGTCAGAGAGAAATGATCGGGATCGTTTTCGATCAACTAAAAACTATCTAAAGAACACGTTTATGTACCTTAATGACCAGTTTACAATGTTTTCTAATCATTTTTTATTATCTGAAAAGCGGAGCAAAGTTACCCAGTGGTTGGGTAACTTTGCCCCACATGGAAAAATAGATGATTTCTCATAGTAAAAATGGACTGGGGTAAAGTAACACACTTGATTTGAGTAGTACAACTCTTTAGAAGTGTACTCTTTAAATAAATGCATTTTGGGAAGAAAAACAAAAATCATAGGTATCATCTGTAGAAATGTTTATATTAAACCTCATGTGAAGAATACAAAAACAGGTTATTAAATCATGAATTATATTTGTTAAGAACATCAAAGGTTAGTTAATGTCATTTATAAGTTCTGGGATGCTGAACATGCCCCTTCTGTTGACTTTTTTTGGCGGATTTATACTACCAACAATCTCTTCCCAAGAGTAATGGATTGAGTCCTTTTTTTCTGGCCATTTCCAATTTCCTTTCGCAGTCTTAAACATAGCACTCACTACAGCACCTTCTTCATTCAGACTTTCAATGACGCCAGGATAGTATTCATCTTGATAAATCACGACAACGAAGGTGCCCACTTCCTTTTTTATTGATTGAATGGTTGGTTTATTTGGTTCCTTGTTTTCTTCTTCCATCATTTCAATTTGTTGTCTACTGAACGAATCCCAGTCTTCATCTGAACTTTCATTAAGATTTAATTCCATTTCACTTAAAATGTCATCATCCTCATCACTGTCCTCATAACATCTGCGGCTTTTCGTTTTGGGAGGCTTCTTAATCTTAGATTTGACACTTTCATTAGAGGTTTTACTTGTGCTAGGGAGAGAAATCAGAGTGTTATCTAGCATTTCTTCATTGGACAGGCTTTTACCTGCTGGAAGTTGTACTTTCTTCCTTCTTGTAGGGTTTGTGGGCTTATCGCCTATTAGAGATTTGGTTGTTTGCACAAGCTCTAAAAATGCTGAGCTCACAGCTGAGGGTTCAACTGCTTTTTGGCCTATTCTGTCTAGTAGAGGCTGTATGTCACATGGAAATATCCCAGTTTTTCTAAATCCGCTTTCAAGATTTTTTTTCATATTGGGCTCCAAGTCTTCCAGAAGTTTTTTAAGCAATGAGGGGAAGACGTGTTTGGGCAAGACCCCTGCTCTCATACCGCTTGGGGTATCTTTCCAGTTACGTAAGATGTGTCTCCAAGCAACCTTCATGGGTCTAAAAAAAGCAACGTCCAGTGGTTGCGTTAGATGGGTGCTGTTTGGAGGGAGACATACAAAACTGATATTGTTTTCTCTACACTTTTCAAAAATACTCATATTTAGATGACTGGATAGGTTATCCGCAATCACAACTGTTTTTCCTTCAGATTTCTTAATTCGGGGCAGGCACAAGCTCTCAAACCATTCATTAAAAGCTGGACCATCAAACCACCCAGACTTTGTCCTAAAATAGCGAGTGTTCTTTGGGCCACCTCCAGTCCAAACGTCCCACATCTGGGTACCCTTGTAAACAACAAAGGGCGGCAATATTTCACCAGCCGCACTGCCACAAATCATTACAGAAGTGCTTGATTTGGAAAAATTACAAAGTTTTTCAGGATATTTTGTCCCACGGCGACAAATAACTTTCTTCTTTGAAGGATCATCTGCTAAATTGGTTTCGTCTAGATTCCAAATATTTTCAGGTGGGACGTCTTTGATAACTTCTTGCAAGTTTTTAATATAATCCTGCAGGATATCTTCGGTGACTGCAGCTCGGCTTCTTTTAATGTTGGATGCCATACGTTCTTTCAATCTTCCATGACGTTTCAAGAAATGTTTTAGCCACTCAAGACCAGGCTTGTTCCCTTGAAAATCTTTTACTACACGGCTAGTTCTCTCTAAGTAAATTTTAATGACATTTCTGAGATCTTCCGTAGTTATCGGAAACCCAAAATCACTCAATGTTTCTATGTACGAAACAAAAGATTCTTCCTCATCTCTGGAAAATATTGTAGGTTTCCCTACTTTATTAGTATGCTTCTCTTTAAGTTTATTTAAAATAGTTCGTCTTGGTATATTAAAGTGTTCTGCAGCTCGACGATGGCTGTATGAACCACTCCTTATTGCTTGTAAACATTCCTCTAATTGTTCTGGTGAATAATCGGCATAGCGTCGAGCACCAAGTTTTCGTTTGTAAGCTCGAACCATCTAAAAAAAAAAAACAAAATAGTATGCGCCAAGTGTATATGTTATTAAAACTCTAACCTTCACATACACGCACAGTCCTGTGCTGTAAGAGACATACCTACATACAGTTATTTAGTAAAATCCTAAAACAAACAAGCTAATATTGCTGAAAATAAGCAAGATTTTAATGTGGGGTAACTTTGCCCCACTTTTGTTGCTGGGGCAAAGTTACCCCATTTTCACCAGAAACATAACCTATGAAACTAAAAAATGTATAAGTTGTGAAAAACACTTAATAGGTTGATCTTAGCAATGTAATTTTGTTAACAAATAGTTGTACTCCATAAATAAACACTTATGCTTACCTTTAGATGTCTGCAAACGGGTTGAAAATACCACTTTTTTTAAAGTAAAATATCAGCAAAATGTGACTCAACTTTACAAGCCAAACAAATCAACTGTCCAATATGGCGGATGTCTTGAAAATGCTGTGTCACCCTCCTAGTGGTGCTACCTATCGGATAAACTCAAAACAGTGCGTTTGCAGTTCATTGGTTTGCTGTCATGTTGCGTGGCAACTTTTTTCGTCTTTGGGGCAAAGTAACCACCTGTGGTGCAAAGTAGCCCCGGTTTACGGTATTACATGTTTTCTCGGTATTGAATATTAACCGAGATATTTCCATATTTTAGTTTCCTGGCCATTAATAAACCCCCTCTCCTAATCATGTCAAATTAACAATTAGCTGTTAGTTGACAAATTATAGATTTTGGGACTGATAATAAGCTTTTATGATTTTTGTCGGTAAATTAGAATCATAATTAGGAGGGTAGCCACGATTTGCTTAATTATTATCTTAATGGCAATTATATCTGTTTTAGTTTTATAACTGGCGTGTATAAAATTGTATCATGAAGCGTAAAATAATTAATTTTGATAGCATTCCGCAATATCATCGATGAGAGGAGGGGGAAAGTTACTAAAGCTGAGGTACTTCGTCGTTTCAACCCTTCCATATCCTATCAGAAAGTCAAATCCTCCCTCTCTATCAATTATGACAATGTCCTTGGAGACATTGAGCGCAGGGTCCAGAGGCTGCCACCCATGGTAGCAACTGATTCGGATCTTGTGCAAACCTCAAGTCGGCCAAAACTGGACCAAGTCGTAACCTTCCCTCACCCAACCGATTAGTAATGATAGTAGTGTAAGGGGGGGGGGGGGGAGGGGTTGTTAATTGGCCCTTCACTTCACTTCACTTGGACCTCGTTGAATTTTGGTGAAGTTAAGGTTGGACCTTTGAAATGAGTTCACGATTACCCTTGCCAAACCGATGTGGACAATTTGATTAAAAACATTAAACAATACTATAAATACTTAACTATATCGAATTATAAAATTAAAAAGGGGGTTTGCAATTTCCAATTGATAGACAAAGTAGCTGATGAATTAAAACTTAAGAATTGTCTCTTACCTGAGGCATATATCCTATTTCAGATTTGTTTGTAGTTGTCATAAATATTTGGCCTGAGTCCAGTTTAATTCTTCCGACTAGTGCACTCAGCAAAGTCGTTTTTCCACAACCACTTGGCCCTAATAAGCCGTAACTATAAAAAGAAATATTTGTTATTAAACAGATTAGTTAACAATATGTAGTAAAACGCAACAAATGTAATAAGTCTATTTTCATAAAGCACTCTTTATGTGTTAATGCTTTCAACGCCCAAAGTAGTATCAATGATGCATTTCAATCTTCTTTTTGTTCTTTGTTAAAGTATACTTTTGTGCTACTAATGCTAATTGGGACGGGTAATCTACAGATCACCACCCTTTTCTAGCCAGGATGAAATAAGGATTTTATTTAATAAGTTCATAATTAAATAAATTCCTATTGCCCAGGACAGAACTCATGAATGTAGGTGTACCAAATGTGATTAAGTCCTGATCCCCGCATTTTAATCAATATATACTTATTAAAATAGGACAATAGTATTAAAAACCTTAAATGAAAAAAAACTTTGAAGCAATATTGTTCATTAATGGCTCACATTGTCCCTTCTGAAACTTTCATTGATAAGTTTCTCAAAATCGGTTTGGACGAATAGCACTTCGTTGCTTCTACAACTTCAACAGCATAAGGACTTGCCACATGCATTTTCATCTCCTATTCTTCTGCGAGAACGAATGCTTGACCCTAAAAAGAAAACATAAAATATAAAATTAATTTTTGAAGAACGATGATTTTTGTTTGTTATTTTTATATCTAGCAATTAGAGAAATTCTCGGACCCCTCAAAAAAAAATATAGGAAGATTTGCTCAGCGTATAATGTCTCCTGATGGAATATATACTGCTCAAAAATGAATAGGGATATTGGTTATTTTTTCTGATCCTATTAATTTTAATTAAATCGATCTTAATTAAATTTCTTTTTTATGGGGGAAAAAGACAATAATTTCTAATAAATATTAATGATATTTATAATAAAAAAAAAAAAATATATGCTAGGCCCCATACATACCACAAAACAGCCAATATCCCTATTCACTTTTGAGCAGTTTAGTTCGTTTTTGCTCCTATAAGTTATTCGTCAACTTAGTTCAAGAAATAATAAAAAACAGACTCAAAGAAACGTAACTCTCTATTAATAGTTTTGAAAATATTAGTACGCACCACTTATAATAACTAAATAAAGTTTACAAACATAAAAAATCAACTTCTAATAGAATAAAATTAATTAATTGCCTTCATAGAATGAAACCACATAAATCTTAAAAAATACCGGAATAGATATTTCTAACTTAAAATAAGACATTCCGGTTTATCAGATATACTTTCCTGCTCAGGAGTGTCTAAACAGAATTTATCATATTTTTATACTTAATTTAATGTGGCCCATTCATATTTAAATTTTGATCAGAAACGACTTTTATGTTAATCCATGTAAAACATAAATGATGATAAAGATGAAGAAAATGGTTCGTTCAAAATGTCATATTCATCTATATATATATATAAAATTGTAACCTCTGTCTGTACATTGATTTTTTTCGCGAAATTTCACGATAACTTTTCGTTACACATGTCATAGACACCATAACTGCATTTTGTTTCTTTGGTGTCTGTTTGTTTGTTTGTTTGTTTATTTGTTTGTTTGTTTGTTACCTTTTCACGCATAAACGGCTGAACCGAATTTTATGAAACTTGGTATGTATATTACTACTAACCCAACTTAGACTTTAGGCTATATTAATATCCTCTGAGACGAACAGGAGTGGGGGTTATAAGGGAAGCAAGAAATTAAAAATAGTGATATTTCGTTTCCTATTGGTTTTTCGGCAAATATAAACATAACAAAAGTTGTTTATTTTGTTATTTAGAGTAACTTTTGTTATATACACTTTTTTCGTATACCGAATTGTAAACGAGATATACGCTAAAACCTATAGCGGAAGTGAACAATTTTATTTGGGACAGAAGACCCCACCAAAATAAATAAAACTCGGTATGTGTATTAGAACTAACGCTTTCATTATAACAAGCCATACCAACATTTCTAGGGACGGGCAGGAGTGGGGGTTATAAGGGAAGCCAGAAATTATAAATAGCGATATTTCGTTTCCTATTGGTTTTTCGGAAAATATGAACATAACAAAAGTTGTTTACTTTGTTATTTAGAGTAACATTTGTTTTATACACTTTTTTCGTATACCGAATAATAAACGAGATATACGCTAAAATCTATAGCGAAAGTGAACAATTTTATTTGGGACAATAGACCCAACCGAAATAAATAAAACTCGATATGTGTATTAGCACTAACGCTTTCATTATAACAAACCATATCAACATTTCTAGGCACGGGCAGGAGTGGGGGTTATAAGGAATGCCTGAAATTAATAATAGCGGTATTTCGTTTCCTATTGGTTTCTCGGCTATTATGAACATGACGATAAACAAGAACATTTCAATTGTATGAAGCATTTTAAAAACAAGTAGCTGTTTCATGAGGAGCAAAGTATATTACTCCCCCCCCCCCTTCCTCTGTCTTTCACTGGAACATTAATTAATCGGAAGTAAGTAATTTCATCCTTTAATGTGTTTAAAACATCAATTAATTCACAAAAAACGAAAGTATTTAAACATACATAATTAGAATTGAAAATAGAATCTGAATATAAGGTAATGTTAGCGGAATTGAGAGTTAGCCGTTAGTCATGTTCTGTTGGTTAACCTGGAGCGTCAGGGACGGGTGGGGAGACCTTCCTGTAATCTAGAACCTTTCTCACTCCCTCTTTCTTTCCTCAGTTGTTTTACTCAATTTTTTAGTATACCGTATTATAAACGAGATATACGCTAAAACCTATAGCGGATGTGTACAATTTTATTTGGGACAAAAGACCCAGGCGAAATAAATAAAACTCGGTTTGTGTATTAGCACTAACTCTTTCCTTATAACAAGCCATACTAACATTTCTAGGGACGGGCAGGAGTGGGGGTTATAAGGGAGGCCTGAAATTAATAATGGTGATATTTCGTTTCACCACAATATTTTGTGCTTAATAACTGAAATATATGCATAATGCACAAGAGAAGGGAAATATGACAATTTGGAGGACAGTGAAGACAAACATAAAAAAATAATTTTATTATTAACAAATGCCAACAACGGGTGTTAATCCTAAATAGTGGGACGGGTAAAGGTGAAAATATTGTGCAAACTAAAGCCTTGCCAAAAAAATACCATCACCATTCAGCCTCAAATGAATTCCCGAGCGAAGCCGGGTATCTGAGCTAGTATATATATATATATATATATATATATATATATATATATATATATATATATATATATATCTATATATATATAAAATTGTAACCTCTGTCTGTACATTGATTTTTTTCGCGAAATTTCACGATAACTTTTCGTTTCACATGTCATAGACACCATATCTGCATTTTGTTTCTTTCGTGTATGTTTGTTTGTTTGTTTGTTTGTTTGTTTGTTTGTTTGTTACCTTTTCACGCATAAACGGCTGAACCGAATTTTATGAAACTTGGTATGTATATTACTACTAACCCAACTTAGACTTTAGGCTATATTAAAATTCTCTGAGACGAACAGGAGTGGGGGTTATAAGGGAGGCCTCAAATTAAAAATAGCGATATTTCGTTTTCTATTGGTTTTTCGGCAAATACGCACATAACAAAAGTTGTTTATTTTGATATTTAGAGTAACTTTTGTTATATACACTTTTGTTGTATACCTAAGTATAAATGAGTTATACGCTAAACACTATAGCGGAAGTCAAACATTTTATTTCGTACAAGGGACTCAACCGAAATAAATAAAATTCGATATGTGTATTAGCACTAACGCCTTCATTATAATAAGCCATACCAACATGTCTATGGACAGGCAGGAGTGGGGGTTATAAGGGAAGCCTGAAATTAAAAATAGCGATATTTCGTTTCCTATTGGTTTTTCCGCAAATATAAACATAACAAAAGTTATTTATTTTGTTATTTGGAGTAATTTTTGTTATATACACTTTTGTCGTATACCTAAGTATAAATGAGTTATACGTTAAAACTTTAGCGGGCACTAACGGCTGAACCGAACTTAACAAAACTCGGTATGTCAATTATCATTTCGAACGGGAGGGGGGTTATAAGGGAGGCCTGAAATACAAATTCACTATATTTACATGTATAAGAGACGGGAAATATAAAAATATCGAAGACTGTGAAGCCTTATCGAACAAATAATTATATTATTAGCAAATCCACGGGAAAGACGGGTATCAATCCTAAACACTGGGACGGGTAAATGTCAAAATATTGTGCAATGTAAAGCCTGCTAAAAAATACCATCACCATTCAGCCTCAAATGAATTCCCGGGCGAAGCCGGGTATCTGAGCTAGTATATATATATATATAAAATTGTTACCTCTGTCTGTACATTGATTTTTTTCTCGAAATTTCACGATAACTTTTCGTTTCACATGTCATAGACACCATAACTGCATTTTGTTTCTTTCGTGTATGTTTGTTTGTTTGTTACCTTTTCACCCATAAACGGCTGACCGAATTTTATGAAACTTGGTATGTTTATTACAACTAACCCAACTTAGACTTTAGGCTATATTAAAATTCTCTGAGATGAACAGGAGTGGGGGTTGTAAGGGAGGCGTGAAATTAAAAATAGCGATATTTCGTTTCCTATTGGTTTTCAGCAAGTATGAACATAGCAAAAGTTGTTTATTTTGTTATTTAGAGTAACTTTTGTTATATACACTTTTTTCGTATAACGTATTATAAACGAGATATACGCTAAAACCTATAGCGGAAGTGAGCAATTTTATTTGGCACAAACGACTCAACCGAACTAAATAAAACTCGGTATGTATATTAGTACTAACACCTTCATTATAATAAGCCATACCAACATTTCTAGAAACGGGCAGGAGTGGGGGTTGTAAGGGAGGCCTGAATTTAAAAATAGCGGTATTTCGTTTTCTATTCGTTTTTCGGCAAATATGAACATAACAAAAGTTGTTAATTTTGTTATTTAGAGTAACTTTGGTCATATATTTTTGTCTTTTAACAAAGTATAAACGAGATATACACTATAAACTAAAGGGGGAGTCAACGATTTCAATGAGCGCTAACGAGTAAACCGAACTTACAAAAACTCAGTATGTCAATTAGCATTAATTCTTCCATGATTATAAGCTATATTAAAATTTTTAGGTTAGAACGGGAGGGGGGGTTATAAGGAAGGCCTGAAATAAAAATTCGCGATATTTCATTGTCTATTTGTTTACGGGAAATATGACAATTTGGAGGACAGTGAAGACTTACATAAAAAATTAATTTTATTATTAACAAATGCCAACAACGGGAATTAACCCTAAACACTGGGACGGGTAAATGTCAAAATATTGTGCAAATTAAAGCTATGCCAAAAAAATACCATCACCATTCGGCCTTAAATCAATTCCCGGGCGAAGCCGGGTATCTGAGCTAGTATATCTATATATATATAAAATTGTAACCTCTGTCTGTACATTGATTTTTTTCGCGAAATTTCACGATAACTTTTCGTTTCACATGTCATAGACACCATATCTGCATTTTGTTTCTTTCGTGTATGTTTGTTTGTTTGTTTGTTTGTTTGTTACCTTTTCACGCATAAACGGCTGAACCGAATTTTATGGAACATGGTATGTATATTACTACTAACCCAACTTAGACTTTAGGCTATATTAAAATTCTCTGAGACGAACAGGAGTGGGGGTTATAAGGGAGGCCTCAAATTAAAAATAGCGATATTTCGTTTTCTATTGGTTTTTCGGCAAATATGCACATAACAAAAGTTGTTTATTTTGTTATTTAGAGTAACTTTTGTTATATACACTTTTGTTGTATACCTAAGTATAAATGAGTTATTCGCTAAACACTATAGCGGAAGTCAATAATTTTATTTCGTACAAGGGACTCAACCGAACTAAATAAAATTCGATATGTGTATTAGCACCAACGCCTTCATTATAATAAGCCATACCAACATGTCTATGGACAGGCAGGAGTGGGGGTTATAAGGGAAGCCTGAAATTAAAAATAGCGATATTTCGTTTCCTATTGGTTTTTCCGCAAATATAAACATAACAAAAGTTGTTTATTTTGTTATTTAGAGTAACCTTTTTTATATACACTTTTTTCGTATACCAAATTATAAACGAGATATACGCTAAAACCTATAGCGGAAGTGAACAATTTTATTTGGGAAAAAAGACCCAACCGAAATAAATAAAACTCGGTATATGTATTAGCACTAATGCTTTCATTATAACAAGCCATACTAACATTTCTAGGGACGGGCAGGAGTGGGGTTTCTGAGGGAAGCAAGAAATTAAAAATAGCTATATATCGTTTCCTATTGGTTTTTCAGCAAATATGCACATAACAAAAGTTGGTTATATTGTTATTTAGAGAAAGTTGCTCAACAATTCTTTTCAATATGAACTATCAGGTATCTCACCTAGAAAAATTAATTCAAATGTATGGTAATATTTTGTCCTTAATAATTCAAATTTATGCATAATGCTCAGGAAACGGGAAATATGACAATATGGAGGACAGTGAAGTCTTACAATAAAAAATTAATTTTATAATTAACAAATCCACAGAAACAACGGGTATTAACCCTAAACACTGGGCGGGTAAATGTCAAAATATTGTGCAAAGTAAAGCCTTGCCAAAAAAATACCATCAAAATTCAGCCTCAAATGAATTCCCGAGCGAAGCCGGGTATCTGAGCTAGTCTATATATATCTATATATATATAAAATTGTAACCTCTGTCTGTACATTGATTTTTTTTGCGAAATTTCACGATAACTTTTCGTTTCACATGTCATAGACACCATATCTGCATTTTGTTTCTTTCGTGTATGTTTGTTTGTTTGTTTGTTTGTTACCTTTTCACGCATAAACGGCTGAACCGAATTTTATGAAACTTGGTATGTATATTACTACTAGCCCAACTTAAACTTTAGGCTATAGTAATATTCTCTGAGACGAACAGGAGTGGGGGTTATAAGGGAGGCCTGAAATTAAAAATAGCAATATTTCGTTTCCTATTGGTTTTTCGGCAAATATGCACATTACTGAAGTTATTTATTTTATAATTTAAAGTAACTTTTGTTATGTACACTTTTGTCGTATACCTAAGTATAAATGAGTTATAAGCTAAAAACTATAGCGGGAGTCATTAATTTTATTGGGCTCAAAAGACTCAACCGAACTAAATGAAACTCGGTATGTATATTAGTGTTGACGCCCTAATTATCATAGGCCATACCAACATTTCTAGGAACGAGCAGAAGTGGGGTTTGTAAGGGAGGCCTGAAATTAAAAATAGCAATATTTCGTTTCCTATTGGTTTTTCGGCAAATATGCACATTACTGAAGTTATTTATTTTATAATTTAAAGTAACTTTTGTTATGTACACTTTTGTCGTATACCTAAGTATAAATGAGTTATAAGTTAAAAACTACTGCGGAAGTCAACAATTTTATTTGCAACAAAAAACTCAACCGAACTAAACCAAACTCGGTATGTGTATTAGTAGTGAGGTCTTCATTATAATAAGCCATACCAACATTTCTATGGATGGGCAGGAGTGGGGGTTATAAGGGAAGCCTGAAATTAAAAATAGCGATATTTCGTTTCCTATTGGTTTTTCCGCAAATATAAACATAACAAAAATTGTTTATTTCGTTATTTGGAGTAACTTTTGTTATATACACTTTTGTCGTATACCTAAGTATAAATGAGTTATAAGCTAAAAACTATAGCGGGAGTCATTAATTTTATTGGGCTCAAAAGACTCAACCGAACTAAATGAAACTCGGTATGTATATTAGTGTTGACGCCCTAATTATCATAGGCCATAACAACATTTCTAGGGACGAGCAGAAGTGGGGTTTGTAAGGGAGGCCTGAAATTAACATTAGTGATATTTCGTTTCCTATTGGTTTTTCGACAAACATGCACATAGCAAAAGTTGTTTACTTTGTTATTTAGAGTAACTTTTGTGCGCATTCACTTTTAAAATGAAGTAAACACGGGATATACGCTAAACGGGAGACAATAATATTAGTACTTATTTAAGGGGTTTTAATAAAGGAATATTATGACAAATGATGTTGTTTTATATGATAGTTCAAAGTATGATTCGAATTAGTGAGGTAATAAATCTTCGTCACCCCCTCCTAATAACTTTGTTATTTATTTCCAATAGAAATATAAACTATAAGAGCATTTCCATTATTTAATTTGTATAATCTACCTTGATGTTATTGAAACAAATATTTAATATAATAACAATTAAACGTTAATGGTAATGTCATTATGACAAAAAACAATATGCGTTTAAACTCGATATGATATTTTCAGGGTGCCACTATTATTTAATTAAATCCGGTCGATAAATTATAAAATAATGTTTTGCATCAATAATATAAGTAGAAGAATGTTGAGTAGTCCCATGCGGGAACGGAAGATGACGGGAGCCTTACACGCTAATTGAGTTTCCTTATTTCCCGTCTGCCATTACTGGAAACAATTTCCAGTGAGATTCACTAATACAAATATAATCTTACGTGCAAAACTTTGCCTAAACTATGTGAGCTCGGATTGGCTTTTGAAAGGAAATATGTTTATTATAGATGATATTTAATTGTAATAAATGCTACCCATGATTATGGTTGGAATTATTGAAAAACGGTGAGTCAAAAAGTGTAGAGGGATAGATTAGGAACACATTTTCATTTATCCTTCAAAAATAAAATTTCTATTCTATTAATCCCCAAAAGTTACCCTTCAGGGTTGGCTATTTCGGAAAATCATTACGTTGCGGTGGGAAGTGTAATTGTACACATTGAAGTCTTACTATCAAAATACCATCATTAGTCAGTCAAGAATGATTTCCCGGGCATCGCCGGGTACCTTAGCTAGTATATATATAAAATTGTAACCTCTGCCTGTACATTGATTTTTTTCGCGAAATTTCACGATAACTTTTCGTTTCACATGTCATAGACACCATAACTGCATTTTGTTTCTTTCGTGTATGTTTGTTTGTTTGTTTGTTTGTTACCTTTTCACGCATAAACGGCTAAACCGAATTTTATGAAACTTGGTATGTATATTACTACTAGCCCAACTTAGACTTTAGGCTATACTAATATTCTCTAAAACAATCAGGAGTGGGGGTTATAAGGGAGGCCTGAAATTAAAAATAGCGATATTTCGTTTTCTATTGTTTTTTCGGCAAATATGCACATAACAAAAGTTATTTATTTTATTATTTAGAGTAACTTTTGTTATGCACACTTTCGTCGTATACCCAAATTTAAATGAGTTATACGCTAAAAATTATAGCGGGAGTGAACAATTTTATTTGGGACAAAATACCCAACCAAAATAAATAAAACTCGGTATGTGTATTAGCACTAACGCTTTCATTATAACAAGCCATACCATCATTTCTAGGGACGGGCAGGAGTGGGGGTTGTAAGGGATGCCTGAATTTAAAAATAGCGGTATTTCGTTTTCTATTCGTTTTTCGGCAAATATGAACATAACAAAAGTTTTTATTTTGTTATTTAGAGTAACTTTTGACTTTTAACAAATTATAAAAGAGATATACATTATAAACTAAAGTGGGAATAACTGAAATATATGCATAATGCACAAGAGAAGGGAAATATGACAATTTGGAGGACAGTGAAGACAAACATAAAAAAATAATTTTATTATTAACAAATGCCAACAACGGGTATTAACCCTAAACACTGGGACGGGTAAATGTCAAAATATTTGCAAATTAAAGCCTTGCCAAAAAAATACTATCACCATTCAGCCTCAAATCAATTCTCGGGCGAAGCCGGGTATCTGAGCTAGTATATATATATATATATATACTAGCTCAGATACCCGGCTTCGCCCGGGAATTCATTTGAGGCTGAATGGTGATGGTATTTTTTAGCAGGCTTTACATTGCACAATATTTTGATATTTACCCATCCCAGTGTTTAGGATTGATACCCGTCGTTGCCGGTGATTTGCTAATAATAGAATTATTTGTTCGATAATTCTTCAGAGTCTTCGAAATTTTTATATTTCCCGTTTCTTATACATGTAAATATGGTAAATTTTTATTTCAGGCCTCCCTTATAACTCCCCTCCCGTCGAACCTAAAAATTTTAATATAACTTATAATCATGGAAGAATTAATGCTAATTGACATACCGAGTTTTGTTAAGTTCGGTTCAGCCGTTAGTGCCCGCTAAAGTTTTAACGTATAACTCATTTAAACTTAGGTATACGACAAAAGTGTATATAACAATAGTTACTCCAAATATCAAAATAAACAACTTTTGTTATGTTTATATTTGCGGAAAATCCCATAGGAAACGAAATATGGCTATTTTTAATTTCATTCTTCCCTTATAACCCCCACTCCTGCCCGTACATAGAAATGTTGGTATGGCTTATTATAATGAAGGCCTCACTGCTAATACACATACCGAGTTTTATTTAGTTCGGTTGAGTCTTATTTGGCAAATAATATTGTTGACTCCCGCTATAATTTTTAGCGTATAACGCATTTAAACTTCGGTATACGACAAAAGTGTATAGAACAAAAGTTACTCTAAATAACAAAATAAACAACTTTTGTTATGTGCATATTTGCCGAAAAACCAATAGAAAACGAAATATCGCTATTTCTAATTTCAGGCTTCCCTTATAACCCCCACTCCTGTTCGTCTCAGAGAAAATTAATATAGCCTAAAGTCTAAGTTGGGTTAGTAGTAATATACATACCAAGTTTCTTTAAATTCGGTTCAGCCGTTTATGCGTGAAAAGGTAACAAACAATGTTATGTGCATGTTTGTCGAAAAACAAATAGACAATGGAATATCGCGAATTTTGCTTTCAGGCCTCCCTTATAACCCCCACTCCCGTTTTAACCTAAAAATTTTAATATAGCTTATAATCATGGAAGAATTAATGCTAATTGACATACCGAGTTTTTTTAAGTTCGGTTTAATCGTTAGCGCCCAATGAAATAGTTGACTCCCGCTTTAGTTTATAGTGTATATCTCGTTTATACTTTGTTAAAAGACAAAAATGAATATGACAAAAGTTACTTTAAATAACAAAATAAACAACTTTTGTTATGTTCATATTTGCCGAAAAACGAATAGAAAAGGAAATACCGCTATTTTTAAATTCAGGCTTCCCTTATAACCCCCACTCCTGCCCGTCCCTAGAAATGTTGGTATGGTTTGTTATAATGAAAGCGTTAGTTTTAATACATATACCGAGTTTTATCTATTTCGGTTGGGTCTTTTGTCCCAAATAAAATTGTTCACTTCCGCTATAGGTCTAACGCGTGTATCTCGTTTATAACTCGGTATACGATAAAAGTGTATAGAACAAAAGTTACTCTAAATAACAAAATAAACAACTTTTGTTATCTTCATATTTGCCGAAAAACCAATAGGAAAAGAAATATCGCTATTTTTAATTTCTGGCTTCCCTTATAACCCCCACTCCTGTTCATCTCAGAGGATATTAATATAGCCTAAAGTCTAAGTTGGGTTAGTAGTAATATACATACCAAGTTTCATAAAATTCGGTTCAGCCGTTTATGCGTGAAAAGGTAACAAACAAACAAACAAACAAACAAATAAACAAACAAACAAACAAACAGACACGAAAGAAACAAAATGCAGTTATGGTGTCTATGACATGTGAAACGAAAAGTTATCGTGAAATTTCGCGAAAAAAATCAATGTACAGACAGAGTTTACAATTTTATATATATATATATATATATATATATATATATATATATATATCTGTTAACACTCTGGCGGTCGTAATTCTTGTTTCATCGAAACGAAATATTTATTGTTTTATGTAAAAAGAAAGATCAAGTTCGATAATGGCAGAAATTCGACTAGTGGGAGGGGAGGGTGATTTCGAAAATTTGAAATATCTCAAGACAAGAAAATACTTATAACTCGCTTAATGCTTGAGTTACGAAAAATGTACAGAGGACAACTATTGTAGAACATCAATAGTTTAACAAGATTTGTTGTATAACGGAAATATTTAGAATTTTCGAAACCCCCCCCCCACCTATTCCATCACCGATTTGAGCTACTAGCTAATATGATCTTTACTGTAGATTGTAATATGATCTTTGGCAAGTGCCTGCACTCAAAAAACACCGCTTCGTTACCACATAGTATCATCTACAAGAAATAGAATTCAAATTCGTTCGAAGATAAAACTAACAAATACAAAATGAAGGAAGGTTGGTCACACTATAAGGTAAGGGATGAGGGACATAGCAATTATTATGATGCTGTCACGTTTTAGCAGATTTCCCTATTGAGGTCGTACTCATGACGCGATTTTCGAAAAATTTCTTCAAATGTCCATCGATCCTACTCAAGAGATGACGAAAATGAGGTCCGTTCAAAATTATATATATATATATATATATAAATATGTCTGTTAACGCTCTAGCGGTTGCAATTTTTGTTTGATCGTTACCAAACTCGATATTTAAACGTTTAATGCAAAAAGACAGATCAAGTTCGTTAATGGCTGAAATCGGACCAGTGGGAGGGGGGGGGGGTTAGAAGTGGGATTTTCGAAAATTCCAAATATCTTCATTACCATACGTCGGATCAAAACATTGTACAGAATCAATCTTATTGCAAATTAAATTTACTATAAATATTGTTCTATACATTTACACTCTATCTTTAATATTAATTGAGATATTTGCATTTTTATGAAATGTGGGCGTATAACGGACGATTGAGTTTCCCGGCAAAAACTAGTTCGGCAAATTCCGTAACTGTTCGGCTCTCGTATGGAGATCTATTGTATAACTTCACGTGGGAAATCTGCTTAGTTCACGCAGCCCCTGCGTGACGGACTTTTAATTAATAAAACAAACTAATAATTTCACTTAAAATATGATTAATGATTTCGAATATCATATTTTTAATTTAAACTATTCGAAGGAAATGAAAAACGTCTGTCACGCAAGGGGCTGCGTAAACGTACCAAATTTCCCTGAATGACAGGCTGGTGATCTCATCTCACCGTATTTTCTCTATTTCCAAATAAAAACCCGATGAGTAGAAGTCGGTGTTCAATAAAATCCTAATTGATGATGTCATGATAGAATGTATTTCATCTAGTAAAGATCTGTTGAAAACAATATTGGGTATCTAAGCTTGTAATCAGATGTTTCGTTGTATATTCGCTTATTGATAAAATAAATTACTAAATAAAACATTTGACGACATTTTTCCAAAATCCCGTCTATGTGTACATCCTCAATCAGCTTATTGGGTCTGGAGAGTGGAAAACTCATTATTAGTTACCTGAAAATTCCGGAGAAGTGAAGTGTGAATAGTGAACTACACAAGGGTCAGAATCATATTGTAAATTCAATACCTACATTTATGACAGAAAGGCCGAACAAGTAATCATGATCAAGGGCATTGATAGCTTTATCAACTAGTGACATCTAGCACGGCAGCTTCCATGAATATCACCTGCTCAATATTCACGTTTTATTTTTATAATTCAGAAAAATTGTCCCATTTTACTAAAATATTGAGCTTTATAAATTGATAACAGGGGGTGTAACATTTATATTAAATTGCACATTTAATACAGAAATAAATCTTTTTATTAAACTTATGAGTTTGGTGCCTTAGAATAGGAAAATTTTAAAATACCAACTCTCGAAGCCGTATCGAAAATTTGGACAATTATTAAACCTAATTAGAACTTAAATCTATGTTATTGTTGAATAGGGGCTCAGGTTAGCCATGTGATTTAAAGCGTTGACCTTAATTTCACATGGTAAACCTAGAGTGGGAAGTTTGATTCCCGCCTAGGTAAAGAAAGGAATTTATTTAGCGACGGAATTCCATAAATAAAGTCCGTCACGCAGGGGCTGCATAAACTAAGCAGATTTCCCACGTGAAGTTTAGTAATAGATAAATCTACATACTGGTAACACAACACCACCATGAATAAATACAAACGGAAATAAGAAATGTTTCATCCAATTTCAATAAACGGCCGACAGGGAGCGTTAGGTTAGAAATGTAAACAAACGGGTCTACCCGCCTTGCACCGGAAAGAAAAATAATTACTGAAATATATCAGAATATAACATATTAATTTTATTAAGAACTATTTACTATATCTTGTACTGTACTAGAGACCTTAATAATGAGTCAGAATAATTGTTATCTCAATCAATCAAATTTTAGTAATCCAAAACCTTAACGGGGGGGGGGGAGGGGGGTCACAAGAACATATTTGCATGTATCTCATATTATAAAGGTCTCTTCAATACAATTTTTGGTATTTAAACTTGGAATAATATAATTTATTATCTAGCAGAGCATTGTTTATGTAACATGAGTAGAAGTGGCGATTTGCTGATGGCTGAAAACTAAAAATGCAAATATCATGGTTAATATTCAAGATATTGAATAAACGTATATAACAATATTTATAGTAAATTTAATTTGCAATACGATAGATTCTATACAATTTTTCGATCCGACCTACGGTAACGGAGATATTTCGAATTTTCGAAAATCCTCCCCTCTAAACCCCCCCCACCCCCTGGCCCGATTTCAGCCGTTAACGAACTTGATCTTTCTTTTTACATAAAACGACTAAATATCGAGTTTGGTAACGATTAAACAATAATTGCGACCGCTAGAGCGGTAACAGACAAATATATTGATTTATATATATATATATATATATATATATATATATATATATATATATATATATATATTTATATATATAGGGTGTTTTTTTAGAGGTATAGAACTTTAAGTTGGTATTACTGTTCAAGATGGCGACTGATTTAACAGCTGACAAGTGATTTATTCTCAGTTTGGTTTGGCAATTCATCATGAATAGACTCACGCCTGAACAACGCTTGCAAATAGTGCAATTTTATTTCGAAAATAATGGTTCTGTGCGGAATACGTATCGCGCACTACGTCCATTTTATCGTCGACAAAATCGTCCATCAGAGCAGTTAATTCGATTAACCATGGAACGTTTTCGCACCACGTTTACTCTTATTGATAACTCGCATCCCCAGAGACGCCGTACGGTGCGTACAGAAGAAGCTATTGCTACTGTAGAGCGTAGCATTGAGGAAGACGCGAATGAGTCCATCCGCCATCGAGCACAGGAATTGGATCTGTGTCCAGCCACTTTATGAAAGATTTTGCGGAAGGATCTTGGTTTCTGCGCTTGGCGTGGCGGTCATATGCCAGAAATCATATTTAAAATGTAATGCCACAAGATTATCTTTTGAATAAAAAAAAATTCTTGTCAATCGAATAATCCATCGTTGTTTTATTGCAATTTAAAGTTCTATACCTTTAAAAAAAACACCCTATATATAGATATATATATACAGTTCTGAACGGACCTCATTTTCGTCATCTCCTGGGTAGGATCGATGGACATTTGAAGAAATATTTCGAAAATCGCGTCGTGAGTACAACCTCAATAGCTGATTTCTCTCAAGGGAAATCTGCTAATAAATCCTTAGTCCCACCCAGGCTAGAAAAGGGAGTTAACCTGTGTAGATAAGCCGTTCCAATTAGCCATCATTGCAAAAAGTGGACGTTAATATAAATAAATTACTGTTGAATAACATATTGTTACGTTTTCATTACCAAAACCAGTAATAAACGTTTTTAATAAGAGTTCTTTTGGATTGCAAAATTAAATACTCGCAAGTTTCACAGTTTTTATCACTGCACAATTTATTTCACAATGCACAATAAACTTGGTGATTATTCTTAATTACTACTCACAGTATACACTGATAGCGTCACTATTCTTCAGATTACACAGTCCAATTATTCACTCACGGTCACTGAAATTCACAGAAAGACGGCACTGCACAGTCCTTTACTTTGCGGCACTGCACTGTCCTTTACTTCGCGGCACTGCACTGTCTTAAACACGGCACTAAACTGTTACTTACAGTCACGGCACAACACTGTTCTTCTTATAAAAACACTTTACCGCACTGAACTGAGTCGCACTGTAGCACTGATGTGACCATCAAGATCGCTGAGCATAAAACTGACTCGCTCGCGGCTGGCCCTTCTTTATATAGCTTGTCGGCATACATCAAAGGGGGATTGTCTGGACTCTTCGACGTCTGGCTGGAAGGTACTGGTAGGACCTAGGACGTCCTGTCGGCTTCTTTGATCTATATCGCACTTCCTAAATACGCGACTCTCTCTCTCTGAAGGATTATTCATGTATTTAATTTTAAAAGTTTAAGACCATAAATTTAAAAAGTCCGTCACGAAAAGGCATAAACTAAGTATAATTCCCCACGAGCTGGATGGGCTACTGATATTCCACCATCCGTTTTCCACGTTTCCTTTAATATGAAACCTATGTAAAATTGGCTTCAAATTTAATCTGGAGATAAGATCTTTTTAGGTTCGGGTGCTCGACGTGAAAATTACCTTAGTAACGAGTTAGGGTTAACAGAAAACGGGCAACTGACAAATTGAAAATACATATCTCGCTTATTATTCCAGTTAAAGAAAAAAAAAGGGGCTGCGTAAACTAAGCAGATTTCCCATGTGAAGTGATACAATAGAGGAATCTCCATACGAGAGCCCAACAGTTACGGCCGAACTAGCTTTTGGTGGGAAACTCACTCGCCCGTTACACTTAATAAAAATGCAAATATCTCGGTTAATATTCAAGATAGAGAATAAATGTATAGAACAATATTTATATTAAATTTAATTTGCAATAAGATTGGTTCAATACAATATTTTGGTCCGACGTATGGTAACGGAGATATTTCGAATTTTCGAAAATCCCCCCTCTAAACCCCCCCCCTTCCACTGGTCCGATTTCAGCCATTAACGAACTTGATCTGTCTTTTTGCATAAAACGTATATATATATATATATATATATATATATATATATATATATATATATATATATATATATAATTTTGGACGGACCTCATTTTCGTCATCTCCTGGGTAGGATCGATGGACATTTGAAGAAATTTTTCAAAAATCGCGTCATGAGTACGACCTCAATAGCTGATTTCCCTTAAGGGAAATCTGCTAAAACGCATAGCGCGATTACTGTGCAATATCAAATTTGTAACTAGATTGGCTAAGTAGTATTTTTCTCTCCGACGCACACTGAAGAAGATATTTTAATTTCACACCTTCTCTAACCCCCTCCCCACATTGTTCAATGAAAACTGTATGTCGTATTTAAGCGTATTAAATAATTCCTATAAACTGGGTTAATACTTGCTGTATGAATGAAGGTTTCTGCAGAGTAAAAAATAAAAAATGCAAATATCTCAAATAGTATTAGTGACTGAGACCAATGTGTAAAACAATTGTAGGAAATTTAATATGCAATTAGATAGGATATATAATATAACTAGTTTATGTACCCGGCTTCGCTCGGGAAACCATTTGAGGTTGAATATTGATATGGTTTTGTTTTTTTTGGCAAGGCTTCAATGTTTACATCTGCACTTCCCATCTGTGCGTAATGTTTTCCCGTAAGGGTGAGGTAGGGGACTTATAGAATAGAAATTGTAGTTTTGATAAGTAAATGAAAATGAGTTCCTAATCAATCCCTCTCCACTGTTTGACGCACGGTGAGTAATTCTAATCGTATTCATGTATAGCATTTATTATTATTAAATCTTTATATATATAATTCTACTGTAAGTGTATATGTCACTGAACTCCTCCTAAACGACTGGACCGATTCGAATGATTTCTTTGCATGTGTTTGGGTGACGCCCTGGATTGTTTAAATTCACAAATCAAGCCGGCAGATGGAGCAGAAGTGGGGGTTGTAAGGGAGTCCTAAAATTAAAATTAGCGATATTTCGTTTCCTATTGGGGTTTCGGCAAATATGCACAGAATAAAAGTTGTTTATTTTGTTATTTAGAGTAACTTTTGTTATATTCACTTTTGTCGTATAACTAAGTATAAACGAGATATACAATAAAAAATTAAAGTGGGAGCCAACAATTTTAGTGGGCACTAGCGATTGAACCGTACTTAACAAAACTCTATATGTAGATTAGCATTAATTCTTCTATGATAATAACATGATAAATGCTATATTAATTTTTTTAGGTTCGAACGGGAGTGGGGGTTATAAGGGAGGCCGAATAAAACATTCGAGATATTTCATTTTCTATTTTTTTTAGGCAAACGTCTTTTGTCCCATATAAAATTGTTCACTTCCGCTATAGGTTTTACCGTATATCTCGTTTATAATTCGGTATACGAAAAAAGTGTATATAACAAAAGTTACTCTAAATAACAAAATAAACAACTTTTGTTATGTTCATATTTGCCAAAAACCCAATAGAAAACGAAATATCGCTATTTTTAATTTCTGGCCTCCCTTATAACCTCCACTCTTGTTCGTCTTAGAGAATATTAATATAGCCTAAAGTCTAATATACATACCAAGTTTCATAAAATTCGAAGAAAATGTATAGAGGACAACTATTGTAGAACATCAATAGTTTGAAAAGATTGGTTGTACGAGTATGACGGGTATATTTTGAATTTTCGAATCCCCCCTCTAAACCCACCCCACTTATTCCATCACCGATTTGAGCTACTAATTAATATGATCTTTAGTCTGGAATGTAATCTGAGTGCTAAAATGCAGCGACTACCGCGACAAATACAAAATGAAGGAAGGTTGGTCACACTATTTGGTAAGGGATGAAGGACATAGTAATTATTACGATGCTATGCCACTTCTTGATTTAATAAAACAAACTAATAATTACACTTAAAATATAATTAATGATTTCGAATATCATATTTTTAATTTAAACTATTCGAAGGAAATGTAAAACGTCCGAATTTCGACAATTTGGTTCAGCCATTTCTGCGTGAAAAGGTAACAATCAAACAAACAGACACCAAAGAAACAAATTGCAGTAAAGTGAAAATTTGATGATAGTCATGAGTACACAACCATTAGCATTATCTTACGGGATTTATGCAAGCCAATATATAACATAAATTGATATACCGAAAATCGATTTATTTATTTTAAAAATCCATCTTTATGAAGTATCGAATCATTATCACTGTGATAAGGGTTCAACGTTCTTATCATTTGAATCCATTTATTTGTCAACTAGTTGTCTTTGTTAAATATACATATATCTGAGGATAGAGAATTGTGGATTAAAAACGATGGTAGTTCAATCAAATGCTAATATTATTATTCACCCCGTTGTCAATGTTTTACAAAAGATTGCCATTTATGAACTCAAAGAAGTAAGTCAATTTCTAGTTTCTAAGTTAATTTTAAGGAGTTTATTTGATTACTTCCTTTCATTTATATCCTCAATACCTTCCATTTATTAAGCTCATTCAAAAAAATCGAATTTGTTATTTTTAATGAATACTTTCTAAATTAGA
Organism: Riptortus pedestris; assembly: GCA_019009955.1. Taxonomy (NCBI): domain Eukaryota; kingdom Metazoa; phylum Arthropoda; class Insecta; order Hemiptera; family Alydidae; genus Riptortus; species Riptortus pedestris. The sequence goes on from CM032229.1 coordinate 73,916,708, forward strand.
GCTTTCCTGAAATGTGGGTACTAAGAATAAACAAGATTTAATGGTATGGACATTTTAGGTTTCCAAATGAGGTAAAGATTAATTTTTTGAATGTATGTTGAAGAAATGATGGTATATTATATATTAGATAAAGATATTATATTTATATGAGAATATTGAGAGTAGGTCAATATATGTTACTTGTTATAAGTACAACAGCCCTCCATCCTATAACTCATTAAGTTTTTCAGTTGTATAGCTCATTAAGTTTTACAGTTCGGATCCCCATCCTCTCTGCATGTCCTCCTACAAGTCTTTAAACCATCTCTGCTGGGCTTGACCCTCCACTTCTCCCTGCCCAGTGCACAAAACATTTTCTCAGGCCATTCTTTCACCAACCCTAACAAGTTCAGTGAATCAAATAAAGGATATATATATAAAATTGTAACCTCTGTCTGTACATTGATTTTTTTCGCGAAATTTCACGATAACTTTTCGTTTCACACGTCATAGACACCATAACTGCAATTTGTTTCTTTGGTGTCTGTGTTTGTTTGTTTGTTTGTTACCTTTTCACGCATAAACGGCTGAACCGAATTTTATGAAACTTGGTATGTATATTACTACTAGCCCAACTTAGACTTTAGGCTATATTAATATTCTCTAAGACAAACAGGAGTGGGGGTTATAAGGAAGGCCTGAAATTAATAATAGTGATATTTCGTTTCCTATTGCATTTTCGGCAAATATGCACATAACAAAAGTTGTTTATTTTGTTATTTAGAGAAACTTTTTTTTATATACACTATCATCGTATACCGAAGTATAAAGGCGTTATACGCTAAAAATTATAGCGGGAGACAACAATTTTATTTGGCACAAAAGACTTAACCGAACTAAATAAAACACTCAGTATGTGTATTAGCACTAACGCCTTCCTTATAATAAGCCATACTAACATTTCTAGGGACGGGCAGGAGTGGGGGTTATAAGGGACGCCTGAAATTAATAATAATGATTTCCTATTGGGGTTTCGGCAAATATGCACATAACAAAAGTTGTTTATTTTGTTATTTAGAGAAATTTGCTCAACACTTCTTTTCAATATGAACTACCAGGTACCTCACCTGAAAAAAATAATTCAAATGTATGTCAATATTTTCTCTTTAAGAATTCAAATCTATGCATAATGCACAGGAGACGGAAATATGACAATATGCAGGACAGTGAAGTCTTACATAATAAAATAATTTTATTTTTAACAAATGCCAACAACGGGTATTAACCCTAAACACTGGAACGGGTAAATGTCAAAATATTGTGCAAAGTAAAGCCTTGCCAAAAATATACCATCACCATTCAGCCTCAAATGAATTCCCGAGCGAAGCCGGGTATCTGAGCTAGTATATATATACATATATATATATATATATATATATATATATATATATATATATATATATATATCACAGTTTATATTCCATTAATTTTATTTTCATCATACATTTGAGCCGTTCAAACATTTATTTCTCTTCTGATTTTCATTTGGGTATGCAACAAAACATCCTTGGCATTCTTCCTTCCAGGTGAAAGAAATTTATTTTTATACAAAAAATTCATTTTACAGATATATTGTTTTGGATTTTAAACTTTCTCGATAGGTAACTGGTTATAATCCTCATTCTCTCATAGATGGAATTCTCTGAGTGACTTAGTTTTAGTAATAAATCATTGGGCTTCTAAGCTACATAATCTAAGTTCAAATCCTGAAATTGCAATTAATTTTCATTTAGCTATACACTCTTCAAGATCTATCCGTTTCCCAGCACCCACTCAACATCATGTGGAAATTGAGTAGCTAGTTCATTGAGAAGTAGTGATCTTTGTTCTGGAGTGCTACCATCATTTAGCTGGGAATGCTTCTACCTGACCACTTGATTCCAAAGTCATTTGGCAGTCTTTGGTCTTTCATGGGCCATTAAGCCAACGATTTTTAAAATAGATTAATAAAATGAACTTTTTGTATCTATAAGCAATAGTATGTGAGATATGTCAGGTGGAGCAGATAGCCTTGGTTATATCTTAAATATAATGTTTGATATAAATAATCATATAATTTGAGTCTTAATGTATTAACTAACAAAAATATTTTTTTTTAGTTTTTAAACAGTAGTGCAATCTATTTTTGGAGTTTTTAACTTGAAAATTAAGATATCCCTTAATCTCCCAACTAATAATTGAAGTAACTTTTAAGATATGTGATTTTTTTTTTAATATTTTTTCATTTTTCAGTGTATATATGTTGTTGGTTCGAACAACAGCCAGACATTATTCCGAGTTTTGAGAATAGACAGAACAGAGCCTAAAGATTTGGTGGTTATAGATGATGGTGAAGAATATACACAGCATGATATTAAAGGTTTGATTACTAGTCGAACTAGAGGAGTTACAGCAAAGAGTGCTTTTGGAATTGTCGGTAAATTTTCTTTTCTTTTTCTCTTATATCTAACTCTAATATTTTCTGTTTAGTTCAAATTTTGTGGTTATATTACTGAATAAAGCTTTATATATAATTTAAGTTTCTTTAACAGGTTTCGTAAGATTTCTGGAAGGCTATTATTTACTAGCTATTACAAAAAGAAGGAGAGTTGCTGCTCTTGGTTTGCATTATGTATATAAAATTGAAGATACAACAATGATTTACATACCTAATGAATCTTCACGAATTGCTCATCCTGATGAAGCAAGATATGTCAAAATGTTCCAAAGTGTTGACTTGTCTAGTAATTTTTATTTCAGGTAAAAAATAATCTCACTCCCAATAGTATGTAAGTTGCCCATAAAATTACTTGATTTGTATTGTTTCCATGGAATAGTGAATGAAAAATATTGGTTGGTTTTGGGTTGATTTGGAAAATATACATTACTAAATGAATGTCTATTAGTCATGGAATTATGCTTCAAGTCCTGAAAGGTACAAACATTTTTTTTTCTCTCAAATAAAAAAGAAAAAAAAGTGAAATGGCCGCAATCTGACCAGAGGAGTGGGGTTTTCGAGAAGAGATAAATTTAATATCGTAAATATCTTTGTACTTAAACATCAATTTGAAAAATGTTAGCTCAATGTGCTCCTAGTATTGCTATGTAAATTTTAATCTGGAACAAATAAAAGTATTATTATTTATAATAATTTGAACTGCTATTATATCTCCTAAACTTGAATGCCCACTTCAAATTTCAAGTCATGTTTACATTGGATTTTTACCATGGAAGAAATAGAGAATTAAAACTTATTGGGTTATTATACATCATTTGGATTTACGCTGCCCCATTTTGACAGACTTTATAGTGTTGTGTGTTCATTTCAAACATAGATAGTTATCATATTTGCTTATTATTTTTGAAAATTATTCAGCCTTTAATTTCTTGTATTTGTTCCAGTTATAGTTACGATATCACTCATACTGTTCAAGTGAATATGGCCATTCCAAAGTCCCTGAAAGATAATGCTATGAATGAAACAAATAACTCAGAGAGGTATTTTTTTTTCTTTTTTCATTATGATTATTGAATATTTTAAGATTTGTGGTAGCTATGACCAACTACAGTCTGATGAGTGAAACTCTTATAGCTCTTCTCCATATTTTAATGAATTTTAAATTATTTCCATTGGTTTAAATTATCACTTCAGGAGTATTACAAATATTTGTAAGTCGGGGCCCTTACCTATTAGGCCAGCCCATGCCCTTGCCAGCTCTTATTTTTTATAATTGATATATTCATATTTTTCAAAAGGTAAATCATTCGAATTTCCCTTTTAGGTTCATTTTTCATCTTCACTTCATTGTTTTCTATGAATTAACATTCATATTTTTGGAAGTTTTCTGATGTTCTCTTAAATCATTTTTTTTTAGTGTTTAACTTACATTTTGTTATCATACGATATATTAAAAGTTAAGAATATTTATGTAGGTAGCTTACAGCATTCCAATATCCAGATCTGCATGACACTAGCTTAAAGTGTCATGTTGTACTGCTAATAAAACCCTAGGCATTCTTTAATAATTGGAAAGGAATGACATACATTTTTTTTTTGTTTAAAGTATCCATTAGTCCACATTATATGGAACAATTCTGTCTTTAGCATTTCTTCTAATGTTTTATACATTTTTACACAAAGTACTCATAAATAAATTTGATTCTTTATATTTTACTTGTCATTGAATTTGTTAGTGGTATACAAGTGAAAACTCTAGCTTATCTATATTTCACCTTAATATATATTATTTCTTTGGGTATATTTTATTATTTTCTTAATATCACTATTTTTTTTTTTTTTTATAGTAATGAAAATAAAAGAAATGTTTACATGTGTGAGGATTATGCTGTACGTTCTTTTCCAAATAAGAAATTTGTGTGGAATTTACATTTTCTTTCAAAAATTGAAGACATTGTTCATTCAGACTGGATTATATACATCATCCATGGTTTTATTAGTCAATCCAATCTTAATATTTTTGGTCGCTCAGTCTATGTAACACTGATTGCTAGAAGATCAAATAGGTATGCTGGAACCAGGTTTCTTAAAAGAGGCGCTAACACAAATGTAAGTTTTTTTTTTTTAATTATTAAAATAGATCTCCAACTATAGTAGCTACATTAGTTATTCAATAGTAGCTAAGCAACTATGTATTGTATAAGAAAATCATCATGTTTTGCCCTAATGTTCATTGGAGGCTGAGATTGAAGAGTTCAACTTCATTAGAAGTATATCACTCAAGGAGCATATACAACTATGCTTCTAGTGAAGTAGGGGACACAACAGAAAATAAGAAGAGACTGAAGGAGACTGTTGAGAGTCTACTTTTCACTAAAGCATTTCTAAGAGGATCTAACTGGGTTACCTGTCATTGATTGCTTTAAATAAAAATGTTTAATGGCGGAAATATTGAATAGATTTGACTAATTTATGTACTAAAGAATGTCTGTATTCTGATTGCATAACACAAATGTCTTATAATATGCAGAGAAACTGTGAATTAAGAAGTTGGCGATTACTGGAAAATTTTTGTTTTGAATAACTATTACCCATCTAAGGTGAGTGCAAATAATAATGATTTCCCATCGAAATATAAAAATGAATTCAACTTCAGCATTTAATACTCCCTTCTACATTCATTATACTGTTTTGAGCTTAATTGTGCTATGAATTATTAGTGGAGAAATAGAAAATCTATTTTGAGATGGCAACACTAGCATACCGATTCTAGCACACGGGAAATTGCTTAGTTTTCGCAGCACCTGTATGTCAGACTTTTACATTCTTGATCTTGTCATCCTGACTTAACATACATTATTAAGTTCTTGTGTTAAATCATATGTTTTCTCTTTAGGGTGATGTGGCTAACGAAGTTGAAACTGAACAAGTAGTTGAAGACATGGGAGTCAGCAGCTGGCCTGTCTGTCCGAGAATCTCCAGCTTTGTCCAGCTAAGAGGAAGTATACCTGGTCATTGGAGTCAAGATATTACAAAGATTGTTCCCAAACCCACTATAGCCTATGATCTTAGTGATCCATTTGCAGTAACACCTGGTAAATTATTTTTTCTGGTTTTCTAACGTTTTTTTGGGTGGCTCAGGTTAGCAATATGGGTTAAAGCATTGGCCTTAATCTCATATGGTAAACTTAGAGTTGTGAGTTCAATCCCCATCTAGGCAATAGGAATTTATTTAGTGTCGAACTTATTGAATAAAATCCTTAGTCTCACCCTGGCTAGAAAATGGTTGTAACCTATTGACAGCCCGTCCCATATAGCCATAGTACCAAAACATGGATGTTAAATAATATTAATATTCAAATGTATAAAATACTTTCTTTATAAAGTATTTTACAATTGTCATTCTATCCATTTTAAGTATAAGTTTTCAGCTTTAAAATTTCATTCCTTCTCATCTTGTGTTAGCAATGAACCAATTTATTATGAAACAGAGCTTTAATATGTGAGTACTTAAATATCATTAATGATACATGTATATGTTTTAGAGGCCTGAATTTATTGATGATACTACACTTGAAATTTATCTGTTTCATGTTACGCTAGGGGAGGGGTGGCACCGCTAATTTTGCAAAGGGCCTACTGAGCTGCCAGTCTGGCACTGACATACACATACACTTATTTTTTTGCAAATTAATTTTATTACTATTATATATAAATATATATATAAATAGATATATATATATATATATATATTATATAATTCACACTGATTTTTTTTCTCAAAAGTTTACTACACTTTTTCATTTCACATGGAATTGAAACAATATCAACAATTTTGGCTTTGGTGTTTTTATGTTTGTTTGTTACATTTTTACACTTTAACTACAGAACTGAATTTTATGAAACTTGGTACATGTCTGACTATCAACCCAACTTAGATTTAGGGTATACTAATATTCTCAGAGATGAACAGTGTAGGGGATAAAAGGGGGCCATGAAATGCAAAATATTTTGTTTTCTATTGGTTTTCAGTGAATGTACAAAAAATTTTCTTTTTGTTATTTAAAGTAACTTATGTGCACCTTTAGCAGGAGCCAACAATTTTATAGAGCTCAATTGGCTAAATTGAACATAACATAACTCCTATGTGGGTTAGTATTAGCACCTCCTTGATTATAAGCTATGTTTAAATTCTTTGGTACGGGCAGGATTGGGGGGTTGTAAGGGATTATTTGGTTTACTATTGTTTTTTTTGGCAACTATGCACATAACAAAAGTTGTTTATTTTGATATTTAAAGTAACTTATGCAATATAAGTCTTTGTCAAATAATAATACGTAAACAAGGTATGCTCATAAATTTATAACTTGAATCGCCAATTAAATCTTGTATTTATAATTGAATGTCGTCAATATATGTATTTAAGAAAAGACGGATTGGTACTTATACTGGATTAATAATTTTAGAAATGGTGTAAATTGTGGTGGAGATTGGAAATAAAAATCACAAAAATTCTGTTCTTTTTCTTGCAAAACATTACTTTGGGCGGAGTTGTTAAATAGTGTTACCTTTGTATAAACCAATTTAGAAGTACTCATTAAATGTAATTTGATACTAAAATTTATTTATAACTCCTGAATTTATGAAATATTTTGTTACAGACTTCATTTCAGTTTTATAATGAGTTTTTCCATTCTGAATTTATTTTATTTTTTCAGTATTTAATATGCATTTCGCATTTAAATAAAATCTGATCTGTATTTCTTTTTTTTTAAGGAAAGCATTTTAAACAGTTATTTGATCGTTATGGATCACCTATTATTGCTCTTAACTTGGTCAAACAGAAAGAGAAAAAAAAGCATGAGTCTACGCTCAGTATTCAATATAGTTCTGATATAAAATATTTGAACCAGTTTTTACCACCTGAACATCACATACAGTATGTTGCATTCGACATGGCTAGAATCAATAAAGGGTTTGTATATTATTAATATATTTAACACACTTCATATTTAATGTGAGCTGTGACATCCTACTGTGAACCAACTATTTTGAAGAGAAAGTATTTGGATACAACAAATGTTGTAATGTTGGAAAACATTACTATAGCACATAACAGCACTATTGTGCCACCACTAGTCAAAGAGTAGGGCCTAAACTTTGACCAAGAAGTTCCTCTTTCTGAGACAGCAGGGTACCCGCATTGTCCCAATGGGTTCTCAGGCCCTCTACTCACCTTTCCCCAGCTTTGCCTCTCTTGTTCAATCCACTTGGATGTCCTTAAGACATTTACTTCTGAAACTTCATTCTTTGAGCGAGGCCCAATCCTTAATAATAGCTCAGATAATATCAAGTTCACCATATGAATCAGTTCATTGTTGGTTCTGATTATGTGGGCAGAACTTACATTTTTTTTTTATTCTTTTATTGCTTTTTGTTCTTTAATGGCTCCAAAGTTGCTTCCTATGACTTTTCTTTCACAGACAAGGGCTCTACTGTTTTTCTTCGTGAGAGTCCATCTTGTCTATCTGTAGTCACTTCTAAAACCTTTGCTTGAAGTTATAAAATACTAGCATTTTTATAGGGGATAACTAGTATTGTATTTATTGTAGTACATAGGAGGGGATACTATATATATATATATATATATATATATATATATATATATATATATATATATATATAGTATTTATACTTCTGCTATTAATTTATAAATCAATACCCAATTTTTATTTATTGATATAATCATTTCACCATATAAATGTATTGTTTATTTGAGTATTTAAAGTAACCATTTTTTATTAATTTTTAGAAAAGTTGCAAATGTGATGGGGCGCTTAGCACGAATTGGAGAAACTGCATTGGCTAAGGTGGGAGTTTTTTGTACTTATGGGAATCTTTTGCAGACAGGAATAATACGTGTCAATTGTGTTGACTGTCTGGATAGAACTAACACGGCTCAATTTGCTCTTGGGAAATGTGCTCTTGCCAAGCAAGTCAGATTTAGAATTCTTTTCATTACAATAAAAAAAAATATTTATTTAGTATTTGTTCTGTAGCTTATAAACTTTTGGTTCATTCACAGTTGGAAGTTCTTGGTCTTCTAGAGACTCTAGAATTAAAATATGATACTGATTGTATCCGTTTATTGGAAGTATTATATGAAGACCATGGTGATACACTGGCACTTCAGTATGGTGGCTCACAGTTAGTTCATAGAATCAAAACTTATAGGAAAACTGCTCCATGGACTTCTCAAGGAAATGACATAATGCAGACTTTAAGCAGATATTACAGTAATACATTCTCGGGTATGTTATTGATTATTTGGTAGTATTTGTCTTGTGCATAAAAAAAGATTATCATTTTTAAATATTTGCTTCAATATTACAACTAATCATAAATTTATTAATAATTATAAATCAATTTAAAAATACCCATTTGAAAGATTATTACTTATACTTCATAATTTTCATTTTAACACACTTCCTTTAGGGTAATACAACTTTTGAGGTTGTATTCATGACATTATTTCTGAAAAAAACTATATATATATATATATATATATATATATATATATATAGTAAGTACTTTTATTAAACATTAAAAGAGCTAAATTAATGTTCATTCAATGACTTGCTTATTTTTTGTTCTTACGTTCAATTTTTCACTTTTTATTTATGCCATCTGAATACATTCTTTATTGTAGATTTTGAAAAACAACATGCAATGAATCTTTTCTTGGGTTTATTCATTCCCAGTGAGAATACAACACCAATTTGGGAGCAAACTACTGACTACCATTTGCACCATCCTGAAACTATAATGTTAATGCAAAGAGAGGAAAGCAGGTAATAAAAATTATGATTTTTTATTCATAATAGCTCTAGGTGATTCTTGATATACTTTTATATAGGATGACCCTTTGAATCTATTTAGTTAACTTTGTGAATTTTATGCCACTTTAATTTGTGAATACAAACTAAATTTAAATCTCAAAATATTTTGGATTTAGTTAAGATCCCATACTTGCTAAACTTATTAAAGGAAAACATATATTTCCTTATGTAGGAGGGGTGGGGGGAGGGGGTAGTAAAGTTGGTATTGATCTAGATTGCTACTAGAGTTTCATGTATAAATTCAGGGATCACCACTAAATTTAATTTAACTGTGTGATTACCGGATTTCAAGGTTGGACATCTATCTGCTGGTCTTCACTCACCATTGTGAAGGGGAAAAAATTGATTTTTTCTGTAATGTCATCTGAATATGGTTTATTACTTTTCCGCATGAACTCGACATTCCATTTTTATATTGTATTTTGTGGGTTTACAGATAGACTAAAAACTACAAAATAACTATATAATATAAGCACTTAGGTACAATTAAATTTGTCATTAATTTATTTTTTTTAATTGTATTTTTTCTATATAATTTACAGGCTTCCATTGACTCAATGGTGGGGTGAAAGAGAAGTGACCGCTTTGTCTCGAGAGTATCTGGAAAGAAATGCGTTTGTTAAGTCCTTAAAAAACCTGCTGGCTGTTGATGTTTATTCTGATTTTCATAGGGTCCATGAATTCACCCCTTTTACAGATATATTTCCTTCAAAAATCAGTCATAGCATCAGGTTAGGAATGTTTATTTTTTCTTCATTAAATTAATTAAATGCGGAATCATACTACTACTGTTGCATTTATACAACTATGAAGTATACGTGTATTGCAATACATATATATTTAAGGTTAAAAGATACATCACAGTTCAATTCATGATTAACGGAAAATGTTGGGGAAAAGACTATTATGATATTTTTCTGATTATAAAATTTAAATTATTCATCAAATCAATTCTATACTTAATATCTCTGGAATATGCTGGATGGTAGAGGAACCAATTGATAAGGATCAATAAGAAGGCCAAGTCCTCTACTGTTTTTTAATATTATGCAAAGTGCGCTTTCGGAGTTAACGCTCCATCCTCAGTGCCTGCTGACAAACACAACCTTGAGTTAATTTAACATTCATAGCATGGCAAACAGCAAAATAAACAACAGTCATAAAAACAAACACAAAATAAAGAGTAAAAACAATAGAAAATCTTAAAACTAGTCAACTAATAAAAATAGAAAATCTAATAACTAGTCAACTACTAAAAGTTAAAGCCAAAACAATAGAAAATCTAATAACAAGTCAACTAATAAAAGTTAAAGAAGTAAACAACGATAAGTGTATGTCAAAACTATAAATAAAATTAAAATAATAAAAGACCGTCACGCAGAGGCTGCGTAAACTAAGCAGATTTCCCACGCAAAGGTTTACAAGGCTGAATTGTAAACAAACAGGCAAGCCAACCTCGTAGCGCAGCATAGATAGACAGGAAAGACAAGCAATTAATGAAATATATCTGAATATAACATATTAATTTTATTGAAAACAATTTACTAAAGCTAGTGCTGTAATTTGTTATGAATCAGAATCAGTTTTATCTCAATCACTCAAATTTTAGTAATCCAAAAACAAAAGAAGGGGGGGGCAACAAAACGTATTTAAATATATCTCATAAAATAAAAGTTCAATGAAAACAATAAATGGTATTTAGGCTTCAATTAATATCTTTTATTATATAACAGAGCATTGTTTATGTAACACTAGTAGAAGTGGGTGTTTACTAAAGGCTGAAAACTGAAAAATTCAAATATCTCGGTTAATATTCCAGATAGAGAATAAATGTATATACCATTATTTATAGTGCATTTAATTTCCAATAAGATTGACTTTATACACTTTTTCGATCCGACTTATAGTAACAGAGATATTTCGAATTTTCAAAATTCTCCCCCTCTAAACGCCCCCCCCTCCCAGTGGTCCGATTTTAGCTGTTAACGAACATGATCTTTCTTTTTACATAAAACAACTAAATTTTTAAACCAAAATTGCGACTGCTAGAGTAGTAACAGACAAATATATAGATAGATAGATAGATTGATATATATATATATATATATATATATATATATATATAAAGTCTGTCACGCAGGGGCTGCGTAAACTAAGCAGATTTTACACATGAAGTTATACAATAGAGAAATCTCCATACGAGAGCCGAACAGTTACGGCAAATGGCCGAACTAGCTTTTGGCTGGAAGTTCCGTCATCCGTTATTGGCCCACTATTAATAAAAATGCAAATATCTCGGTTAATATTCAAGATAGAGAATAAATGTGTAGAACAATATTTATAGTAAATTAAATTTGCAATAAGATTGGCTCTATACAATTTTTAGCAGATTTCCCTCAAGGGAAATCAGCTATTAAAGTTGTACTCATGACGGACTTTTCAAAATTTTTCTTCAAATGTCCATCGATCCTACCTAGTAGATGACGAAAATGAGGTTCGTTCAAAACTGTATATATATATTTGTCTGTTACCGCTCTAGCAGTCGCTATTTTTGTTTAATCGTTACCAAACTCGATATTTAGTCGTTTTATGTAAAAAGAAAGATCAAGTTCGTTAACGGCTGAAATCAGACAAGGGGGAGGGGGGGTTTAGAGGGGAGGATTTTCGAAAATTCGAAATATCTCCGTTACTATAAGTCGGATCGAAAAAGTGTATAAAGTCAATCTTATTGGAAATTAAATGCACTATAAATAATGGTATATACATTTATTCTCTATCTTGAATATTTACCAAGATATTTGCATTTTCAGTTTTCAGCCATCAGCAAACCGCCACTTCTACTCATGTTTCATAAACAATACTCTGCTACATAATAAATCACATTATTCAAAGTTTAAATACCAAAAATTGTATTCAAGAAACCTTTATTATACGAGATACATCCAAAATGTCCCGGTAGGTTTTGGACTACTAAAATTTGATTGATTGAGATAACAATTATTCTGACTCATTATTAATTACAATACTAGGTATAGTAAATAGTTCTCAATAAAATTAATATCTTATATTCTGATATATTTCAGATATTGTTATTCTTTCCGGTGTGAAACGGGAAGACCCGTTTGTTTACATTTCTCACCTAACGCTTCCTGTCGGCAGATTATTGAAATTGGGTGAAACATTTCTTATTTACGTTAGTTTTTTTTCACGGTGCTGTTGTGTTAGCAGTATGTATATTTATCTATAACTAAACTTCACGAGGGAAATCTGCTTAGTTTACGCAGCCCCAGTAAATTAAATTTACTATAAATATTGTTAAATACATTTATTCTCTATCTTGAATATTAACCGAGATATTTGCATTTTTATGAAGTCTATGGTCGGGTGTTGTTCGGCCGTTTTCGGCTCTGGCGGAAGCTTCTAACCTAACCTGTCGTTTCTAACCTTACCTAACCTTCGTTACTTTGTGAGATTTATGCAAATACATTCTGTTCATTCGCCCCCCCCCCTTCTTTAGTTCTTGGACTACTAAAATTTGAGTTATTAAAATATAAATTATTCTTACAATTCAGATGCCGTTTCAGTTGGGAATTCATTTCAATTAACTGAAAGATTTCTCATTACCATTTGTATTTAATCACGGTGGTATTGTTTTACCAGTATGGAGATTTCTCTATTGTAAAACTTCACATGGGAACGCAGGTTACGCAGCCCCTGCATGACGGACTTTTTGATCCGATGTATGGTAAAGGAGATATTTCGAATTTTCAAAAAACCTCCCCTCTAAACCTCCCCTCCCCCTGGTCCGATTTCAGCCGTTAACGAACTTGATCTTTCTTTTTACATAAAACGACTAAATACCAAGTTTGGCAATGATTAAACAATAATTGCGACCACTAGAGCGGTAACAGACAAATATATATATATATATATATATATATATATATATATATATATATATATACATAACATAATAACGGAGATATTAATAATTTTCGAAATCCTCCCCCTCCCCCTAGTCCGATTTCAGCCGTTAACGAACTTGATCTTTCTTTTTGTATAAAACGATTATATGTCAAGTTTGGTAACGATAAGACAAAAATTGCGACCGCTAGAGCGGTAACAGACAAATATATAGATAGATAGATAGATATACTATATAGATATACTCTATATATATATATATATATATTCTGTTGTATAAATTCAACAGAATTAATTAATATAATGACAACTCTGTTGACTACAATGAAGCTAAAATGTTAATAATGATTTAAATAATAATAACTGGCCAATTTAAAGAGATGCACATTTGTTTCAATTTGATTGTTTCTATTTTCAAAATTCAGCATTAATATTAAGACAAAGTTAAGTTAAACTATTACATTACATCAATAAACATTAAGTATAGATAAGGATCAATAAGAAGGCCAAGTCCTCTACTGTTTTTTAATATTATGCAAAGTGCACTTTCGGAGTTAACGCTCCATCCTCAGTGCCTGCTTACAAACACTTCAACATTCATAGCATGGCCAACAGCAAAATAAACAACAGTCATAAAAACAAACACAAAATAAAGAGTAAAAACAATAGAAAATCTTAAAACTAGTCAACTAATAAAAATAGAAAATCTAATAACTAGTCAACTACTAAAAATTAATGCCAAAACAATAGAAAATCTAATAACAAGTCAACTAATAAAAGTTAAAGAAGTAAACAACGATAAGCATTATACTATAAATAAAATTAAAAAACTAAAAAACCAACACAAATTACAGATGTATATGGAAAACATATCACAGTGGGTGGGAACCTCTGAAAAAAACCATCCAGAGGAACTGTAAGAGACATCTAAAAAATAAACAAAAACCCCATACTAATAATAGAGAGGAGATGTAGGGGGTACCTGATAAAAGCTGCGTAGCCTGGACCACGACCGCCAGGCGACTGAACCTCTGTCTCCGTAGAGAAGACAGGGCCCCGTCACTGACATGTCGCAGCCTTGCCGCCTCCTCCTTCTTATTAATATTCCGATCTCCATTCGCCTGTCTGTCCAGCCTTATATGCAGCCCCTCAGCCGTATTTAATCTTTTGCCCTTCTTCTCCTCATACAGCAATTGATATTTTATGATGGACATGTCCTGGCCCTCTTTCTGAGGGATGATAATCCCACAGGAAATACTACTGGCAATCCCTCTTTAAATTTAGATGTCCCCCCTAGTAATTTATCACCTTCTGATTTTGTATTTTTTCCTAGGGTGGTAAATTTGAGTGAGGTTGTTTTTTCATCGGAGGAACTGTCAGTTTTAAATTGTTTTATATATATATATATACAGTAAAAACTGTCTAAAACGGAATGCAATTGGTCCGGCCATATTTTTCCGTTTTGACAGGTTTCCGTTTTAGACAGTTTGCTAGAAAAGGTATGAAATGTGTACAGATTAAAAAAAAAAAAGCAATAACTTGTGTTCTTTTAGTAATTTAATAAAACTCAAGTAACATATATGTAATTTGAAATAAACAAATAGATTTACATTAATTTAAGAAACTTAAATTTACATTACATTAATACAAGACACTAAAATTAAGATAATTTATGTAAGTATGTATGTAATATACATTAACATTTTTTGAAAAAGTCGGTTATAGTTGTTTGGTGAACAGATTTAGAATAATGATTATAAATAATTTCTTTTGCTTCTTGCATTATGTCCAACAATTGCGGGCAGTTTTTATTTGCTGCAAACTCCACTAGATCATTTACAGCTTTAAGCGCTTCACTGAATGTTTTTATTTTCAATTCCCATTCATTTTCTGGAATTGCTTTCGCCTCGTCTTCTGATTCAGTTCCTTTGCTTACAATATCAACAGCTCTAATTACGTCTTCGACTACTGGGAGGTGATCATCGAAGTGTAACACGTCCTTACTTTAAACATCAAGGTTAGCTCTGCGGCATAGTTCAGACATTTCTTCATCGCTGTCGATTACATCGTGAACTTCCATTTGAACATCCCCACTTGGGAATCCTGCCTTTACAAAACAATTTTTTACAGTAGCTGGAAGTACGCTCTTCACAGCTTTACTAATAAAATAGACTGCATCCAGAACATTAATTTCCCTGCATAACTCCGAAACATTTGTGCAATCGGTCAATTATAAAATTAGTGATTTTAAAAGAAACTTTTTGTAAAAGCATTTGAAATTTTTAATAACGCCTTGATCCAGAGGTTGAGTAATTGATGTGGTGTTAGCTGGAAACCAAACTAATTTTATATTTGATAATGAAATATGCGAATGACATGTAGCATTGTCCGGTTTCATCACCATTGTAAATATTTTTTCTATCATAACTTTCTATGATTTTGTTGATTTTATCTTTCCATTCTTGGACAGTTTGAGGATCTACGTCTTTAGATTCTCCAGAAATTTTATTGAACACTATATTATGCCTTTTCAAAAGCATTCATGCCATCCATAAGATGCTTTAAAATCCAGTTTACCTATATTTTGGGCTACTTCCAAAGCTTCCGCTTGAATCATAGGTCCAGAGATCGGCATTCCTCTTGCACGGGTACTAACGAACCATTCCCAAACGGCTTCATTAATTGTATCTTCGTTCGAACCAACTTTTTTGGCCCGTTTTGATTGGCCTGCTGCTCCACCTAACCACTTTTCCATAATTTTATTTTTATTTTTAATAGTTTCGTAAACTTGAGTTTTTCCGATTTTATATTTTTCAGCTAAAAAATTCGCCGATGTTTTCTTCAGTTCGTGCTCCTCAATAAGTTTCACTTTTTCACTAAGAGATAATGTATTGTGTTTACCACCTGACATGACGGATCAATAAAAAATTCGTTTTGATAAAAGAAACTTTTAAACCGAACTCCTCCAGAACTAAATAGGAACTGAATAAAAAGTGAAGGAAATTAAAAATTCTTGGAGGATTACTGATGAAACCAACAGGACACAGTTCTTCGAAAATTCAATTCCATCAAACCTAAGAGCCCTAATTCTATTTAAATCTAATGAAACAATTCCTCGAACCCTGTCCCTCACAAGATAGTTTTATTACAAGGTTGGCTATATTCCGTTTTAGGTGACTTTTCGTACCGAAAATAACCTTCCGTTTCCGGGTTAGACAGATTTCCGGCTTATACAGAGTGTTTTTAGGTATAAAGTTAGTCGGTTCCGAGATAATTTTTCCGTTTTGACAGATTTCCGTTTTAGACAGAGTCCGTTTTAGACAGTTTTTACTGTATATATCGGACTAGTAGCACCGAGGGATAACGATGTTATTGATCTCATGCTTTCTATAGAGGGTATTGAAATCGATAATGTCGCTATTAGGGAATGTGCAACAGAATTGGAAAAATATTTAGAAGGCATGAGCGGAGGGCTTCGTAGTAGAGAGAGGGGAGGGAGGAGTATCCGGCCTGTTTTGAAAATTATTGGGGAGATTAACAACAAATTAAAGGACAATAATTTAATTGTTACCAAGGCTGATAAGGGACAGGGCTCTGTAATAATAAGCAAAGCCGAATATGAAAACAGGTTTATTCCCTTCTTATTGAGGAAGGGTGTTCTCAACTGGAACGAGACCCTACCGATAGTTTTAATAAGAAAATAAAAGAAGCCATATTACATGCCCCCAATTTATGTAAAAAAGAGGACCTCCCTTACCTTGTTCATATGAATCTGCTTCCTCCATTATTGTATTGCACATGGTTACCCGTTTAGGCCTATAATTTCTTTTAAATCGGCACCTTCGGAAAAGCTAGCGAAGTTTTTGGTACAAACATTTAAGAGGCTCACGAATTTTTAACCCAATCACACCGTGGCTAACAGAGAAGAGTATATATCAAAATTAAGTGCCTCTAAATTCAGGGAGAACCGTATTTTATCTTCGTTTGATATAATTAACATGTTCGGAAATGTTCCCCCCACACAGGTCATTTGGGTTTTTGAAAAGTTTTTCGAGATCAAATTTTAATCCGGTGGTGGCAAAAGAATTTATAAACTTATTGTCGGCCTGTCTGAAACAGAATTATTTCAAGTTTGGCGGGAAATTCTTTAAGATGGACCGGGGATCGATCATGGGCTCTGCTATTAGCCGACATGTTTATGAATTTCTTTGAGGAGAAATTCATTTTATCGGCACGCAACCCATTCTATAAGTGCATTGATTTCTGGGCCCGGTATGTTGATGACACTTTTGTCAGTTTTAGCGGCACTAGGGACGATTTGAATGGGTTGCTTTCCTTCCTAAATAGCTGCCATGAGACAATTAAATTCACCTTGGAGAACGAAAAAGCTAAGAAGCTATGCTACCTAGATCTGGAGATAGAGAGAGATGGAGGGGGTCATAAATTCGGTATCTATAGGAAGGCCTCATCCACTGACTTATTAATACCTGCCGATTCATTTCATCACACGATACAAGATGGCGGGATTGCTTTATTTAGTGGAGAGGCTGATTAGTACCCCACTAGCGCAAAAAAATTACGCCAAGGAATTGGTCTGCATTAGGCATATTGCTAAAGCAAATGGGTACGAGGAACAGTTGGTGGACAGGCTTATCCAACGCCGATTGAAAAGGAAGTTAGCCAAGGAGCTGGAGGATGCCTCGGTTGAAGAGCGGGCCAAAAAGAAAAATAAGTTGTTCCCTGTCTCCATCCCGTACTTGGGTCCTGTTTCGGAAAGGATAGGATCCAGGTTGAAGAAAATTGGATTGGCTACTGCCTACAGGAGCAAGTGGTCCTTGAAAAATTGTTTGCCCCGTGTTAAGGACTATGTGGATCCCCTGGATAGATCTGGCGTGTATAGGATCTCGTGCACGGGATGTGATGCCTCTTATGTGGGGCAAAGCGGTAGAAAGATAAGGTCGCGTCTTAGGGAGCACATCACTCACGACACTGAGTTTTCCGCACACGCCAAAAAAGAGGCCCATGACATGTCCACCATAAAATATCAATTGCTGTATGAGGAGAAGAAGGGCAAAAGATTAAATACGGCTGAGGGGCTGCATATAAGGCTGGACAGACAGGCGAATGGAGATCGGAATATTAATAAGAAGGAGGAGGCGGCAAGGCTGCGACATGTCAGTGACGGGGCCCTGTCTTCTCTACGGAGACAGAGGTTCAGTCGCCTGGCGGTCGTGGTCCAGGCTACGCAGCTTTTATCAGGTACCCCCTACATCTCCTCTCTATTATTAGTATGGGGTTTTTGTTTATTTTTTAGATGTCTCTTACAGTTCCTCTGGATGGTTTTTTTCAGAGGTTCCCACCCACTGTGATATGTTTTCCATATACATCTGTAATTTGTGTTGGTTTTTTAGTTTTTTAATTTTATTTATAGTATAATGCTTATCGTTGTTTACTTCTTTAACTTTTATTAGTTGACTTGTTATTAGATTTTCTATTGTTTTGGCATTAATTTTTAGTAGTTGACTAGTTATTAGATTTTCTATTTTTATTAGTTGACTAGTTTTAAGATTTTCTATTGTTTTTACTCTTTATTTTGTGTTTGTTTTTATGACTGTTGTTTATTTTGCTGTTGGCCATGCTATGAATGTTGAAGTGTTTGTAAGCAGGCACTGAGGATGGAGCGTTAACTCCGAAAGTGCACTTTGCATAATATTAAAAAACAGTAGAGGACTTGGCCTTCTTATTGATCCTTATCTATACTTAATGTTTATTGATGTAATGTAATAGTTTAACTTAACTTTGTCTTAATATTAATGCTGAATTTTGAAAATAGAAACAATCAAATTGAAACAAATGTGCATCTCTTTAAATTGGCCAGTTATTATTATTTAAATCATTATTAACATTTTAGCTTCATTGTAGTCAACAGAGTTGTCATTATATTAATTAATTCTGTTGAATTTATACAACTACAAAGCATATGTTTATGGCAATAGATATAAATTTAACAATTGAAGTCTTTGGGGGGGGGGGCTGCTAATCGATAATTACCAGAGGAGGCGGCAAGGCTGCGACATGTCAGTGACGGGGCCCTGTCTTCTCTACGGAGACAGAGGTTCAGTCGCTCGGCGGTCATGGTCCAGGCAACGCAGCTTTAATCAGGTACCTCCTACATCTCCTCTCTATTATTAGTATGGGGTTTTTGTTTATTTTTTAGATGTCTCTTAGAGTTCCTCTGGGTGGTTTTTTTCAGAGGTTCCCACCCACTGTGATATGTTTTCCATATACATCTGTAATTTGTGTTGGTTTTTTAGTTTTTTAATTTTATTTATAGTATAACGCTTATCGTTGTTTACTTCTTTAACTTTTATTAGTTGACTAATTTTAAGATTTCCTATTGTTTTGGCTTTAATTTTTAGTAGTTGACTAGTTTTTAGATTTTCTATTTTTATTAGTTGACTAGTTATTAGATTTTCTATTTTTATTAGTTGACTAGTTTTAAGATTTTCTATTGTTTTTACTCTTTATTTTGTGTTTGTTTTTATGACTGTTGTTTATTTTGCTGTTGGCCATGCTATGAATGTTGAAGTGCAATAGATATAAATTTAACAATTGAAGTCTTTGGGGGGGGCTGCTAATCGATAATTACCAACTTTTTAATTTATTGATTTGAATAGTTTAGACAAAAATCAAAGAATAAGGCAGTAGTAATGTTTGAATATTAAAATTTTAATTCACATGATGTGATAGTGGCCAAAGGAAAAAGAACCCAACATCTTAAGTTATGTAAAGTGGGCTAAACCTAAATAAAAGTATCTAAATAATATTTGTTTCAAGATATAAAGACATTTAATTTAACTCCTTTTCAATTATTATTTTATTGTCCAGTCTTTGTACAATGTGCTACACTTAGTACTGGGAAGCCCTCATAATCAGAAAAACTGTTATTACCTGAATAAATTCAGTAGAAGGATGAATTCACTGAAATAACTAAACAGTATTAATAGAAAATCACTCTACTCAAAAGAAAGATTTAAAGTCAAAAATATTTTTTTACAGAGATTTTATGCCAAATTGTGTCACTGACTTCAGCCCTTTCACTGTAAGAGTTGGCCCTGGAAGAAGAAGAGAAGAAAATAACAAAGGCTTCAAGAATCCTTCAGTTTCTGGAACAAGCTCTACATCAAGTGCAACATCTAGTGATGAGTAATTATTGTACATAGATGCTTTTGTTTTTTTTTATTTTCATTCTTTTTTGTTTCTTTCCTTCTCTATAGTTGGTTTTCCCAACTTCAATAAAGGAGTTTCTTTTTTTTTTTATTTTACCACATAATATTTTAACATTTTATTTCAGTCTTAAAAAATCACATTACACAGCTTAAAACAATGCTATTTTCAAAGATCCACCTAAGCTACATTCAACCATGCCACTTTGAGCTTCATCAGAGTTTTGTAGGCCAAGATAATAAACAATTTCTCTGAGAAAACAACTTCTACTTTCTGTATTTTTTTTATTCATCATTTTTTATTATTTATTAACGTCCACTTTTTGTTACCATGGATAATTGGGACAGGTTATCTAAAGGTTACCGCCCTTTTGTAGCCTGGGAGGGTCTTAGGATTTTATAAGTTATTACTTCTAATTTATAAATTACTGCGTTTACTTTAGATTTCAGCCATTTTTTTAAATTTAATAAATTACTTATTCGTAGATGTAGCCAAGAAAGTGATGAGGAAGAAGTTAAAACAGAGTCTCGTCAATCTATGTCTCCTGCAAAAGGAAGTACTGAATCTGCCCGATCTTCCCAAGGAAATATTTTTTCCCCTAGACCCATTACTGCTCAGCATCTGCTCCTATACAAAAGGTAAATCAATGCTTGATTATTGCAAAATGTTGGGGAAAAGACTATTATGATGTTTTTCTGTCTATGAAATATCAATTCTTCATCAATTTCAATGTTATACTTAATATTTAGTGTTGTAATATAATATTATATGTATAAAATAACTTTGTTATTATCAGTGTTGAATTCTGAAAATAGAAACAAATCAAATTGATACAAATGTCCATCTCTTTAAATTGGTCAGTTATTTTTATTTAAACCACTTAACGGTTTAGCTTCATTTTAGTCAACAGAGTTATCATTATTGTATATTTTTTAATATGTATAACCAATCATTCAGAGATAAAGTAGTAATGTTTCCTCTTTGTTACTATTTCTGCTCTCAGAACAGTTCTATGTTTAATTTTATTTAATGTCAATGAATATTCTTTACTTAAAGGTGCACTATTTTTTTTTCCTTTGACAATCTCATGCTCTGCCTAATCATATCAATCTTCTACATGTCCTTCAGAATGAATTGAGGTCAAAGCTATCTGTCTTAGACAGTGGAGAAAAGTGTCGGTGCATTTTCTCTATTTTGTCTCCTGCCTTCTCTGTAGCCAATTTATATAGCACAATATTTCTTTGACATCATTTAAAGAAATGATTCCAAAATTGTGAGTATGACTGGAGTTTCATATGAGTACTAAAACCCATACAATATTTTTTTTTTTTTAAACAAATGCGAAAAAGAAATTAATCACCCTTTAATAGTAAATATTGCATGTAGTTATAACTGTTAATCAAGAACTGAATTGTCTCTCTTATACATTCATCTGTCACTAGCTTGCCCAATTTCTTATTGAATGCAAATTTAATGGAAATTAAGTTGACTGTTTAAAATACTTAACTAATTTTACACTTAGTTCAGTATTTTAAACATTCAACGAATATCTGGGTGTTGAGGGGGGGGGGGCGTTAATCAATTCAATTATTAGACGTTGAATTTTTGTAAAAAAGGATAGTTACTCAAATTTATTTCATTAAAACCAATAATAGAAGTTACCAGAGTTAGTAGTTATTATTATTTTAAATTGGTGTTAATACAGAATGTTAAATTTAATAATTTGCTTTTATTTAGATATGTTGTTATTGGGAGGCAGGCGGTTCGTATGAAGGCAAGCACCAATACACTTTTAGCTCATAGCCTCACACCAGTCTCCAAATTTCCGCAAGACTCAACTGAACAGGTTTGTATGATGTTATTATACTTACTTTTGGTTTCTAATTCCGTAGTAACTCTTTTAATATTTATTTTGATTTTAGACAAGCGTTCCTGTTGTCTCAAAAAATTCTTTAGACTTTTATTCAAACTATGTAAAAAAGACATATTTGTTGGAAGATTGTATTACACCTCAACAAGTGGAAAAGTATGCAAGATACAGCAATAACCAGCTCTATGTATACAGAGGTATTGGATGGGATACCTAAGAACATAAATCGTTTTATAAAAGATGTTTCGCTTGTAACACCATCGAACCTACAAAGCCTTCAGTGATTTTACAAAAATACAGTGTAATTACAACCAATATTAGATGTTAAAAAATTGATCTTTATGCCTAAGAGTTCTAGTTCTTTCCAGTTTTGAGATTCCTTTTTAAAGTAGTTTAAGTTTATTTTCCATCATTGGAAAATAAGAAGGATATAAGAAATATTTTCTGTTGTTGCTAAAAGTCCATAAAACTTTCTATTAAACCTGGAGTTGTGGGTTCGTTTCCCTTGTGGGCATTGGGAATGTATTAACTGAAAGACTCACTAAATAAAATCCTTAACCTTGGCTAGAAGTGGGTGGTAAGTTTTAAATAACTCATCATGATGAGTATAAGGAGGATAAAGTAGACATTAATAAATAACAATATAATTTGTGTGCTTAAGGTGTTTACTTTAATAATAAATCATCAATCAAGACAATGTTGTATATGTGGATCTCTTTTCCTACTGCTAGTGTGCTTTCACTTCATTAAAAGTACATTTAGGTCTCAGTTTGTATTAAATGGTGAGGAGAATATCTGAAAGAATAAAGGAGCAAGCAAGCAAAAGTAAATGTGAGATATAAAGAAGAAATAAAAAGATGAAGTTTTATTGGGTGCTGGTCACTCAGAATGAGTCGACCATAAAATAAGTTAAAATGACTTACTTCAATTGTGGAGTTTTAGACAAAATAGCTAACTAGCTCCAACATTATTGAGACAAGATTATTTCCTGAGTCCATGACTCAGAAACTGACAACAATATAAGCAGTTGATTATAAAGGTGTCTATACACCATATACCAAGAAAAACCTTCTCAGAGAAATAGATTCAACTCAAAGTTGACTGAATAAAGAGAAGGGTAGATCCTACCACAAGGGTGAGGAAAATGTGAGAACTAGCTAGCGCCTTGAAGCAATATTATCGAGGATATCGCAACTAGCCATGCAGACTTCAGTCTACAATCTGCACATTCATTAGCAATGAAGTCAAATTAGCAAGTCTTTTGTCAATAAATGTTAATATGTTTAAAAATATTTATTTGTTTAGTTCATAATGAACATTAAAACATTGTGATGTTTTATAACATTCATTTTTGAGGTGCTGGATGGTGAAGGAATTATTATCTCAGGTAAGAAAAAACGCCTCGTTCCTTCACTATTCTTTATTTGTTGTGACAGAGCGCTTTCAGAGCATACGCTCCATCATCAGTGCCCTGCTCTTCACAATGATGTGACAGGAACCAAGGATTCCCTGTGACTCCACACACAGGGACACTGTGTATGAGTCACAGAGAATCCTTGGTTCCTGTCACATCATTGGGAAGAGCAGGGCACTGATGATGGAGCGTATGCTCTGAAAGAGCTCTGTCACAACAAATAAAGAAGAGTGAAGGAACGAGGCGTTTTTTCTTACCTAAGTTTTATAACATTCTTCATCCTTATCAAGTTACATATCGAAAAAATGTATTTGTATTACCATTATATATTGTAAAAATAAAGTACTTTATATTTTTAAATTTATCTCATGAGTTTCCTCTTTACTTTTGCTAAACAGACTGATAACATTCTAACTTGTTCACACCACTCTTCTCTCTGCCATATATTTGTTCTTTATTTTTTAAAATTAACCCTCTAATGGTGACGTGCATGTAGAGAAACTTAACTGGTGACGTCAGGTCAGAATGTCCCAGGGCTTAAAAGGCGTTGAAAGAAATTTTTTAATAAGAAAAATCATATTTACTATAATTAAACCAGGACTTAAGTATATGATCAAATTCTTAAATTGGTAAGATTATTTTTAATCATGTTATTAAAAAATAATGAAAATGAAAATCTTAGTCTTTTTTATATTATACAAAGATAAACATATAATAGTATTTATTAAACAAGTGATTTTAAAGTCATTCTGTTTTATTTTTCAATTAATAATACAACATTAATATCATAAAAAATAGTTTCATATTATAGGTTTAGACATTTTCTGCAAATGGGTGTGGTAGAGCTGTTGCATACTGGCATTTTACACTTCCCGCAGCTGCTGTATGTCTTCCGGTCACTGCTGGATAGACAAATGTAGCACCTTTTCCTTTTTGTTAGTCTACTGGTTGTCTCAATTTCCTACTGAGTGATTTCTTATGGTGCATCAGGCTCAAAAACATCTTTGATCAGTGTGCGGAAGGCTACTGGAAGTCTTTCATTGTAGACACTCCTCTTTAGCTGGGGAGAATGAGCTCTCTAGCAACGCACTTTAAAAAGAGAAAAGTTAGGGAACTCTGGGTCTCCACACAACAACGGGAATCACTAATATTCCGTGCAAAAAAAACTTTTACAAATGGTGAGGTTGGGTCAGAATGACCCGAGGAGATCGATAGCTAAAAAATGTTAAAAATTACAAGGCCAAGAGCGCACTGTAGGAAGAGGGGAAGGTACTGGGAATAACAGCATTCTTTCTGAAAATGTCTGATCCTAAAAGGCAAAACATTTCTCGCTCGGGTCAATTTGACCCGTATGTCACCAGTTAAGGGTTAAGAAGCTAGGTCTATGTGCCCTACGATATATATGCCCTACTGACTCCCTCTCTTTTTAAAACCCCTCCTATATCCTCTGAAACTAAATCAAAACTACAGTTTATAAATATCACAATATACATAAAGTGAATGTCTTTCAAGTTAAGTTTTGCCACTATTCACTAGAGAATAGCCTTCTCAAATATTATATATATATACTCTAAAACTACAACAATAGTGAAAAATGTTACGTATGACAAACAGAATGATACAAAAATGGTGGTTAAATGACTTGATCCATGATTTTTAATGTTTTCAAGACCGAATGATTGACTTTTCCCCTATCTTAATATTTTCTTATCCCAGCAAGTAGACCAGAATTTCTTTAAGTTCATTTCGAAGGTATTGGTTTCAGCATACTTCATTAAATCTGAATCAGCTAAGGGATACAATAAATTACACAAACAATTCCTATTATGTAATGATATCCAAAGCTAATGTTATCTCTTCCTTTAATTCATTTTTATTCTTATACTTACTTGTCCTCCTATAATAGGTCTTAAAACATTCCATATATATTGGTATGTTTTTAATATTCATTTTTTTAAAAAAATAAGCATTATAAGAGCTATAGGTTTTCCTTATGAGTGCTTTGAATATCTTTCTCAAAATGAAATCAAAAGCTTCCTGTCCTAAATATTATGAACCACATTTTTGATAATTCTTTTTTAGTCCCTTTCGCTTCTGTTTATAGCTCTTACACGAATACTTTATGTATGGAAACAAATTGTTCTATTCTCCTAAATTATTTTCCGCAGTGTTGGATGTTATTTACATTTATCTAAAACTAAAATATAATTATGGCAACGTGATGTTACTCACATACGTACTGAATTCAAAGGTTTGTTTTGAGGTTAACTAACCAAATGAACTAGGAGGGTATACAAATTAATTTGTGATAGTTAATTCTGTTTCTAAATATAAGATAAGAGCTTATTGCTCGTTGGGCAAAAAAATCACTTTACACTGGTACCATACTGCCTTTTAAAACTCCTTTAATATCCAATTATTGAGGTTTATTTAACTTATTATGTCACCATTATTCGTATAACTTTGACAAAGTTAATTATTCTTAACTAATTGTAATTTCTGATTCATTGTGTTACACTAACCAACTGTGGCTTATAGAATTAGCCTTTAATTATCTCAGCTCTAAAATGGTTTAGATAAATATTTATTGCCTATAAAATTTTATATATATTTATGGTGATGACAATACATTCATCTAGGGAATAAATAAATAAAATCAAATTATAATAATGAACTACTATTTAAAATTATCCATTTACAACTCAGGCACTAAGGAATGGTTTTAGTTTAAATAAAATGAATGTAAAACATGCAAAATTATATTGCATGCAATATGTTGTATATTATATACAACAAATTATGAGGATGGGGGGAGGGGGATGTTCAGAGGATTTTTAGGAGAAAACAGCACATTAAAAATATATATATTTATTTATAAAAAATTTTCAGTTTTCTTTAGTAGCTGATGATTTTTTAAATGTTGTTGCAATTTCTTTAATTCGTCCCATTTCTTCACTCAACTCAGTTTTCAGTTGAGCTTCCATTTCTTCACTATCTACAGTGAGAAGTTTCAACAGTTTATCTAAAATAAAACAATATCAATTTAATAGATAACTGAAACTAAAAAGTCATTTGTATTTTAATAGATTTTAGTAATTGTTTGTGTTAAATTTTCAGTTATTAATTAGTATTACATATAGTTAAAGTGATTAACTCACTTTATACCTCAGTATGAATACTGTCAAGAATTTATCAGGTTGTCACGAGGTGCATATAGCTTAAGTAAAGCTCCCAGCTGTCATTAGTTAAGCTATATCACCTGTACCATCACTTTCTTCCTCATATTCCTTGGGAACTCCCTCTTCAATGACCAAGATGAGCACAGGCAAAATTGTAGCAATTCATCTTGTGAGTTATTATTTTATTTACAAACTTAAAACACCTGTCATCCACTGTTTTATTTATAAAGTGAGTCATTCTTTCTTGGAAATATAGGTACATATGAAAGTAGTCACAAATATATTTTTGCTTTATCTCAGTTTTAATACATCCTGGTGTAAACTTTGCTTTAATATCTATGTTGTCTACTTATTTATTCACGTATTTATAAATATATATACTGTGGGCCCTCTATGATCAAAAATTAAAATTGAATAGATAAATACATTAATTGGAGAGTACTAAGTGAAAATGAACACGACATAGAGGGACTGTATTTCTAACATTTCAAAAAATCACTGATTTTTTTGGGGCTAGCGAGACAGCCAACCTCATTACTGGCTTCACCTATAATACTTGAATCATATATACTGCAGTCTGCAATATAGACACAGGTGGTCTAGGGAAAGGATGACTTTCTGATCTATGAGCTGAGTCCACTTTCACTGTTAAGTTAATTGTACTCTTGAAGAGGAGTTAAAAAGTCAAGGCTGTGTAAACTAAGTAGCTTTCACAGGTGCTGGTTAAATGTATTTAAATCTTCATGAATAGTCTTATTGCAAAAACAAGCAGAGCTAATAATAATATTTTTATTAAATTTCTTTCAATTACTACAATAAAAATAAACTTTTTTTCCATTTAAAGTTAAAATATATATATATATATATATATATATATATAGTTTTATGGATATTGTTTTATTTTGGAATAGCTTGAGCATAAAAATAAAATAAAAAATGTTCATTCTGAACCAATATAACTATGCTTTTTCTATTACTTAATGATATGATTGTTACTTGAATTGAATATGACATACAATGAAATAACATGTAAAAGTTTCAATATTTCTACAAATGTGGAAGTGAAGAGGTACAAATGTTATAGCAAAATTTGGTAATACCGCAACTTTTCAGGCGATTTGTGATTCCTAATATAATAAATTTTATCTTTATTATAGTGGCAACTAAGTAAATTACTTCATGGTGATAATTTGTAATGATAAGCACACTTTACCTTGATAAGTCTGAAGAGTTTGGTAATCACTTTCTTGAAGATAAGGCTTGAGAAAAGCGAGGATTGTAGGAACAAACTTCCCACTAACTTGGAGTACACTACCAGTAGCAACCTGGAAGATATTAAGCACCACTAACTGCAATACAACAGCAGGAGCTGTTTCTGATGCTAGATCATTTAAGAGTGTTTCTCTTCTTCGTTGTATGAATTGTCTGGAAATTAAAATGTTCATCACTAAATATTAATGGTGAAGTAATCTATATATATATAAAATGGTAACCTCTGTCTGTACATTGATTTTTTTCGCGAAATTTCACGATAACTTTTCGTTTCACATGTCATAGACACCATATCTGCATTTTGTTTCTTTCGTGTATGTTTGTTTGTTACCTTTTCACGCATAAACGGCTGAACCGAATTTTATGAAACTTGGTATGTATATTACTACTAACCCAACTTAGACTTTAGGCTATATTAATTTTCTCTGAGGCGAACAGGAGTGGGGGTTATAAGGGAAGCCTGAAATTAAAAATAGCGATATTTCGTTTTCTATTGGTTTTTTGGCAAATATGCACATAACAAAAGTTGTTTATTTTGTTATTTAGAGTAACTTTTGTTATATACACTTTTGCCGTATACCGAAGTTTAAATGCGTTATACGCTAAAAATTATAGCGGGAGTCAACAATATTATTTGCCAAAAAAGACTCAACCGAACTAAATAAAACTCGGTATGTGCATTAGCACTAACGCCTTCATTGTAATAAGCCATACCAACATTTCTAGGGACGGGCAGGAGTGGGGGTTATAAGGGAGGCCTGAAATTAAAAATAGCGATATTTCGTTTCCTATTGCTTTTTCAGCAAATATGCACATAACAAAAGTTGTTTATTTTGTTATTTAGAGAAACTTTTTTTTATATATACTATCATCGTATACCGAAGTATAAAGGTGTTATACGCTAAATATTATAGCGGGAGACAACAATTTTATTTGGCACAAAAGACTCAACCGAACTAAATAAAACACTCAGTATGTGATTAGCACTAACGCCTTCCTTATAATAAGCCATACTAAAATTTCTAGGGACGGGCAGGAGTGGGGGTTATAAGGGAGGCCTGAAATTAATAATAATGATTTCCTATTGGGGTTTCAACAAATATGCACATAACAAAAGTTGTTTATTTTGTTATTTAGAGAAATTTGCTCAACACTTCTTTTCAATATGAACTACCAGGTACCTCACCTGAAAAAATTAATTCAAATGTATGTCAATATTTTCTCCTTAAAAACTCAAATCTATGCATAATGCACAGGAGACGGGAAATATGACAATATGCAGGACAGTGGTCTTACATAAAAAAATAATTTTATTATTAACAAATGCCAACAACGGGTATTAACCCTAAACACTGGAGCGGGTAAATGTCAAAATATTGTGCAAAGTAAAGCCTTGCCAAAAATATACCATCACCATTCAGCCTCAAATGAATTCCCGAGCGTAGCCGGGTATCTGAGCTAGTCTTTTATAAATTCACTTCACATATTATATGCTAGAAGGTCAAAATAAGTAAAAATCCAAATGAATTATAAAATCATTTTAGTGCCAGACTAGTTTTGCAACAGTTGATGACTTATCAGGAGGATAATGCAACACGATATAAATAACAGAACTATATTTTTTGTATGACCTTCCATTAGCTAAGTCAGGCACAGACTAACTAAATGCAATGTCAGATAATTACAGATACACCAGAAAGTAAAAACATTGATTATCACTGACAAAATGTAGTATAAAAACTAAAGGAAAATATTATACATACGTAGAAGTTTAAAATTGTAAATTATTCCATGAATTTTCCAATAAATTAAAAAATATGTTATTCAGAAGTTGTTTTTTTTTCATTGACAACCTTTTTGCTATTTTTTTTTATAATGTGCTTATTGTCTTTTATTTTCTTCTTGATCATGTTCTTTTCTCTTTCTAACATTCTCTCTAATGGTTAGTCTAAACCTGACTTGGCTAGTGGAAGGTCGGACAACAAAGTGTAGTTGTGATATTTACCTTGTGTTGTATTGCTCCTTATGAGGCATCAGCTATATGCGAAACAAATCAGGCATTAAAATGATTGTATAAATCATTTGAATTTTTACTTATCTCAATCTTCCACCATATAATCTGTGCTCTAAATATTAAGTGCAATATTTTGCAAAACAAATTTAAAGGCAGACACAGATAAATATGACTTTTCCCAATTCCCTTAATAGGATAACAAAAATGATTATGAGTAATTGTATAGAATAATTAATTAATGTGAGCATAAATAAATAAAATTGATCAATACTTTTAAACCTTGATAGAGGTAAGGAATTATTAGATGATTTCATAATGCTTTATTAGGGAGAACAATTTTTTGTGCCTACTGGCTTAGGCGACTGAGGTATTCTGGATACTTAGTCTACTATTCCGACTTAGCTACAGGCATTACTACCAACCTGTAAGAAAATCTTTTCTCCAAGTAGGACACCCCACGTGAATCGATTAAACCCTTTGCAGTTGGTGGACTGCTGTGGCGGTAAGGAGGGAGGTGTGGGCTCCAGCACGCTCTCTCCCTTTTTAGCAGATTTCCCTTAAGGTAAATCAGCTATTGAGGTCATACTCATGATGCGATTTTCGAAAAATTTCTTCAAATGCCCATCGATCCTATTTTAAGTTAAAGCAGGTAAACTGTTCAGGAAAATTAGATCTAAGGAGACCTTAGAACTACCAATTAGACTTTTAGGAAGGTGTAATTACTATTCTTCCATGAGATAGATTAACAAGGAAGGTTATTGAGAAATCTTACTCCTAGAGCATCCAACCATACCACCTGTTAAGAATTTATATATCAGTTGCCCAACCCATGACAAATGTCATTACCTCTTGGGTCATTCATGCAGTACTGTAAATCTGAGATTACACCAAACCATTGATGATGCAATATTATGCACAAATAAACTAAATAAAATTAAAATTTTAGGAATTGAATCTTTCAAAAATTCAGCATTTAAAATAACTAAAGTTAAATTATAATATCTCAGTAACTGATGCTTCTGGAGATTTGCATAGCAAAGTAACAACAGAAGTGAATAAAACAAAAAAAATCTGATTTTAAAAAAATTGTTTAAATGTATGATAAGAGGGAGAGCAGAGTTTCATTCAAAAGCACTCTGCCATAAAGGGCCTAGCCCAAGGTTGCTGTCACTAAAGAATTAAAAGGTTAATAACTGTCAATTAATGGCTTCAATTCTCGAAACAACAAATATTATTAGACAATGTGAATTTCTATCTGATTTCAAAGATTGTTGGCATATAATGTGTGTAACCTGGTCTATCATTTGGAAATCAAGCACACAACTTTGATTTTGACAAGGCTTTTAAGGCAATGACTCTACAAATTGACTTTTGGCTACCAAGAGCACCAGCTCCAAAGACAACCAATATAGCATTGAACTAGAGCTAAACCTTACTTTTCTTTTTTCTTATCAGGTTTCTTCCCAAGAAGGCCAGTAACACTTAAAGCTTTATCTGAAGCAACTAAGAACTCTTCTAAGCTATTTCCTGCCAGAGCCTTGTGTAAAGTGGCCAGTGCTTCACTGGTTTCACCATCCACAAGAGATAAAAGTTTCATTCTTAGCTGAAACAAATACAATTTCAAATATACAATGTTTTTCATATTTTACTATGTAAAACTTAAAACTAATGTATGTATGCTTAGACAAAGCAAATTTCCCACATGGTGAAATGGCATACTGGTGATCTCATTTCACAATCTATTTTCTATTTCTCCCATAGTAAGAACTATGTAAACACAAATTTAAAGCTAAACAAGAGATTTTCAATGACTCAGTTACTCAAATTAAAAATTCCAAGAATAAAATTCGCTTTAGTGTTATAAGAAAAGAAAATCAAAGAGAAAAATAACAATGGAGCTTTAATGAATTAGATCAATATATATATATATATATATATATATATATATATATATATATATATATATATATATGTCGTGATTTCAATTGTTACGGAGAAAGTTCATATTGTACAACTTATTATATAAGTGACAAAGTAATGAGGAAAATTTTTGAAGATATACCTCAGCAGTCATTTGTTTTGGATCAGCAGGACTGCCACCTTCTTGAGATGTAGCATATGAAAATATATGGTTAACTACATCAGTCCCAATATATCTCAGAACTGATAGAGTGAGTCGCCCCTGAGTATCAGCAGACGGAAACAGTTTTATTGATTTTTCTGAAAGCCTCAGTTCTAGCAGCCAGTTTTCGAGCTGTGTCTCAAGATCAATATGAGCTTTTCTCCTTTCACTTGCCACAGACACAAGAGTTTCTTCAAATATGCGAGCAGTAGTCTCAAATGCTATCTTGTTGAGGATACTGAACAAAAACAAAAAAAAAAAAATGAACTAACCTTTTAATATAAATAAAAGCCATTCAATGTGAATCAAACATAACTTTTATCCCCCAATTCCAAAATTATGACCAATATATCTTTAAAATAGTTAATCGGGAACAGATTCAAATATTAGGTACTTGAATTAATTTGTCATATTTTTCCATAGGTGGCACTACACTACTAGTGGGATTTTCCAATTGATGGTATGACTCCTCCTCCGCGTAATCGTACTGTAATTGGGCTTTATTATTAGTCTATGCCATTAGGTTAAAGTATATAAATAACTAATCGTTTTACTTTATCAAATATGTCTAACTTTGAACAGGATAAAGTATTTTTTCTGTAATCGTTGAATAATGGTAACATTACTAAACTGTAGTGAGTGAAGAAAGTGAAACATTTTGCATTAGAGTGAAGAAAGTAAATTGCCTTCTTAATTAGTAATTAGTATAAATTAAAAAATAATTTGAATTTGGAAATTAAATGCTTTTAAATGTTTCTTAACATTGTAAGAATTTATTTTAACAAAATAAATTGAAATGTGAATGAATTATTGGTGGAAATAATCAATATATTTTAAAATTTAAATATAATAGTAATTACCTTCCTTGTTTATAACTGCACTACTTCACAATCATCACTAGTTGTTTTATAACTATGCTTATAACCTTTCATTACCATGCTTATAACCTATCAACAACATACCATAATCTTCACAACATCCTAATTTTGTTCATATTCGGTTAAATCTGATCATGTATTACATGATTACAGAAAAAATTTAATATTACACTCGTGACGAAAGTAGAATTTACAACTCTTGTGAAATTACCACACTCGCTTCGCTTGTGTGGGTAAACGTTTCACTCGAGTTGTAAAATGATCTACTTTCGTCACTTGTATAATAAATAACTATTTTCAGGGAGTTACTCTTCATTACTTTAGCATGAAAAAAAGTGCTCCCGAAAGCCATAGAATGTTAGTGGATGATTATGGAGAGCATGCTTTAGCTGAGCAAACATGTCAAAAGAGGTTTGCTTGGTTTACAAGTAGTGATTCTGAGCTGGAAGACAAGGGACGACCTGAGCAGCCAAAAATAATTGAAAATGAAGAATTAGTCATTGACTTCATGAAGATCCATGTCAAATGCTTCTATTGCAGAATAATAAATTTAAAACCAATTTTGTAAAATAAAACCTCAATTTTCAATTTTGCTACAAATTAATTCAAACACCCAGTACATTTTGAATTTTTCACAAAAAACTTAGATAAGGTGTTCTATAGTCTGTTCACTCGTTCTGTCACAGGGGCAGTTTTTGTCATTAAGTATTTTGAACCTATGTAAGTAAGATTTAGTAGTTCCGTGTCCAGTGAGTACTTGTGTAGAGTAATAGTCAGTAGCAGTACATATATATATATATATAATACCAGAAAATATATCAAGCTTATAAGTTCATTTTTTTTTAATTTTAGTTGAAATTATATTTATTATAACTACTACTTTATAGAATTATCTTACGGGAGCAAATGTTCAGCCAAATCCTGCAAAACTCCTGCATCCTCCAGATCTTCAAGGTTTTTATTTCCAGTCAATTCAGCTTCTATCTTTAAAATTAAATATATGTAAAAAAGTAAAAGAAAGATATATAAGACAGCTATTATCTGTAAGTTATTAAGGGCTGTTTTATATACCTCATCTAAAGAAAATAGATCGAGTTTCTTTTCACCGCCATCACTATCCGAACCACTTTCTTTCCTAGCACGACCTTTTTTCTTGGGTGCAGCTTTTGTTTTTGTCTCTCGCCCCTTAATAAAAAATTGTATTAAAAATGAGCTTTTCAAAATAAAAGTAAGAAAAAAATGTGTACTTAAAAATAAAATATAATACAACTATAATGAGTATAGTAAAATAAGAATTCACATCTAAGGCATTTATAATTTAAGCTGTCGAGCTCAAACAAAAACATTAAAGACGTTATATATAATAAGATTTTTGTCAAGCATTTTAGTGTATTATATAAAACTCCAGCTTAATTAATCAGAGATTTAAGGACTGACTAAACTTTCATAAAGCTTCAAAGACTCAAACATTAAGGTGTTCAAAAGGACTCATTTTACTAATTCATTATTTAAATTCAAAATTGAAAATACATGTTTGCAAATACCTGAGTACCACCACCGCTTTTCCCACTTCCTGCCTTTCTCCTGCGCTCTTCTTTTTTATCAGCTTTAGATTCATTCTCATTAGATTTGTCTTTTCCAGGACGACCAAGCTTCTTATCAATTTTTAGCTGAACATAGCTCCCATCGTTAACTGCCTACAATTTGGAAATATTAAAACTTTATTCTTGTAATTACAAATAATTTTAAGTTTCATAGAGACAAACTCAACTGACTGAAAGACACCATACTTAAAACAACAACAAAATTATCAAAGGGAACAAACTGTACTAAATAGACCATGAAAATGTAACTAAATTTAAGATAGCTTTATTAATATGAGAGTAAATCTGTGTTACCTGCTGTGCTTTTTGAAGAATGATCCCCTTATCAGTAAATGGTTTTAGGACTTCTTGAATAAATCCTTCTGACACAAGAAATGTGTCTGAGAATACAAGAGGAATCAATTTCCCTTTACTTCGTTTCAATACTGCTTCAAGAACTTTGCTTACGTCATCTGGTCCAAACACTGATGGAACCACCATCTGTTGGCATTAATGGGTAAAAACATTAATAAAAATAGACATTTAGATAATACATATGCTATTTGTATTAGACGTCAATTTATACTACATATCCTAGAGAAAAGTCAAAGAAAATATACAATCCATGTAGCAAAAACCAATTATTTTAGTTATTATTCAACAACTCATTACACATGATCTGCAAATTATATTTCCCTATGTTAAATCAAATTTAATTTAGGAAAAGACGGAAAACAGTTAAAAAGGAATTGCCCAAAAAATGAATTAACAGTAAGCAACATTCCAAAAAGCTACTTTATTTCGTTATAAACTATTAATATACTAAATAAAAAAAATAAATAAAAGAACAGAAAAAGTATAGTTGTATCATAATGTTATTAATCTATGTAAAGGAATACCAATAAGTCAACAAAAGAGGAAGATGCGTAAGCTTCTTCAACAGCTGCTTCTACTTGATCAAGTATTTGAGGGCCAACAGCACAAGTTCGAAGATCTAACAATCCTGGATAATTTCTTCGCACAAACGCAACAGGGTCTGAAATGCCAAGCCTAGAAAGTGCATCATATTCTGTAAAATAAAACAAAATATTATTCAAAAAATAACAACATAATTATTTTTTTTTAAATTATAACTTGAAAACGTTTTGTTTCATGTAAGGTTAATAAACTTGTTTACAGTTACCCCTGATCATAATCATGGATTATATTTTGTTTACCCAACTACATAAAATGTCTGTCAAGCATTGCCAAGTTTCACCTAAATCATCTTAAATTTATTTTTTAAATAATACAACCTACCCATTTATCACTCGAGATTTTGGCTTGGTTACCCATTTACATTTTCATGTTCCTAAAATGTAATTGCTGCATTTTTCTAAATGTGAAACCAAATTTATGGATTTTTTCTAAGGGATAGAGTGAATTCGTAAGCAGACATGCATCATGCAGGTCCAACTACTATTTACCTATGTTGCGAGTTGACTTGGCGGTATATGAAAAGATAAGAATTCTTGTTTTGTGAAGGCAATTCCTCCCTTCATGACTGTTTTGAAGAAAAATCAGTATCCTGCTAGGCCTACCCTGGAAATTTTAAGACTAACTTCGTATGAATGTTATTTATTAATATCCACTTTATGCTACTGTGGCTAATTAGGAGAGATGATTTGCAGGTTACCACCCTTTTATAGTCAGGCTGAAACTAAGGATTCTATTTAGTGAGTTAGTCAATTCCTGTACTGAATGCGCCTAGAGCCCTTCCAGATATTTCACTTCCCTCCAAGAATGTAGCTGTGATTTTACCATGCGTAGGATAGTGCTCTTAATGAGGAGTCAACTGTATTCGAAACTTGTTAGGTAATAAAATATTGTAATAATTATCAATTTTTATTTATCTGTTTGTAAATTGTTCCCTCACACTGGAATTTAATTGTCTATATAATTTATTTTCGTTTAAAAATACACTAAAACAATGTCTGCAAATGTGCAACAAAAACCCTATCACTTATTGAAGA
The DNA here is from genome assembly GCA_019009955.1 of Riptortus pedestris. Lineage (NCBI taxonomy): Eukaryota > Metazoa > Arthropoda > Insecta > Hemiptera > Alydidae > Riptortus > Riptortus pedestris. Next base: position 73,953,578 of record CM032229.1, read on the forward strand.
ATAGCATTTTCAAATAATGAAGATCAGTATCCCAAGGAGGTATATCTGACAGAATTGAGGTTGTCACAGGCTAATGATCCATTGACATATACATACACTGCGCTGGAAGTGGCAATCCAAAAAATAAAGACAAATCTGGAGTAGCAATATACAGTAGGCCCACACAGAACATGTCATATGTTGACCTGTAAAAGAATGGATGGTGCCCTACAAGAGTTAGCATGAACAGCACAAAATTTACAGCAAACAATAATGGTTTTCAAGACACAATAATTTCATCACAACTATATTTGAAAGTAGTGTTTGAGACAGAGGTGAAGGGAGAGGGAGACCGAGAAAGTCATTTCTCGGAGGCATTAAGTATCCCATGTCTTCGAAGAGTATAACACGAAAAGAATATCTTTGTGCAAACACACACATACATTCAACTGTTTTTTTTTTATATATTTATTTCTCTTACCACAGAATACATAAGATAAAATAGCAGTATATAATGCAAGATATTTTTTTTTGTAGTTAGTTTAAAAAATTTACAAATTGTTAATTTGCATAACTCACCATCATACACCAGTTTTAAATTCTTTTATTTCTTTTTTTTTATGTCTTGGTTGGCCAATTAAATAATCTTGGGATCAATCATGTGACATATAGCAGAAGTATATGTTTCAAATATATCCTCATGGGAATAGGGATTGATTTAGTGATGAACTCACTAAATAAAATTCTTGGGTAACCTGTAGATAACTTGTCCCAATTAACCTTAGTAGGAGAAAGATGGATGTTAATAAATAACATATTCTCATAGCAGATCAAGCATGGAAGTAGTACTAAAATTATTCATCTAGGCTTTAACATAATTTATTGTTTTATAACATAGCTGGCCTTAAAATGCACTTATGGGGGGGAAAAATTTCTGATGTTAGAAAATTTTCAGGATATGAAATCAGCAACACAATATATCTTTACCTAAGTATCCATTTTGCTTGTAGAAATTCTGAACCCAATCACTTTGCTGTTTTGTATACATCTGAGGAATAAATGTAGCATTTCCTTGCCTTGCAGTCAAAGATCCAAACACTTGTTTATCTTCGGATAAACTGTCATAGGCACCTAGAGGTAAAATGATGTCATCAATTATACTAAAATATGTAAGCACATTGAGGAAAATCCCACAATAAAAGTTTATGAGGCGTACAAATAAGAAGTAATATTATATTCTTATATATATAAATATTATTTTCTATTTCTTTCTTTTACTGAAATATCACTAATTTCAGTATACTATATTGGAGGGACTTAGTTTCAACAAATGTTTTAGGGGGCGGGGGCGTCTTTGTTTATTTTAAAGATATCTTAAATTAAGCAAAAAAAAAGTTATAATTAATTGGCTAAAATGATGAATGAATTTAAAATTGTTCCTTGGAAAATCATCGCAAAAGTAGGCACATTAGCTAATTTTCATAATTAAATAAAGCCAGTGTAATCAATTGACATTACAGAAGCTTAAATACCTTAACAACAATGAAAGAGTTTATTCTTCTGACTTGAACCGGCTTTCTGCTCCAGCAGCCTTTTCGTCCATAGGGAAGCTAATTTTCAGCAACTGTTTGGTGGTCTTCTTCAGGCTGGTTATCACCATTACCGTTGACAGGTTGCAGTCCGGGGACTAAAATGGATGAGAAGACTGCTGGAGCAGAAAACTGGTACAAGTTACAAGAACAGTTTACCCAGCACGGAAGTCCATAAAATTATAAAGAATTTATCATTGAAATCATGGTTAAAGTGGGGGAAAAACTAAAAATAGTAATTCATTATGCAACTGAAGTAAAACCCTCAATCAGATCGTATAGCTGTACTGAGGTAAATGAGTGAAAAACAGATTTGCAGAGTATTCTGTTTTTTTGAGGCTGTTTCATTAGGGAAGTGAGACTTCTTTGGTATATTTTTACAGAAATAAAGTTCAAAATCTAATAAGGGGATCAAATTTACTAATATCATTTTTTTTACACATGTTATCTTCCAATTAACTCCAAGTGCATCATAGCTGGTTATCTCTGATTAACAGACCTCCAAAAATTATAACAAGAATTTATTTAGTAGTTTCATACTCACAATAGAAATCTCTTTCTTGAAGACCTGTTGCTTCTTGTATTAAAGAAATTTGCGTAGGTCGGGTTAGAGCTCTTAATGAACCTCTCAAAATACATTTAATTTGTTCAATATAAGCCTGAGTGAAAAATACTCTATTATCTGATTTGTCCTGTTTAGCTTTTATGATTTTTCCCAAGTTTCTATCAACCACCTTAAAATAAAAACAATATCAACTGAATGATTAATTATTTTTAAAACTTTTCCAGATGAAAATTCTAACAGATATAAAAATAAATGAGCAAGAATAGGGACATGAGTAAGTTTAAATGGTTAATTCAAAATTGAAGTAGGAATATCCACAATCATTAAAAAACAAACAGTTCTTTCTCTTTTCCTATTCATTTTTTTTACTAGTGAATTTAAGTATATCAACACTCCTACTATCAATTGTAAAATGGTTAACGAACATCTAGTATTTCCTACAATTTCGTTGTGTCTTATTATGACAATCACAAAAACCCAAAGGTTAATATCAATTAAGGACTTCAAGAACTGCAACACAAGCAAGGTTATAAATATAACCGGAAAACTGATAGGTACATGGTTATTTACATATTAAAAATCTTACATTGGGTGTTTGAAAGTGTTCAAATCACCTATTGCAGGAAATTCTAATAATACAACCACCAGATCAATTCTAGTGGTCTTGAAGTACTTAGGAATGCAATTAACTATCGGTAGAGTTACCTCAAAGAAACTACTGATAAAGTTTGGCTTCAAAAAATAAAACTGGTTTGAAAAACAACAAAACCTATGTGTTTCAGCTTACGGATTGCAGGAAGTCACCAGGCAGATCATAAATCTTGGTCAAGTCAGCAATAGTTATTTGTCCCTCCCGCTGCAACCTCTCATTTATTTCTTCTGCAATTGTTTTCTGATAGGTCTTATTTATAAGTTGTCCCATAATAACAGTGCATCCTGAAGATTTTTCAATTTCTTGTATCCTTGCAGTAATATGGCTCAAATCCACATTGAGTGCCTTAGCTAATTCCACTAGATTAATTCTTCCTGTTAAAGAAAATGATGTTACAAATATGATACTTCTGCAGATATGTAACCTTGATAAATATATTATATCTCAGTAAAATACAGTATGTGGAACATCGTTAGATTAAATTTCATTCAAATTCCATTAAATTATTAATTTATTCAAATGTATTAAAAAAATGAAGGGTTTACTGTTACCTCCACTGACATACAGTTCATCTTTTATTTCTTTTAATAAGTACTGTGGAGTTACATACTCTCTGCCATCAGTTGTAAATATAACTTCAAGGAGGTTAGATTCAATCAGTTTACTAATTATTTCAACACAATTCCTTTCAGAGAGCCTGAAAAGAAAAAGAGAGTTATGAGCATGTTTAATGTATGATTAAATATTGAGTATGCCACAGATCAAATAAACATTTTCGAGACAGGAATGTAAAATCTTAATTGATGATGTCAACACGCAACAAATTTGAATGCCTCACATAATATAGGTCTCTTGTAAACAATATTTGGATTAAGACTTGGAATAAAGTCGTTAATGATATAACAGCTTATTGTTAATATAATAATCATATAGAAGTGGGGGTTTACTGAAGGCTGAAAAATAAAAAAATCCTAATATCTATGTTAATACACATGATAGAGAACATATGTACATAACAACAGTTATAGGTAATTTAATTTTCAATAAGATTGATTATTTTCTTATAAAACATATTTCAAATTCCGCCTTCCCCTAGTCCAATTCCAACCGTTAACGAATATATTATATAATTTTGAACAGGATCTCAATTTCCTCATTTTCTAGGTAGTATTGATGGGCATTTGAGGAATTTTTTGAAAATGGTGGCATGAGTACAACCTCAATAACTGATTTCCCTTAAAGGAAATCTACTAAACATGATTTTTGAATGACTGAATACTTAAAGGAAAATAGAGTTAACAGAAGTCAAATTAGTTAAGGATGAAACAGGTGGTGTCTTGGTAATGTGATTTGCTATAACATCATATAAAATCCCATATTAAATTCTGCCAAAAAATAAATAATCCTTGCCATAGAGATTTTAGGATAGTAAAATTAATGTAAAAATAGGCTAGATTCAAAGGTTTTCAAATATTTCAATCTAAAATATGTATTATGCTCTTTAATTCATCATTTTGAACAGTAAATTATTATTCAGTATAGACTAGTTTTAGGTGGACAACAATTTTGTAAGAAAACTCCTAAATATTTTAAAATCATAGAATTAATTTCTATCTCTTAGTGCCATTTTTGTCCATATCTTTATATATATATATATATATATATATATATATATATATATATATATATATATATATATATATTCACCAGGTAATATTCAATACTCAAGAGTATCTATTAATGACTATGTAACAGTATGAATAAAAAGAAAAGTAATGTGATGTTTCATCTTGTGCTATGACTGAAACTTGATTTGGATTCTGCCTAAGAAAAATAAAAGTCTGTCACGCAGGGGCTGCGTTAACTAAGCAGATTTCCCATGTATTTGTATTTATTTCAAAAAGCAAAAGTCTAATGAGAATAATATTTGGTATTTAAGCTTCAAATAAAGGGTAGAAGTGGGGGCTTACTGAGAGCCAAAAACTAAAAAATAATAATCAAGATAGTAAAAAACTATTTGTTCTTTGTTGTGTTGCAATAAGATTTGTTCTATACACTTTTCCAAACCAACGTATAATAACAGAGATATCTTGTATTTTCAAAATTGCCCTGTCTAACCACCCCCCCCTCCTCCATCCAGTCTGATTCATCACAATGAATGAGATCTTTATTTTTAAAAAAAACTTTAAATATCCAGTTTGGTAACAATCAAACAAAAATTTGACCACTGGAGCATTAATAGATAATGTATATATAAAATTTTGAATGGACCTCATTTTTGTCATCTCCTAGGTAGGACCAATAGGCATTTGAGGAAATTTTTAAGAAAATTGCATCATCAGTGCAACCTCAATAGCTGATTTCTCTTCAGGGAAATCTGCTAATAGTATTGGAGGGATGTTGTAATAACATTGTCAATGTTTTAATAGATACTGTCAATAATCTTCATAGAAAAAAAAAATTAAGAATTCAATATATATACATAATTTTGGAATAGTAATTATTTTACTGAGTATAAACAATGTATATAAGAAAAAAAATATTTTTTTAAAATTAAATTAAAAATCTGACTAGTTATTGGGGTAAAAAAATGCTTTGCCTTTTAATAAACATTGATGGATAGTCTATTAGGGAAGGTTATGTAGTCTGATATAAAAAAGGAAAGTTCAACAACAAATATATGAGTGTCTTGTAAGTGAAATACACCACCAGGCAATGCAAACCAGATTTCAGGAGCAATACCTGAATATTTTGCCAAATGTGATGTTGCTACTACCTTGGCAGTTACTATGTTTATCTGTAAAGGGGGGGGGGGTTAAATGCTTATAATTATTAATATTGCTATAGTCATTCCAATTTTTAAAGGATGTAGCAATCTCTTGAAAAGAACACTAATTTATGTTCGTTACCAACCTGAATAATATTCAAGAAGCTCAATTAAAGTAATAAGCATTATAACTTATAAGTAAAAGAGCAAAGAGATAAAGGGTTCAAAATCAATAAATTCATGCAGAAAAAAATGTGAAAAATTTTGACGCCTTTAAACTCTCATGAAACCAATAAATTGCTGATGTTTTTACTAAGACCATGGGACAGCATTTTAAATCTCTTAAATCATTCTAAATCAGCATTATTGTGCAATAATGGTTACACAATAAAATAATAAAACAACTGAAACTTTTACAGGTCTTGGTACCAGTAAAATTGATGTACAGTTAACATTATTCTGCCCATTAAAAATCAAATCATGAAAACATTCAGAAAAATAGGGATTAGCCACAGGAAATAAAATTATGAAAAGCAGTTATCAATAAATGCATAGATAAGAGATGTTCATAAATCAAAAAGAATATTTTAATATATACATGTATATATATATATATATATATATATATATATATATATATATATATATATATATATATATATATACACACATCAAACCTAGAAGCTTCATTAAATTTAAAAACATTTTAGGATATATCTCCTATCATGAACACAGGATAGAATAATATCAAATATAATAATAATTAAATAGGAAGTAGTGAATGAGGATGAGGAAGGTGCAAAAAAATAGAAAGACCGCATTAAAAAAGGTCCATTATCACTACCAAAATTTTGTCTCCACAATGCTAAAAAAATGATTTCATTTAAAAGTTGCCTTATTTTCAGAGTGACTTGTTCCTAATTTTATAGTTTTAAATAAATTTAACTTTGGAAAGGTCCATCACATAATCGCAATTACTCAAAACTGTATTAAGTAATCTACTTCATTCGGTAAGTTAGAAATTATTGATGAAAGATATTTCATAATTATATACTGAAGGAGATATAATATATAAAACAACCCTGCTCAATGGTATACATTTCTTGTTATTATATTTGTTTTTTATTACTTTATTTTCCTTTTATTCCAAATGTTTTTTTTCTGGAAAATTTGTCTCCCCCATTATTATATTATAAGTAAGTTAACAGTTTTTATATTTTTTCTACCACAATCTTATACATAATTTGTTCATTACTGCAGGTCTGAAGAAGGACCAAAGCTGAGAGAACCCAAAATATTTCATATTTTTGATTGATTGAGTAAAGTAAAAGTCTATTGATCCTACAAAGGAGATGATGAAAATGAGGTCAGTTCAACATTATATATATATATATATATATATATATATATATATATATATATATATATATATATATATATAATGAATTTACATATTTGTTTGTTGTTCTAGTGGTTGTAATTTTTGTTTGACCGTTACCAAACTGGATATTTAAACGCTTTATGTAAAAATAAAAATCAAGTTCATTTGACAACTGAAATCGGACTGGAGGAAGGGGCGTTTAGAGGAGAATTTTGAAAATTCAAAATATCTCTGTTATTATACGTTGGATTGAAAAATTGAATTCCTAATTAAATGTTTTATGAATGTTGTTTCAGTAAACCCCCACTCCTCATGTTATATTGTATGACATATGGTATAAGCAATGAAGCACTTTATTTGAAGCCTAAATAACAAATATTGTTCTCATTGAACTTTTAATTTTTCAAATAAATGCAAATACATGATGCACGTGGGAAATCTGCTAAGTTAAAGGAGCCCCAGTATCACAAGACTTCATAGGAACTTCAAGAGAATATTAAAGTACTTTATAACACTGTGATGCATTTGAAGTGAACGACACAGGTAAATAGAAAAAAAAAAGCCATGATGCTATCATCTGCTATCATCAGTAAAGTAGCTCTGAAGATGGAAGCAAGAGTTTTTAAAGTTCTTAGCTGTTTTTTCTTTTGAAAGAGAATAGTCTTTTTTTTTTTTATATACTTTTATTGAAGTAATTTCTTGTCAGAATTAATAAGTCAAACCATATAACAAAAATAATAAATGCCAGATTTTTTTTTTTAGTTGCCTGCTTCTGAATTCTAAAGAAGATAATTAATTATAGAAATACAAACTAAAGAAAGCATAGAAGATATTACGGAGGTACTGCCTGCTAGGTCATTAATATTATTATTGATTAATTTACCTGATCAAATTTTAGATATATAAATAAGTAATCTTTATTCTAATGTAAAGAATCGGAAACTAAAGATAAACGAACTTAAAATAATAAATAATGTTTTACAGAAAATGTTAATTATTAACATCAACTTTGAGCTACTGTAGCTAACTGGAATGGGATATCTAAAGGTTATCACCCATATATAGTTCATCACTAAATAAATTCCTATTGCCCAGGAAGGATTCAAACGCACATCTGAGGGTTTATGGAATAACATTAAGACACAACTCACAAGGGTAACCTGAGCCCTGAAGATGGTATTAATATGTATAATAAATTACTATATATAAATACAACATTTATCTTCTTAGAATGTTTCCTTATTTATTATTATTCACAAAAGTAACAGATAAAAAGGCATTACTTATTTAAGGTATTAATACTTATCATAGGAGAATTAAAGTTCTCAAAATGTTATAAATAATTGCACAACTGTTATGGACCACGGAAAATAATACAGCAGTGAAGTATAATATTTCCTTCCTATTATTCAATTTTGGCGAATATTTCATTGCTCCCTAGCTCATGACATTACATTCACGAAGAATATTTAATTAATATGTGAGGGATATAAATACAATAGTGAACACAAATATTTAAAAAAAAAAAAAAAGAAAAAAAAATGCATAAATTACACTTGAGATGTTGAAGTAAGTTGAGCTCGCTGAAAATCAGCAGCCAGACGTTTAACTTCTTCCCAATCAACAGCTGTCATTTTTAATATTCTAATTAACAAAGAATATATTTATGGGGCCCTTAAGCTCCAGTGTCTGATATACACTGCTACTATTTAAGTGTGGTGGTGTGTGAAAATTCGTCAGAAAGTTCGAGAAAATACCATACTCCACTTTGCCAGACAAACACAACTACAGCAGTTTACTTCTGGCAGGTTGAGGAGAGGTAACTGTCTGTTTGTCAAGTTAATCGATTACAACTCGACTATCGATACCTCAATATCAATGCGGTTGTTAAAATGTACAGACCCAAGAGAATGATGATGTACACACATATTTCGCACACTAGCATTATATTTTGTCACAATAATTATCGCTGTAAAATTTATGAGCTATAGAATTTTATCTACTTTAATTAGCCAAACTATAGTTTACATATTTGGAAGATAGCTCTTCTGTTAATTATATTGATAGGAAATAAAAGTATACACATATAAATCAAACTTCCAAATAATCGACTATAAGTGAATTTATGTAGCCACTGGTTCCTTTTCAATAGTTTATACGCCGAGACAATAAAAACTATTAAAATAGTGTATGATTCTTTAGATATTTGCAGGTATAACAGTAAAGAGTGGGGCCGTCAATAAACACGAGCCTTTGTTTTATCGTAATAATTCATTTTTCAGATTTAATAGCTTCTTTTGGGTGAATTTGTTTTGAAAATATGATTCAAAGCAGTTTAGTAAAGTTAACAGGTAGTGTTCAAAACGAAAGTATCAGTATTGTAGTAGTTTATTGCAAAATTTAGGTAGCAGTAAAGGTCTTTTTTTTAAAGGGATCTTTCTATTTTTTGGTCTTTGGTAGTTCATCTTCCAGGATTCTCTCATTCACTGGTTCTTATTAAGTTATATTTATATTTCATATTATTTTATCCTGTGTTCTTGATAGATATATAAATTGCGCTTTATATATATCCATTTATCCATTGCAGGACGGAAACGTCTTCGCCAAGCTCGTAGAATAGCCAGTCTTATTTGGCAAAAGAGACGGTATACTTCAGAAAAAAAAACCGAAACTAACTGATGAAACAGCTTCAACTGAACTCCGAATGTAGGCTATGGTTCAAATCTATTTCCTAATATCGACTATCTATATCCTTATATATATATATATATATATATATATATATATATATATATATATATATATATATATATTATCTTCGACGAAAAACCTTTCCTTGGTCAAAAATGACGGTGATATTACCAACATTTTTTTAAAATTTGTATTATACTTATTATTTGTCGTAGGCCTTACAGAACCAGCTAATGCTGTGATGTTTCAACTTATCAAAACATTATCCTCGTGTGGTGTGTGTTATATGAGAGAATTGTATTTAGTGTCAACAGCACACTAGTATACATCCTTTTGGATTTCCACGATGTTAAATGATGAAAGGGGTCTCCTCGTCTTAAGCTAGGATTATTAGACGTCAGCTACGGTCACACGTCCTTTCGGTCGATCTTGTTTTCCTAGTGACTTTCTTCATGTCAACGAAAACGTAATGGAGAAAGTTATTTAACTGTCTCAATAATCGGTTAGAAGCTTAACACTCTCCCTCGTTGGCAAACGGTATCTCATAAGATAGCCCTGGAACTTGGAATAGGGGAGCCATCAAAGTAAGATGCAATTAGATGGATTTGCTGTACACCGGCTATTGGGGTCCTTTTAGACTGTTGAGATATCTATTTTATCATTCTCGATATGCACGCAACAACCTCCCATCCCCTTATAGCTGCTACCGTGAAAAAGCAGCAATGGAAAAGTATAATGGCAAGGATAACATTCTTTCGTGCGTTATTTATCTTTTAATATACTCATACTAGATTTTCTTGTCAATCATATTGACTAAGAGCTCATATTTTTTAATTATTCAATGGCATGATTGCCCTATAAAAACATGTGTCTCCTAGGTAAGCTTTCTCTAGTTTGCCTTTGAAGGGGCCTTAGTCCCGTAGCGTTGGTCAGGGCGGATTTACAGGGACAGAGTATGGCTCAGATCATTTTTATTTGTATTAGTAGTGTTCATGCCTCTGAATGACGTAAAAAACTAAGTTTATCATTGCAAAATTGATAACAGTTAATAAGCCTTGCGCATCATAATTTGGAGTATATATTTTGTTCTTGGATTTTGTTAAAAGATACACCAGAAAACCATAAGATGTCAATACAGCAAAAAATATATTCAGTAAAGCTCCACAGAGGCCCCTGGTTCTTCTTTAAACGTCCTCGCCTCCTCAGTCTCTTTCAATCAAAGGGAAGATTTATGTCCAGATGTTGTAACAGTATTAAATGTCACACTTCAACATTCTGAGTCTAGTCGTTTTTATACGTATATCACGGCGAAATAAATCAAGATGTTTTGAGAGACGGGTAAAACGGATAATTCCGGTGAAATCTGAAAACTGAAAAGTTACGGGTTTGCAATACTTCATTTTCTTCCGACAAAGAAGTAAAAGATGAACATTCGAAGAAATTTTTCGAAAATCGCGTCATGAGTACGACCTCAATAGCTGATTTCCCTTTAAGAAAATCTGCTAAAAGTTCATTCGTAGAATGTGCCCCATAATACGACAGTCAAAAGCTCTACGCCACCCTCCCGATATCACTCTTACAGTACGAGGCACTCCATCGAATTTCATTGGGCTGGAGAGCCACTGATTCCTTCTTTCTTTCGTCGAAGTAAACTTTATGTTTTTTAATACCCACTTCTTATAAAACATACCAATTGTGAACAGGATTCTGAAAACATTCTAATGAATATTTCATGAAGAAATCTTCTTGGTTATCCAATACATTATTAATTTCAACACAGTCCACTATTGAGGTCTTTAATTCTAATGCATCATGAAAAAAACATGCAACAATTACAGTGTTTAGAATCTTTCCGAGTAGGTTAAATCGACCGAGGTTTATTAAAAATTAATGTCAAATTTTCATACATTAGAGCTGTCTCAATAAGTTGTTATTTCTCTATAGAAACGGATTCCATTAATACTGTATTTACCGAGATAAACGTTTGTGATATAACAATAAATTAATCTACAAAATTTAAGTAACCATACCTAATAAATACATTCAGCTTATTGATTTATTCCATATCAAAAACGAACCAAAAATATATATTAATTTCTCAAAAGGGAAAAATTAAAGACTAAAGACTTTTTCGTGTGTAAATTAGCTTACCAGTGCATTTAAGAGATAGGGTCCATCCAAACATTAAAACAGGCACATAACTATTAAAATAGTGAGTATAGTACTAATAGAAAAACGTTTGCAACACAGCTACTGCATACACTAATCAGATTTGCCAGAAGCAGAGACTTGCTCCAACACCACGTTGATGACGTCATCCCACATTAAAACTTTATATCCTTGGTAATACATAGGCTATCTTAACAGGACTATCCATATAAGCAAGGAACGAGATGTTTATAGAAACATTTTAAATTTAAATTATTTATTAACGTCCACCTTTTGCAACCAAGGCTAATTGGGACGGGTTACCTACAGGTTACCACCCTTTTCTAGCCAGGGCGGGACTTAGGATTTTATTTAATGAATTCCGTCACTAAATAAATTCCTTTGCCCAGGCGGAAATCGACCTCGCCACTCTAGGTTTACCATGTGAGATTAAGGTCAACGCTTTAACTCACATGGCTAACCTGAGCCCCTATATATATATATATAAACATTTACCTTTAGTGAAAAGTGTATGCTAAGAAGTGGGAGATAACTAAAGACTAAAAATTAAAAAGTTCGGTTCACAGGTGCTGCGTAACTTAAGCAGCTATCCCACATGCTGGTATTTGACACACCTTATCTCCTTCCGCCATCTATTCTGTATTTATCAGGTGAAAGCCTAGGTAAAGAGGTATTAAAATGTAAGCTGGGCATGATAATCTTAGCAATTGCTTTTAAAGAAAATCGGATAAGTATAAGTGGTTGTTTACTAAAGGCTGACATCAAATAAAATACATATAACTCGGTTTACATTCCAGTAACAAAAAACATTTGTAAAACAATAGTTATAGGCATATTTTCGACGAGATTGAATATATAAAATGTCTTGATGTATGGTTTTCAGGTTTCAAAGGAGTTTTGACCCTCCCTGAACCGATTAGGAATTCATTCTATACATATGAACATAATTTCATATTTAGGACTGTTGTAACTATATACTTGTGGACCGTGCCTTTTGAGTGAAATAGGGAAAGCCAATAATAAAAATTTGCAAATTTTTATGCACCTATTAGACAAACAGAAATTTTGTACAAGACTTTTTCCGATAAAAAGATCTAAAAAGTTTGGATTTCATATTTCAACGAAATTATCTGTTTTGACCCTCTCTCCTATCTTAATGCAGTCCATATTGAATGAATTCAGTGTGACGTCTCTACGTACGTACCGTACCTCTCTCGCAAAACTCAAGAACACTTAGTCTTTGAACGTTGAAATTTCATATTTAAGACTCCTTATAAAACCTATTAGTGCACATTCCCATTTTTTCGAAATCGACTAATGAGTAGGGTAAGGGGGTTTTTAAGTGGGAGTTGTAAAAAAATAGAAGATTTTTCCATACCTATTAGAAATGCAGAAGACATGCTGCTATAAAGAAATCTATAAATTATCTACTATGGCTTAGGATGCATTGGAGTGGAGGTATAGTATGTTATTTTGAATAATTTAACTTTAAATAAACTGCAGTAATACGTATTGTATATTTAATTTAATAGGGAGTACAAGGAAGTCATTTGGAGCCCACATCATTTTTAGATCAATGTTCGTTGAACGAAATAGTTGTTTCTTGTTTTTTTTAGACCTTTCTCAAGTACCAATGTTATTCATTTACGTCACCTTTACGCAACGACGGCCAATTAGGATGGGTTATCTATAGTTTACCACCCTTTTTTTGATATGGTGGAGCTTAAGACTTTATTTAATGGGTTCGTCACTAAATAAATTCCTATTTCTCAGGTGAGAATTGAACCCAAGACTCTAGATTTACCAAGTTCATTAATATTAACGCCTTAGCTCTCATGGCTAAACTGTTTCCCAAATATAATTTCTCAAAGTATATGTAATTACAATTATAAATTAGATGAAGGAGAATCAACAAATTAGATGATCAATAAATTAGATGAAGGAGAATCAGTCTTGAAAAATATGTAGAACCTGTGCTTCAATGGCCGTTAGAGTGAGACAGATGTTCGAGTGTAGCTATCTAATCCTTGATTAGCCCTAAGCCCTTATATCTGAAACATCATGAATTAAATATCAGAATATCCTTCAGGTTCGGAACGTTTCATTTGATACGATTTTGAATGCATTAAAGTCAGATGAGTGAAAATATAACCCTACCCCATGTAGTTGCCAGCATGGGAAAAGCTCACCCCTTGTAGACTGTTGATAGTCAGACATCAGAATGGCCCTAACGACAAGAAATTATATTAAAAAAGATTCTATTCTCTACGTACAAATCCATATTTTAAAACTTGTTCTTATGTGGCCTTTACATACGAGCAGCTTGATAAAATCATTTTTAATCTATATGTATTCGTTGGTAATTACCGTTGCACTGTGCGTGTCAACTGTCGCATTGTTCTCTAAAGCAGTGAAAACTACTGACTTAGTTGACAGAAGTGAAGCAATTGATATTCTGACTTTAACATCATCAGCTTTTTACAAATTCGTTTTCTTTGCTTACAACCACGATTTTTTCCGGGATTTTGTTGATTTAATTGACCAGAAATTCCCATTACAGCCTCTTGTAGGAAACCAGAACTTCACTATGAGAGGCTGGATGAAGTGGGCATCAACTCTGTCCATCGTGCATTGTTGCATTGGATTTTCAGCAATTACGTACTGGGGATTGTGCCCTATTTTTAATTTAATTTTGGGAATAACTTCATTGGCCGACATGCCTCTTCCAATGAACGTCTGGTACCCATTCGATTATAATCATGGTTTTCAATATTTCGCTTTGTATCTGCTTCACCTCTTCGGTCTGATATCATCTGCTCATATTTATATGGCTTGTGATGCATTTCTTTTTAGCCTTATATACTTTATATGTGGGCAAATTGAAAATACAAAGGCTTCTTTGATGGGGATTGAAGACGTCAAAGCTAAAGGTAAGTACAATGAAAACTGCTCCCATTTAAAGATTAAAATTTAGAGAAAATTAATTATTGTATTGCGACAACTTCAGGTTTGAATTGTTGAGAAGTCGTTTTCTGGCTCGATTACATCCCTCCCAGGCTGTGGAGGAATGGGCAATCTTTTTGAACTAACGACGGACCAAAGTGATCCACTAATAAATAAGAGAGAATTCACCCTATTGTGCCGAATGATCAAGTGCTAGTTTAATATGATCTACGTCTATTAAGTTGTATATGCTAGAATAAGACCTGATTAAAAAAAAAGTTAGAATCCCAACAATATGCGATCCACCCTACCCAACAATATTTATGTAAATCGATTGCCTTTTTTAGTGCTTATACTTTTCAAATATTGTAGTTTCTGTGGCTTAATTAACTGTAAATAATTAAAAATGTTCTCAATTAATTGGCTCTGTTATTATTAGCTATGTTAGATAGTTGAGAAGCTTAGGGCATTTCTTAAGATGTAATCAGTGAGTAAATGAATTACTCTGTGTGAGAACAAATAGGAGGTAATTCATATCTGGTCATTAGATAGCCATGTGGTAGTTAAAGAATGGCAAATTTTCTGCCGTGTTTGATCTACTTCCTTCTTCTTGATAATTTTTTGGCTGGACTGAAAGCATCACTTCTCTCAAATCATTCCGTCTTTGTGGGTTACTTGAATATTACCGTTTATTATAAATATAGTCCTCTAATAGTGAGTATATTTCTTGCGTTAAATCTTCCTAGTCAATTTGTTCTTCTTCTGTATATCGTCTCCATTGCTTTTGGAAATATCTTTACATCCATTCAGATCAAAATGATATCCCCATACATTGCTCTAAAGTGAAATTTTAAGCATATCATGTTTGGTCAGTTATCTAGACAGAGTTCTCTCATTTCAACATATAGACCCTCTGCAGTGCTTGATCTTGAAGCTCGTCTAGAAAATTGTAGTCCTGTGTTCTGTATTACGCTCAATATGTTTAGTTGATGACAGAGTATGGAATGCAACTGGGCGTGGAATAATCTAGCAATGAAATGTGTTTATTTCCATTAAATGTTATCATAGTATAACAGGATACGTCATTTTTTGTTCTACATACATGAAATGAACTGGTATACAATAGGATTGCACTTCTATTAGCTCCTCGCTGTGTTTCCAAAGGCTCTGAGAAATCCACAGATTGTTTTCACTTTTCTGCTAGTCATTTTATACTTGTTGACCAATTGTGTTTCCCTCCAAAATTCAAAAACGTTTAATGCATTGTGAAGTTACACGTTTTTGCTTTGAAAATGAAAGTTCGTTGGAGGTGCACTCCTTTTAGCAGATTTCCCTTAAGGGAAATCATCTATTGATGTCGTACTCATGACGCGATTTTTGAAAAATGTTCTCAAGTGTCCATCGATCCTACGATAGGAGTTAACGAAAATGAGGTCCGTTCAAAATTTTATATATTCGAAATATCTCCGCTATTATACTTCGGATCGAAAAAGTGCATATAACCAATCTTATTGCAAATGTAATGTTCTATAACTGTTGTTATGTACGTGTTTTCACCATCTTGACTATTAACCGAGATATTTACATTTTTTAGTTTTCGGCCTTGAGTAAATAGACCTCATGTCATATTAACAGTAAGCTGTTATATTATGATATTGAAGCCTAAATACCAAATATTGTTCTCATAGAACATTTACGTTTTGGAGTAAACGCAAATACGTGGCGAACGTGGGAAACCTGCTTAGTTAACACAGCCCCTGCGTGAAGTACCTTATCTCGCAAACAGGATTGTTTGAGTTTTATAAGTAGAAAATCTGAATTTAGTTTAAAACTCCATCTTTCCAGATTCTGCATTGCTTGTTGTATTCGTCGCTGTAATCCGTTAATGTCACTTCCAGTTTTATAAACAAACTAGCCAAGTTACCCGGCTTCGGGCCTTTACTTAGCACGATATTTTGACATTTAGCCGTCCCAGTTTATTAAAATTATTTGTTTATTAAAATATTAAACAATTGTATAATTAAAATTCTAGAATTAAAATTGTTCATTGTATTTATTAAAATTATTTGTTTGTTCAAATAATTTTCTCCTTTTTAATTAAATGTAGTATTAAATACGCTTAAGGGCAAACAGGCGTTTCTCATGAATTTATGTTTGGGAAAAGAGAAGGGGGGGAGGGGCTTGGTGGAATCTGTTACTGGCGTTAAAGAAATGCCGTAGATTTAAACCATTAAGGACAAAATATTAACATAGATTTGAATCGATTTATCTATGTGGTGTACGTTGTAGTTCATACTGGAAACAATTGTTGGACATTTCTATGCATATATAATTTGTTTCTTTGGTGTCTGTTTGTTTGTTACCTTTTCACGCATAAACAGCTGAACCGAATTTTACAAAACTTGGTATGTATATTAGTACTAACCCAACTTAGGTTTTAGGCTATATTAATATTCTCTGAGACGAACAGGAGTGGGGGTTATAAGGGAGGCCTGGAATTAAAAATAGAGCTCGTTTCCTATTGGTTTTTCGACAAATATGCACGTAACAAAAGTTGTTTATTTTGTCATTTCGAGTAAGTTTTGTTATATACGCTTTGGTCGTATTCCGAAGTATAAATGAGTTATACGCTAAAAACTATAGTGGAAGTCAACAATTTTATATGCCACAAAAGACTCACCGAACTAAACGAAACTCCGTATATGATTTGGTACTAAGACCTCCCTGGTAATAAGCTATATGTTTGAGGTACGAACAGGAGTGGGGGTTATACGAGAGGTGTGAAATATAAAATCGCGATATATCGTATTCTATTCATTTTTGAGTAAGCGTGCATATAACAAAAGCTGTTTAATTTGTTATTTAAAGAAACTTTTGTTATATGTACTTTTGCTGTATAACGAAGCAAAAATAAGGTTTACACGAAAAACTATAGAAGGGTTCAATAATGTTATCGGGCACGAAAGACTAAATCGAAATCAACAAAACTTTTCCTGATGATTAAGATTACTTCAATATCCTGAGTGTATGTATAAAACCCTTATATTTTAGTACTGGTAGGATTTGAAGTGAGGAAAAGTTATTTTAGTGTAACAGGAGGAATTACACAAGTAAACGAATTATGGCGGGAATGCACAAATATATTATAATTACTTCTGCCTCACCCCTCTTGGCCACACATTGCTTGGCTTATGTTTACATGGGTTTTGATGCTTGTACTATTAGAAATGAGGAGTTTTTTTTCTGAAATGTGAATATTTTTAAGTCTCATAAATATATAATTTACAACAATGATCGCAGGAGAGGTACACCTGGAATTTATTAATACTGCACCGTTAATGTATGTTATACTTTACTGAACATGCTAAGTACCATTTAGAATATACAGTTCACTTTCCAAACATACAAAAGAATATTTTTAATAGTGGGTATCTATATATAAAACAGCTGGTATCTAAGTGGGGTTTGGACCACTTTTGAGGAAATGAGCGTTTATTCATAGATGGTTCGGAATCCAGAAATCTTTCTATGATTATTAATAATATGGGTACATACGATAATCTATGATTGTGTTATATATAAAAAATACATGCACTGGAAACGCGTAATATAAAAATAGTGTATATTTTGTAGAATTAAGTACAAAACAAATACTTTTATTGTTAACATATTTCCCTGTACGCCGGACTCGGGTGTAAATCCTAACCATTGAAACGGAAAAATGTAAAAATATTGTACAAAGTAAGGCCCCAAAAAATACCATCATCATTCAACCTCAAATGATTTCCCGGCCGAAGCCGGGTACATTAGCTAGTGCATTGTATATTGAGAAATGACTGTAACGCAGTTTGAATCTCCATTAAATTTTACATAATCCCCAAATATTAAAAAAATAATTCCATATTTTTTCTAGTTATTTAAATATTGGGTTATTTTGCAAAATATGGAGTCTTTGCAAAAACTTCGGTTGTATTGATATATCAAAAAACATTTTTTTTTGTCTCACAGAATTTGATAGCAGTATTTTTCTTTTAAACATTTTCAAAATGTGCTCAAAAGAAGTTATGGCAGAACAAAGGACACCTACTTTTTGGTTCTTCTGTGATTACAGGAAAGCGTATAGAAAATATTTGCAAACCGTGTTATGTCATTTGTTTTGTCAAGTAGGCCTCTTCAAATTTATGTGATTTTTAGCATTTTAAAATTAAACATCAAAAAATGAATAAATATATTTTATTAAATAATATTATAATATAATTATAAAAATATTTTATTAAATAATATTAAATATTATCATAAAATGAATAAAACATTTTTTAGATTACACTATTTATAATTTTTGTATTGTTTTAGGGATTCTTACACATGTTTATGGCAGATTTCCCTTTCGGGAAACCACCTACTAAGGCTATTCTTATGAAACGATTATTGATAATTTCCATAAATATCCATCGTTCTAAGTAGATGACGAAAATGTGGTTCAAAAAATTACTATATATTATATATATATTTAGTTTTACAAATTTTATATATATACTTCGCCTGGGAATTCATTTGAGGGTGAATGAAGATGGTATTTTTTTTGGCAAGGCTTTACTTCCCACAATATTTTAAATATCATGAATATTAAGCGAGATATTTAGATTTATTAGTTTTTAGCCTGCATTAAAACCAAACTCTATATTTAAGCGGGTCTCAGGTTAGCCATCCGAGTTAAAGCGTTGACCTTTATCTCACATGGTAAAACTAGAGTGCCGAGTTCTATTCTTGCCTGGGTAAAGGAAATTATTTTATGACGAAATTCATTAAATAACATCCTAAATCACACCCTGGCTAGATAACCTGTAGATAACCCGTCCCAATTAGCCTTAGTTGCAAAAAGTGGACGTTAATAAATAATAATAATAATAATATTTAAGCGTTTTATGTAAAGCTAAAAATCAAGTTCGTGAATGGAATCGGACCAGTGGGAGGGGAGGTTTAGAGGGTGGAAATTTTGAAAATTGGAACTATCTCCGTTACTATAAGTCGAAGCCAACAATTGTTTAAAATCAATCTAATTGCAAATGGAATGTTTCATAAATGGTAGTATTTACATGTTTTCTATATATATAATTAAATATAAATACTTTTCAGACCTGGCTGTATCTTCTCTTAGAGCGCACTGCTCTTGAAATATTTGTGTTAATTATTTTTAGAAGCTGTCTATTTGTAATTTTTTTGATCTTTTAGGTCATTTGGAAATTTATAGAAATTTCAAAAATGATTATTACTAGAGATCATATTAGCAAAGACTCAAATGTTTATACACAAATACGACTTTTGAAGCTCGTATTGATGTGGCCTATCTATTCAAACAACTCTATCAAGAATGTATTTATTCACATTTACTCATGGTTCATTACAATTTCGCTTTGTCTGTCAAGCGTTACACTGTTTATTAAAGCTTTTAAAACTACCGACTTAGTCAACAGAAGTGAGGCGATAGACATTTTGACCCTTACCTCATCAGCTTATTATAAGTTTGCATTTTTTAAGTCTAATCACAAGTTCTTTAAATCATTCGTTAAATTCATCGATGAACAATGCCCACAGAGACCCTATTTCGGAAATCAAACGCTTACAATGAAGAAATGGATGAAGTGGAGCGTCCCTCTCTCTATGCTCCACACGATATGTGGTTTTATGACTATGACTTCTTGGGGATTTTGCCCAATAGGAAATTATCTTCTAGGAGTAACACCTCTAAAACCAACTATCTCCGTTACTATAAGTCGAAGCCAACAATTATTTAAAATCAATCTAATTGCAAATGGAATGTTTCATAAATGGTGGTATTTACATGTTTTCTATATTTCGTATATTAACCGAGACATTTCCATTTAGCAGATTTCCCTTAAGGGAAATTAGCTATTGAAGTCGTACTCATGACGCGAGTTTCGAAAAATTTCTTCAAATGTCCATCGATCCGCCCCAGGAGATGACGAAAATGAGACCCGATCAAAATTATATATATATATATATATATATATATATATATATATATATATATATATGTATATATATATATATATATATATATATATGTATATATATATATATATATATATATATATATATATATATATATATATATATATATATATATATTTGTCTGTTAATGCATTAGCGGTCGCAATTTTTGTTTGATCGTTACCAAACTCGGAATTTAATCGTTTTATGTTAAAAGGAAGTTCGTTAATGGCTGAAATGGGACTAGTGGGAGGGGGGGTTTAGAGGGGGGGGGTTTTGAAAAATCAAAATATCTCCGTTATTATGCATCAAATCGAAAAATTGTATAAAATAAATCATATTGCAAATTAAATTTACTATAAATATTGTTATATACATTTATTCTCTATCTTGAATATTAACCGAAATATTTGCATTTGTATTCTGTTCGTGGTCGGCAGGAGTCGGCTATGTTTGAGACATTCCCCCGAGAGCTCTGGCGGCCGTTTCCGTAAACTATTCGTCCCTCGTAAATAGGTATAGAGATCCCTTACTACTACAGTTGTTATTGGGTAGATTTCTCGACTGTAAAACTTCACGTGGGAAATCTGCTTAGTTTAAGAAGCCCCTGCGTGACGGACTTTTTTTTTTATTTCCTCAGTAAACCCCTCATGCCATATTAACAATAAGCTGTTATAACCTGATCCATTTTATTCGAAGCTTAAATAACAAATATTGTCTGTCAGGATCAATTGATTCCTCTACTGTTCATAGTTTCGGGAGAAATATTTTTTTCTTTAAACTTTTACATTGTTTGAAAAATCCATCGACCCTGGAGATGAGGTCCGTACACACACACACACACACACACACACACACACACACACACACACACACATATATATATATATATATATATATATATATATATATATAGCCTGGGGCGTGGGTTCCTAAATCTGTAATTTCAGTCGAAAAAAATTATATATGTATACATAAACTCATGGGCGAAAATGTTTGTGGTTGAGTGCGTGTGTGTGTGTCTGGGTGTTTTTAAGTTCAGTGAAATTGCTCACCATATTTATGCTCAAATTAAAAAAAAAAATCTTAAATAAATAAATAAAGTATAACTTATATTATTTCTAAGCCCTAATTTATTTGACCCAGAAAGCCTGAATCGGTTTGCAATATTTCATGAATACTTACTGTGTACTCCATATTACGCCGAATTGCTCTTCATACAATTCTAATCCGAAGAATTCCAATATTGTGGTCATATGTTATCTTCCCTTGCTCATTGTGAATGTAGGATTCCCAAATCACAGTGTTCCATTACTTACCTTAGTGCTTGGTTATGCTCGGCTGGCATTGACCTTCAATACATGTTTCAGTGCTAGGAAGTGAAATACTTTTCAGACCTGGCTGTATCTTCTCTTAGAGCGCACTGCTCTTGAAATATTTGTGTTAATTATTTTTAGAAGCTGTCTATTTGTAATTTTTTTGATCTTTTAGGTCATTTGGAAATTTATAGAAATTTCAAAAATGATTATTACAAGAGATCATATTAGCAAAGACTCAAATGTTTATACACAAATACGACTTTTGAAGCTCGTATTGATGTGGCCTATCTATTCAAACAACTCTATCAAGAATGTATTTATTCACATTTACTCATGGTTCATTACAATTTCGCTTTGTCTGTCAAGCGTTACACTGTTTATTAAAGCTTTTAAAACTACCGACTTAGTCAACAGAAGTGAGGCGATAGACATTTTGACCCTTACCGCATCAGCTTATTATAAGTTTGCATTTTTTAAGTCTAATCACAAGTTCTTTAAATCATTCGTTAAATTCATCGATGAACAATGCCCACAGAGACCCTATTTCGGAAATCAAACGCTTACAATGAAGAAATGGATGAAGTGGAGCGTCCCTCTCTCTATGCTCCACACGATATGTGGTTTTATGACTATGACTTCTTGGGGATTTTGCCCAATAGGAAATTATCTTCTAGGAGTAACACCTCTAAAACCAACTATCTCCGTTACTATAAGTCGAAACCAACAATTATTTAAAATCAATCTAATTGCAAATGGAATGTTTCATAAATGGTGGTATTTACATGTTTTCTATATTTCGTATATTAACCGAGACATTTCCATTTAGCAGATTTCCCTTAAGGGAAATTAGCTATTGAAGTCGTACTCATGACGCGAGTTTCGAAAAATTTCTTCAAATGTCCATCGATCCTACCCAGGAGATGACGAAAATGAGACCCGTTCAAAATTATATATATATATATATAAATCTATATATATATATATATATATATGTATATGTGTCTGTTAACTCATTAGCGGTCGCAATTTTTGTTTGATCGTTACCAAAGTCGGAATTTAATCGTGTTATGTATTTAAGTTCGAAAATGGCTGAAATGGGACCAGTGAGAGGGGGGGGGTTTAGAGGGGAGGGATTTTTGAAAATTAAAAATATCTCCGTTATTATGCATCAAATCGAAAAATTGTATAAAATAAATCATATTGAAAATTAAATTTAGTATAAATATTGTTATATACATTTATTCTTTATCTTGAATATTAACCGAAATATTTGCATTTGTATTCAGTACGTGGTCGGCAGGAGTCGGCTATGTTTGAGACATTCCGCCGAGGGCTCTGGCGGCCGTTTCCGTAAACTATTCGTCCCTCGTGAATAGGTTTAGAGATCCCTTACTACTACAGTTGTTGTTGGGCAGATTTCTCGACTGTAAAACCAAACGTGGGAAATCTGCTTAGTTTAAGCAGCCCCTGCGTGACGGACTTTTTTTATTTGCTCAGTAAACACCTCATGCCATATTAACAATAAGGTGTTATATCCTGATCCATTTTATTCGAAGCTTAAATATCAAATATTGTGTTCAGGAATTGTTTTTTCTACTGTCCATAGTTTCGTGAGATATGTTGTTTTCTTTAAACTTTTACATTGTTTGAAAAATCCATCGACCCTGGAGATGAGGTCCGTACACACACACACACACACACACACACACACACACACACATATATATATATATATAGCCTGGGGCGTGGGTTCCTAAATCTATAATTTCAGCCAAAAAAAAATTATATATGTATACATGGGCGAAAATGTTTGTGGTTGAGTGCGTGTGTGTGTCTGGGTGTTTTTAAGTTCAGTGAAATTGCTCACCATATTTATGCTAATTTAAAAAAAAAAATCTTAAATAAATAAATAAAGTGTAACTTATATTATTTCTAAGCCCTAATTTATTTGACCCAGAAAGCCTGAATCGGTTTGCAATATTTCATGAATACTTACTGTGTACTCCATATTACGCCGAATTGCTCTTCATACAATTCTAATCCGAAGAATTCCAATATTGTGGTCATATGTTATCTTCCCTTGCTCATTGTGAATGTAGGATTCCCAAATCACAGTGTTCCATTACTTACCTTAGTGCTTGGTTATGCTCGGCTGGCATTGACCTTCAATACATGTTTCAGTGCTAGGAAGAGAAATACTTTTCAGACCTGGCTGTATCTTCTCTTAGAGCGCACAGCTCTTGAAATATTTGTAGAAGCTATCTAATTGTAATTTGTTTGATCTTTTAGGTCATTTGAAAATTCAGTGAAATTTCAAAAATGATTATTACAAGAGATCATATTAGCAAAGACTCAAATGTTTATACACAAATACGACTTTTGAAGCTCGTATTGATGTGGCCTATCTATTCAAACAACTCTATCAAGAATGTATTTATTCACATTTACTCATGGTTCATTACAATTTCGCTTTGTCTGTCAAGCGTTACACTGTTTATTAAAGCTTTTAAAACTACCGACTTAGTCAACAGAAGTGAGGCGATAGACATTTTGACCCTTACCGCATCAGCTTATTATAAGTTTGCATTTTTTAAGTCTAATCACAAGTTCTTTAAATCATTCGTTAAATTCATCGATGAACAATGCCCACAGAGACCCTATTTCGGAAATCAAACGCTTACAATGAAGAAATGGATGAAGTGGAGCGTCCCTCTCTCTATGCTCCACACGATATGTGGTTTTATGACTATGACTTCTTGGGGATTTTGTCCAATAGGAAATTATCTTCTAGGAGTAACACCTCTAAAAGATATGCCTCTTCCTATGAACGTCTGGTATCCATTTGATTACAACAATGGTATTCAGTATACTATTTTATATGTGGTCCACTATTTTGGATTGATTTCTTCGGGACATATCTATATGGCATGCGATGGATTTCTTTTTAGTCTTGTTTATTTTATATGTGGTCAAATTCAGATCATTAAAGAATCACTAAAAGGTATTGAAGACATCAAAGCAAAGGGTGAGTACTTTTAGAATTTAAAATCAACTTATTTTTCAAATTTTAGCTGGGGGCTCAGGTTAGCAATGTGATTTAAGGCGTTAGTCATAACTACACTCTGTAAACCTAGAGGGGCGGGTTCGATTCCCGCCTGAGAAAAAGGAATTTATATTTGTCGAACCCATTAAATATAATAAGTAGCCTCATCCTGAAAAGAGAGTAGCCTTAGATAACCCGCCCCAATTAGAGGTAATATCACAATGGTTCGTGGACGTTAACAAGTAACATTCAAATTTCAGCTTCCTCATAGTAAATTTATACATAGATTTATCATATTAAATAACAAAGTGCGAAAAATTAATTGCCTTCGTGGCCTTAATTCTAGAATACATGTTTTAACTTCAAAAATATATTTGAAAATCCAAACTATCTCCGTTATTATTAGTAGGATCGAAAAAGTATATAGAATTAATATTAATGCCAATATAATTCCTTGTAAATGTTCTTCTATTAATTCACTATAGTATATATATATATATATATATATATATATATATTATTTCACTATATTGAATATTAAATGAGATATTTGTATTTATTTAGTTTTCAGCCATCAGTAAACCTCCCACTGGGGCTCGGGTTGACCGTGCAAGTTAGGCGTTGGTCCTAATCTCGCATGGCAGACCTAGAGTGGTGGGTTCGAATCCCGCCCTGGGCAGTGGAAATTTATTTAATGACGAACTAATTAAATAAACTCCTTAGGCCCACCATGGCTAGAAAAGGATGGTAACCTGTAGATAGCCCGTCCCGATTAGCCTAGTAGTATAAAGTGGACGTAAAAAAAAAAAAAAAAAATCCTCCCATTGCTATTCATGTCATATTAACAATAATCTGGTATATATCTCTGGAGTATGCTGGATGGTAGAGGAACCAATTGATAAGGATCAATAAGAAGGCCTTGTCCTCTACTGATTTTCCTGATTTGAATTAAAGTGCTTGGAAGTTCGCTTTAAACACAGGAAACAGTTCTCTTTTACGGTAACTTGGAACTGAAAGAAAATTCTCATACTAAAGTTGCATCCTTAGTAATTCTGGGGTTAGAAGCTCCCACGTTCCTAGATAGATCCCTCTTTTTGTTGGGTTTTGCAATTGGGGTAGACTATTCATTAGAATTACCATATATAACTTCCCCCACAGAGGAGAATACAAATGTGTAATTTTTTACAACCAAACACCTGATCACAAGAATTGTATTGTATACAAATTACATATACACTTCAAACTCTCATCACATTGTAGTATAGAGGTGATGGTAACTCCTCCCCCATTATTTACATTCGTCAAACAAATGAATTCAAGTAGCAGATTCTATTGTAATGATAAAACAGGGGTTTAATACAATTTCTGTAATAAATATCTAAATACAGTCATAATTAAATTAAAGCACTTACTTTATACTTATAATAATGAAAAAAATTAGAATGTAATTGACCGTGCAAATATATTTTTTACTATGATTTTAGGTTATGAATCGATCGATGAAGCAAAGCATAAAGGATTTAAGAAATGTGTGGAACATCACGTTAAAATACTGTAGTAAGCATATATTTAGTAATGTTTTCATATTACAGGAACTATCGGAGAAATCTAAGTAACTATATTCTCAAATAACATTAGTTGGTCAGATATTTTGTTTCATAAATGAATTTACAAGGGCAAAAGTTTCTTTGTTTTACAAAAGAAACAGTAACAATTATACTACTAATACAATACGATATAGTATCCCCACGAGGCATGACTGGAGGGTGAATTAAAGTTGTCTGTATACTCATACTTACAGTCAAATATTGCAGGCTGCATACAACAGAGAGGTGGCTAATCTAATAACTATACAATAGTAAAATAATGATTTTGATTTGACAATTGTTTCATTCAAACAAATAATATCAATAACACAAACATACGTCAATTAAATTTATTTTATTTTTCAGTTTTCTAAAGCAATTAGATGTCGTATTCAGATCCATGATTTGTGCAGATGTATTACATGCTATAATCTCATTAAGCTTTGCAATGTTCCAAATGTCGGTACGTAAATATTTTGTCATGTATTATAATTGTCAAACTAATTATACTTGTTTCTTCAACTGACTCTTGAATATGAATAATATAAATAAGAATACTTGCTATTCACTTTGAATATCATGCTCTCTGACATTTTGTATTTTATATTTAGGAAGCTAAAGGAGTTCTCGAACAAATAAAAATGGTGATTTTTGTCGGCTATTGCTTTGTCCATCAATACTTAAACAGCCTATTTGGACAACTGTTAATAAATCAGGTACCATTATAAATATTTCTATAAAGAATAAATAAAATTACAACTACTTATTACTCTTAAATCGAGAATAAGTTATTTTAAAGTAGTAAATTGACTCATTTAATAGGGAGTAAGATAAGATAGGAATGTGGTCATTTGTATGGTCACATATTGTTCTGATCGCTCTCGTTCAGTATGACTATGAATGCAAATAGATAACCCAGGAAGGGCGCATGGATTTACAGCAGAAATGATATGCATATGCATTCAGTTCTGAGAGCCACTCATGAGGGCTGTTATATGCATGGGACAGACTGGTGGATGCTGAGTTGAGAGTAACACACGTGCGGGATACAGATTCTAAGAAACAGATAAATAACTTAGCGATATTAACTCGAATCTCGATTTCCGACAATTAAATCACTATAACATAGTTATGGGGTTTGTATGCATTGTGTCTTTAGTTTGTGCGGCTTCTTGAAGATAAAAGTTAAATATTATAGAGTGACTAGCGGACCCGACAGACGTTGTCCTGCATGATATTTCAAGCGATAAGGATATTAAACAAAGTATGAAATGAAAAACAAATAATATAATAATTTCATTATTCTTTATTTTGAAATAACATCAATTTTTCATAAAAACAATTCGTTATAATCAATAATGTTCATATTGGAAAGAATTGTTGAGGACATCAATATTTCTATGCAAATTACTTGCTTCACACATTGTTAACCGAAAAAATGTTTAAAACAAAAGCTATTTTTAATAACGCAAAAAACAACTTTTGTTATGTGGACGTTTCCCTAAAAACAAATAGAAAATAAAATTATGCGAATTTTTTATTCAGGCCTCCCTTATAACCCCACTCTCGTTCGAACTTAAAAAATTTAATATAGCTGATAATCATGGAAGAATTAATGCTAATTTACATATAGAGTTTTGTTACGTTCGGTTCACTCGTTAGTGCCCAATAAAATTGTCTCCCCCTTTTTTTTTTAGTGTATATCTCGCTTATACTTAGTTATACGACAGAAGTGAATATAACGAAAGTTGTTTAAAAAAACAAAAAAAACAACTTTTATCCTGTGCATATTTTCCGAAAAACCAAAAGGAAACGAAATATCGCTATTTATAATTTAAGGCCTCCCTTACAACTCCCACTCCTGCTCCATCTGCCGGGCTGATTTGTGAATCCAAAACCATCTAGGGCGTCACCCAAATGTATACAAAAGAATTCATTCAAATCGGATTAGGAGTTCAGTGATATACACACGTACAGAAGAATTATATATATATATATATATATATATATATATATATATATACGTATAAAGATTTTCAATGGGCCGATAATTAATGTTACCTATTTTTTAGCAAGAAAGCCTCATGATAGACGTTTACGGAGTAAACTGGCCAGAACGCTCAATTTCCTTCCAAAGATCAGTGCACATCATGATGGGTGGTGGATGTATTAAACCTGTAAAACTAAGTGCTTGGAGAATGTACTTTCTACAGTACGAAACCTTTGTTGAGGTAATAAATGTGAATAAAAGAGGTCTTTTTATTAAAAATATTAATACTTTCAAAAGTTATAAACATGTTTTTTATTACAGTTCGTGAGGTCGATGGTTTCATTTTTCATGGTGTTAAGAACTCTAATGGATCAAGGAATGATTCAAGCTAATACATAAAAATGTACTTCTTTTAACCAGAATGTAGCATATGTGCAATAAGTGAATAAACCAGTGTCCCAGTAAATTGAATGTAATTTCTCTGAATCATTTTATTTTCTAGCTCTTTTTAATCAACTTTAAATTTATTTATTTTCTTTTGTCATAGTTTCTCATAATTATGAAGTGCGATTAAATCCACACCTCCGTCTACCTAACTTACCCGACCAATCACTTCTAATGTGGAGCATTCATAAATAAATAAAAGTTTCATACCTGTACAAAACTGATAGAAAAAATAATATTAATTATTACAAATAACTTGCTCTTTAAATCAGTGATATTTTTTTTCTGGAATTAAACAATCTACTTCCCGGTTCCAACGAGCCAACTTTGACTCAGGATGTCTTAATAGGCATTTCACTTTCTAAAAATTTCATTAACTGAATATGGGTGTTTTAAATATTGTTTTGAAGTGTCCAAATTAGAAGTTATAACATTAATAGCGGCCAGTTTGGAGGACCTAAAAGAGATGCTGGATGGTCTCTTCTGGGAATGTAAACAAGTCGGGCTGGTGCCAAACCTGAGTAAAACCAAGGTAATGACACCAATGGCAAACCAGCCTCTGGACTATGTCGCCGAGTACATGTACCTAGGTCAGCTCCTTTCTTTCCAAGAAATTGCCTCCAAGAAAACTCTAAGAAGGACGGCTTTAAGATGGAAGACGTTTTGGGCCCTGAAACTCATTATTTAAGGAAACTTTAAAATGAAATCTAAGACAGAAATATTTAATCGTTGTGTCTTGCCCGTTGTGACCTATGGATGCCAAACCTGGACACTCATTAAAAAACTCGAAACTAAATTGGCAGTATGGCAGCGCTCAATCATGAGGTGTGTGAGCTATGTCAGCAATCGCATTAGGAACATTGAGCCGAGGAAGCAGATTAGAATAAAGATATACTTCTCAAGAGCTGTAAAATGGAAATGGACGGGCCATGTAGTTAGGTTTGATGACAGTAGGTGGGTTAAACTAGTCACCGAATGGACACCGTATGACTGGAAGAGGTAGCGAGGAAGACAGAGGAAGAGATGGGTTGACAGCTTGAAGGAGCTAGCTGGATGAGGACTGCACGTGACCGGGATCTGTGGCAGAAAATATGGGAAGCTAACCAATCCCAATAGGTTTAGTCACCGCGGGGATTTAGACCATTCCCCTATCAAGGAGCCCTTGACGGTGACATATTTAAAAGACTAAAAAAACTACATAAAAGGAAGAAAGAAAAGTTAATAGTACCTAATTCATTTTTTTAGATAATTGTATTTTATGTGGAAAAAGAGATTATGTTTATTATTTTTACGTTATTTATACTTTATGTTCTTTATTTTATGTTCAGCTGTCAATAAAATGGATTTATTATCTATTATCATAATAGAAGTGAAATGAAATTTAGAATGTAGGATGGCGTCTCATTTGTGTATCGTTCGACCATATGTGAAATATGTTTAATTTACCCCCTCCCCCTGGAAAGACCCTTGGTAGCGGTCTTTTTCATTATCGAAATACCTACTATATCACGAACAAATCCCTGCCTAACCTATTTTTTAAACTAGTCCTTGTGCGCCATATTCAAGGACTAAGAGCTTCAGGTTACACTGTATGTCTTTTATGCTAACTAAGGTCAAAAGTATTATCGTAAAGCTAATGGTATGCAAAATATGTGAATAGCAAACACAGCGGTCATAAATCAATATTTTGACGATTCTCATTCAAGCTTTGAAATAAGGCATACTCGCTGTCCTCCATGAAACATGACTTTCGCTCCAGAAGACCGGATGTTTACTAATTCAGTAGGTGACAAAAAAGAAATTTCAACAATTGGCATCCCTGAAACAGTTCAATTCATTTACAAGTATTCTTATTTATATGAAGTGATTTGTAAAAAGTCATGCATTTAAAATATTCATATCATTTCGTTTTAACAGTCAGCAACTTATTTTTATTGGGAGGGCATTAATAGCTGGTGGAACTAATATGTTAATTCTTATTTATATGCAGTGATTTGTAAAAAGTCATGCATTTAATTAACTCTTTTCATCTCGTTTAAAACTGTCAGCAACGTATTTTTATTAGTAGGACATTAATAGCTGCTGTAGATAATATCTTAATGATAATATTAAATGAGTTTTGATTGTTGTATGTTTGTATGAATTTACTCATTCTAAAAGGTAATGAACTGAAGAACATTAAATGGAGAGAAGAGCTAATTTAATACTGATCCTTGAAGGATTTGAAATTTTGCTACTACTAGAGTCTGTATACTGTGGTCAATAAACAGATCTCTGTGAATTCGGGAGCTGAGTCTTAATCAAACCCTTAGGTCATTCGGTTAGTACTTGGATGTGTCCTCTCTACTACGCATCCAGGACAGGAAGCAGCATTTTGTTTTTAACAGAATTCCCGTTGAGGTAGATTTGTCCTTATTTTCGAATTTCTACTTCTTGGGCCAGCCTAAACCGTACATTTGGGCAGATTTCCCTTAAACGAAAATGAGGTCTGTTCAAAGTTGTATATACATAATAATAATAAGCTTTATTGGCATCCTTTTCCAGGATAAAAGCCTCTCCCTTAGGAGGTATAATAAGGAGTCCATCCTAATTGTCATTGTTTTCCGATCGTTTTCTTCCACCATTCTCGATCTCTCGCCACTGTCCACCAATTGTTGCCAACGACTGCAGTAAGCTCGTCCCTCCATCTCAGGCACTGTCTTCCTCTATTCCTGACCATGTCCCTTGGGATCCATTCTGTGCAAACCTTCGCCCATCGCTTGTCATTCATTCTAGCCAGATGAAAAATATCCACATTCCTCTTCCTGTCCTTCTTTTTAACTCCTAGTATACTTCTGAGCATAGCCATCTGTGTTGAGTTCAGCTTGGAATCTGCTCTGGCTGTAAGCGCCCAGGTCTGGGCTCCGTAGAGTATGGAAGGATAAACACACATGCTCAGCACCTTGCTTTTCAACTTGTCACTGAGCGAGCCTTTGAAGATCTTCTTGAGTGGCCAGTACTTAGACCATCCTATTTTGATTCTTCTCTGAAGCTCGTTTTCCATTCTTCCTTTAAAAGACACACACTGTCCGAGGTAGATGTTTTCCTTTACATACTCAAATTCCTTCCCTTCAATTACAACTGCTGGTTTTTCTGCGTTTGTCATAATACAGGTTTTTTGGTGGTTAACTCTCAGGCCATATTTTGTGCTAACCTTCATAAGTTCTTTGAGCATTTTTAGTAGGTCTGCTATTTTATCCGCAATCAGGCATAAGTCATCTGCGAAGCGGAGGTTGTTGAGGAAGCTACCGTTGATCACTAGGCCTAACTCTATCCAGTTCAATTCACTGAAAATTTTGTCCAGGACGCAGTTGAATAGGATTGGAGATAGAGGGCATCCTTGTCTTACACCCCTGCCAATTTTGAAAGTACGGCCTCTTTTATCTAAAGACACGAATCCCACTGAGTCTTGGTACATTTCTTTTATTATGCCTATATAGAGGGAGTCAACTCCACTTTCTGCGAGAGCTTGCCAGATATATTCTCTTATGATTGAGTCGAAGGCCTTTTCGTAATCCACAAAACAAAAATAAGCGTTCTTTTGGTATTCGGAACATTTTTTTGTATGTACATATATGTATATACCATTTTCGTCATCTCCTAGGTAGAATCAATGGACACTTGAGGACATTTTTGAAAATCGCATCATGAGTACGACCTCAATAGCTGATTTCCCTTAAGGGAAATCTGCTAAAATAATCTGCTTCGGATCAAAGAATAGTCAACTGCGGTAGCAGGTTAAGCGAGTAGAATGGTGGGGGTAAGAGACTAGGAGTCGACTGGAGGGTAGAAGGAGGACCAGTCGCTCGACACCCGGCTATCATGAGGGATGTGGTCGCTTCTCCTACTGCTCGCCACAGCGCACGCCTTAGTACCAGACTTCAAACCATATCTACCATCCACAGTAAGCCACATATCATGCCATGTATATAAATCATCTATGTAAATAACAAAAACAGCCCTGAAAAGATAATCATTGACTTTGCGACCGAATGGACTAGCTGAAGCACAACTGGAAAGAGCATAATCGTAGTATAGGAAACCAATGTTCATTAGCTCTAATAACAGCTTATTTTTTTATTTCATTGTTACTTGAATGAAATAAAAAACAGAACTATAAAGCTTACGGAATACGACATGAGCTGTTCTATATTCCTCCTGCAGAGCGTCATGGTGCTGTACACCTAACTAGTTTTATGGTCGTATGTATCGTAAGCAATGATCAGATAGGAATAATTACAAAAAAATTAATTATTAGAGGAATGGGAATATATATATTTCATAACTTTTCACTTAAAATCTCTTTTCAGCAAAGCGTTTGTTTTTTTTTTCCACAATCCAACCAAATATGAAAGGTTTCTTTAAATTTAATTTAAATTAATAACATTAGTTCTCATTTATTTAAAAGAAAAACTCATAGTTAATAGTTTAAACACTAGAATATTCTGATTAAAACTAGTAGAAGCTTTCCCTGTCTCATGAAACTTTCTTTTACTATGAAGAGAATCTGAAATTCATGCAAAATAATATAACCAATACTTGGGTTCTACGGTAAGGATACATAAGGGTTTTGATGGGAGGGCTTGAAATATGATACTGACCGACTTACTTTCTCAACCTATATATGCTACCTCGTTGCCTCACCATGCTGAGTAGAAGAAGTCTCCAGTCTAATGCCTAGGTAGATAGAAAGGTAATCTACAATTCTATGAACTAGTCGTGAATTAGAACAGATAGGAAACCTACTAAATTGCTTGTCCTAGTGAGGTTGTGTAGCATAATTGTCTTTCTAGCTCAAGTACGTAATTTTCTTCAGTCTTTTATGGTTATTCTTAACATCTAATATGATCGTCCTTGATGTTAAGCTATCGAGTATTTCGTCTGTATAAAATCAATGGCCCCTGAAGAAGTGGTATTAAGACTTCAAAACATGTAGGGGATACAATTAGTATCAAATTTTGTAATAAAAGAAGATGTTTGGATGTATTGGAGCTGCTTCCATGACTAACAGAAGTAAAATAAACAACTTTAGGCAACGATAAATCATAATTTAAACATTTGGCTCATTTTAGATTGACGCTTATGCACAATGTGGCCAATGTAAGAATGCAATAGAGCCGATATCACTAACAAAATTTAAAAATCTACTTTTTGGTTAACAGTGGAAAAGAAAGCAGTTGCTTCCGAGGATTTCATGAATAAGTTCTTGAACACTGATTGGAAATACATTATAGCCTAACTAACAACAACTCATACTATTAAATAATTAATAAATAATATCTTTTTAATTTATAATAGCTTCCTTATAACCCATTTCTCATTGGGAATTTCAGTTTTATATTAAATTGATTAATTAATGTTATTAAAGATAGATACTGAGAGGGTGAGAGAGAGAAGAATGAGAAAAGCTTCATTAAATATCACCCTTCCACTTAAAAAAGTAACAAAAACCAATCCATCTAGCAATCGATAATTTGTTTTTTGATGTTCTAACCCTAGGTAGTTTGGTGTTGAATGTACTGAAGTTACTAACATTCAAATGTTCAATGTACTAACATTCTAAACTATCGCATCATACATTATAAACACAAAGTGTTTAGCCGCATTAGGGTTATTCCCATGCTAGAAACTTGAACTCATATTAATTACATGTATGACGAAATCAAGTGATTATGTAACTTTCACAAGAAGTCATTACTATAAATTAAAATACAAGTCGAAGTCTTGCATACTGAAAAGGGTCATTACAGGATTTAGAAACAGGCCGACAGTAAAACGCCCATGATTAATTTTGGATTCCATAGTAACTTTCAGCAATGAAACATGGCATACAGGTTCGAAAGAATGCCTAATCTGCCGGTATGAGACAATACTAACTCTACAAACACTCGTCTAAAATGTTTCTAGGGTAAATATTAATTGCAGCCTGATCTCTAGGCTTCATCTTCACCTATACGTTACGAGTTATTCGCAAACCTGACTTATGATGACTCTCTGGTCTAGGCGTGCGCTCTGGCGAATTTTTTTTCAGGGATTCAAAATTATATCATTCAGACAATAACTCAACTTGTATTGAAAGTCATAAAATAGAATGTGTTTAAGAGCCTGTATGAAAACAATTGAAACATAAAGAACAAATTTTTTTGTTAAGAAAACAAAGAAAGTTCGCCTAAACTAAAAAATAAATAACTTTCTCTAAAACTGAGGTCTAGGGTAATGAGTTTTAGGGCATTGCCCTATATACTCTTGAATCGAATGTAGGTTCGATTCCCGCAAAGGGAATTTATTTAGCGAAGGACTCACTTAATAAAATCCTAGAAGGCTAGAAAAGGAGCCTGAAGTAGACCGGTCCCAAGAAGCCGTATTAGCATTAAATGTCTGTTAATTTCTTAAATACATGATCAAATCCAAACCAGTTGCTATGTTAATTAATGTTTATTTCTAACGATGCTTGTTGATTGACTACTTGACAGTTATACAAAACAATTGTGAATTATTTCAAACAAATATTCGTTCCAAACTATCAAAGAAGAAACCCCGCTACACTCAGTTCTACAAGAGAGATAAGGAAATCTATTTTCTCATAAAACCAAATCTCCAACCAAGTCTCTGAAATTAGAGACTGAAGGAGCTACGAATCATTTGGCTTTGGCGAAGCTAATCTCAGCCCTGAAACCAAATAGCATGAATAGCACCAAGTCGGAAACTTGTTGAAAAATTCTAATTCAGCTCAGGCTCTATCCCGTTGCACGCTAGCCTAAATAGTTTGACCTAGAGACCAAAGCGACTCTTAACTTTCCTGTGTCTCCGTCCTTGGGTTCTTCCAGTGTTTGGTGTCATTTTTGCAATAGGACACTTAGCAGTTATTAAACTGAAACTGTGACAGATTATGAAATTGACTTACTAAATATCTCATGTGAAATATATGTGGACATTTTTAGGCCATGTCACCAAATAATAAATAGTCAATATTTATGTAGAGGTTTATTTGATTTTAAATTTTCTAAAACTTAATAATAGTCAATAACAAACAGCATAGTGGCGTGAATGGTACATTAGAATTCATTAATATACTATGTCAGGAATAATTGTACCAAAGTTCCTCAAATCATCTTTTATACATGTATTAAATGATTGAGGGGGGCTCAGGTTAGCCATGCGAGTTAAAGCGTTGACCTTTATCTCACATGGTAAACCTAGAGTGGCGAGTTCGATTCTTGCCTGGGCAAAGGAAATTATTTAGTGACGAAATTCATTAAATAACGTCCTAAAATCCCACCCTGGCTAGAAAAGGGTGGTAACCTGTAGATAACCCGTCCCGATTAGCCTAAGTTGCAAAAAGTGGACGTTAATAAATAATAATAATAATTAAATGATTGAATATAGTCAAATTGAACAATTTTTATTTATACATCGCAACCAGTGAAAGAAGGGGGGTTAACATAAAGGTCGAAGCATATAAACATTCGTTAATATTGTTTTTAATAAATAGAAAAAAAAGTTGTAAATAAAAAATAGTGTTTAGCATACTCTTTTTCCACTCCTAAAACTTAGTTTAGATTTATGAATTTCAAAATGTTATCTTCCAGCCGCCAAACAGAATGTACTAGTGGTTCATGAATATGTCTCAATAGTATTGAAAAATGTTTTATGTATCAAGGTTTTAAATGCTATTAATGTTGATAATAGTTATTTTTTAATAGTATAGGAGTGTTTACTAGGAGTCATAACATATGTTTATCAATATTATAAATAATAGTTATTTATTATACAAGTGACGAAAGTAGATCATTTTACTACTCGAGTGAAACGTTTAACCACACGAGCGAAGCGAGTGTGGTAATTTCACGAGAGTTGTAAATTCTACTTTCGTCACGAGTGTAATATTAAATTTTTTCTGTAATCGTGTAATACATGATCAGATCTAACCAGAATATGAACAAAATTAGGATGTTGTGAAGATTATGGTATGTTGTTGGTTGGTTATAAGCATGGTTGTGAAAGGTTATAAGCATAGTTATAAAACAACTAGTGATGATTGTGAAGTAGTGCAGTTATAAACAAGTACAGGTTATAAACAAGGAAGGTAATTATTATTATATTTAAATTTTAAAATATATTGATTATTTCCACCAATAATTCATTCACATTTCAATTTATTTTGTTAAAATAAATTCTTACAATGTTAAGAAACATTTAAAAGCATTTAATTTCCAACTTCAAATTATTTTTTAATTTATACTTATTACTAATTAAGAAGGCAATTCACTTTCTTCACTCTATTGCAAAATGTTTCACTTTCTTCACCCATTTCAGTTTAGTAATATTACCATTATTCAATGGTTACAGAAAAATTAAATTATTTATTCACGTCCATTTAATGGCTAATTGGGACGGGTTATCTACAGGTTACAACCCTTTTTTAGGCAGGGTGGTATTATAATTAATATTGGTTTTGTCGAAAGAAAAGCCCTTATAAATTGTTTTTAGTAGCTATTTTCAAATAATAAAATTTATTTTGAAGTACAAAATTCAAGAGATGAAAATTTACCAAATAATGCAATTAATACATGGGAAGCCATATTTATTTCAACCCATCAAAGTTGAAATCATAAATTCGAATCGTCTTTCCATATTTCCGCAGAAAACAAAAAGAACTGAAAGTCTGGCAAAAAAAAATATTATCGATATTTAATTAAAATGATATTATTTAGTACTTAATGTAAATCTAAAGACGGGATACAGAACTCCTTCATTCATCATTTTTACTTCATAGGTATCAGAAGAGGTGAATAACTGTACAGTTTCTATGTGTATAGAAACTTAATAAATATTTTTTTCATGCGATGAATATGAAGAGATTATTCAGCCACCTAAATTAATACAATCATAATATTTCCGCGGATATCATAATGTTTATAATTGGGAAAAAAATTATTTCCACACATCAACGACAGCTAATGACCAATATAACTAGTACCATGTGAGGAAAATAAGCATTTAAGTACTAATAATATTCTCTGGGTTTGGAAAGGAATTTAAAAACTAAATATTTAGATGAATATTGTGCAAGTAGGATACAGTGAGCATAACGAATTATAAAAGTTTCGTTTTACTGGCTGTCATTTTTGAACAATGAGTAACAAAAATAAGATTGAATGCTCCACTTAAGGATGTTTCATCATTTTAATAATAGTGAATGAGGCTCTTCATGT
This sequence comes from Riptortus pedestris, assembly GCA_019009955.1. Lineage (NCBI taxonomy): Eukaryota > Metazoa > Arthropoda > Insecta > Hemiptera > Alydidae > Riptortus > Riptortus pedestris. The sequence continues at coordinate 73,991,962 of CM032229.1, forward strand.
GCATTCATTGAGCTATAATTTGACAAACGGTTTGCTACTTTTACATTTCATCTTGACTTTTATTAAGGCCAAATCATTATAATATCATCTTTTTCCACACACCCTTGTACATGGATTATGTAGTCACATAAGTACAATAATGGTTGGGAATAAAGAAGGTCAATAAGAATATGCCCCCATTCATATAACGAGCATATAAAATTCAGTTGGCATTGTTGACCTGAAATATCTTTGAAACCATTTTGGATTCATGATCAAGTTTTTAAGTTTCTCTTAACCAGGCCTTTTCTTTGCTACATATTTGACTCGTATGTTGTAAATGGGTGATGTGATATCTAAAATAACACCATTGAAGGGCACGAGAAAAAATATTACAGAACACTTGACGATAAACTGAAGAAAAGAAGCTTGCTTACCTTGTCAAGAATGCGACAGGGACAATGTATTTTTTGCATTCGTCATGGCCACAAATCAAATTTAATTTAAATTTAATGTAATGGTGTAAGGCTTACACCAAGCACAGCATAGCTTAGCTTTAAAATATAAAATTTCTTTGTTAGAAAGTAATATATTGAAAACCAAGTTGTACATGTTTTCCAATACGAAGGGGGTTTATCCAACGTATTTAGAATTGACTAAAAAGTGGAGGAATATTTCTAAATCCTTCTTTGCTAATGAATTTCGTAGGAACGAAATGTCACTATTGAAGCATTCGTATTTTATGAATAAATAACATTTGACATAAAGAGATTATCTAAATAGAAGTTTACCTCCTCAAAAGGAAGTATTGGGTTAAGGTTAAAGTGCCGAGTCTTTGAATCGTCCAAGAGTTGAACCAATGTCAAACATATATAATAGGGACCATGAACAACTAATAGCCTTCTTGCTATACCTGGCCAGCATTACCAAACGTCTCTCCCACGCATTACTCAGACCTAAGAGCAGGAACAAGGAAGAAGAACAAAATGCCAGCCATTTTTTTACAAACCTAAAAATGAATCCTTTGAAGCTTGCCGATTGTAATGCAGTATTCACCACAATAAGACACATCCACCACATAGACCAATACATTAGTTTATTTATATTTAGTACTCTAGGTTTCTTGTCAAACTTTAACTTCCAACTTGTTTCAGGCATAAATAATTAATTTTCGTTATTTCCTTCTAATGTTTTTAATATTTTTTTTTAGAAGTTATAACTTTAGCGATTTTTTTCTCATGATATTCGAAAAATTTCCACAAGTACATCGATCCTAACCAGGAGATGATGAAAATCAGGTCCGTTCAAATTCATATATACAGTATATATTTGCCTCCTATTGTTAGCAGTCGCAATTTTAGTTTGACCGCTACCGAACTCAATATTTAAAAGTTTTATGCAAAACTAAAGATTAAGTTCGTTAATAACTGAAAAGGGGGGGGGGGTTAGAGGAGGACATTTCGACAATTCAAAATATCTCTGTTATTAAACATCGGATCGAAAATTTGTATAACCAATCTTATTGCATCGAAAAGGTTTATTTAATCTATGCGAACTCGATATTTAACTGTTTTATTTAAGAGCCGTTAATGGTCGAAATCTGACCGAGAATAGGAGGCTGAGAGTGTGGGGGATTTCAAAATTCAAAATATCTCTGTCATTATTAGTCTGATCAAAAAATATTAGGATGGAACCAGTCTTGTGAAACTATTGAAGCTCTACAATTGTTGTTTTATACATTTTTTTTCGTAGATCAAAGCTTAAGCGAGGTTTTCGTACTTTCTTGTTCAGCCTTCAGTAAACCCACACTTCCAGTCCTAGGATTTTTATTTATGAGTAGAAATAGATGATTAGAAGTGTGTCATCACTTGGGAAATCTGCTTAGCAGCCCCTGCGTGATCGAATTTTCTATTTGAATCAACTAATCTTGAAAGTCGGGACATCTGGCTATATATCCTGGCAGTATACCGAAAAAATAACAAAATATAGTAATATTACTTGATGGCATATTCAGTACTGAAGATCTAGTTAATAGAAATAAATGATTTACTGAAATATGTTCGAGCATCGCGTTCATTTCGAAAATATCGCTCAAAGAATGTCTGTACTTAAAAATAATGATTGTTAAAGACGTACGCCTGAAATTTCGATATTGCTCTAAATTTGCATCATATGACGCCTCAATCTTTATTAATGCTGTCCCTGTAATATAAAATATAAAATAATTATGACAGTTGGAGCTATGAGCGATAAATTCCTTAACCTCTTCCGTATGCCTTTGTTATTAATTTGTTTCACAGAGAAGCAAACGTCTGCATGCCTTGTGGCTTTAGTTCACTATGTATTATAGTGATTTCGTTCGAGCGACTCCTGAGCCCTAAGTTGGGTTATTGATAATCTCTAAAGGATCACTCCCGATGATCCTAAGTAGGATAACGAATTTTTAAGAATTAAAATAACATCAAGTAATATGTGTTTTTTTTTTTTTTGCGTCTCCAGAACTAAAGACGGAACCTTAGTGAAACATATATCTTCCTAATAAATAATTGGAACAATCACAATCAATTTTATAATAAGTAAGTAAATAATAAGAAAATTTTTCATCATATTAAAGCGTCCCGGATACATGGTTTTTAACAATCTCACTGGCCGTTTCACTTTCCTTTGATTTTCTCTTTTATCGTCTAGCTTAATAGGTTAGACCCAGAAAGGGGGATGATAATGGCTAAGAATGATTCGGAGAAATGATTATGATTCACAGTGAAGCCGTTGATGTACGAATCAGTCAGCTGGATATTAAACTGGTTGACCTACAACAGAACCCACTTCTTCCGAATACGTGGAGTAGCTTGCATTCCATGGGAGCTTTACAAGACGGCATTGCCAGAATGATTTTCTTTCTAAACCGGCTACTGAAAATACCACAACTACAGTTACAGAGAATCCAAATTTAGTAAATAGTTATTTTTATAATTAAAAAAGATTGTTTTTGCTGTCATTAAATGTCTCTCACGTATTTTTACATAGTTATATAAATTGTTTCCCCAAGGCTGCGTTGTAAAGACTTTTCATTAACATTTATACTCTCCTGTTTACAATACACAAATGTCAGATCTCTGAGTAGCGTAGACAATGACGCAAATGGTTCTCATGTTGTGAGGAAAATGAACAAGTATCGAATTTGCATTGTAAATGAATGTTCTAGAGAAATAGACACTCAAGCATGTTTATGAGCTACTTTAAAAAACTCCTAAATACAATTTTAGAAAAAAGGATATCTCAACTATAAGTTTGTAAAACGTGAAACAAAATATATTTCATTTAATAATTCGTTGGTTTGAACATTTCCATGTAAACAATAAGCTAGATAGATTCCCCACTCCCCAATGAAATAAAGTTCACATAAATAAAAATAATATATGTATTGGGCATTTTCTTTATATAATTCCATAGTACTTATAAAAATCATTTCATGGTACTGCCATTTCAAGGGCAATTCAAAGTCAGTATGTTCTTTTCATGTACATTATAATCTCGCACCATGCAGAACTTCCCCCCTGGCCAATACTTCATTTGTACTTTTGGCAAATAAAATATTATGAATAGAAACTCTGGTTAGCCGTGTGATTTAAAGTATTGGTATTAATCTCACTTGGTAAACCTAGTGTGGTGGGTTCGATTTCTGAATGGGTATTAGGAAATATTATCGTGTGATGAACTCATAATAACCTTAGCTTCCCCCCCCCTGTAAATAACCCTTCCCAATTAGCCACAGCAGCAAAAAATGAACATTAATAAACAACAACAATATTATCAACGCCTGCAGCCTACTTATGTGTAAATCACCAAGGCAATGAGGAGATGCATCTAAGCCTAACCTCGACCTTTCCATTAATAAAGTATGGTGGAATTCGCAATAAATTTTGTTTACTTGATAGTATTCAGAGTTCATCACAGAAATTAAAAATTAAAACTATTGTATAAATCTTTAATCCACATTGAAATACCGGAATCGGATGCAAAAAAAAAAAAGTTGTTTTGTTATTATTTTGTCTCCTATCATGGGATTATCTATTAAATTAAAAGAGTTGTCATTACCCTATAAACAAATGTAAGGCTATAGGAATGACAAACGGTGTTTTCCTACGTTCACAAATTTCATGTATAAAGTTTCAAACACTTCTACTAATAGTTTTTCGGCAATAAAAGGGAAATTCTATTGGATACACCCGACAACCAATGATTTCTATTTTAATTCCGCTCATATGTCCATGTTTGGTTTTCCTTATCTTTCGGTAGTTGTGTATTCTCAATTCTCATGCATTTAAATATTGCCCTGATTATTAACAAAATGTTATTCATATAGTCCCATTATGATGAGTATAAAATATACCTTAATATAATATTAAAATGACAATTAATAGGACACCAAGTGAATTCTACTAGTTGATAGAACTGCATTGCTCTTGTGTGCGTTTAGTTAGACAATCGGGTATCTTTCGATATATATATATATATATATATATATATATATATATATATATATATGGTAAGATCCTCCCCCTTTTATATTTTCAAGGATAAAAACCATTACTGTTTGCTTTTCATTTTAAATTTTAATATTTTTCTCTACTATATATGGAGTTGAAATTATAACGAAAATGTTTCATATTTCCAGAGATCTTTCACATGCATACACACACAAGGCAGCCCAAATGCTTTTCCTGACCAAACGGATTGTCTGATGAAAAAAATGTAAGAGAAAATAGCGCATTTTCGGCTAGTTCAATTACCTGTCATTATTTTCCAAATGAAGTGTCAAATGCGCAATTGGCGCCTCATTAAATTTTGGGGTGAGCAAGTGACCCCAGATTTTTTCATTTTTTTTTTTTAGCGTAGTTCTATAGAAGACGAGACGCTGGTAATTTCTCTTGAATCATCAGTGGAACTTTATGCTGAGGCAGGTTAAGGCAGTCAAAGTGAGTACTAGCTTGTGAAGGAAAGAAAAGTGAGACTCCCTATGGCTGAGCTAGGGAGTGAGACTGAAACATTTTGATGGCTTGCTGATCTCACTGACCGCTTTCCTAGGCTTGGAATTGTATTATCTTTGGCTTTCATCTCGCGCCACTCGGGGCAATGCGAGCCCTACACTTAGCCCCATCAAAGAAGTTACTGTATTTATACTAACTAATAAGTATATTTTAGTAATGACAGTGAAGGGGAACGTACCCAAAGTTATTCTCAAAAATAGATCATAATAATAATGCATTGAAATTAAGGAGCAGTGAAAAAGATTCTTTGTAGGCTTTTCAAACTCTCTAGCCGGCATTGTGAGTTCTGTAGTGTTAACTAAGTCAATTTTGAATAGTAGATTATTATGAGTAGGAACAAAAAATGTTATATACAAATTTGTTGTTATGCCAAAGTTTTCTCTAACTCGAATATTCATAGTTGATAGTATGTTTTTAGTTCTAAGGCTTCATTTGATCCAACCCTCCCCCCTCTTCAACTAATGCGATTTTTCACTTAAAGCAGCTGTATCAATAATAATCATCTCATGGCCAACTTAAATTTCAAGTCATGTATACGTGAGGAGCTTATCTTACGGGATAAATCGAAAATTGTATGAGGAATGACACTTTCAGAACTTGACATTGTAAAAGTTGGGAAATATGCTGATTTACGCAGCATCTGCGTGACGGACATTCATTACTATTAGAGAGGCCGTTCTATTTCAACAATTACAGTCTTGACATAGTGAACCAGATTGGCCCATTTCAAGTCTGTCCTAACATCCGTGAACAATTAAGACTAGTTTGCTCCTGGCAGCATTTACGGAATGCCCACTATGTTAGAACTTACAGAATGAAGAATAAAAAAAACTTGTCTATATTTATCTCAGTTACCGAATATAGGACTGACAATTTAAAACAATTTTTCACTGAGTCTAACAGCCAAATTCCATTGGAATATGTTCCTTTAATAAATTCTGTTACGCAGTACAGCGAAAACTTAGCAGATTTCCCACGTGCAGGAATGACGCGATAATGTCATCTCTCGATATGTTCCATATTTCAAAGTCAAAATTCGAAAATTCGTATGGGGGGTTTACGTAACACTCAAAACAAGAAAGTAGGAAGAACTCGTAAAATATTTAGCTACAAAAAAAAATTAAACAAAAATTATATTTTTGGGAAAGCAAATTTACAATAACATTGGTTCTATATAATTTTTGATCCGACTTATAATAACAAATATATTTATATTTTTTTCGAACCCCCCCCCGCCTTGATCTTTAGTTTTACATAAAACTTATAATATCGATTTTTGAGGTGCTGGATGGTGAAGGAATTATTATCTCAGGTAAGAAAAAACGCCTCGTTCCTTCTTGTGAAGAATAGTGAAGGAACGAGGCGTTTTTTCTTACCTGAGATTATAATATCGAATTTAGTACTTATCAAAGAAAAAAATTCGATCGCTAGAGCTTTTACACAAACACACACACACACACACACCCATATATGTGTGTGTGTGTGTGTGTGTGTGTGTATAGGTTTATACAGACCTCATATTCGTCATCATCTGGGTAGGATCGATGGGCATTTGATTTAACGAAAATTGCATCGTGAGTACAACCTCAATAGTTGACTTCCCTTAAGAGAAATATATTACTTAAAACTTACCAGGGTAGTAGGCAGTAGAAAAAGAATAGGTAATTAAAAATAAAGCTCATTGTGCCGCAAATGATATAAAATTTTGTATAGGTTAAACTATATTCCAAATATTATAATCTCCAAATATAACTTTTTCTACATTGCGAGGATTCCTTCTTCATATCAATGGCTACAATCTAATGGTACAGCCGTGTTGGTCCTAGCACACCTGTCTTTTAAAGAGTAAAAGTTTGAAAATTAAAGCTTTCTTTCGGCAACTAACTATGAATCATTAAGCATAATTATGACTTCATTATTCAATTTCATGCGATACACTCACTGATGTTTTGACTTTCAACGCTCAAATGGAGAAAACTATTTGTTTTTGTGTCTTAGCATGAGCTAGCCATTGAGTGCTTAATCTTCTGTTAGTAATTATCTATTTTCTAGCTCTCTCCTTATCTCTGGTCACTAGACCTAAAGTGAAATTCTGCTCACCCTTATCCCATCGAAAGCACTCGAATAGAAAAACTATTTCCATTATACTGTCTCCCCCAGATCTAATATGAGAAAAGCTAATTTCTATACATCGCATAAGTTCCTTTAAGTAACGTAGCAATGAAAAGGATACCTCCAGTGCAATAATTTGAGAATAGCATTATTTTAGCTTTGTAATTTATTACTCCACTCTATGTTTTCTAATAATGTACTGTCCAGAATCAACGACTTACCTATGACATTTCTTTTTGGTTGCCATTGTAGACCGAACAATCATAATCATGAATACGATTTTTTATTATAAACTATGTTAGAATGAAAATTATTTTCCCAAAAACGGCCCCAAGAACAACAATGTGCCTATTTTATATATTTAACAACTACTATTAGAAATATTCTAGTGTATGTTCGAAGAAGAATCTGTCCTGAGAATTGTTCATAGTATGAACTCTTATGTATAACATATTAACGGAGCAATGTTATAATATATAGTAGACATGACTAGGTACAACACCCCTCATTCAATCAATATTTTTTTTTTGTTTAACTGATTTATGAAATCTAAACAACTTTAAATACCTGAGGGTAACATCACTAAAAGAGTTAACATTATATATTATATAAGTATTATCATGTAAGTTTTAATGAATAGATACATTCTATTGGTTTTAACATTATATGGAATTTATTGTTGTAGTTTCAAGTGCGTCTAATCATTGTAATTATTATGCAATAAATGTGTATATGATAAAAATTACACTAGCACTCAGTGTTTGTGTGCTTCGCATCGCTTTCTGGTAACTATACTATTCTTGTGTCTTACAGAATTAACGTGAATAATAAAAAAGAAATCACTTCCTTCTCAATCAATCACTATTATTCAAAATGTAAATAATAATCACTAATAGTATTCATCATTATTGAGAATCATCCACCTCTTTCCAGCCGAAAGTCGACCCGTGTCGGCCAATGTAACCCGAGTTGGTCTGAAGCTGACTGAGTTTGTCACCGCAGAATTTGTCCAGCATATTACGCAATTTCAGCAAATGTTTTTTTTTAGTATTATTGTAACTTGAGTTATTCCAATAAGCATGTGGTAATTTACTTTTTTTGTAGAAAATAAATAACTCCTCTAAATGTTTGGTAACCATAGATTAGATTAAGAAAGTTAGGCAGGGGGCGGGAGAATTATACTCTTCTCACTAACCCAAATGGTATTTAGAGCCACTTGTTATGACACTATTAAATAAGCTTTAGCGAGCACTTATTAATGCAGACTGAGCTGATAAACGCAAAAGAGATAAAAATAGCGCGACAAGATGCTCCCTTGCCTTCTGCATGAACATATGGCGACATTAAACATTAAAGTCTTCGGGAAGGTGTCATCAAAGTAGAAAAGAGAAGTGTACTCTAGCCCAAAATTGTCTACTTGATCCTGATTAATTGTTGACATTATTTGTATATTTCTTGTATGCAAACTCCTGCTTCATATATCTCCCATGTCTGATATACAATCAGCATAGAACTAAAGAAATGTAGAGGGGGGGGGGAGAACAGAAAGATAAGTGAATAATTGATCGGTATGCTGATATATTATACAATTTGGTATTCAGTTTCGACTTTAATTAAATTCAAGAGAGTAAGGCGGCTGCGCAAGAGGGAGAATCATAGCAACTGTACCATGGTGCCTATTCTGTCTCAACCATTCGCCACTTCCCAATCAAACAGTAACTTCCTCCTTTCGACCTCCAACCAGGGAATGGGGAGGCAGTGCAAAATGCATTATGCATTCACTAAAGTCCGTCACGCAGGGCTTGGTAAAGTACCTAGATTTCCCTCATGATAGATGTGTCTTAATACAAATATTACGTCATATCATATTCTGTTTTCAATTTCTCCCATAATTAGAGTAAAGTAGTTAGTCAAGAAAACGAAATTTAAGTTTGACGGAAAATTGTAAGAGATATAATTGCCTTAAATGAAAATCGCATGGGCAGAAATGTGGATTTTCTAAATACTGAAAACGCTAGAAAACAAACTGCTCCAATAATTTGCCATTCAGAGGAAAACGAACACAAAAATAATTGTAGACCATAGCATTATCAACATCACATAAGATTTTTCGATCAGAAGACAGTATCAATTGTGAATTTCCTTGATTCTCTAGAACTTCACCTCTTTTTGGGCGATTTTGAGAATTAACGAACTTGGTCTTTATTTAAATATTGAGTATGGAAGCGATCTAATAAAAATTTAGGACTCGAGAGCTCTTGAATCTTCATTGATGGCATTACATAGGACAATTAACGATTTATCTCATATAGTAAATTTTTCTAAGACAATAATTCTTGGTATTTTAGTTTTGTAGTTGTAGCATGGCCCTTATGGGAGAAGAACCTTCTCCAAAGCGAAAAGATATCTTTAATCTATTACATTCTGGAAGAATGGATAGTTGACAGTATAAATATAGCATAAAACTCATTATAGTCCTTATCTGCCAATGATCTTCCATCCTAACATCGCCATAAGTATGCGCTCATTGGGTACATATGTAGTTTATCAATAAATTTTCCTCACTGACTTCAGCATGTGGCATACGTTGAAATTAAAGTTAACATTCCTGTCACCCTGAAAGAAACTATTTTTAGTTTATTAATGATTTAGTGGAGTCCTTATTTTTTTGTTTAGGTTGATAGAATAAATCATAGAATAGAATGAACCCAATTTCAGTTCATTTGCTGCTTTGTAAGATTATGAAAGAGGAAAAAGGACAACCAGAGAACTTTTTTCGGTGTTTATTGACATATATTTTTAAGTAATAAATTTCAATATATACATATATATATATATATATATATATATATATATATATATATATATATATATATGTATATATATATATATATAAAGAGCTTTAGAGGCTTTGAATATATTTAGCCACCATTACCAGCCTACACCACCTCAATCTTTCGTAAGTGATGGCATTCCAGTCGCTACGTGGACTGTTCCGTAGCGTCCTTCTTCCGCACTGTCAACATGTTTCAACTTTGGCATCCCTTGTGGTCGCTACCCACCACTATCACATTCATTGTGTTATATATGGATCTCATTGGGTTACTTCATGCCACCCATCAATACCGCTTAACTCGCATATCGTGTGAAATCGACTGTCTCATTTCAAACATTATCTTGTATCTTATTTTGCTTCTCCTAAAAGTCACTATATCATTTTAAGCCTATTCTAGCTCTGAGAACCGTTTGTTCGAAGATTTCAACCTTTGGTTCCCGCTATTGGTTCAAGGGACGATGACAGGCATTCGACGAATTGAGACAATGCGATTTTTGTCTTCCACGGTGATCAACTTAGCTGTGGAGAAGAGACTGCGGGTGTATCCAAGCTGAAAGGAGAAAATCATGTAGGCGACATACGTCAATTCGTGGCACACGGACTTCATGTACCTGTCATTAGATGCAAGTATGTGTATGTTTTGTCTCTAAAACATTAGCCTGATACTGATACCAGTTGCAAAAGTGATAGGTTTATATACACGAGAAATAAAATACGAAACACTTGGTACTAAGCCGTAACCTACATCTAGAAAACAACTTGATTAACTGAATTCACCTGAGTATAACTAATGTCAAACGTGTTTCCTTATAAGTTTTCGAGCCTTAAGAACAAGTAAGAATTTTCGGGTCTTCATAGTAAGGCCTGTCATGTCATCTAACAGGTACCCAACTGCATTACAGAAGAGAGTTTTAGCTTGAGAGTGAATGGTGCTTTAAAGGATTCGCTTTTTATTTGAAAGAACTAACTATCTTTCATCTAATATTTAAAAAAAAAATTAAATAATCCATCTATGAAAATCAAGACAACATAAATTCTACTCCTCATACGCCTCAAAACTAAGGCCAAAATCTTGGCACCAGGGACTACTTGAAATATTATTTACTGCATTTGATAGATTTTTTATTCCATTCATTTCAGTAACATAAATCCTCGTTGAATAAAACCAGAATATTTTTTTTTATTTAATTTACTAATCAAAAGAAAAATTTCCTTTGTCCATTGTTCATATATCCCCATCCCTTATGCCTTTGATAGCTGGCATGGCACCTTTCTCCTGTGTGCCTTAGGTGTTTTGTATTCAGGAATGAGTAGAGGTGATGAGGTGTAAGGTTAGCAATGAGTGATTCAAAAGGTGACCTCAAATCCTCCATTCGACTGCCAACTATAGCCGTTAATCATGTTCATCTCATTTAGGGGGTGAGGCATCACAACTCAATCTAGTATCCCCAGTTCAACAGCTCATCGTGCACTCAAATCAAGTTCACGGTGAATATAAATGACGTTTCACCATCAACAAAAGAAATTATCTGAATCTGCATTCCACGCATGTTCTAACTAATCCTGCAAAACCTTTCTTTATTGCCTGTTTACATTTCATTGTGGGCCCTTCTAGCCAGCATCAGAAGTTTCCGCTTTACTCCATCATTCACTCTAGGTAGGGCTCACTTTACTCTAGGCACCTTACTTAGCTGTGCATAATCCATTTTTTTAAATAGACATCCGTTGCAGGTATAGACAGTCACTTGACAAGCAGGAGTTGTTCTACACCACTCCAAAATATCGTTTCTAAGATCGGTAGAAATAGTTTTTCTTTTTTTATAATCTCTTTACTATCATTATTAACTGTGATATATTCCTTGAATTGCATTCACAGCAAACGGAATGTTACATGTGGCCAAAAAAGAAAAATATGTTATTTCGCACCTATTAGACAATTTAATAGTTTTACTTTTAACAATTGGATTTATATAGTTTAATACTTGTCATAGTTTCTAATTATCTCGTTATTTTATAATATAGATTTTTTTTTATATATTAAATGTTTCGTTTTGGTTTATGTTTTCTCTTTATTGATTATTCGTGTTTTTGTTGCGTTTTCTGTTTCGCGTTTACAGATTTTCCTATTTTAGTAGCTGATGTTTAATTTGTTCTTGGTAATTTTTTAATATGTTGCTTTTTATTTCTGTTTTTACTCTCGAACAATACCGCCTAGCAGTGAACCCTCCATTATATATATAAAAGATAATGAGAAGACTTTTTTGTTTAACATAAAACATCTATAAACTATATTCTCTGACATTTATTTATTCAATACGGTAGATATCGCTTATCATAGTTTTAAATGAAGTGTAGTTTTTTTTTCCTTACACCTGACTATAGAAGAAAGACCAAAGGAAAAATCATGCGCAGAAGAAGGGCATGCGAAGAAAACTAAGCGAAAGAAAAACGATGCAAAATAAAAACAAGTACTTCATGTACACACGCATATTCACGGGATATACGCATACATACCGGGCTGTGATGTGGGATTGGCTAAGGATTTTGGGTGAGGATTGCCTTTTTCTGTAATTTTTTATTATCATTTTAAGGCGGTTTTGTAGATAGGAATCCGGGTGCTGGTTGTCTGAGGAGACCTGCTGAAAATGATCTGCGCAGAGCCACAGTCGATACTGATAGCTAGGATAAAACGAAAGATAATCGGAGAGTAGGCTAAAAGGAGAAAGGGTTAGTAGATAGATGTGTTATTGTTTAAGTGTCAGTGTAAGTGTTGTGATTTAGAAAACTGTGTGTAGGTGTGTCGCCTCTTTTGTGTCTATTGTTCCAGTAGGTCTACTCGTCATGTAGTGAGGTTTGTTAGTCCTTATCACCGTTCTGGTCGTACCGGTCTTGGGAAGTCGCTTCCAAAGCAGTATGAAGTGCAGCAAAGCATTTGGAGTGAATAACTTGATAGGACTACATGTGGCATCCACATCAGATCTTTTAATTAAATTTATCTGTCATCAGACTGCTTATTTTGTGATAATTTACTTTTTAATTCCCATATCACATTCACACTACCACCAATAAAGCCATTTAAAGAAAAGGGGCCATACTATCCATAGCATGTACAAATATAAATACTATCAATTGAAAACTTAACTTGCCCCTTTTAGGAGACAATATCCATGTTGACACAATGGAAGAGTCCCTTTGAGCTGTCGTTATCTAGGAAGTGTCGGTAGTAGGTCGTGACAGTGAGTAGGTCAGCTGTGTGTCCTTGCCCTTAGGGATAGGGCAGAGGAATGTGAGGGGACCATCTCGGACCGCTACGTGACATCTTCAGAGCTACACAACTTACAGGTCATTAGATGTCCGGATCGCCACCGGATCCGGCTTCCAAAACACACTTACCCCTAATCACACCGCTCATGCGTATCTACACTTATTATGGAAGAAAGGACAGCGAAAGTGGACGACCCTACATCATTCTTAGAAGAAAGGAACTCCTTCTTCTTCCACTCCTCCTTATTAAAAACTCGGCGTTCATTCAGTGTATTGATTTCAAAAAACAAGCTTATAACCGTTCTAGAAGGGAAAACCGCAGCGTCTCGTTAGCGTTTCTCTTCCAGTTTTCACTCTGCCCTTGCCTAAAAGAAAGGAAATAATAGACAAATTTTTATTTTAGACACTAGAAAATCTTTTTATTAATTTCTAGTAAAACTGATAGAATAATATGTAAATAGCAATATTAAAAATTAATTAAATCCGTTCAAATTTGCCATTATTCAACATAGTCCTTTCATTGTTACAACCTCAACTTCAGAACACTTGAATGCTTTTCTTCTCAGAAAATAGATTGAACACTTATTTCTAAACCATTCCTTAAGTGTTCTTTGGCTATATTTCCTCATCGTTTGCCTCGCTAGCGATATCAATAAAGTGCAAAAGCAATATTTGCTATTATGTGGTTTGAATTTAGAAAACGACAGCTTTTCTATTATTTTAAGACGGATAGAGATAATATAAGGTATGAAACATTTACACACCAACCAAGATCTATCTAAGTCTTGACTTTGTTATTTTGGAATAAAAACACTGATGAAAGCATATTTATTTAGTATATTTCTACATTGGCTGGAAGGAAAACTGGTTATATTTTAAGACTAGCCCATTATTATGTCATAAAATATGTTCTTGACGAAATTATAGTATTCGAGGCATCCGTAGAGTGCATAAGAGTTGGGTAATTCCGCTCAGGTAATGTTGGTTATATGAGTGGACGAACCATTTTCAACTAATTAAAGGTAGGTAAGGAAGACGCCTAAGCAACCCGCAATTTGTGAAGGCAACCGTGATAGTTTCTTGAAAACCGTGAAAGCTAAGAACGTTTTGTTTACATGAATCGTTTTGTCACAAGACGTTATGACAAGTCAGCTGGGAGAAAGGTATGCGTCATATGCTGTCCTAGTTCAGGAGTAATGGCATTGTATTTTCAGAGCTCATTTCGAATGTTTATGTTGAGTTTCAATTATCTCATACCATATTGGGTTTCTGATGAAATCATTAGAAAAAGGTTGATGAGAAAACAAGAGGCCAATTGGTACTTTTTAGACGTTTATTGGCTATATAAAAAAAGGAAAAAAGATTTCGTTACTATTTAGTCTCCTAAAATCTGAAAAAAAAAATGCCCCTGTTTGAAGGACCACACTTTTTACTAGTCTGTCTAAAAAATGGAATACATTTCCTTTTGTTCTTGTAAGAGAATTGTTGGAAGAATTTGTCTAAAAAGTTCTCAGAATACTTTTGTTTCATTATTATTTGAAGCCCTTTAGACACAGTATAACATTTATGGACCATTAAAGCTACCTACTATTCAAGGAAAACATTTATAAACATGACGGTAACATAAATGTTTTGAACACTATGTTATTAAACTCCAACAAAAGTGCGACATTATTTCCCTACCTCATAAGTTTATATTACAACCCAGCCTCTAGGCATTTCGTCTTTATTTAAGACACGGTTTTAGAAAAAATTCTGCAAAGTTCCATCAATTCTACCCAAGAGATGACGAAAATATGGTCCGTTCAAAATTATATATGTACATTTATACATATACATATATATATATATATATATATATATATATATATATATGAAAGATATCCGTTAACGCTCTAAGTTAAGAGCTCTGAACAGAATGTTATTCTTCACCGGAAATAAAACCAATTACTGAAATGTATTTGAAGAAATTTTTCGAAAATCGCGTCATGAGAGCGACCTCAATAGCAGATTTCTCTTAGTAATTCTGTGTAAAGTAGTAAGAAAGCACGTTACGATTCTGTTCATTGGCAGAGTGCAATGGTCCCATGGAGTTGGAGGGGGAAAGCTATAATGCGGGGCAGAGCTCGGTCTCCGGGTCAGCAGCTGGAACAGACTGCGCCACCTCCACGTCCCGTTAGTCAGTCTCACCTACAGCTTCTGTCACCTATGCTATCAGCTGATGCTCAGTATGCAGGCCCTTTGGCAGAGCCTCCATGATAAATCACTTGGAAGAATAGTTCATACTTCCATGACAAGCTTCAATGTATTACTGACAATTTAGAGACCTAAACTGTAAGAGACCGTAGGAGTAAGAAGGTTTTTTTTAAGTATTTAGAGTTGATCAAATGAGAACATATCTAAGAATGTCTTACATATTTATTAAAATTTTAGTAAAAGAGTGACATAAACATGGTACACTCGAACTTATATGAATATTTACATAATTGGTCATTATATGGTTATTCAAGATGATAAAATATTTATTTATTTAAATGAGCTCTGAAACAGGGTCAATCACTGGAAAAATTAAAACAGGGGGAAAAAAAAGAGAAACAAAATGTCCGTCACGCAGGGGCTGCGTTAAATAAGCACAGCTATTGCAGCATATAATAGCTTATTGTTAATGTGGCATAAGTAGGAGTAGGGGTTTATTGACGCCCGAATACTGAAATATAGAACTATCTCGGTTAATATTCAATATAGAAAAAAAAAAGTATACAACAATATTTATAGATTATAATATTGTTATCAAACCATGTTAATAATGGGTGGATTTAAGAAATAGATTATTGAGTAAATATGAAGATTGGCTTAACCTATATTCAAATAACCCCCTTATTTCCATCACGAAATAGAAATGTATTTTCAACTCGAACCAGAACTGTAAATATACAGAATAACTGTAAATTGTACATTTACAATATACAGCCACTCAGGTGTAATACGAGTGAAGTAAAGTGGCAATTGGATTGAAATAATAATAATAATGGTTTCCAGTCAAAATATAAAGATTGGGTAAGTTCTGAGTAATTGCAAGGAAATTGTAGTTATTACTGTTTTACTAACCTGCCGATAACCCGTCACAATTAGTCTCATTAGAACTAAGTGGACGTTAATAAATAATAATAACAATAATTATTGTATGTGAAGCAGGGCCCGGCTAATAGACAAATATTGGCGAATTTATTATCGTTTATGAGGTAAAAAAAATTTGTTTCTGACAAAACAAAACGGTTGCAGTATCCTAAAAATCAGAGAGAATATATGTAAAATTCTGTTTTCAGACACTATCTAGTATGAGATGAAGTTGGAAGTATAATAGTTAGCTAACTGTGTAACCACCGTTGTGGTTTAAATAAAAACTTGCTTCACCTAGAACTTTATTAAAGTTATTCCAATTAAACCTCACTCTTGTCGTTTTGGCAATAAATTCAGCAGAACCCCCACTCTTGATGGTGGTAGAAAAGCATTTTCATAGAATACGAATAAAGTCTAGCGCCAGGAATTCTGAAATCAAACCTTCCAAATTCATAATTTATTTTGTATTAACGTCCACTTTATACTACAATGGCTAATTGGGACTATTTATCTACAGGTTACCACCCTAAGGTGTACTCTAAGGTGTGTAAAATTGGGACAGAAATTCATGTGTTAATAACGTTTCAATGCTGTATTCAGTATTCTAAGCACAATTTGTTATTTCCATTGTTTTAGCAGATTTCCCCCTAAGGGAAATCAGCTATTGAGGTTGTACTCATGACGGAGTTTTCGAAATTTTTCTTCAAATGTCCATCGATCCTACCTAGTAGATGACGAAAATGAAGTTCGTTCAAAAGTGTGTATATATATATATATATATATATATATATATATGTGGATATATAGATCTATCTATCTATCTATATATTTGTCTGTTACCGCTCTAGCGGTCGCAATTTTTGTTTGATCGGTACCAAACTCGATATTTAGTCGTTTTATGTAAAACGAAAGATCAAGTTCGTTAACGGCTGAAATCGAACCAGTGGGAGGGGGGGGGGTTTAGAGGGGAGGATTTTCGAAAATTCGAAATATCTCCGTTACTATAAGTCGGATCGAAAAATTGTACAGTATCTTTCTTATTGCAAATTACATTTACTATAAATATTGTTATATACATTTATTCTCTCAGGTGGAAGCTTCTTCTAACCTTACCTTACCTTCGTTACTTTGTGAGATTGATGCAAATACGTTCTGCCCCCCTTCTTTAGTTCTTGGACTACTAAAATTTGAGTTATTAAAATATAAATTATTCTTACAATCCAGAAGCCGTTTCAGTTGGGAATTTATTTTAATTAACTGAAAGATTTCTCATTACCGTTTGTATTTAATCACGGTGGTATTGTGTTACCAGTATGCAGATTTCTCTATTGTAAAACTTCACATGGGAAATCTGCTTAGTTTACGCAGCCCATGCGTGACGGACTTTTGTTAAATCAATAATGATGAATATTTGTTTTAACGTCGAAGTAAACCCCCAATCTTAGCTGAAAATAGTTGGCACACAAATATAAAAGTCCATAGAAATCTTTTGAGCCGTTTTAGCAGATATTCCTTAAGGGAAATCAGGTATTGAGGTCATACTCATGACGCGATTTTCGAAAAATGTTCTTCAAATGTTCATCGATCCTACCCAGGAGATGACGAAAACGAGATCCGTTCAAAATTATATATATATATATGTGTGTGTGTGTGTGTTCTATGTGTGTGTCTGTTAACGCTCTAGCGGTCGCAATTTTTGTTTGATCGTTACCAAACTCGATATTTAATCGTTTTATGTAAAAAGAAAGATCAAGTTCATTAATGGCTGAAATCGGACCAGTGGGGAGGGGGTTATTTCCAAAATTCGAAATATCTCCGTTACTATGCGTCGGATCGAAAAATTGTATAGAACTAATCTCATTGCAAATTAAATTTACTATAAGTATTGTAATATACATTTATTCTCTATCTTGAATATTAATCGAGATAGTTGCATTTTTATTAAGTATGTATTGGAAACGGACGAGATGAGGTCGGCTATTGTCGTAAGTTTCCGGATTAGTTTGGCCGTTTCCTACTACTAAGCTACTTCTTACCTTCTTGTCGTACACCTTTTTAGCAGATTAGCAGACAGACACCAGTTGTTACGTCTAGGATAGGATTGGATATATACGGGTATGTTAACGCTTTAACGGTCTCAATTTTTTTTTATCGTTACGATACTCGATATTTAAACGTTTTATGTATAAAGAAAGATCAAGTTCGATAATGGCTAAAATCGGACCAGTGGGAGGGGGGTTTAGAGGGGGGATTTTTGAACATTCAAAATATCTCCGTTATTATGCGTCGGATCGGAAAAATTGTATAGAATTAATCTTATTGCAAATTAAATTTACTATACATATTGTTCTATACATTTTTTCCATATCTTGAATATTAACCGAGATATTTGCATTTGTGTTCTGCGTGTGGTCGCCAGTAGGCTATGTTTGGACTTTCCGCGGAGAGCTCTGGCAGCCGTTTCCATAACTATTCGTCCCTCGTGAATAGGTTTAGAGGTTAGATTAACTGTTTTTTGGGGCTAGAAACTACTGGGTTATTACGCCCTAAATAATGTTTTAGGTTTAGAGGTTTCTTACTACTACAGTTGTTATTAGGCAGATTTCTCTATTGTAAAACTTCACGTGGGAAATCTGCTTAGTTTACGCAGCCCCTGCGTGACGGACTTTTTTACTTTGTAAGATATATTCAAATACTATTGTCATACCTCTCGGTGGAGACCGTCGTCATTGGCTGATGGTTGAGTACCGCTGGCAAGCGCTTTCGATGCGATGGCATCATCTTCAAGCCTGTTGATAGTGTACTGAGTTGCTTGTCCGTCAGTCAGTGGGTTTTAAGCTCTGTTCACCGTATTAGTTGTTTACGTTTAGTCCAGATCTGTTTACTTACCATTAAGATCTGTCACACGAGGGATGTTGATGTTCAGGTAAATTGTTTTCGTGTGGTGGGTTGTTTACGTTTGAATCGAGATCTGTTTATTTACTACTCAGATCTGTCAACGGTGTGTTAGTGTTCAGGTAAATTGTTATGTGTGGTGGGTTGTTAACGTTTTATTAGATCTGTTTACTTACCATTCAGAACTGTCACACGAGGTGCGTTTAAACTAGTGTTCAGGTAAACTGTTATCGTGTAGTGGGTCATTGTCCTCATCCGTATGGGTGTTTACATTTCAAGTGTTAATGTGTATGGTGGTATGGTGTAGTACATATGATATGTAGATACGGGTATAATATAATATTTGTGTCATTGTTATTATACATTTAAAAATTTTTTTTTGTATCATAGAAAAATGAATAAATAAATGATTAAATATTATATGGAACTACCTGCGTCGTCGCTTTACCTGTTGGTAATCCTGGGTGATTCCGTCTGTTGGCGTCTTCCGTTTATTATTCCTTTTAAGAAGTTGTAGTGGTCTGAAGATCGTGTCCGAGCTAGTGTTGAGCTGTTCATTGATGATGTCTCCGTTGAATGTCCGTTGTTTGTATATCTCCATATTCTCTAGTATATCCAATCGTCGGCCTTTCGTTTGTCGGTGTAGAAGTTTCATGCTGTCGGCTATACTCGTCGGGTCGTGGCAATGGTCGTTCAGGTGGTTGGCGAAATTGGAATCTCGTTTGTTAAGTCTGAACGAGCGGATATGTTCGGTGTATCGCGTTTTCAATCTCCTTCCAGTTTGTCCAATGTATGTGTTGTTACAGCTGCACGTGAGTTTATATACTCCGTTCATATTGAAGATGTCCTTGTTCTCGATGTCATTTGTGAGCTTCTGCCGTAGGTTGTTGTTGGTTCTGAACGTAGTGTGAAGTCCTTCTTTCCGAAGTGCGTTTGTGATTTTATATGTATCAGGACCCGTGTATGTGATTGCGTGTCGTTTGGTGATTGGTTCAGCCGAAGTGCTCGCGTCTTGCTTGGCGTTACTAGTTATTTTCTTGAGTAACTTATCGATCGTGTGTCGTTTGTAGCCGTTATTGTAGGCTATTTCGTGTATTGTATTCAACTCCTTGTCGTAGTTTTCCTTTGAGAGCGGAAGGGTATGTAGTCTGTGTAGCATGTGGCGAAATGCAGCTAGTTTGTGCTGAGTTGGATGGTTTGAAGTGGCGTGTATTGTTGTATCCGTGGATGTAGGTTTTCTATATATGCCGTACTCCAATCTGTCGGTTTTCCTGGTAATCATGAGGTCAAGGAAGTTTAGTGTTCCTTCGTTTTCAGTCTCCATGGTGTAGCGTATGTTGGGGTGGAGTTTATTGAGGTCTTTCAAAATCCCGTTGATGTCATCTGTTTCCACGATGCAAAATGTGTCATCTACGAATCTGAAATATCTTGTAATTTGATGTTTATCCATGAGTTTTTCATGTGCGTATCTTCGATGTGTTGAATAAATATTTCCGTAAGTATAGAAGAAGTGGGATTTCCCATTCCGAGTCCATCTGTGGGTATATATATCTCGTTGTTGAAGCGGAAGTAATTCTGTTTCAGCACTGTCTTCGTCAGGTCAGCGATTTCCCTGATGTAGTCATCATCGTATAAGTCGCTGAGTCCTGTAGTGAGAATGTCGATGGTTTCTTGCACTGGTATAGATGGGTATAGGTCTTTGATGTCGAACGACACTAGTCTTGTTCGTTCTGAGATCCGTACACCTGCGAGTTTGTTCACAAGTTCTGTGGTGTTCTTGATTGTGTACGTGTTCGGCAGATGCACTGTGTCTCTTAGTATAGATGTGATTTGTTTTGCGAGTTTATATGCAGGCGCTGGTCTGTAGTTGACTACTGGTCTCATGGGTGCGTTGGGTTTGTGTATCTTGGGTTGAGCTCTCAGTATAGGTGGTCCTGGATTCATGTTCAAGTATCTGTAGTGATTGTTGCCAATAATGTTGGTGCAGCGTTTGAGTGCGTCACGTACTTGTTTCTGGTAGGCATCTGTTGGGTCTGTCCTTTGCCGAATGCAGTTGGTGTCCTTGATGAACTGGAGGGTTTTGCCGACGTAATCTGGTGTGGTCATGATTACCGTAGCGTTGCCTTTGTCAGCTTTAGTTACTACGAGCTTGTCGTTCCGTAGTTTGGTTTTTAGTGTTTTCGCCGTTTTGTTTTCGGTTGAGTAGGTGGTGGTTCCTCGCTGTTTGTTGGTGGTGTTTTCTAGGATGTCTGCTATTCTGTGTCTTATCCTCTCCTGTTTGTGTTGCGGTAGATAGGTGATGGCGTTTTCTGCGTCGATTATGTTGGTTTCAAGTGTCTCTCTTCTGCTGGTGCTGTGCATGTTGTGCTTGAGTCCTTTTTCCAGTAGCTTGGTCTCGTTTTCCGTGAACGAAGTATCCGTGAGATTGACAACCCTGTTGTGAAAATGAGAAACTCTGTTGGGTTTAGCTGTGCCGTTTGTCTGTTTGTTCGTGAGTGTTTCCATCTTTCTGTGCATTTTATCGTATTTGGCTGTCATTGTCCGTTGGACTTTCTCGTGTAAGTAAGTCGAGAATGGCTGGAAATAGTGGTATAGGTTCAAGCGAGTTAGTAAGTCAGTAGCTTGTAGGTGTAGTTTGTAGATGTCGTGGTTCAGTCGGTCTTTCTTAATATACAGTGATCGTATCTCTGTCCTGATCCAGCGTTTTTGTGCGTCAGTTTTAGTCTTGTGTGCGGCGTAAGTGTTAGTCTTGATCTGTACGGTTGCGTATCGTGGGGTGACGTGGTTAGTTAGGCACTGTTTGTTGAAACGTATGTTGGCAATTGTCTTGTGTAATTGTATGGTTTTATTAGTAAGTCTCGTCAACAATACCTTAGCCTGACTGGCTGTGTCTGGTAATTCAAATAAAGGGTTAGAACCGCCAATATAAATGATATTATTGTCATACCTCTCGGTGGAGACCGTCGTCATTGGCTGATGGTTGAGTACCGCTGGCAAGCGCTTTCGATGCGATGGCATCATCTTCAAGCCTGTTGATAGTGTACTGAGTTGCTTGTCCGTCAGTCAGTGGGTTTTAAGCTCTGTTCACCGTATTAGTTGTTTACGTTTAGTCCAGATCTGTTTACTTACCATTAAGATCTGTCACACGAGGGATGTTGATGTTCAGGTAAATTGTTTTCGTGTGGTGGGTTGTTTACGTTTGAATCGAGATCTGTTTATTTACTACTCAGATCTGTCAACGGTGTGTTAGTGTTCAGGTAAATTGTTATGTGTGGTGGGTTGTTAACGTTTTATTAGATCTGTTTACTTACCATTCAGAACTGTCACACGAGGTGCGTTTAAACTAGTGTTCAGGTAAACTGTTATCGTGTAGTGGGTCATTGTCCTCATCCGTATGGGTGTTTACATTTCAAGTGTTAATGTGTATGGTGGTATGGTGTAGTACATATGATATGTAGATACGGGTATAATATAATATTTGTGTCATTGTTATTATACATTTAAAAATTTTTTTTTGTATCATAGAAAAATGAATAAATAAATGATTAAATATTATATGGAACTACCTGCGTCGTCGCTTTACCTGTTGGTAATCCTGGGTGATTCCGTCTGTTGGCGTCTTCCGTTTATTTTCGGTGGTCTGAAGATCGTGTCCGAGCTAGTGTTGAGCTGTTCATTGATGATGTCTCCGTTGAATGTCCGTTGTTAACACTTGAAATGTAAACACCCATACGGATGAGGACAATGACCCACTACACGATAACAGTTTACCTGAACACTAGTTTAAACGCACCTCGTGTGACAGTTCTGAATGGTAAGTAAACAGATCTAATAAAACGTTAACAACCCACCACACATAACAATTTACCTGAACACTAACACACCGTTGACAGATCTGAGTAGTAAATAAACAGATCTCGATTCAAACGTAAACAACCCACCACACGAAAACAATTTACCTGAACATCAACATCCCTCGTGTGACAGATCTTAATGGTAAGTAAACAGATCTGGACTAAACGTAAACAACTAATACGGTGAACAGAGCTTAAAACCCACTGACTGACGGACAAGCAACTCAGTACACTATCAACGGGCTTGAAGATGATGCCATCGCATCGAAAGCGCTTGCCAGCGGTACTCAACCATCAGCCAATGACGACGGTCTCCACCGAGAGGTATGACAATAATATCATTTATATTGGCGGTTCTAACCCTTTATTTGAATTACCATATTCAAATACGTTCTGTTCATCCGATCCCCCCCCCCCACCTTCTTTAGTTCTTGGACTACTAAAATTTGAGTTAATAAAATATAAATTAATTGATTCATTATAAATTGGAGTACTAAATATAATAAATAGTTTGCAATAAAGTTAATGTGTTATATTCAGATGTATATCAGTAATTGTTTTTCTTTCCTGTGAAGAACATGTCTATCTATCTGTTTAGCTCAGAGTGGTTGGCAAACCTATTTATTTACATTTCTTAAGCTGTTTCCGTTGGGAGCTTATTAAAATTAACTGAAAGATTTCTCATTACCGTTTGTATTTGCTCACAGTGGTCTTAAGTGTTACAAGTATGCAGATTTATTTATTACTAAACTTCACGTGGGAAATCTGCTTAGTTAAAGCAGCCCCTGCGAGAGGGACTTTTTAAATGATTCAGTAACAAACGAAAGGGATTTTAATTTTGATGCCACTGTTCTTAGAATGGTCTGAAACGTTGTCCATCACGCAGGGGCTGCGTAAACTAAGCAGATTTCCCACGTGAAATTTAACAATAGAGAAATTACAGAATAGAGAGCCGAACAGTTACGGGAACGGCCCAAACTAGCTCTTGACGGAAACTCACGACTAGACCCGAAGTTAGCCGATCTCATCTCAGAAGCTGAAAACAGAAAAATGCAAATATCTCGGTTAATATTCAAGATACTGAATAAATATATATAACACTATTTATAGTATATTTAATTTGCAATAAGATTGATTCTATATAATTTCGATCCAACGTATAGTAACGGAGATATTTCGAATTTTCGAAAATCCTCCACTCTAAACCCCCCCCCTCCCACTGGTCTGATTTCAGCCATTAACGAACTTGATCTTTATTTTTACATAAAACGTTTAAATGTCGAATTTGGTAACGATCAAACGAAAATTGCGACCGCTAGAGCGTTAACATACTCGTACACACACACACACATATATATATATATATATATATATATATATATATAATTTTGAACGGACCTTATTTTCGTCATCTCATGGTTAGGATCGATGGACATTTGAAGAAATTTTCGAAACTCGCGTCATGAGTACGACCTCAATAGCTGATTTCCCTTAAGGGAAATCTGCTAAAAATTCATTAAATTCATAATCACACTACATTAAAAATTCGTATGTCTCATCTTACTACAGTAGTCAATTCTAATAATTAAACTGTCTGAAAGTGTTTATAGCTAAGTAATATTTCTGAGGGGAATAAATAATGTTACTGAATGGTTACACAATGATTAGCTAACTACAGATAAGCGATACGATTAATAAAAGAAAAGTCACGTTATTTGAATCCACAATAATTAACTTACTATTTTATTATAAGTTATAAACCTAGACACTATTAATCACCGCGACAAGAAATATTAAAAGTTCGTCACGCAGAGGTTTATATATATATATATATATATATATATATTTATATGTTGTGTGTGTGTGTGTGTGTGTGTGTGTGTGTAGCGGCGACTCGCTCGAAAGTGGTACGACTCACTATAAAGAAAGCTCAGATAACTTCCCAGTATAAAATAATACCGCATGTTTTTGAATTTAGATAGCAGAAAAAAGGTTATTACAATTACTAGTGCGAGTTATTACAATTGCAAGTTTTATCTTGTGTTAGCTGCGGCTGTTTAATGTGACTTTTGAAACTTTGTCTCATTTTAAATAAACTTTCTTCTGTAAATATTCCCCCTCAAGATAATGTTATTGTTTTTAAAATACAAGTTCAAAGTTAAACGAAGACTATTTATTTTCCCTCTGTCAACGAAAAATGTATATATGGGGATGGACTGACTGATTGACGAACGGACAAATGGCTGACTGACTGTCTGGCGGAAGGTCAACTTACTGACTAATTGACGAACGAACAACGGTTGACTGACTGTCGGGTGGACAAATGACTGACTGGCGGAAGGTCAGCTTACTGACTGATTTACCAACGGACAAATGGCTGACTGACTGTCTGGCGGACGGACTGCCTGCCTGTCGGACGGTTCACTTACTGACTGATTGACGAACGGAAAAAGGCTGATTGACTGTAGGACGGACAAATGGCTGACTGACTGGCGGACGGACAAATGGCTCACGGACTGACTGACTAGTGGACGGTACACTTACTGACTGATTGACGAACGGACAAATTGCTAACTGACTGGCGGACAGACGCAATTACTGACTGGTGGAAGGCCAACTTACTGACTGATTGTCGGACGGACAAATGGCTGACTGACTGGCAGACGGACAAATGGCTCACGGACTGACTGACTGGTGGACGGTCCACTTATTGACTGATTGTCGGAAGGACAAATGGCTGACTGACTGGCGGACGGACGGACTGACTGACTGGCAGAAGGTCAACTTACTGACTGATTGACGAACGGATAACTGACTGACTGACGGACGGACGGACTGACTGATTGATTGATGTATAAATGTATAAATAAATCTTTGTCTGCCAAACGCTCTAGCGGTCACAATTTTGATTTGTCGGTTACCAAACTCGTTAGTTATTTTAACGTTTTATGCAATCTATCAAGATCGCTCCGTTATGAACATCTCCATTATTATAAGTATTTATCATAAAATTGTATGAACCAATATTATGGAAAATGTAGCTTTCTTCAAATGTTATATACGTCATTGAAAATTCGAAATATTTCAGTTACTATGATCCGGATCAACAATGTTTTATAACTAATTTTGTTGGAATTCTAATTTCATGCTATTGCTTTAGACATGGCTAGAATACTTAGAGTTATTTGAATTTTTTCGGTTTGAACCTTTTGTAAACCGCTGCTTCTCATCTGATTTTCACTTTAAGTACCTCTGTCATTAAACACTTCAATTCCAGCTAATATTTTAATCCCTGTTTACATAGGCCACTTACTATTGGAGAAATAGAGAATAGATGGTCTGATGAGATCATCCGCCTGTCATATTCCAACACGTGGGTTATCTGCCTAATTTATGCCACACCTGCTGGGCGATTCTAAAATGCCTGTTTCGCTTATGACAATTTTATAAATATTCGATTGGTCTTCCTTGTGATTAAAGAAAAGAAATTTGGACCCAGTAACCATCCCAGTTAATAGTATGCAGATAATATAATAATAATAATAATAATAATAATAATATCTCCTTCCATAATATTACTCTAAGATACTATTCTATCCAAGTAATCGAATGCGATGCACTTCCAAATGGATCACAGGTTTCCAGAATACGCCTACCAGGGTTTTTCATTTTTCTATACTTAACCCCAGTTACAGATATTAACTCAATTCAATTATTCTACGGTACCGACAAATGCAGATGGTATTGTCGGGTAGCAATACAAAGACCTAGGTTAGTAATAAACAGCGCTGGAAATATTCATATCCTGGATAATCTTCAAAACATTTCACCATACTAAATAGGCATTCTAATGGAACAGTAGTATATTTATGTCCGGAATTCGAAAGTCATAAATTTGAGATTTATATTATCAAATAACGTTTCGGGGCGGTGATCGTTATTCTAAACATATATATTCTTATTCTGGACCCAATATTATTTATACCTATATATTCTTCAAATTTTATGTCAAGGGTCTCCAATTAAAAAAACATTTCCTTTGGAGCAAACTTTATTGATACTGCCCTACATGTTTCGTGGCTTATTTGCCACCTCTTCAGGGACTGTCCCTTTTAAAAAAAAATTATTAATAACATTAATTTAACTTATCCCTTAATAATTACTAATACAATATATAGCAAAATAATTATTAAGGGATGTGTTAAATTGATATTATTAATATTTTTTTTTTTTTAAAAAGGGATAGACTCTGAAGAAGTGGCAAATAAGCCACGAAACATGTGGGGCTGTTTCAATAAAGTTTGCACCGAAGAAAATGTTTTTTAATTGGAGAACCTTGGCATAAAATTTGAATAATATATTAATATATTTTCTTTACATCTCGATAAAACGAATATTAACGAAGTTATTGACGAAAATGTGTCTTCACGTCGAATTAACCGCCCCCCCCTCAGTTAAAATTCGAATTCTCATATAGCCTATGTTAACTCACAAGTATTTAAGTCCATAGAAATCTTACGTGTCGTTTTTGAGTGATTGAGTAACAAACGAGCGGACAGACAATTTGTCAATTTTGATGGAATCGTTCTTACGGTCTGAAACGTAAAAAAAAAAAAGAAAAAAGTCCGTCACTCAGGGGCTGCGTTAACTAAGCAGATTTCCCACGTGCGCCATGTATTCGCATTTATCTCAAAACCTAAAAGTTCAATGAGAACAATATTTGGTTTTTAAGCCTCAAATAAAGTGTTTATTAACAAAAAAGAATATTGAAAATATGAGATGAGTAGGAGTGGGGCTTTACTAAAGACCGAAAACTAAAAAAAGCAAATATCTCAGTAAATAATCAAGATAGTGAAAACATGTACATAACAACATTTATAGAATACTAGCAAACCCGGCGAACTCCGTTTCGCCACCAGATGTCTTCGTTTTATGTAACATTTTGTTTGGTGATTAAAAGATTAAGACAAATTTCTTTTAAAAGGTCAAAATTTGTAAAGTCGCGATGGATTCAAATTACGCAATATCATAATAACTGTACCAACTTTGAGTTGCAAGTTATGTGGTGGAAATCCTGGTAACTCCAGAGAGTTCAAAAACTCCGTTGGATAATTTACTACATCATCGGGATTTGTTATGGAATCAACGGATTTGTATGTCACCAAATCGCCAGCAATTTTTGATTGCATGGTGAAATTCAGTGCGTGTACATCATTATTCTTTGCGGCAAGAATTGCTCGTTGACTTAACCAAGCATAATTCTGATAAGTCTCACTAATATTTGGTAAAACATTTTCAATAAGAGCTAATTGAGAGTCTACTAATCGGCAAAAGTCGTTGGTAAGAGTAATTAATCCAGATGTCGCATCAACTGGGACTTTTCCATTTCCAACAGCTAACAATTGTTTGGAAAATTGTGCAGCACTTTGATCATTTTGAAGTTGAACTCTCATATTAGTGGTTAGCGATAATGTTTTTACGTTATTCCATAAAGGTGATGCCTTCAGGCAAGCATTCAATTCATCTGCAGGCGTTCCACGGGGAATTACTGGCAACGTCTGCCTGAAATCGCCTGCCAACAATATCATCAAGCCGCCAAAGATGTTGTTATTTCGCCGAAGATCCTTCAGTGTGAAGTTAAGTGCTTCAAGTGATTTCTTATGTGCCATTGTGCACTCATCCCAAACAATGAGCTTGCATTGCATCAACAATTTTCCCATTGCATTGGATTGGGAAATATTGCATGTTGAAGTATCAATTGTGTTTAAATTGAGTGGCAACTTAAGAGCAGAATGTGCAGTACGACCGCCATCTAGAAGAGTCTTCGCAATTCCAGATGATGCTAACGCCAAAGCTATGTCACATCTTGATCGAATAGTGGCCAAAATCAATGAAATGACAAATGTTTTGACCTAGTGCATCAGTGGAAAACACCTGTGGCCAATCTGGAACTGGGGTTCCTTGTTTGCGACGTTGGAATTTCTTTGTTGATTGATTCCAAGTGTAATACTTGGGCATTTCAACGTACATCAGCGTCGCTGCGAATGGATCTGCTTCACACATTGCAAAGAAGCTAGTCAATGTTGTCGATGGTGGTCTCTCAGCTCGTTGTGCCGCATTAGCCTCAGTGAAGTAAACTCTTTGGCCATTTTCCAAATGCACTGCTAAATGTACAACAGTGGGATATCTTTCATGAATTTGAAATGACAATAATCGCCACAGTGCTTCATTAGTACTGACGTATCTGTTCATTTGGAAGTTGCTGATTTCGTCATTCGCATTTTCCGCCGCAATACCAAACACAGCCATGTCGCTGCCTTTTGTGACGTACTTGCACAAATATTTGATTGATTTGGCCGACTCTCAACGTTTGCATGTGTTTCGAAAATTCGTGATAGCAGCGGGCAATATGGTACAATGAATTCATTTCCGATCTCAATCTCTTGATTTTGAACTTTAACTTTGATAGTTCGACCATTGTCATCTTTTGAACGCCGACGATAAACTGGATATCCATCGTTCCCTGTGACTGTTTCAGCAACTAACGGTCGCGGATATCGTTTTGTGCACTTTCCATCAGCCATGCAAGGTGATAATGGATTTAATGCACCGCACGGTCCATGCACCGTCTATGTCGTGTAGATGGGGATCAGTGACTGGATCAGGAATTTCAGCTGATATGATGTCATCCACTTCATTTGAATGTAATTTGTTCAGCAACCAAATTAGGATACGAGCATGCGGTAGTCCACGCTTCTGCCATTCCACCGAGTAAATATAACAACGTGTGTCACCAAAAACTCGATACTTAGTAAGCACATCCATCATAACCTTGAGTTTTTGCTGAAATACTCTGGCGATTATGTCATGGCGATCTTGCGGTTTTTGGCCCGGTTCCAACTCACGTTCAATTTCGGTCCACTTCGGATTGCATGTGAACGTAATAAATAAATCCGGAGTTCCATAATTTCGCACGTACGTCATAGCGTCATGTGCGTATTCGTGCATGTGGCGTGGGCTTCCGATATAAGATGATGGGAGAATCGTCAGACGTCCAATATTCTGAACAACACCATCTGAATGAATAGCATCACGCAAGTGTATATAGTCCTCAGATCGTAGCTTTGCCTGATTGAATCGGATAAACGCTAAACGTTCGGTATCGACTTTGACATACATGTCGACAGCGAATTGCTGGAATAGCCGACGGCACTTCAGAATGACATTCTCCTCATGTGTACGAATCATCATACGATACGCATAGTAATTCATTGCGCTTAGATTTTTATTCGTTGATACGCCTGAAAATGCAAAATTAAATGAATTGTTAATGGAAACCAATAATAACAATAATTAGTGTGTGAATATTGTACCTGTAATTGGATCGACCATCTTCAACGTGATGTCGTATCCGTCTTGCCCTTGCCAATAAATGATTGGATATTGTAACGCATCGTACAAACGATGTGTCTCGTTTACACGATGCATGATATTGCTTCTTCGCTGAACGACAATGTCTCGCGATTTAGTTGGACCGCCAACAATAATTGCAGCAACATCATTAACGGTGGGTGCATTGAATCTTCGCACATGTTCACCTGTTGGGGTACAATCTGCTCTTATGACAAATTTGTGCGTATCCGATGGCATTCGTTCCAATGCTGTTTTGAACATATTAACCACAGCATTATTAGCGTGAAAACATGTTTACAACTGTTCAATAATTCGTCTCTTTAACTGTTGTGTTCCCTGTATATTGCACCGCACATTCAGCTGATCCACCATCGACGAAATGAAATATATTTGCAGAAATTGATGCGGTTCTTCTGGTGTTGGCACCATTGAGCCATGCAAATGATATATTTCTCCTTGTATCTGTAATTGCAAACTATCATTTGTTAAGAATACGGTGTAACTTCTGATCTTGTGATGGTGTAGTGTGTGGTGTATATGTAGTTGTTACGTGTTGCAATTCATTGTGTTGGTGTGAGTGATTGGTTATGTGTGTTGTATCTTTTACCTTGCAAGTCGGCATGAAGCCGCCTTCTCGAATGATATTAGCTCCAAAGGAAGTCATGCGAAAGCAGTTATTGTATTCAAGGATGTGTTGAAGAAAATGGCTGGAATCGGGATCACTTCCATCGAACAATGGTTTCAGTGGCTGTGGTGGTGTAAGTAATGGATCCAGTTTGACTTTTCCACTTGCGCAGCACAATCCAGCCGTTCCTCTTTTGAACTTTAACGCATTGCAATATCGGCATATAGTCGTCATTGGTCCAATATCTAAATTTTCATCATCACTGTAGTTCGCAGTGGGATCATATTGAAATGCCAAGCGATTGTATGATGCCAATGATTTTCGTGTGCTCACGCGTTGTCTCAATCGGGCATTTTCTCTTATTATATTTTGTCTTTCTTCGCTTAAGTTCTGTGAATACACTTGTTGCTGGCTTGCATGTCTTGTGCGGCGTCCGATGTTCGCAAGTCGTCCTCTAGGCATTTTGGACTATGGACAGAGTAGTGAATTTAACCTCAAATGCACGATCCACATAATTTACACAGTTCAACTTACCATCTTAAAGACAAATGCCTGCTGTTGAAATTGAATAAAAATTTGCACAATACACATGATTGATTTGATGGTTTTCAATTGAAATGTTAGGAAACGAATAACTTATTTTTTTTACTTTTTCTTCTCAATTTCACAGTGAACAAAATACCGGTTTGTCACATGAAATTAACTGAGCAGAGAACAATGAGCAGCTGTCAAACAATGTATCATGCACCGGCGCAGTCTACTTAAAATATTAGTTTGTAGTACATGCTATGTATCAGAGATGGCGCTGCATGTGAAACATATGTTTATTAAACTGCAAAGGTTATTCAACAGATAAATAGAATAGGCAATAGTCCTATAATTTAAAATTAATATTTATTGTGCAATTTTTATTGTTACTTATATTAATACCTTTTTGCGGTATTGATTGTTTAATTATTGACAAATTTTTGTTCGTTTTGATTTAATAAATACAGGTTAAGTAAGTATGCAATATACAATGAATGATAGTATAATGAGGAATATTCCAATAACAGCTGTTACTTTTCTGTACTTTGCGTACTCAAACGATGCACTGAAAACACATGTTATTTTAACAGTATAATGATAAAAGATTTTCCCGCTTTTCTGTTGAAATTTTTCCTGAATTTTCTTTGCTATGAACCTCACGGAGCCCGAGACCTTTCCAACGAATGCAAAACCGTGGAAATCGGTTCATGCGTTCTGGAGTTATAGCGTCAGGAAGGAAAACCCGACTTATTTTTATATAGTAGATTACAATTTCAATAAGATTGGTTCTATACAATTTTTCGATCCGACGCGAAATAACGGAGATATTAAGAATTTCTCCCCCTCTAAACCACCCCTCCCCATGGTCCGATTTCAGCCATTAACGAACTTGATCTTTATTTTTACATAAAACTATTATATATCAAGTTTGGTAACGATAAGACAAAAATTGCCACCGCTAGAGCGGTAACAGACATATCTATATATATATAAAATTGTAACCTTTGTCTGTACATTGATTTTTTTCGCGAAATTTCACGATAACTTTTCGTTTCACATGTCATAGACACCATAACTACATTTTGTTTTTTTCGTGTCTGTTTGTTTGTTTGTTTGTTACCTTTTCACGCATAAACGGCTGAACCGAATTTTATGAAACTTGGTATGTGTATTACTACTAGCCCAACTTAGACTTTAGGCCTGAAATTAAAAATAGCAATATATCGTTTCGTATTGATTTTTCATCAAATATGCACATAACAAAAGTTATTTATTTTGTAATTTAGAGTAACTTTTGTTATATGTACTTTTGCCGTACACGGAAGTATAAATGAGTTATACGCTAAAAACTATAGCGGGAGCCCACAATTTTATTTGGCACAAAAGACTTAACCGAACTAAACCAAACTCGCTATGTGAATTAATACTAACGATGTCCTTATAATAAGCCAAACTAACATTTCTAGGGACGGGCAGGAGTGGGGGTTATAAGAGAGGCCAGAAATTAAAAATAGCGATATTTAGTTTCCTATTGCTTTTTCAGCAAATATGCACATAACAAAAGTTGTTTATTTTGTTATTTAGAGTAACTTTTCCTAAATACACTTTTGCCGTATATGGAAGTATAAATGAGTTATACGCTAAAAACTATAGCGGGAGTCCACAATTTTATTTGGCACAAAAGACTTAACCGAACTAAACCAAACTCGCTATGTGAATTAATACTAACGATTCCCTTATAATAAGTCATACTAACATTTCTAGGGACGGGCAGGAGTGGGGGTTATAAGGGAGGTCTGAAATTAAAAATAGTGATATTTCGTTTCCTATTGGGGTTTCGGCAAATATGTACATAACAAAAGTTGTTTACTTTGTTATTTAGAGAAACTTTTGTTAATTACAATATCGTCGTATACCGAAGTATAAATGCGTTATACGCTAAAAATTATAGCGGGAGTCAACAATTTTATTTGGCACAAAAGACTGTGTATTAGAACTAACTCCATCCTTATAATAAGCAATACTAACATTTCTAGGAACGGGCAGGAGTGGGGGTTATAAGGGAGGCCTGAATTTACAAATTTTATTATTAACAAATCCACAGAAACGACGGGCATTAGCCCTTAACGCTGGGACGGGTAAAAATCAAAATATTGTGCAAAGTAAAGCCTTGCCAAAAAAATACCATCACCATCCAGCCTCAAATGAATTCCCGGGCGAAGCCGGGTATCTGAGCTAGTATATATATATATATATATATATATATATATATATATATATATAGATATATACAATTTTGAACGGACCTCATTTTCGTCATCTCCTGGGTAGGATCGATGAACATTTGAAATTTTTTTTCGAAAATCGCGTCATGAGTACGACCTCAATAGCTGATTTCCCTTGAAGGAAATCTGCTAAAAATCATACCCTCAGAATTTAAATAGAAAATCAGAAAACCCTTAGAGTTTTACTTAAGTAGAAGAAAAAAAAAAGAACCATGGAAAGAATCGACTCATTTAAGTGAGAAAGAATCAAATTTGAGCAATGATTTTCTTAAGTGAATCGTTTTTCCAAAATCCACTAGCTACTTATTCGGAACTAGAGGAGAAGAGAGCGGTGGACCTAGAAGCTATGGAAATGACCTTGTAGGTACGGCAATGTTTACGGAGCAGTCGGAAGTATGCCACTTACACTTGGGAGAAAGTGCGGCGAGGCCAGTGGGCCACTCGCTGATTCTGCTTTCCGGCGCCCCTCCTAAGGATGGCCAACTCTCAGTTCTCCATATTCCATGACAATGGCTGCAACTCACCTTTCATGTGTAGGCGGCCTTCTCTCTCTCTCTTTTTTCCCTCCTTTTGAACTTTCATACTGTATTTATAATATCACACATTTATAACAAATTTTTATATAAATGTTACAATTGGCAAGAAAGGGAGGAAAAAAGTCTTTCTTCCCTGCTATAAAAGTCCGTCACGCATGGGCTGCTGATCTGACACCACCTATTTTCCATTTTTTTTTCAGTAACGCCTGTTTTTCCAGGACTTTAAATTTATGAGATGTACATGGCTCAGATACTCAAAGCGAATATCGCATTAGTAGGAACGGGTGTTTACTAAGTCTCGAAAACTAAAAACCGCAAATATCTCGGTTAAATAAGAGTTAGAGAACAAATTTACAGACGAGTTGCAGAATTAAAATGTGTCATAAGGTTGGTCTTGTAATATTTTTTCACCCCGATAATGTTTGAAAAGTACAGCTACTCTCCTGTCTGACCGCGTTCGGGGATTTAGCCTGCGTTGGTAATCAGAAAGACAGGACCAAATTCATGTGTCTGACGAGTCATCTGCGGGTGGGCAGAAGGAATGTAAGAATTAATTACTGAAATGACATGATCACTAGACGTAGTCGGGTTTTAGACTGCACCAACCAATGGGTACTGGCTCAGTCACACAGCTTGGTTTTAGTCTGTGTTGTTGACAAGAGATTGATTCTCTGCCAGAGCCCCGAAGTTTTTTTTTTCTTTTTCATGTACTATCAAACCACGGGTTCCTATATCAATTTAATTTTGAATCAGGCAATGGAAATAATAGACCTTCACGCAAGGGCATCGTAAAATAAGGTTTCCCCTGCATATCAAGAAAAAAACTATTGTCCATTTTTTCTGTAATAAGAAGGCAATGTAAAAATGATTTAAAATTTATGTTGGATATGTAATATTTAATGGCTCAGGTTCTCCAACTGAAATTGCAATAGTATGGGAAACATTGGATATACTTGACTTTGGGGGGAAATGTATAGAACTATTGTGAAATATAACATTTTCAACAACCTAGGTTATATAACATTTAGACTCATATATATATTTATATCATATTGAAGGGATCTTGTTTTCCTCATCTACTAGGTAGGTTCAGTGAACATTTAAAGGCTTTTTTCGAAAATATTATCATGAGAACAAGCTGATTGTCCCATTCAAATATAACTCTGCAATAGCAAATCTTTAAGGATGTGGGACCAATTGCATGAACATAAGGTGATAAAATCAGAAAGAGTTTCAGATACATAAAAGACAAAATTAAAGACAAGGATACAAAAATTAAAGGCAATGTTAATAAAATAGTGTCCTACCTGTGACAAATTTTATGCAGAAGAATCGTTGCAAACTTTCAGGAAGAGATTAAAACAGCATTACAAAAATGCCGATAAGCTAGCTACCTAATCTTTGACATTAAAAAATGAATTTAACTTTGACGATATAGATATTTTAGATAAAGACAAAAAAATAACTAAGCGGTGGATAAAAGAAAATATCAACACAATATAAAACCAACAGAATGTAGTGAACAAGAAAACTGAGATAAACAATTCACATAGTATATTTAGTAATCAGCAAGTCGAGTGGATTAAAATAAAACATTTCTTCTTATTATTATTATTATTTATCCACTTTTTGAAACTGAGGCAAAAATTTACTGGGGCGTAGTAAAGGATGAGAAACATTTGGAGTGAAAAAAGAAATAAATGGAAGATATTTAATTCTTCTTATCTGTTGACCCTCCTCCAGTTTACCCTCAATATAAATTTGAACGGACTTCATTTTCATCCACTCCTATATAGGAAATTTGAAGAAATTTTCCAAAACTTGAGCACAATCTCAAAAGCTGACATCTCTCAAGGGAAATCTGCCAAAATGTTAGGCATAGCTAGATTGCCCCCTTACTGCAAGCAAAAGAAAGTGTGCTTTCTCTGACACACTACTATACACCCATAAATCCCAGTTCTATATTCACTTGATCCCTCTAGTTTTTGAGCTTATTTCCCATAACGGAAATCAGGTATTGAAGATATACTTATGATGAGATTTTCGAAATATTTCTTCAATTGCCCACCGATCCTATCAACAAGACCAGGCAAAAAAGATATAGTCTTCGAAAATACTTAATATCTCCTTTATTATGACTCAGAAAAAAAAAAATTTGTATAACCAATCTTATTGGAAATATACTTTTCGTTCAATTCTGGTTCTATAAAATGTTTTCTCTGTCTCTAATATTAACCAATATATTTGCATTTTTTTATTTTTCACCTTTCGGTATGCAACCTTTCCATCTCATATCGCATTAATAATAAGCCAGTATATTGTGAACCGAGTTATTTCGAGCATAGAGAGTGCGTATTGTTTTCTCCAGACAAAGAGGAGAGGTGCTTAGTGAAGAGACATAGTAAAGAAAATTAGAAATATCTTCGTTATCATGACACTGGTCGAAAAATGTTCCAAAAACATGGAAATGGATATTTAATATGGTACAATTGTTGTATTATAAAGTTTTTCACTGACTGGAATGTTAACATGACCCCCACTTCTTCTCAAAAATAGCTTACTGTGCGCAGCACCTGTGCGACGTACTTTTTTATTTGAAATACTATTTTTCCATAAATGAAAATAAAAGATCACTGGCACGACATCCAAGAAGACATTATCTGTAGGAGTTAGCTTACTTTGCAGTCAGTATGTGGATGTCGTAACCTGAGGCACTATTTTATTATTCAAATGCTTAGCAAGTATCGTAGAAAATTGATTGTACAGCATCGAAAATCAAATACTTCATAACGAACTCTTAATAATACTTCCAAAAATGTAACATCTCATTCGAATTTTGACGTCCAACATGCACAAACGAACTTTGCCAACCTTGCATTGATATAATATTGGGGCTTATTTAAGCTATGAGCTAAGGCTTTGGTTTTAATAAATGTGATAAACTTAGACGCGGGGTTCGATTCCCACCTGGGAAATAGGGGGAGGGGGGGGGGGTATATTCTTTGGCAAATCACATTTTGTCCAATAACAACTACTACTATAATTTCTCATCATAAATAATTAAATTTACCTTTGCATTACCAAAACAAATCAATCACGGAATCAAATTTTTGAGTCCATATTAAAGCTGGCTCCAGGCAAATCGGTTTAATGCTCAGGGGTCTTCAACAATTTCTGTTGATGAACATCTTTATTCTGGAAAGTACTTTCATGATCTCAACCTCACCATCAGAGGCTTGCTTTTCGATCAAGGTATATCTTCAAAATTAGAGAGGCAGAAGCAGCCTAGAGGCTTAGACACTTCTGTACTTAGTTACTTAAAGTGTAATCTCATAGAAAGGTACTTATTCGTCAAGCTCTAAAAGTAACGGTGTAAACTCTTTGAAGTAATAAACGTTGTCAATAAAAGTTCTTTTGGATTGCAAAATTAAACACACACAAGTTTTACAGTTTATCACTGCACAATTTATTTCACAATGTACAATACTCTTGGTTAATTATTACTACTCCCAGAATTACACTGATAGTGTCACTGTTCTTCAGGTTACACAGTCCAATAATTCTCTCACGGTTACTTCGCGGCACTGCACTGTCTTAAACACGGCACTAACTATTGCTTACAGACACGGCCCAACACTTTTCTTCTTATAAAAACACTTTACCCCACTGCACTAAGTCGCACTGTAGCGCTGAACATCCCTCGAAGACCGTCGAGCGTCAACTGAACTGAGGGGTACTGTGAGAGTCCCTTATATATACCTGTAGAAGGAAAGGTCCAGAACTTCCTGGAAGGCCCTAATTAGATTCTGCCGGCGGCCCTACTTAGATTGGCCCTAATTAGATCAAACACGCGTCTCTCTCTCTCTGCCAATCTTTCACGCAACACTGCCGCCCACTTAAGCCTTTTCGTCCCGAATAGGCTCAATATCGCCGTTACCATACTTGGCTAGTCGCTCTAGGTGTACCACTTTCATTTTAGACCTCGGATTGTGGTATCTCTGAATCCTGTAGACCACGTCGTTTAATCTCTTGATCATCTTGTAAGGTCCCTTCCTCCCAGTGCGTCTGCAATTTAGGCGATAGTCCTTTCTTGCGTTGTGGGTTAAATAGTAGAACCATTTGCCCTTCTGTGAATCCCTCCTTATTTGCTGGTCGATCATACACGGCATTCATCTGGTTACTGGCCATTTTAATGTGGTTCAATATTTCATGACGGGTCGACCTTCCATTGTACTCCTTAGCCAGAATAGTTTCACCCTTCTGCGCCGTCGACCTGGCTCCTTCTGAGCTAACACGGCTAAGTCGTACATCAATGACGCACTGATGATCCTCTTCCTCGGCTTTTGTACAATCCTTGTACTCCACGTTGCATGGCCGCCTTGAGAGGGCTAGAGCGTCATCGTGTTTTCTCCCTTTCCTTGGACAATAGAACAGGCTTCTGCTCGAGGTGACAATTTCTGGCGTCCGTCGGTATGTAGCTCCCTGGTGGTCTTGCTCTCATGTCCGACATCCAAAGGTATTTCTGTGTTTCGCCAGATCATAATTTGCTTACCCATTTGCAGGTCAATACCGTGGGCTATCATGAAGTTTACACCGATGATCACTTCATCCATTATGTCAGCGACGACAAAGACATGTTCAGTGCTGATGTTGGCGACAGTCACTCTCATCTTGGCTCTTCCGTAGACTGTGACTGAATCCCCTGTAGCAGTTCGAAGTCGTACGTTCTCCAACGGTTCCATTGCCCCTTTTACCAAATCGGGCCAAATGATGGAGTTTGCCGCTCCCATGTCCATGGTGAGGACCTGCTTCCTCCCGTTATTGAGCCCACAAGCAGTAAGGTTGCTGTTCTTCTGCCATATAATGGAAATGGAGATGGTGGAGCCATCGGTTTTAGGATCTAGTTCTCTGCCCCTCAGTGCGATCTCGTTCTAGTTTTACATTGGCTCTTGAGATTTTGACGTCAGTCGACCGTTTGTTGCCCCTCCATGGAGAAATAGATCTCGACCTTTTCCTTGGCGATTTACAATTATGCTGAAAGTGACCGACCGCAGTTGAAGCATTTGGCGCGCGATCTACTCATTTGCTCTTCCAGTACTTGCTTGACTACCTCTTCTATGTCACTCCTTGAGATTTGGACGTTACTCGCCCGATGGTGGTCCCTCCATGATGTAAAAGATTTCAATCCTTTCTTTGGTGCTTTACAGTTACGCTGAAAATGGCCGACCATAACGCAGTTGAGCATTCGGCGCGTGATCTATTCCTTTGCTCCTCCAGTACCCGCTTGACCACTGCTTCTATGTCACTCCTTTCGTCACCGCCACTTCGTGTTTCAGCAACAAGACGTCGCACATTGTAGACTTGCGGCTTTGAAATGTCCTTAGCAGTCTCCTGGGTCAGCGCATAAGAGACAGTTTCAGCAAAGGATGATTTTTGCATAGCACACACCGCAAATTTAACATCTGGATCTCGTATACCATTCACAAATGCTTCAATCTTGAACTGATCCAGGAACGGATGATTCTCACCTGGGTAAGTCGGCTGCACCAGGCATTCGATTTCCGTGGCAAAATCTTGTAGAGTCTCGTTCGGTTTCTGCACTCTGCCCCGTAATTCCATCCTGTAAAGTTCTCGTTTATGTTCACCACCGAACTTGCGTTGTAATGCCACCATAATGTCTTCATAATTGTAGGGGCGTGCGGTAAGCTTTAGCGGTAATAATAGAAAATGTCGGCACCAAAATGTAATGGCGGGAAGCTTTTTAAAGGGGAGAGTAAGAGAGCATTTAGACTGAACCATTTGTTATTTTTCCTGGAGATATGAGGGAAAAGGAATAAAAAAATAAACCACTATGTGAGTTCTCTTAAGAATTAGGTATATTGAAATAGTGAATTATATCTCTATATGATACTCGTTATATCTAGAGGTTGAACAAGACAAAGGAACCTTACGTTATGCATTAACTTATCTGTAATAGAAATATTATAATAAAATGAAATTTGAGCAGTAAACAAAAGAAAGTAACTTTATGAACTAATATGGCGGCCATATAACTATATCTACAAAATGAGCGGTAGGTCCTATGATATATGAGTACTCATTCGATATTGGCGCAAATAATGCTAGCATTATTAAATAGGTACTTGCGGTAATCATGCATTTTCCTTGAAATGATGGAGTCTTCTCACTTGTAGCGGTGATAAATACAGGATGGCATCCTTGCGGGAGATGAAACAACTGAATGATTATCACGGGTGACTTCCAACTGCGGTTGTCTATGAAGCGGTGATCTATGAAGCGAAGCGGTGATCTGTAGGGGAGGGAGAGGGGCTAGGCCCCACTGGCCATATGAACGACCCCAGCGTCTGAGAGAAACTGACCCTATCCTTGTTGCTGGCCGATGCCTTCTTGAACTGCATGTGTTTTTCCGCTGTAGCCACGGCCTTGGCGATATGCATGTGTGTGTGGCGGGTCTATGAACCCCGTGAGCGCGGGAAATTCAAAATTCAAACTGACGACTGAACAATAATTATTCCTGCAAACGGCCGGTAAACTCTCCAGGATTTCTGCAGCGGTTCCCTTCAGTGCCAAAATCAATACTACCGCTTTCTCTTCATTATTCCATCCCGTCTTGCTGGCCACTGTCTCGAATAGGAACTTAAAGACACTAAGTGGTACGCTACCATCAAATGTTGGGGTCTTTATCTAGCTGGTATGTTCTGAAATGTGTCTTACTGGGCCCTCTCGAACTTGTAGACTATCCATTTGGAATTGTAGCTCACGTATTTCATCGTCCATCTTTCTTCCTAGGTTGGACACGTCCTCTTCAACCTTCTTCTGTGCCGCAGAGTTTTTCATCAAACACGCTGACTCTTTGCTCTATGGCTTCCACTCGTTTGCCCAACACTTCTGATATTTCGTGGAGTTTTGGTTTGTAGTTCTAGAAGCTTCCTGAAATTTTTCTACTAGCCTCTCGCAATTAGCTCTAGAAGATTCCTGAAATTTTACTTCTAGCCTCTCGCAATTAGCTCTAGAAGATTCCTGAAATTTTACTTCTAGCCTCTCGCAATTATCTCTAGAAACTTCTTGAAATTCTTGTCTTACTTTCACCAAAATTTTCTCGCTGTTACTTTTAGAAGCTTCCAAAAGTTTCTTGGTATTTTCTTTTATTTTTTCCATCATGGCTTCCAAAATTGAATTTAAATCTAAATTGCTGCTAGACATAGGAGTACTTACAGCAATGTCTTCTTTATCGTCAAACTCGTGTGTACTTACATCGATTCCTCGTCTTTGGAATTCATCAATCAACCGCCTTTGTAGTTCAGCCTTATTTCCTGTTGTTGGCAGGT
The DNA here is from genome assembly GCA_019009955.1 of Riptortus pedestris. Lineage (NCBI taxonomy): Eukaryota > Metazoa > Arthropoda > Insecta > Hemiptera > Alydidae > Riptortus > Riptortus pedestris. Next base: position 74,033,809 of record CM032229.1, read on the forward strand.
CCAATTTAGCCAGCTCCTTCTTCAGATGTTCCACTTTAAGTTCTTCAAACTTCATTTTTGTTGATTTTAATTTTGCAATCCCATTTCTGACAACAATTGTTACGTCTAGGATAGGATTGGATATATACGGGTATGTTAACGCTTTAGCGGTCTCAATTTTTTTTTTTTTATCGTTACGATACTCGATATTTAAACGTTTTATGTAAAAAGAAAGATCAAGTTCGATAATGGCTAAAATCGGACCATTGGGACGGGGGTTTAGAGGGGGAATTTCCGAAAATTCGAAATATCTCCGTTACTACACGTCGGATCGAAAAATTGTATAGAACCAATCTTATTGCAATTTACTATAAATATTGTTATACACGTTTATTCTCTATCTTGAATATTTACGGAGATATTTGCATTTTTCAGTTTTGAGCCTTCAACAAACCCCCACTTCTACTCATGTCATATTAACAATAAGCTGTTGTATTATGAACCACTTCATTACAAGGTTAAATACCAAATATTGTTTTCATTGATCTTTTACTTTATATATAAATCCGATATATATGCAAATACGTTCGGGTGCCCCCCCCCCTTCTTTTGTTCTTGGATTACTAAAATTTAAGTGATTGCGATAAAACTGATTCTGATTTATTAGAAATTAGAGCACTAGCTTTAGTAAATTGTTTTCAATAAAATTAAGATGTTACATACAGATATATTTCATTAACTGTTTTGTCTTTCCGGTCTATCTATTCAGTGCTACCAGGTTGACTGGCCTGTTTGTTTACAATTCAGCTGCTTTCCGTTGAAGAGATTAGTAACTTTTATTGTTAAGTGACTGAAAGATTTCCCATTACCGTTTGTATTTATTAACTTAACATTTACGGTAGTGTTACCTGTATTTATCTATTGTAAACCTTCGCGTGGGAAATCTGCTTAGTTTACGCAGCCCCTGCGTGACGAACTTTTTTTTTGAGTTACGTTGATGACGGTTATCAGTCAGCCTCGGCTCTTAATTTCTCTCTAAGACCGATTATTTATGTTAGTCTTAATTCATTGTGGTAAACTGTGTACATGATTTATATTTATAGGTACATTTTCTTTCAGTGCGAACGAGTCGAAGAGCGTGGGCAGGAGTGCTGGACGCGGGAAGCTCGCACAGAAGATGGCTACCTACTCAGCCTCCACAGAATTCACTCACCAGGACTAGGGTTCGGACCACCTGTCCTACTCATTCACGGCTTGCTTTCTGCATCTGATCAATGGCTCCTCTACGGAAGGGACCACGATCTACGTTAGTATATCCATAGAAATATCTCATTAAACCCTTTACTTCATGCAGTGTTTACAATTTTAGATTCAAGTGAAAAAAACTTGGAATAAGGAAAGTAATAGGGAGTAATAGTATAATTAATGCAATTTCCTGATCACAAAGATCAAATGGAGATGGGAAATGAATAAAAAAGTTTAGGATCAAAATGTATTATTGAACAGAATATTTATTGTTGATTAGAAACTAAACTTAATAATAAACTTTTTATTATTGTTGACATAGAAACTCTAGGGCGTAGTTGCTAGTTACACTGGTAAATATTTATAACTAGTGCTTAAAGATAGAAGGATTAACTATTCCTGCCTACTCACACAGACCAGAAGAGCACTACAATAATGTACACTATATTGTTACGTTTATTACAAAATCAGTAATAAACATTGTTTATTAGAGTTCTTTTGGATTGCAAAATTAAACACACAGAAGCTTCAGAGTTTTTATTACTTAACAATTTATTTAGCAATGCACTACACACTTGGTTAATTATTCTTAACTACTACTCACAGTATGCACTGATTACTTCACTGTTCTTGTTATTACACCTAGTCCAATAACTTACTCACGATCACTGAAGTTCACGATCACTGCACTGATCTTCGCAAAGATAACGGCACTGCACTGTTCATTAGTTAAACACGGTACTATACTGTTCTTTTCATAAACACGGCACAAGCCACATAAACAGTCCCGGCCAAAGAAGACACTTCGGGTGCCAATAGTCCTTTCATCGGTCTGCTCCTTTCATCTCCTTCCTACTTCCCAAATACGCCACTATCTCTGTTCAATCTTTCATTAATGTAGTTTTCGTAGAAATATATTTATCACTTTCATACGCACAATCACTAATGCAGACGCTCTTAAGGAACTGCAAAAATGGTGTTCCCCACTGGTTTTAAGATCTCGAGTGAAAAAACTAAATATAATATTTTCACACGCAAAAGGAAATATGAGTTACCTGTGCTTATACTAAATACACCTCTAATTATACTGGAGAGCCTCCTAACAGACATATAATTTTACTATATGGCTTGTTAAGTTCTTCACTCGCCTTAAAAAAATATATTCTACTTATCCCATTATAACAAAAAATGTTGAAAACATTCACAATTACATAACTTTAGTGTGGCTACGAGGACACCAGAATATTGGACGAATCACTGAAGTTGAAATATACACAAAACTAATAACAAAAGACACCAATACTTACATTAAAAAAAATAACTTCGACTAACAAAACTACTTAAAATTAACATACTCCAAGAATGGCAACAGGTCTTTTTATTAACAGACATTAAAACTAACATACTCCAATAATGGCAACAGGACTGGTTATTAACAAGCATCAAACTAAGACAAATTAAAACTACAGTTAAGTCACGGGGTGATAAACATCAAGCATGTAAACGGAGGAGATGAAGAAGTCCTTGCGAGGCTTTGTATAGGTCATTCCCTCCTAGCCCATGGTTGTCTATTTAAAAAGAAAACCACACCTAAATGTAACATGTCTAATGCTCTGTTTACACGTACTAACAGGTTTCAAAAGACGTGAACATTTAAAGATCTCCTTACTTATTGAAGAAAGCCCAAATGTTCCCACAATACTCAAACATTTAAAAGACATTAACATATACTTACAAATTTAAATACAGAAAATTTAATCTAATAATTTTATTTATTTCTTCTATGGAAGTTGGGAGGTAGAGGAACAAATTAATCTGGATGTACACAGTACAGAACAGTTTACAATACGTATTGTATAGGAAACCAGGCCTATTGTTTTTTTGTTGTATTTTCTGTTTTGGGTTCTAGTTTTTTTCTGTTTTAATGTGTTTAATTTCTTCTTGTTACTTTTTTCCATATTTTCCATTTATTTCTGTTTTTATTCATGAGCAATATCGGAGCAAGGAATAAGCGGTGAGCGCACCACAATAAATAATTGGGTGGGTTTTAGACTTCACCAAGCAATGGGAGCTTGCTCAGTCGCACAGAATGGTTTTATTCTGCATCGTTGATAAGAGATTGATCACCAGTCGGAGCCAGCGTGTGTGTGTGTGTATTAATCCTGAGACTCAAAGAGTCATGGGAACTTGCTCACTCGCACAGAATGGTTTTATTCTGCATCGTTGATAAGAGATTGATCACCTGTCGGAGCCAGCGTGTGTGTGTGTGTGTGTGTGTGTGTGTGTGTGTGTGTGTGTGTGTGTGTGTGTGTGTGTGTGTGTGTTGTGTGTGTGGGTGTTAATCCTGAGACTCAAAGAGTCATGGAGAAGAAGAATCATGGAGAGAATAAAGATTTTTATATGTCAATAATTGATATAAAATTTTACTATTCATAGAGTATGTTTTTTTCCCTTCAAAAAATTTGTTTCTTAACTATGTGCTCTTATTTTATTTTCAGCTTCAATTCTGGCTGATAAGGGATATGATGTATGGCTTGGAAACCTAAGAGGTAATGTTTATTCCAGAAAACATGTAAAACTGAGCCCTGACACGCCTGAGTTTTGGAACTTTAGGTAATTTGCAGGTGATTTCTTTCTCCTATTTGAACTGCTTTACTAGTTATACTGAGAACATTAACTTCACTGGTAAAATTGATTTAAACTACTTTCTAGAGTTTGTCCTCCTTTATTGCAAAAGTAGTTTCAGGGTGGGCAACTGCTAGAACACTTGCTTCATCTTGAGCACCATTGGTGGACCCCTTACTCCTTGACAACAGAAGCACCCTTGTCCCACCCTGGTTAGAAAAGGGTGGTAAACTGTAAATAACCCATCCCAATTATCTATAGTAGCAAAAAGTGGACACTAGTAAATAATAATATTGAAAATTAATCAAGTTGATAATATCTGTTGTGAACTAAAAACTTGCATACGCTTATCAATTTAAAAAAAAATGGAACCAATTGAACATTTCAGAAAGATCATCTATTTTACTTAGAGAATGTTTGGCTTTTATCAGAAGTTCTCCTATTAGAATAAGCTTCCTTAGCAGGATGGAATCCCTAATGTGAACCATGTTTTAACATGGAGCACACCCTACATATTTTAATTTTTTTCTTACTATATATATGTTTAACATTCTTAATATTTTTCTCTTCTTCCAAGTACATTATAGCTTGTAAATGTTGTCTATGCGCGTGTATTGTGTGTGTGTGTGTGTGTGTGTGTGTGTGTGTGTGTGAGTTCATGAGTGTAAGTGCTTGTATTTTTACCAACTCCAACCGATTATATGGAAAAAAGTAGTTATAATCCTGAAAGTCATTCATCCTCATTGACCAAAAATCATTATGTATTTCATATAATTAATTTACAGCCTTCATGAACATGGGTACTACGATATTCCTGCAATGGTCGATCTAATCAGGTTGGAGACAGGCTATAAGAAAGTATTCTATGTTGGATATTCTGTCGGAGGAACTATTTTTTTTATGATGGGAGCAGCAAGACCAGATTACAATACTAAGATTAGAGCTGCTATGATAATAGCTCCATATGTGTTTGCACCTGTGAAGTTGAGCAAGATAGTCCAGGCAGTTTTCAACATAATATTTTCAGTTACGGTATGTATTCAGTTCAACATTACTGATTGATATTTCATATTCATTTATATTTCATTTTTCTTATTTTGAAAGTTCAACAATATCCAAATTTAATGTTGAATCCTCGATGATGAACCTGGCATATTCAGTTAGTTATTCACTATATCACTACCTACTATTTATTTTGAAATATTTAAATATGAAATATTTTGGCTTTATTTATTTATTTTTTGAGAAATTCACGAATAAATCAAATAAGTAATAATTCTACAAAATTTTGATATTGTTCAATTATGATAATGGATAATTAGTGCTAGCAATCCAACTTCTAAGATGAAAATAAATAATAACTGAGATATCTTTTCTTATAACTTAAAAAGTCTGTCAAGCAGATTTCCCACATGCTGGTAAGACATGCTAGTAATGTCATCCACCACTATCTTCTCATATATATTCTATATCTAAATCAAAATGTGATGAGTAGCAGTGGGGGTCTATTGAAGTTAAAAAAGAAGAAAGTACTAATAACTCTCTTAACATTTGAGTTACGAGAAAATGTATAGATTAACAATTGTAGAGAATAAATAGTTTAACAAGATTTGTTCTATAACATTTTTTGATCCGACTCAAAAGAATGCAAATATTTTGAATTTTCAAATTTGAAAAACGTTCAAATATCTAGTTTGTTACCGATCAAACAATAATTATACTGCTAGAGTGTTAACAGACAAATATATATATATATATAATTTTCAATGGACCTCATTTTCATCATCTCCTGGGTTAGATAGATGGACATTTGTGGACCTAAATAGCTGATTTCTCATAAGGAAAATCTGCTAAAATGGTAGTTAAGGGAAAATTTGTATAGTTCTTCATAGCATATATCACAATAAATGTAAAAAGGTGTCATGTTCCATTGAAAGCCTCAGTAGGTATCAAGATGATGCACAGTTTTCATGTCTCACCACCCTCACCGAATAATGAAACCAGTGTATTCTTAATAGCTATAGCAAGTGATTCAGACTTCCAAGCCCATTCATACAATTTCTATTTAAAATGTCTATAATAAACATCTCATAAACAGCTAAAATTTCATGTTCTGTTTGTCGAGAATTATAAGATTATGGGAATATTAGGGTGAGAGATGACATTACCAGTTTGTCATTCTAGCTTTTGAAGATCTGCTTAGCTCACAAAATAGTTTTCTGATAGACTTTTTGTTGATTTGTGCTGGCCTTTTGTGTCTATATGAGGTCGATTTTGAATGTAAGGAGTATTACAAGCATTCCATGTGGAATGAAACCATTTGACTGAGGGGTATATTTTACCAAGCTTGTGTTGAAGCAAGCTAACATTCTTTTTCTTAAAGTGGAAGGAGTAGATCACAGAATATTTCAGCAAACTGATGTGAAGGCATGAGCAATGATTGTAAGTTGGTTGGTGTATGATATCCATCCTTTAATGGAGAAAAGGCTACTTCAAAGTAGTGAAGGCCATTATTGATTCTCTATTGGCGACTAGAAAAAGACAGGCATGAAGACTATTTTGAGTACCCAGAATACTTGAGTTCAGATTTGACGGGTCTCCAATAATTTCTCCAAGAATTCAAAACTATGTTGCATGACTTGAATATTGCTGGAGGGGAAATAGGTAATGAAGATATTTTTTACAATTTTTCGGGTCTTTTATCTTAATTTGACCCTACTTTCCAGCAAGTAGGCCAAATAATAGTCAAATACCCAAAGTTGAAACTAATGAAATCTGGAAGTCGTACAGCAGAAGAAAAAATGTAAACCTGGCATGTGCAGTTATTATTTCAGTTATTAGAAGTGGGGGTTAACTCAAGGCTGAAAATAAGAAAGTATGAATATCTCTCTTAATATTTAAGTTACAAAAAATATATATACCCTCCCCCTATTCCAGGCCCAATTTCAACCAATAACAAGTATGATTCTTTAGTGTTGACTGAAATAGTTAAATACCAAGGATAGTATAGAAGAACTACATTACTTGATGACCTCATCAAACTACGAATTTGCATGTTATCTAGCATAATAAAGATATCTTGAAAACAATATTTGGTACTTAAGCTTGAAATAAGATGTATCATTATATTTTGGTTGGCTTATTGTTAAAATGCAATGACTAGTAGTGGAGATTTACTGAAGGCCAATTAAAAAAAATTAAAAATTGCAAATGTCTTGGTTAATATTCGAGATAGAGAAAAAGTGTACATAACAACTTTTATAGAACATTCCATTTTCAATAAGATTGGTCTACAATTCTTTGATCCGAGTCATAATAACAGAGATTTTCAAAATCCCCCTCCCCTCTAAACCCCGTTCATCCCACTGTCTGATTTCAGCCGTTAACGAACTTCATCTTTTGTTTTACATGAAACAGCTACCTAGTCCTGCCATAAATACTGTTACAAAAGTTGGACTTTGTTTAATCCTTGGGTATTGTTTATATAATCCCCACCTCTTATCATTTGTTTACTTGACACATAAGAATAATAATCCCAATCAGTTAGTATTTTTCTTTCACTCGGTTAACATGGAGTGGGGTGATGAAGAAAACCCGGATCGCTGTACTCGCCTTACACAAAGTTGGAAAATGCAGATCAGAGATTTTCAACACCCTGAAACCACTTGGTATCAGCCGTATGTTCGTGTACCGAACTATAAACAGGTAGAATGAGACCTCATCTGAAAGTGACAGCCCTCGACCACGTCGTCCCCGCACTGTGAGAACAGTTAATGCAGTGAGAGCAGTGGCTGCTCGAATCAGAAGAAATCCCATCCGAAAACAAAAAATTTAGTCCCGGGAAATGGGAATCTTTGGCAGATCAATGTCTCGCATAATAAAAAGTGACCTTAGGATGTTTGCATTCCGAAGAATGACCGGACAAAGGCTTACCATTTCTCTGAAACAAATTAGGGTGGATAGATCAAAAGTGCTTCTTCGCCGTTACGCCGATGGGCTTCATCGAACAATTTTGTTTACTGATGAGAAAATTTTCACGATTGAAGAAAAATTTAATCGCCAAAATGATCGTGTGTACGCGCACAGGTCTAAAGAGGCCGAGGAAGTCATTGGAAGAGTGGAAAGAGGTCACCACCCTTCTTCAGTGATGGTGTGGTGGGGAGTTTGTTATGATTGCACCACAATGCTTCACTTTTGTGAAAATGGTGTTAAAACATCGACTAAAAACTATCAGGATGATATTTTGGAGCCAGTTGTCAAGCCTCTGAATGAAACTCTGTTTGCTGGAAGTCACTGGGTTTTCCTGCAGGATTCTGCTCCAGCTCATAAGGCCAGGTCAACTCAGCAATGGCTGCAGAGGAACATTCCTGAGTTCATCTCGGCCTCGGATTGGCCCTCAGGAAGCCCCGATCTAAACCCGCTAGACTACCGCTTGTGGTCAGAACTGGAGAGGATGGCATGCCACAGAGCACACCCTAATTTGGAAAACCTCAAACAATCACTGGTCCGAACTGTTCAGTGTTTTCCTCAAGAAGTACTGTGTGCTGCAATTGATGACTGGCCAAGAAGATTAAAAGCTTGTGTGAAGGCAGAAGGGGAACATTTTGAGTAATTGTATTTTTATGTTACTCTCTGTATATACAAAATTTATTTTACAATAAAGGTTTTTGAAGAATTGATTGTCCTTTTGATTTCTGTGTATATTTCCTTGTAACAATATTTATGGCAGGACTAGGTATATGACGAGCTTGGTAATGGTCAAACAAAAATTGCAACTACTAGAGCGTTAACAGACAAATATATAAATCTGTATAGGATCTATGGACATGATTTGATTTTCAAAAATCATGTCAGGAGTACAAACTCAATAGCTGATTTCTGCTAACGGAAATTTGCTAATAGGAAAGGGTGGTAAACTATTGATACACTGTAAAGAATAGCCCCCAAATGCATAAAGTTAATTTTGATTGTATGATATAAAAATGTTTATAAAAGGAACTGTACACATTAATTATATTATTTTCTCTAACAATTAATATTTGTAAAATATTAAATGTTTATTAATCATCCAATTCAACTAATGTTATTAATAAACTTGTGTTTCAGAGGCAGTGGCAGACACTACAAGTTTTTGAAGTTTTTCCTCGTTCTCAAACAGCACTGGCTATAAATAAATGGTTCTGCAATTCAGATTCTAAATTATTACCTCTGTGTCTCCAAGTCTATGATCATATATTTGGTATATCAAAAGAGTTTAATGAGGTAACGTACTTAATAATGAGTTATTTAACCAATTTCTTGTTTTTATATATATATATATATATATATATATATATATATATATATATATATATATTTATATATATATACAGGGTGTTTGGTAAGTAGAAAGACAAACTTCTACAGGTGTTTCTACTCTTCAAAAGGAACAAAATTGCCCATATTATGTATGTTCCTATTCCTAATATTGGAGGAAAATTGATTTTTGTGATTTTTCAATGTACCTATGTTTTATTACATAAATTTAGCTGCAGCAGATAAATTATTGCTACTGGATGTTTTTTTTTTTATTTTACATCCACTTTATGCAACTAGGCTAATCGGGATGGGTTATCTACAGGTTACCATCCTTTTCTCGCCAGGGCAGGCCTAAGGAGTTTATTTAATGATGCCGTCATAAGCCCAGGGTGGGATTCGAACCCGCTACTCTAGGTCTGCCATGGGAGATTAGGACCAACGCCCTAACTTGCACGGCCAACCGGAGCCCCCATTGGATGTTTTCTGGGCTATGTCATTTTGAAAAGCGTTAAATTCTCTTTAATAATTGTTTTTTTTTGTTTTGCTATTTCGGTTTTACAAATAGCTTTAACAAAATCTGAAAATAAAAAAAAATAGATTTAATTAAAAAAAACCTTAATTTTGAAACCTCAAAAACCATCCTCTGAATAAACTTAGAACTTTTAGATTTTAAAGAAAACTTCTTGGGTCAATGTGCTTTCTAATCATGCAATCCTATTCCAACAAGACTTTAACAAGTGTTGGAAAGCAGCAAATTTATTTTAAAAACAATGGCCTTTCTAAGGTTCAATTTTTCTTTCTTATTGTTATGCACCAAACAAATTCTCGCTAAAGAACAAAAACTCATTTTTTTCTATTACTTCTAATTATTTTTGCGAATTTTCAAAATTCCCCTTCTAAACCTCCTCTCCCACTGGTTGAATTAAGCGGTTAATGAACTTCATCTTTAGTTTTAATCTTCTTCTTCTTCTTCTTCTACCTCCATCGTGCCGATAAACGTGGAGGGGCCGCCTCAGTCCACTTTGCCCAGCTGGGTATGTCCGCCGCTATTTTCCTCATCTCTGGTGTGGTCTTGCCCCCTTTCTGCTCCTAATCGAGCTACCTAGTCCTGGTAGGTAAGTCTAGGTCTACCACGGGGTCGTTTGCCTTCTGGCCGTGCTTCATATAACCATTTGGCCTTTCTTGTGTCCCCCATTCGGTTGGCATGGCCAAACCACTTAAGTTGGCGCTCCTCAACTATCTCTCCAATCGGTCTCACCCCAAGGTCCTCTCTTATCCGCTCATTTCTGATGCGGTCTCGCCTTGTTTTTCCCGCAATGCACCTTAGGTATCTCATTTCTGCTGCCTTGAGTTTGCTTGCGTGGTTGTCCAATAAGGTCCAACTCTCTGCACCATACAAAAGCACTGGTAGAAAGACTGTTTTGTAGATTCTGAGTTTGGTTGATCTACTCAATTCTTCCTTGGCAATTAGGGTGTTACGTATTTGGTAGAAAATTCCATTGGCCTGACTCACCCTATTCAAGACCTCCTGATCTATCCTACCATCCCTGCATATGAGTGTGCCAAGATACTTATAGGTGTCAACCATCTCAAGTGGTACGCCATTGCAGGTGACATTAACGTCTTCCTCTTCTCTTCCTACACACATAACCTTACTTTTCTTGACATTTATGTCCATTCCTTTTCTCTTTAGCTCCTCATACCACTCCGTAACACTAGTAGCAGCCTTTCCTGCGAGTCCGCCACAATCACTACATCTTTGGTTTTAATAAAATATTTAAATATTAAGTATGGTAAGGATCAAACAAAAATTGTGTTATGGATGGACCACATTTTTTTCATCTCCTAGATAGGATTGATAGACATAAAGAAATTTTTCTAATTTGTGTCTAACCTTGATAGCTGATTTACCTTAAAGTAAACCGGCTAAAAACAAGCATCCTTAATTACCTATTTTCAGATTTCTTGGAACTCATGAAGAATAGTAAGGATTTTGTTTTATATAAAAATATTTATTTACTAGCAGATTTTTCTTTAGGTAAATCAGCTACTGAAATTCCACTCATGACACAATCAATGAAGAGTTCCTTCAAATATTTAGTTACTGTTCTACTAGATATACTTTTTATTTGATTATTACCAAACTCGTTATTTTTCCTGATTATTTAGAAACCTATTTCTAAAAAATTCTAAGTTTCCATGTAATAATTGTTTGAACATCGACAGGCTTAATGAACTACAGTAATGGATTTTAGAATCAATAATTAATATCGTGTTTTGTTTTTACAGAATGTTATATATGATGTAATCAGTACATTCAGGTCTGGATCTTCAGCAAAAACTCTAAACCATGTTGCACAAATAATGTACTCAAGTAATGTATTCATATTCTGCTACAACAAATACTTAGTTTAATATTAATTTCAATTTATTGTTCATTTTTTATCTTATTGATTGTTTATGACGGTTTAGAATATCTTTGGCCTTTGATAATGATAAATTATTGTTTTACTAACTGCTGTTATTAATACACGTTTTATTCATTTATCACTTTTCAGTGGCAACTATATAAAGGGTGTTAAACTTTCAATCCAGTAGTTGTCAGCCTCAGCACAGTAGTAACATTGTAATTATCATATTTTCACACAATTGCACTAGTGCAGGGCTAAAAGGATTACAAAATTAGGAAGAAAAGAAAAAACTAGGAAAAATTTGCTATTTCATCTTATATTGATTTAAGCTTATAATTTATGAGCCTAATGCAACTTGTGTGAAAAATCTGTTGAAACACATTCATAATGAGTAGTAGCATTAACCTAGATAAAATACTTTGTCGCCCAGATGGTTATCTGAATATTAATTGGTTTCTTTTGAATGTATTTTCCTTCATGGAAGAATTCAACTAAATAGTAGACATAAAAGTTACCAATAAGATATTGGCAAGGTATTTAAACAAAAGTTAACTTTAAAATTCCAATTTCAAAATATTTTCAAATCTTACCACCAACTTAATATTATTTTCCCCCCTCTTGAATATTATTGTGGAGAATAAGATTGGTAATAATTAGAACAACTTGTTCCTTTCAAATAAAAATATATGAATAAACATTTTATTTTATTCGAAGAAAGAAATTGTCTGCTAATCTCTAAAGCTTTTTGGACGGGGATGTTGTTCAATAAGGAAGAGGCATCAAAAGAGGAGAGTATGTGGTTCTTTGGGATTTTAATGGTTAACAGACTGGATTTGGGGAAGGAGGAATTTGCTGGGGTTTGATGAGGAGGTGTTGATGTTGGATATAATAGATCGGATAGAGTTACCGGGTTTGTGGATTTTGTGAAGGCCGTAATAAGCTCTGGGAGGGTAGAAATTGTGAGAAATGAGATTTTAATATGATTTTTTTTTTAAATATATTTAAAACAATAAGTAATTTAATATATGCTTCTATGTCTTGCTCTCCTCTTTAAGAGACTCTGCTTTCATACAAATATATAAGGTGGACTTCAGACCAAAAGGTATATATGGTAGAAAAAATTATATAGTTCAGAGTCAGTCTGATAATGATATAGAAGAGTCCTGAGAAAGATATTTGTAGCAAAGAGTTGCACAGATGGATGATAAGAACTACCTGACGAATGTGTACTTCAAGCCTTGTATTATCTTCAGGGACAACAAGAGTATAGACCCCAACAAATCGCCTAAGAAAATGTTATAGGACCTGAGGGAAAACAGAGTTCCATCCTTTGTATCATTTATTCATCAGTCAGTCTGTGCAGCAACCAGAGACAAAGTATATTTCCAAATGAACACACAGAATAAAACAAAATGCTGGAGCCTTTAGGTCAATACTATTCTCTAACATCTGAGAAGACACTTGCCAGCATTATTCATAATTAAATTTCTCATTTTGGAAGAATTCCTGGTATTATCTGAATACTTTCTTATGATATAAACTTACATCACCTAGTGCAAAACTCATTTTTTCTAATCCATATTTAAAAAGCTCTAAGTATTAATAAAACTTAAAATAAATGCATAATTCCATTGCAAAACTTTCTATCAGAAATGTTACGTGTTGTCTGTACGTGAACACAATGCCTTAGGCACACTGTTTACACTATAGACAACTGAACAGGTATAAACGAGTCTCAGCTAGTGTGTATAGCTATGATGTGTGTGCGTGTATGTGTGTACATACATAGTTGTCATACTGCAAAATTTTATATGTGAAAAAATGAAATAATTATGTAATAATGTAATAACATATATGTATTCCAGATTCATTGAAGTACTATGATTATGAGAATGATAAAGAAAATATAAAAGCATATGGTAAACCAACTCCTCCAGAGTACAATCTTACCAAAATTATAGCTCCAGTGTCTCTTCATTATAGTGCTGAAGATAATTTCATGAACACTGAGGTAATACAATTAGTAATATATCCTGAATCTGATGATAAAATGAACTAAAAACTAACCAAAAAATAAATTAATAAAAAATGCTACTATATTCTCAATCTTAATGTCAAATGCTTTAATTAAATAGTCCATTCTTTTTCAGAGTGTAGAGAAGCTAGGAAAAACATTGCCAAATTTCATTGGATCCTTTGTGATTCCAACTCCCAAGTTTAACCATCTGGACTATCTAGCTGGAATACATGCTAGAGAATTAGTTTATGAGGATATATTCACTGTTATTTCAAAATATTAAGGAAAAGTGCACTGCTATGTAAACAAGTGCAGTATGTAAGAAATATAGGCCAGTATTCCTTTTGGTCCGTTGTTTGAATTCTAAGACGTTAATAAAAGGTCACTAAAAAGTTCAGAGAAAAATAATAATTAATAGGCTTTGTCTAAGTGGGGCTAAGTTTTTAATCTATCAATATATAGTTAAATTCGTAAAGTATGCCAAACTCATCATAGACAAAAACTGCACCTGTTAAATAAATTAGCTTCAACCAAAATACTTTTGATGTTCAACATAAATGGAAACCAAAGATTTCTTTAGTGGCCTTATATTATCAAAGCAGTGCTAGTTTTAGTTAATTTCAAACCCTCTAATTTTAAAAGACTGTTTCTTGTAATTATTCTATGTAAATTGTAAATATGAATAGCCAGATGTATTATATTATTATAATAATGTAATAAAGTAATCAATAAATATTAAATTATATGATAAACTTACATTTAACTCATAATTTTTAAAAGTAAGCCACATAAATTCATTTTGTTAATTATTTTCAGAAAATAATAGAATAAATGATATGGATTTAACAAAGAAATGCCAAATATCTCTTCCCTTCAACAGTTAAAGTAAAAATATAAATTAATAAATAACTTGATCATTCAATGTCACCTAGTTATTAATTATAATGTTATTTTTTGGACTATTTACTTTAGAATTCCCATAATTTTATTTGTTTCTTTTAATTATTTAAATTATTGTCAGATGTTTCATTAAGGACTCTTTTTTTTAAGTATAAAACAAACTAGAAGAGAAATATAGAATAATCCTAAGATTACACTTATAAACTCTTTCAAGCCTACTCGCTAGGAGAAAGAAGTAAATTTAAATTACCAGAAGCAAATTCTACAATTTTTGGCTAACCTTATTTATTGAATTTCCTTTGTTTATACAAATAAAATGCTTTAGATAAATGTAATATTTATATTTTTGGTTATAATATTCTCTAGCTCTAAGCACCAGTGACTGAACTATGCCTCCACGAATGTTTGAAAGCACTCTATCATTCTTTCTCAGGTGGCACATCACTGGAATCACTTCAGGTGGTGGTTTCCATGAATTCCTCAATAATAAGTCAACCTAGGAAAGGAGGAGGGCTTCTCAAAATTCATGAAGCTTAACTCCTGGAAACATTCTTAACAATTTAAATAATTTTGTTTTGTCACGGGATGACTATGAATTCAAATAGTAGGCATGAGTTTGTGTAAAACCCTTATAGAATAACTGTGACTAAATAATTTAAAGAAATCCCATTTATTTCAGGGTTTATTCTTCCAACCACTATACAATTATTTGAGAAGTTATTAATTTTAATCATATTAAGTAATAAACTAGGTTTGTTATTTTTTTAAAATGTTTCTTTATTTATTTTTATGTCAGCATTTATTCCTAAGATATAAGAACAGTGATGTATAATTTTTCCCGAGATTTTGGACATTAATCACGCTGAAGTTAAGTCAAGCCAAGCAAATTACACAAAAATATTTAAATTTCCTAATTTACTCCAGCTTTGTTGAAAAATCTAGAACTTTGGCGCAACAGCGACTTTCAAGCTCTGCATAAATCACATTAATAATGAAGTAAATAATGTACAGTGTAAATATAATTTATTCTATAATATGTATACATACTATATCATAATATATATAGTTATAATTAATGTTGTATAATTAAAGCAATTTTTTTTTTTTTTTTTTATGAGAATGTTAGCTCTATTGATTCTAAAGATCAGTAATATAAGCATCTATGATTGCTGAATAAATAAAAATAACATTCAAAATTATAGTTATATTTCAATCAAGCAATTTTTAAAGAAGAAACAGAAGTGTTAATTTAGGACGCATTACCCATTAATCCCTTTCAATATTGTATGAAATAAAATAATTTTAAACCCTCAGTCTATTTCCTTGCCTTTGTAAATTGATGTTTTCGTTCAACCTCTCTACTTCTAAACAGAAAAAATGATTCTTACAGGATGAGTACTGTATTAAACCTAGAGTGGCGAGTTCGATTCTCAGCTGGACAAAAGAAATTATTTAGTGACAGAATTCATTAAATAACATCCTAGTCCCACCCTGGCTTGAAAAGGGTGGTAACCTGTAGATAACCCGTCCCAATTAGCCTAAGTTGCAAAAAGTGGATGTATTATTATTATTATTATTTATTAACGTCCACTTTTTGCAACTTACGCTAATCGGGACGGGTTATTTACAGGTTACCACCCTTTTCTAGCCAGGGTGGGATTTTAGGACGTTATTTAATGAATTTCGTCACTAAATAATTTCCTTTGCCCAGGCAAGAATCGAACTCGCCACTCTAGGTTTACCATGTGAGATAAAGGTCAACGCTTTAACTCGCATGGCTAACCTGAGCCCCAAAAAAAGTGGATGTAAATAAATAATAATAATAATGTATTAAAAATAATTAATTCATCATACTTTTAAATAAATCATGTCATTAAGACATACTATGCTCCAACCAAACCATTTCTGTGAAAATTAAATCCAAACCCTAGTGCAGATTAGAATCAAAGTAACACAGCTGATAGAAAATAAGCTATTTGTACTTTCAACTTCATGAAAATTATACATTTTGTATTTAGAATACAGAGTATGCTAGTTTATTTTGTGATGTGTCATCATGCCTGTAAAGAACATGGATCATAACATGAATATTTAGCTATTGAGGTTGTAATCATAATACTTTTTTTATTTTAACTTTTATCATATGTTTTACCAAGTAGACGAAGAGCATGTGTTCCATTCAAATTTATGAACATATATACAGATACCGAAATGATTCACAGAGGTACCATCAAGACCAACAAGTAAAGTAATCTAAGTTTACTAAAGTAAACCTGACCTGACCACAAAGACTGCCAGGAATTTTTATTGCGTGGTTATTGTTAAGTCATGATTTTCAGCCCCACCTGTCACCCTAAAGATTTACCAATCTCTCCACTGCCACTGCTTGCCATCTACCAACCTTTTTTGTTGGTTCAGTTTATTTTTAGCCACTTATTTAATATAAAATAAGAAGTCAGTTTATTAATTGTGTTAGTCACTATTTGCTAAAATTTTATCAGAAACAAATTTTATATCACAAATCTAGACACTTATTGCTAAAATTTTATGCTGCAATTCACTTGTGTACTGTATTTTAAACTGGACATAAATCACAAACATATGATTTTTTTAATAATAATAATTAAAAAAGAAACAATAATAATATTAAATTAAATAGAAGGCTTCGACTGCTGGTCCATTGTAGTGGCAAACCAATTGATTTAACTAAAACCAAAAATCAAGTTCAGTAATCTTCCTCAAAGCCAAGAAGTGAGGTTTAGAAACCAGATAAATGATCAAGTCATAAATATCACTGTTATGCATTACATTGCAAAATGTTATATTATTTAATGACATTTAGGACAGTTGAGTATCGAAGAAATAGCCCTTTAAAAAGGTGAGTTTATTTTGGATGGTGAAAGTTCAATGTGTATACGTCTCAAAAATTACTCAAATAACAAAGTAAACCTCTCTTAGGACCATATTTTCAGACGAAATAAATATCTCGACTTTTAATTACTGCCCTCCTTATCACACCCAAAGGAATTTTAAAGTAACCTATCATCAAAGTTGGGATATCCATAGTTCACATATGTAGTTTCAGTCCATTCATTTTTTTAAGAAAAGACTCCTAATAAGAAAATGAACTTTTTTTATGTGCATATTTATCTAAACAGAAAAAGGGCATAATATAGTATGATTTGTTTTAATTCAGGCCAACCTTACCCAACAATCACTCCATTTCGCCCTATATTAATATAATATATAGTACGAGATGTGGTGCCAGTAGCACAAATACCAAGATAAATTCAATTCAATCCAGTCCTTAAAGCAACAATCAATTGTAGACATCAATATTTTTTAGTGCATTTACATATTGTTATTCAACAAAATGTATTTAAAAAAAATAAAGATCTCAAAACAGGAAAAGAAACAACTTTTGTTAGGAGGATATTGTCCACAAAAAATAAATAAATAAAGTATCATGAATTTTAATTTCAGGCTTCCTTAATCTTCATTCAATTCAGTCTATAGATGTATCACACTCAAAAGACCTAGGTTAAGCGTATGTGTGGCCTCTGGCACCCCTCCCTTTTGGCGTATTTAATGTAGCCAAATATTTAAGAAAGCAAAAAGAGAAGCATAAACTTAAATATAGTTAACAGTCAAACGTATAGCTGAAGGGAATAAGAACATCCAGGGTCCTAGTGCTTCAAAATGTTTGTTTATAACTCTGAAGGGTAGGAAGACTGAACAAAAGTAAAAAATTGAGATTGGATCATTTACAAATAGCGTAATTAGAAGAAGAGAGGTAGTGAGTGATGGGGGAAGGTTACCTCCCCTCCGGACATGCCCCTGATTCCTTTGAGTGTAGTCAAGCCATAGTCACTTAGTCCATGGAAAATGTACAAAAGCCAAAAACTTTTAAAAACATCTTAAAGCCTTATGAAACAAAAAAGCATTGCGGAAATTTGCCAATAACAAAAATCTAAATACATACAGAGGTTGTGTGAAGAAGTTTTATATTTGTCGACTCTGTCTACTTTAGGTAATTACATCATACACACGCACACATATATATTTTTTCCATAGATAACACTCATAAATAGCATTCATGAATGAAAAAATTGATTGTGTTAGATCAATAAATCTCTTTACTATATAAAAATGCAAACAAAATACATTAAACAAATAAAAATGGTACACACATATACGATGTTCCATGTTTAACTGGAAAAAAACTATTAAAAACTTTAATTTTATTTAAAAAGAAAGCTAATAGTTTAATTAATAACTGTAAATGAATGTTTTAAGCCAAACCATTTCAAAGTAAGCTTCTTATAGCCTGGATAGAACTGACAGTTTCTTGAATTAACCGTCAAATCTTCTTGTTCCTCTTTAACAGTTAACAACCCATCCTCCATTTATTCCATGTATTTTCAATTGTGTCACGAAATAAAGACAAAAAGGTCTCTTCATTCTTTACGCATCAAAATTGACTGTTAAATTTCATCAAAACTCCAGATCACAAGATCAACCCTTTCAGATATTTATTTTCAGATAAAACTATAGGATTTAGATCAGCAGATGTAGCTGTCTTTCTTATCTTTCACTCGTCATTTTATCAATCTCTAAAAGGCAGCTTTTTCATCATCATTCTCTCTGGCACTGAAGACTAGTGTCATCTTCAAATTTTCATTGCATAAGTGAGAACAATATTGGAAATTTTATCCAAATTGTCCTTAATCAGGAATGTCTGTAAATTTCTTTGTACTATTGTGTGTTGCTCTTGTAGGAATCCTAACTATAATTGCCTGATTGATATTACAATATTGAAGGATAAAACCTGTATATTTTCAAGGTTGGCTTTTTATAGGACACACACACTCAAAGATATATATATATATATATATATATATATATATATATATATATATATATATATATAAATATAATGTGTGTGTGTGTGTGTGTGTGTGACTTTTCAAAGGAGATCCTGATAATTTAAGTTTTTTCTCCAATCTTCAGGAGTATGCAATTATTACTTAATGTCTCAAAGAATATTAACCATTGATATATAAGGAAAGAATAAATATAAGGAAATTTAATTACATGTTCAAATGTATAAAATTTTATTATGTACAAATATATATTGCATGAAATATACAAGATAAATATATTGAACTATTGAAATTAAATTAAGTAAACTGTTTGAAGTAAATTTTAAATACATCTTAAAAACAAAAAAAAATATACTTATTAATTAAATTAAAAATAATTAACCTTTTTTCAAAGAGGAATCTATGAATGGCAACACAGATTATGTCGATACACTGATTGGTACTTAATAATTACAATAACTTATCTACTAAAATGGTTTACTTCTTAGCAAAAGAAATTTTCATTGCATGCGTTGGAGTAATCTTGAATCCATTGAGTGCGACTTTTGCTTCAGCTGATTGATGCTCATTTTCAAATTCAACAAATGCAATGTCATGCCTATTTGGAACCAAACGTACTTCCTTAAATCCTGGAAACCTGAAATTAAAAACATTATTATGAAATAAATGTATAACTACTTTCAGGAAGCAGTGTGAGGCAAGAAAAGAATAGAGGCATTCTTGTTTCCATCCCTCATTGTGGCACTGTGTAAAGGAGATTTGTACTGAGCTGAATAAACTGGGCACGTTAACCACTTACAAAATTAGGCACTCATTAAAAGCTCTATTATCATCGGTGAATATTGTCAAACGACAACTGAACAAGACTGGAGTTTATAGAATATTTTGCTCGAATTTGTGATGCTTTCTATTAAGATAAGAACCCAACTAAAAGAACACATCACTTTCTCTAAGAAGGAAAAAAGAAGGGCGGGCAATGTGCAATGTATAGGGAAAAAAACATATACAAATGGGACAGGCTGAAGAATGGACCTTATGAATACCCTGAACAAGATTTTACTATATACACAAACGGTAGTAAAAATAGAAATATTGTTGGCTTCACTTATATGTTGTATAAAAACCACAATAAAATTGAAAATAAGCAATTGAGACTCGCTCCACATTGTGCAAATACCCAAGGAGAACTATTAACAATATTAAAATTCACATAATATATATAAGAACAGTTACATCTCATTACCCTGACTAGCTAATTATCAACAGCATGATCCACTAACAAAAAAGTAACAATTGGTTACTTCCGCTATAGTTATAGCTTGTATCTCGGTTATAATTTGCTAAACAACAAAAGTGTATATAACAGAAGTCATGTATGTTTGCTGAAAAAACAATAGGAAACAAAATATTGCCATTCTTCAGAGTTCTACATAAGCTGACAATAGGAATGAGCCAGTGTAAATTTAATACAATTCAACATACAGTACATCCAGACTTGGCCCTCCTCAGATAAGAGCCAGTGAGGAACTCCAGAAGGAGGAAATATGAAGTATATTAATTATATATTATTATTATTATTATTTATTAATGTCCACTTTTTGCAACTAAGGCTAATTGGGATGGGTTATCTACCGGTTACCGCCCTTTTCTAGCCAGGGTGGGACTTAGGATGTTATTTAATGAATTCCGTCACTAAATAATTTCCTTTGCCCAGGCGAGAATCGAACTCACCACTCTAGGTTTGCCATGTGAGATTAAGGTTAACACTTTAACTCACATGGCTAACCTGAGCCCAATTAATTATATAAACAGGGCTCAGGTTAGCCACGTGAATTAAAGTGTTAGCCTTAATCACACATGGTAAACCTAGTGGTGAGTTTAATTCCCGCCTGGGCAATAGGAATTTATTTGGTGAAGGACTCATCAAATCCTTAGTCCCACCCTGGCTAAAAAAGAGTGGTAACCTGTAGAAAACCCGTATCAATTAGCCATAATAGCAAAAAGTGGATGTTAATAAATAGTAATAATGATTATTATTATATAAACAGATACATACTGGTTGAATAACATGGATAACATCATCTCATTTGTTTCATCAGGAAGATTAGTGAGGAAAAGAATCTGATTTGGTGGCTGTTCAGGAACGTTTGTAGTGCCAACACCTAAAATTTCAAAATAAAATTATTTCCCTAATTTTTTAAACTAAGAACCCACAAAAATGTTATTCAAATATTTAGATACAATTAAGTCTTAAAAATAAAAAATGTATCATACAGGGGCTGCATAAGGTAAGCAGATTTTTCAAATCAAGACGATGCAGATCTGACACCACCTATCCTCCATTTTAGCTGATTTCCCTTAAGGGGGTAGGGGGTAGTACTCATGAAGTGATTGAAAAATTTCCTCATATGTAAGCATTTCTTGCAAAACTAAAATTCAAGTTCAATAACAGTTGAAATCAGTGGGAGAGGGGATTTTGAAAACTTAAAATATCTCCAATATCAAATATTGTGTTCAAAAGATTATGACTTAAGGATTACTAAAATTAGAGTGAATGAGATCAAAATTCATTGGTTCATTATAAATTGCAGCAGTAGATGTAGTAAATAGTTTTCAAAAAAATGAATATCTTATATTCAGAGATAATTCAGTAATTGTTTTCTTTCCCGTCACAAATATTTCTATCTTTCATCTCTGAGAGGTTGGCTGACCTATTTGTTTCCAATTCAGACACTTTCTGTTGTGGGGGTTATTAATATGTTAATTACTAAAAGATTTCTCATTGTCATTCAAATGTTTTCACTTAATATTCACGGTGGTGTTGTGTTACAAGTATGTAGATTTATCTATTGTAAAACTTCACATTGGAAATCTGCTTAGCTTACGCAGCCCTTGTGTGACGGACTTTTTATATATATGATAGATTAATGGCACTACTACCATCAATCAGAAGTGGTTTAGTAACGTTTCCGGGACTTTGTGTTCTCTGTCAGTCAGATCATTTTTTTTTTTTTTTTTAATGGAAGAACAGAGGCCCAGGTAGTAATCACTCTCTTACCATTCACCCTTATGAACAAGATTAGTCACATCAGTATAAAGTAGACATTGATAAACAAAAATAACATCAGCTTGCTATGTATTTCTACTAAAAATAATTCCCAACAAATGATCAGGATCAATTGGTTCCACTTCTGTTTAGCATATTACAAGAAATCACTTCCCAACAACTTCACAGTGGTCCGTACCTGCTCAAGTCAATGAAGACGTGAGGCAAAAATATCTATTTTTCATTTTGTTAGATACATTTATTGGTTTATTTTAATAAAATATGATTAAAATAAAAGATTAACTCTTTTGATAATTTAATCTGACTTCCTCTTTTTTTATTCTTATTTGTTCTTCAAATTATGCATCATTAAGATAAAAAGGAAATTAATCTCTGTTAGACCAATGGATCCTTCATCTTGATTTAATCAGTTTTCCTACTGTAAAAGCACAGAAATTCACAAAAAGTTAAAACATATAGTAACCTTTTTCTTTTATGGGCAGGGGGTTTCAATATAAATTCAAAATAAATTAACCTAGTTGAAATTAACAAAACAAAAAAAAACAAGAAATTGTTACTGAGCAGAATGGGCACACAACAAAATATTGAATACCTATTAGGTAGTTTTATCATTTCAATTCCTTACCTAGTTTTAATTCAAAGGTTAAGTTATCCACCAAATTATTTATTTATTTGTTTTATGTCCCACATCGAAAGGTGATTGGCATGAGTTTAAGTGGCACGCTGAATCCCTATTTAGAGTAATCTATTTATTTCATCATGAAAAACCTGATAGCCTTATAAGTTATGGAAAAAAATATCTTAAATATCTGAGGTTTTCTCATACACATACATTGCCTATTAGAATATAATAAAAGTTACCCCTTCTAAATGTTCATAAGTATATAGGAGGTTTTTGTATTTTAATTCTATAAGTATTGATAATTATTTATATGTTTTAAATGTGTAAGTATGTCAAGGTTTTTTTTTTTTGTTGAATGCAGTCTATAAGTGTTTTATTGTAAAGTACTTGTAATATTTGCATATAGGGTTGTCTGTCCTTGTCAGGTGTCTATGTGTCAGGTAAGTGTAGCCGATCCCGAGTCTGGAATCCTATGGCTAGATGGCCACTCCTTAATTGTACTTTTGATACTGCGGGGATCTTTACTTTCATCCACTCTGATTGCCATTTGTCTAGGATTTGGTGTTGTATATGTCTCGGTATGTCTCCGTGTGGTAAGTTTGTGTGTATTGAGTTTGTTGAGTAATTAGTTTAGCCTTATGGTCTCTGTCATACTAAGTCCAGGGTTCTCGTGACCTGGCAGCTACTATGGGGTAGTTGTATTTTGGTACACTAGTTCTTTATAAAGTTCTTCTGTTATGTTTAGTGCTATTGGGTGAGTGGTGTACATGTCTTTGAAAGCTAGCAATGAACTTAGTGGAACAGGAACAAATTAGTATGTGTTTGGGCTTTGATGGTGTAGGAATCATGTTTTTTTAATGCCAATCAAATTGTGTGGAGTTCAACTACAAATATTCTATAATGGGATGATAACTTTTCAGAAAAACTTCTCTTTCTGTGATTGGAGCAGAGCCGACTTTGTTATTGCTTTTGAATCCGTCAGTATACTAAACAGAATTGAAGATTTTCTTTGCTAAAAATGATTTAAAGTAATTTTTGTAAAATAGTGTAGATAATGTGTCTGATTTTTTAAACTTTGTTAAAGACAGGTCTACAACGTACTTAATAATCCAAGGAGGGGGTTTAGGTAACTAACCTGGATGAACTGGATGTAGAGGATGCCTAGCAGGCTGCTGTGCTGCAGCTCTTGCTTGTTCCTTTCCAGCTTTCTTTTTAGCCTTTCTACTTTCTAGTCCAGCTTCCTCAGGGATTTTTTTCACCTTTTTCGGTCTCTCAGTATAAGTTCCTTTCAGTTTAGCAATTACATCTGAATCTGTTTTACTGTATTGTATTTTCTGAAACATGAATTTATTGTAACTACTTAGTATAAAATTAAGGAGAAGAAAAAAAAAAGTATAGGACCTAAGTGTCTTAGGACTCGTAGTAAACTAAAGCCATGATGTCCTTCATGACTACAGAATTCAATTTGACAATCAGCTAACCAAATTATTTAGTTTTACCTAAATTGGACAAGGAAATACTTTTTCTAAAATTGGAGTACAATTGTTATAAGGGTATGGAATAGTAATTTAACAGCATACCAATGTCATGAAACGAAGATTGCTAGTTTTCATACTGAGAAACACAAACATCCTCCTGACTTGTTCCTCAGAATTGGGCCTATAACTTATAATCTCAAAAAAAAAAAAATTTATATAGATATAAAAATTCCAGTCTACACCCAAATATTTAGCAGCTAATAGCTAACTGCCCTTATAATCTTCCAGTGATCACTGTTTTTAATCTATAATATAACATATTTCTAGAAATTTTTAATTATATTTATATTATTTATTAACGCTAACTTTTTGCTACGATAGCTAATTGGGACGAGTTATCTACAAGTACCACCCTTTTCTAGCCAGGGTGGGACTAAGGATTTGTTGAGTCCATCACTGAATAAATTCCTATTACCCGGGTGGGAATCGAACTCACCACTCTAGGTTTACCATGTGGAATTAAGGCAAATGCTTTAACTCACATCGCTAACCTGAGCCCCTAGACATTTTTAAACTAAATCAAAAGCTATATAGTTCAGTAAAACTCAAACATGAAACAATAAGAGAATATGCTAAATATATTCCCTTCAATAACTCAGTATCACTTTTCAAGAATGTATAATTATTTTAAGCAAACATAATACAGAATATATACAACATTTCAGCAATCTCATAAGTTATAAATGATGTTCCTCACCATAGGCTTTTCATAAAAAGGAAATCCCTGCATTGACCTCAGAGCAGTTGTAGCACTTGAAATTTCTTTGAAAATCACAAAAGCCTGCCCTCTCATTTTCAATGTTTTTAGTGCAACAATATCTAAAATTTCTCCAAACTGTGAAAATATTGCATAAAGAGACTTCTTCAGTTCTACAACAAAGACGCAACTCAGGTTATTTTAAGTAATAAACCAGTGTAATAAAATTTAAAGAAAATAAACAATAAGCTACAATGTAAATTTCCGCTGAGATTCTCAAAAATAAAAAATATATTACTTACCATCTTTTTTAATTTTTTCATTTAAATTATTGATGTAAATCGTGTGATTGGGCCTAATATCCATGATTCTATAGTAGTTGTTTTAACTGATTTTTTTTTAGAACAATAATTCAGAAATATTAGTGAAAATTCAATTTTATATACGGATTAAAATTTTGAATTAAAAGGAAAATAATAATATTAATAACTATCCACAACCGGCGTGAAAATTACAATTGAATAACACAACAGAAGCGGTACACCTAAGCGAAACAAACATTGGCCAAAGAAGTTTGATAAAGCCAAAGCCATCCCAAAGAGGGCTACTTTTGTCACAAAATAAAACTCAAAAAGTTTGTCTGAAATACTATTTAGCAGCTGTACGGCTGAGATAAACTCTTCATGCCATTCCATGAAAAATGCTTATCGTGCGGAGACATTTCAGTAGTTGTAGTCAGTCCACCATCAAGCCAATTATACTGTTGACCATGTAGGTGATCAGAATGGTGCGTGAAATAGATACAAAAGATTGCTGTAAACTTTTTACGCCCGTTAAATAATTTACATAATGTGCCATTTAGTGAACGTGGACAAGGAAGTGTCAGTAAAAACACGACTTAAAGAGATTTCAAAAGAAATGAGCGCGAAACAGCCTTGGAGTTGGAAATGGGCAGTCCCTAAAAGGAATGCGAGTTGGAAGAATTAGAAAAATATTTTAAACATTTATGGCCAAAAGATTGCACTACAACAAACTTTTTATCTATGTTCTCTTAGACTCCAAGGTTCATGTCTCAATTATTGAAGTCCTCTGAGTTAGACCGCGTAATTGCATTTAATACCACTGTTTTGGTATTTTCGTGATTGAAGATACATGACAGGTCAATACTAGAAGACCTTGATAATGAGGGGCTAGGCGTAAGTTCAGGTTCAATATTAAAATAGACTTTATTTATTTTTATTGTATGTAGTCACCGAACTCGCGAGAGTTATTTGTGCCTAGGTGGTAAAAAAAACTGGACATTTGTATGGTGATGTGTATTTTCAGTTCTTTAAAACCCATGAAGTGTACCAGGGAAACAATAGATTTTTTTGATCTAATGAAAGATAATATGTTCGTTAATATTGTTCTAATAATCATTTCATGCCTCACGAGTGAAACAATATCACGAAAATAAAGGGATTAGTCAGAGCTTAGTTAACCAAATACTACTTATACTTCGACGGGAAACCATTATGAGTTCAAGTGCCAAATTTTCACTTCACGGGTATTAAAACTAACTGAATGACTGTACAGTTACCGAACACGTTATAGGACTTTCTGTTATGGGGTGATTTCTTCATAAGCTAATCCAATCTTTATATTTAAACGGGGAACCATCTTTAATTAAACCGTCAACGAGGAATAACACCGTTATGTGTTCAAATAATATTGTTTCTTATTAATCCTAATATACCAGAGGCACTACATGATGCCTGCCTTAATTACACTATTTCCAAAGACGCAATACGTGTTGTGTTAATTTCTACTATTATAACTTTTTTACCTACCTACTGAAGAAAAATCGCATTTAATTTAACAAAAGATTTATTGGAATAAACAACCTCAAAATTGACAAATTATTTGAGTTTTGCCATGTTAAAGTTATTTCATCTCATATTTATGTCTCAAAGTGACATAAAATATTTCTGTTCTAACAGACGCATAGTCATCTTCTATTGGATATAAACCCCAGTCTCTTCCACTACTCTATCCTGAAAACTATCACATGTCATACATACTTACTTGAGACAAACTAAAGCACCAGAACTACACCAACTGCTCAACATACCCAGAATCGCCTCTTTCATCAGACGACGCTAACTCAAATTCTATGACGGACTTAAAAGCACCGACAACCGACTATTCGACACTTCCCAAGACCGGTACGACCAGAACGGTGATAAGGACTAACAAACCTCACTACATGACGAGTAGACCTACTGGAACAATAGACACAAAAGAGGCGACACACCTACACACAGTTTTCTAAAATAAACACTTAACACAGACACATAAACAATACAACACACCTATCTCTATCTACTAACCCTTTCTCCTTTTAGCCTACTCTCTGACTATCTTTCGTTTTACCCTAGCCATCAGTATCGACTGTGACCTTGCCCGATCATCTTCAGCACGTCTCCTCAAACAACCAGCACCCGGATTCCTATCTACAAAACCGTCTTCAAATGATAATAAATAAATTACAGAATAAAGGCAATCCTCACCCAAAATCCTTATCCTATCCTACATAATAACCCGGTATGTATGTGTACATGAGGTACTTGTTTTTATTTTGCATGCTTGCACGTTTTTCTTTCGCTTAGTTTTCTTCCCATGCCCTTCTTCTACGCATGATTTTTCTTTCGGTCTTTCTTCTTTAGTCAGGTGTAGGGGGGAAAAACTCCTTAATCAATTCCTTTTTTGATCTCATTGCGTGCAGTTGTTATTTCAGTATTGCTGGTGTAACTGATAGCAAAATGTTTTTTGGAAGTTCTGCATATTTAATTGGCACCCGAATTTAAGGCCCACTTTTTTTTAAGCCAGAGTAGATGTATGAAGCCGTTTCAACCTGAAGTACTGGAACTTTACAGCAGCAATATATCAATAGTCATCCCCAGCGGTTCTTAACTACTAAATATAGAGACAAAACAGTTTCTTAAGGGCCTTGAGGTATTGTTAATGACACTTTGCCAATCCTAGGATTTAACTGATAAACATCCCCCCCCTGAAAACCATTGATTTGTTTTCTCTCTTCATTTTTAAGTTGTTTTGTAGAGACATTTTTTTGTATTTATATTTTTAAATGCCCCAATATTCAAGAAAGGCAATTATTGTACAAATATAAATCAATCAACTTAACAGAAGCACTAGAAGAACAATCAAACATTAAATCTATCACATAGTGGGGTGGAAGTATGGAAAGAGGTAGTTTCAATAAAACCAATATTTTGAAATAAAGATTTATTGTAGCAACAAAGTGCTTTTGACAATGCGCATTATTGTCAGTGTCCAGGATATTGACTTGGAGGGCACAATGATCAGACCTCAGGAGTCTGTTAGTATCATATAATAAGTTATTGTGGATTTTTGGCCTTCTTACTCAGCCTGCAATATAATAAAAAATAATTCACTTCCACCTGAAAGAGACCAACTTTAAGCCCAGCTGAAAATCCTTCAACTTCATACCTAATTTCACAATAGCATAATTGAAAGTGAAGAATAGTATGTACTTGGAGAATAAAATGTCTAAACCTTCACAAGTTTTTATTTAAGAGCTAAGTGCTTTCAAAGACCTTTGTCTCCAACCTCAGAGCTCTAGTTCATGTTTTTGTTATGCCATACATAAATTTTTTTATGTGTAGAGTCTTTGATAGTGCTTAAATAAAAACTTGTGAAGGATTGAACGTTTTATTGATACTCAATTGTTCCTTAAATTTGAAATATATCGATGTATTCATAGAAACGTGAAAATATCCATATTTTTACTTATTCTTATTCATCTGCTTCATTTAGTAAACTTAATTGAAGATGAGTGGAATTTTCTTGAATGACTATAATTATATTGATAGTTCACTGACTCCAGAAACTATAACAACTGGAATCGATTGGTTTCTACTATTATAAAAAAATACTATGTTTAACTTCTTATAGTATATTATATTATTTCAATTAATTAATGATAGGTTGTTGGAAGTTAAGGTTCTTGATACTTGGAAAAATCAAAATCTTTTTATAATCTGTGGAACTTATGCCTTCCTTAGAAGATTGGTTGCACTGGGACAAAGCTAAATTCACTAATCATTGTCCTTGAGGATTCATCTCGAAGAATACTTGTGAAATGAGAAAATATCTTAATTTTGCACTCCACAAAAAAATACTGATAAAGCTTTGCCTAGACTGGCAATGGTGTTGAAATGTTTAGACTAGCAGCAAAAGATAAGAGGGGAGGGCATGTTGTGGCATTGCAAGGGAAGGGTTGTTCTAATATAACAATATCTCTATTGAGACAAGTTAAATGAAAAATATTAATTGAGTCAATTGACTAAATATTGCATTATTGAATAAAAATATACTTGTTTTGCATCATAAGGTAATTCAACCCAGCAAACTTTTGTTGCACTATTAGATAGTACAGATCATCAACTATAATGTTATCTACAAATTAATTTACTCATATCTAAAGAATTCTTTACACAAACAGATTTGTACTATGAGAAACATAAGCCAGGAGGGTCCTGCAAACAGCAAGACTTGGCAAGGGACCAATTAACCCCTTGCCACAGTGAAGGGCTTTTTCTGCATCCACTCGCAAGAAATCTGCTTTACAGAGGAGGATTTTTCACACAACATTGTGTTTGACTGTCTTCAAGTCTTGACCAATGTTTTATTAATTTTTTCTGTAAATTTCTTGTATATTTATATTAAAAATTACTTTTCTAAAAAGTGTGTGTCTATGTGAGTATGTTAGTTTACATGCAGTGAATTGATAACATGGTTTAAAAAAAATTAAGACAGTAAGGCTAACAATGCCACTGTAACATTCCAAGTCCTTATCCCCCCCCCCACAATAATGCAGAAACTATCAGCTGAAAAGTACCAACCACAGAAAATGTAGCAAGCTGTAACTTCTTTTTTTTCTCTTTTATACAGATCCACTTGACAACAATTTTGAAGAAATTACAATTAGAAGAGATTGAGAGATAAATAAACAAGGAGGAAAAGAAAAATGATTTAGATCAAATATAGATATGGTAAACAAAATGTCTATTATAACAATAAATTTGCTGTATAATATATAAAATCTAGATAATAGATAAACGTGCAAATATCAAAACAGAAAATTAAACAAAATAATATTTACAATTAACACTCAAAAGGAATAAATGTTTAATTTAATCTTTAAAATATATAATTTATATTTTCAAATAAAATCACAATAAATCTTTATTTATATATATAAATAGTTTTGTACAAGCCTAATAAGAATTGAAAACATTATTAGGCAATATTTAAATACACAAATAATAATAGCATTAACAAAATATTGCATAATAGCTGACATTTTTAATACAAATAAGGTGTCTATTGCGGTAAATGTAATTTCATAAATAATATATAAATGCAAGTTCCATTTTCAGTCTTTGCTCTGTTTGATTATTTCAAAACAAATTTCAATTTACATAAATGAATAAAAAGTAGGAAGACAGCAAATTAGGCCAAAACAGAGGCAAAACATGTTTCTAAAGAATATCATGCGTATATGTGTCACTTAACTAGTAAAATCACTAGAAAAAAATAAAATTGCACAATAAGAATACTAGATATGTGAAAGAATTTCTAAATAACACAGTTTTAAATACAATATAATACTCATTTATATACATTTAGAGTGCATTATATACAATAAATATATAATCAATTTATTTTTATAGACTAGTGATATAAACAATATATATAAAATTGATTTACTCATGATATATTACAATATAATGTTGTTCAAATAAAACTTCTTTCAATGTAACAATGGATCAGAGACATAAGAGAACAGCGCTAATGATAATTTGCAACTATTCAACTGAAAACCAATGCCTAAAAATGAATTTTTAGAAAATTGCATATCAAACACAGCATGCCCATTAAAGAAGGCACTAAAGACCATCCTTAAAGAATGATACTTGTACATATATTCCTCGAACACAATGACACAGTTATAAAATTAACATAGCAGATAAAATACTATAGAAGTGTACACATAATGATTTGTTTATCAATTAACAATTATAAAAACTGTTATTGCTGATTAAATATATTATGAATAATACACGAGTAATAATGAAAACTATACATTCTCAAATGTGTGAAAATAAGTTATTTTTTTTACAAATGTATGTTTTGATTAGTTTTGGTAAATAATGTTTTGCTCTCAGCACATAATTAATAAGAATAATATAATATAATAAGAGAGAAATCCTATATAAAACATAACAAATAAAAACAAGGTAACAATAGATGAACAGCGACCATTAAATAATATCTATACAATTACCAACTATAATAAATAATAAAAAACTAGGTAAAACCTAAAATATAGAAAACAAAATAATAGGAAAATAAAAGAATATGATACACACACACTTGCATATACAAAATAAAGTAGAAACAGTAAGAAAATTTCATTAACTAAAATTGTCTAAGTCATGTATTATTTTTAATAGATTTATAACATGACTAACTGAAATATGAAAAATTTATATAGGGAAATGAGATAAGACTTGTATAAAAAAAAACTGCCATTTTCAATTTAGTGGCCAAAGTTATAAATAAAACTTTGCAAAATTTGAATATCATAATAAATTAAAAATGTAAATAAAAGGAAAGATGTAAATCACTTCTAGATATAATCCACAGAGGTATGTCTCAATTGAAAATGTGTTTGCATTGCCATTTATTAAGGCCTATAATAGTCACACATGTTTCATCTACCTTGAAAATCTTTAATAATGGCCTGCTGCATTATGCCATCATTACAGACCAAATCTCACAACTTCTTTATTGAAATAGCTTTTATATGGTCTCACATTGCTGAGTGAGCATCAGGGGAATGGATAGGAATTCAACCTTGAAGCAGTCGAAACTCCAAATCCAAAGACACTGGTAACTGCACAACTGAATAAAATTTAGTATGCAATATCTGAGTTTGAAACTGACAATTCTAGTACAGGAATAAACCCACGAGTGCTACATACTCCCTGTATAAATTGATAATACAGAAATATTTCCCTTCTATAAAATGAAAATGAGTTGGAGTTCACAGCCTAGTTAAAAGCTATTTTGAACAAAAATGTTCAAAGAATGTAAAATAATTAACATATTTTTAGCAATCGACCATTGTGATATACTATAAGGGAAGCTATATAACACAGCATTTTCAAAATTCAAAAATGTGTATTTCTAAGGAGTGTTCAACATCAGTCCTAAGACCTATTATATTTACAACATAGCATCACTGAATAAAATTTTAAAAGTGGCCTAAAAAAAGACCCCTTACATGAGGAGAAAAATGACATTACTGAAATGACTATTAATAATGACCATCAAAAGAGTGTTCAAATACATGCAATATTTTATGATTTTAAGTTTAATCATTTTTAAGACATAATAACGGATTACGTCTGGAGGAATTAAACTAAATAGGCCCTTCCCAGAGAATGGTTCTTTCTCTAAACAGTTCTCAACCTCGACCAAGTACCGTCAACATTTTTTAGAGGTCTATTCTACTTCAGCACTTATTATTTGAAGTTAAGGTTGTATACATATAAATGCAGAGCCTTTATTTAGCCCACAACTTATGATGAACTTTATGTAAAGGCATATGAGTTATTTAGATGCTGTCTTATTACATCTAAGCCAAGCTGAAATCATGAAGAAATACCAAAGAAATCTTTAAATTTGAAATAAACAAGCCAGTTGTAAATCGAAGATACTTTTTTCAAGCTGCAGGGTTAATTCCCACATGAGCAATAGAAATTTATGGAGTAAAGAACTGACTAAATGAAATTCTAGTCGCACTCTGCCTAGAAAAGGGTGGTAACCTGTAGATAGCCCATGCCAATTAGCAATAGTAGCATAAAGTCCACTCATTATTTACAGATAAAATATTTACTGGTTGAAAACTTTTTATCGATATTCGCTGTTATTGCTATAGACTTCATATTTGACTAGGTTATCTTAGTCATTCTGTTTCTTTTGTTATCAGAAAGTGAGTGATCATTTATTACACCACTCAGATAGCTACCTTGCAGATTTGACGAGGCAGACAATGACCGAGGGGCTTTATGCCGTTGCTCTATGACATTGTCCAGTTTTGGGCTAACTTTAATTTATAATTACATTTTCTCATTCAAACAAATTCTAGAAGTGTTATTTTAATATGATTTAATAATCGTCTTTAAATGAATCCCTAAATGATAAGTACCTATAATTTTTCCAGGTACTTATTTTACACACCGTTCACCTCTATAATTGTGGATCAACCTCTATTCAAATCTCAAGTCATAGACCATTTTCCCAATTACCTCACCTAACAATTCTCCTCATGCCAAGAAGATGGTAATACAAAAAGACCTACACCTACCTAAGAATACAGTGAAAGTGGCTAATTTACCTGATTCCACTAGCTATAAAAAGCTATTTGGTATTTAGATAAAAAATCAAATAGCCAGTGCTATAATTCAGTAATTCTTAGAATATGGAAGGCTGACTTATTGAAAATCTTTGTGAGTAACATGGAAAAAACATAGAGCAAGCATAAATTATGTCTATAAAGATCAATTCAATGCATCATATGAACCTTCATTTTTGTATATATTTATTTTTCCTCAAGAATGCCCTCTTACTTATCAAATCTTCCAGAGATTTGAATGTTGGCTGAAAATGAATTTCAGGTACACAGAAGCTTTTAAATTGATACTTTTCAAGCCTCTGGTTGATTTATAAAGAATTTAAATATAAGTTATGTTTAATTGAAAAATGAAATAGCTACAACTTTATTTAATAATAGCATCAATTTGTAATTCAACGAAAATATGGAACGAGATAAAAATTGTTCTAAGCCCCCTCAGTAATAAATATTAGTAATAATTACTACTTCTTTAAACAATGTAGCCTTTGGTGATGTTAAATACTTTTTATTTCCTGTGTTAGACTCAAATCAAAATAAATTTCATTTGCAATCTTACAGTATACATCCCATTATTCCTAATCATAACATTTGAAATCTTAAACAAAAACCTCAATATGGACAAAGACAACTTGAAATATTAGTTCAAGAAATATATAAAATATAATGAAAACAATATTGGTTCCTTGTGTTATTCATAGAAAACCTTTATTCAACTCTATATTATTAGCATAATTTAATTAAAATCAGAAGGTTCTGCCAAAAGGTAATTCTTCTATTGTTGCTTATTTTAAGTCATAGTCAAGTGAATTTCGAAATCTTATAACTTCTACAAGCAATGATTTTATTTACTAAAATTCTGTTTACTATCTGACATCACATATCAAATAGTATCCAACAAAAAATACAGTTTGCATTAAGAAAACCTCAATAACAAAGTGAGGACATTTTATGACTGTCTCTATTAAAACCATAATTCAATGTCTCTCAACGAATTCAGTATGGAGAACACTGAAACATCGAGAGGAAGGGTCTTTGAAGAAAATAATGCCAGCATATTTTCACATAAATTATTCATTTTATTTAGTGGTTCATTGCCCTAAATTTCTTTCACTTAAATCCCTTAAGATTTTAAAAGATCTGATTTATAAGTTTTTTGAAAAATTATGAAAATGTGATGAATACAAGGGCTTTTGACAAATACTTGATAGAAGCCAGCAAATGATAAATCTGGATCTAACGATTTTATGTATTTTTAAATATTAAGTACAATATGGTTCCATAGACTAACTCACTGGGCGGGCATTTACCACTGGAGCAGATAGCCAACTGTAGAGCAAAAGCTTTATCATTTAAATGAAGGTCATCATGGTCCTCTGTACAATGATTTCAGCTAATATCTACTTTTTTACTCAGGTCATTTTTTAAATGCCTCAAAATATAGACTCAGATAACAAAGCCCATTCATTAATCACACAATTTTGAGAGTGCCAATAACAATAATATAAATTCTTTAATTTTTTTGTGGATAAATATTCTTGTAATAGAGAAAAAATGTTTGAAATGGCTGAAACTTGAACCAAAGTTTCCTTGCTATAAGTAATAAGCAATAACCAATCCCTGACTCAAATGATTCGAACATATCTCTCTAGACCTCAAATGACTTATTAAACTAAGATACTCTTACAAAGGGGAAAACATATTTACTTATATATATTATGGACAGTACTAATAACTATTATTTAGTTATTTTATAAAAAAGAAAAAAAATTTGGGGAAAATTCAAGCCTTTTTTTTTTATCTCGTATAAATATGTTTAAAAAAAAATTATGTTAATGGGGTAATCCATCACTTTGTTTTAAAAGCTGCATATGAGATTTGCACATTAAAATTAATGACGCCTTATTTTTTATGGAGTGGGCCTAAATTAATCAAATCAAATAAAGGTCATGTCCGAATAAAAAATACTTTTTTTAAAATGATAAATTAAGTTATAAAATAAAATATTTGAAAACCTAACAAAATTATATTTATATGACAAATAACAACTACAATGAAAATAATAAACTCAATCTAATGATCAACAAAAATTAAATTAAAATGAAAATTTAATATTAAAAATGTGAAATGAAAGTAACTAAATAAGGTCTAATTAGGAACAGAATGTGAAGAAACCTACTGTTGAGTAGGGAATTTGTGTTACTTAATATAAAGAGTAAGTGAGAGAACTAAGCTTTATGTATGTAAATACTAACAAATATAAAATAAAAAAAACATTCTTATTAGTGCGTTTAAATATGTTTTGTGTTTGTGTACATTTTACACACTTTTCATTGTTCGACAGTCACTTAAAACAATTAATGCACAATCCATGCCCTCAAAAAGGCTAAGGAATAGAGTATATCTAGGAGTATTGCTTAAATTGCACGAGAACAAATTTATAAATTATTATACACAATTTACTATCGAACAACTTTGATTTCAACAGCATTTTAGCACACTATCGTTACAACAACCTCTAACCATTCCGTGACCTGTATCACAATCCTTCTTAAAAGTCTAAAAGTAAGGAAAAAATATTTATACAATAAATAAGCACAGCCAGGTTCAAAGAAGAGAATTTTTCAAATAGAACACATAATCATATCTTCAGTAATCAAGAAAAGAAATGTATATCTGGACTCCATCAAAATTTTCATAAAAATAGTTCCCAATAATAATTTCTATAATACAAGATTAATTCAGGTACTATACATTAGACCAAATTAAAATGTGCTTTACAATAATAATATCATATAATTCAGTTTACTTCTAATAAATGGTTTTCCTACTTCCTACAAAACTTGAAGACTTATGCCTGTACTGTGCACCTTTAAAAACATATTATACAAATACTGTTTCATAGTATTTATTGTAAATGTTAAGTGTGCAATGTTACCACTTAAAAATTTTGATGGTTCCATAAACTCCTATTCAAATAAGAATTCGCAGAGTGAAAGATGCTAGTCAAATTTAGCCCACTGTCCAGGTGGTTTAGGCGGAGGAGTCGGAGCAGGGAAATCCAGACCATACTCACGAAGGAGATCCATATCTCTATGAGTATCTGTAGAAATATAATACAGGGGATTTGTAAGAGATGTTGGAGGAAGCGGATCAAAATCTGAATCTGAGTCTAAACGTATCAAATCTTCACAAGATGTAGACTTGACCTGAAAATAAAACAGACTTGAAAAAGCTTCCTACAAAAATCATAACAATGAAACAGTGCTAATCAACATCTCAATATAACACTTATTTAAATGCAAGCTTAAGTAATTTCTAAGCTTTTAAGGTCTGGTCCATTGTCTTCAACAAGAACACTTTAATTCACCTTATGCATTCATCTGTGTCAAACTTTCATACTCTTATAAAGAGTTTATGTAAATTCATGAAACTGGATAAGTATTTATACGTGTTATGGATGATCATTGCCCACAGACAAATCAACAAAATTCCACTTACCCTGGGATTTGTTGGGGGGGAATATGGAGAAGGGTCTTGGATATTTTTAACAATAATACCCATAATGCAAAAAATCATTATGATGTCATGCTGAAACAGTAAATGTTCAATGAAAACAATATTTGTGATTGAAGCTTCAAATAAAGAGGATCATGGTATATTGGCTTATTGTTTATATGGGATGAGGAGAAGTGAGGGTTTACTAAATCCTAAAACAAAATACAAACGGTTTGCTTAAATTTAAGATACAAAAAAAAATGTTTAAAACAAATTTAAAGAAAATTAAATTTGCAACAAGGTTGACTCTATAAAATTCCTTGATCCAATTCATAATAATGGAGATATTTCAATATATTGATCCCTTCCCCAGTCTAAAACCCTCTCTCCTCCTGGTCCAATTTCTGTCATTAATAAACTTCATTTTAGTTTTAAAACGAATGTTTCAATATATATATATATATATATATATATATATATATATATATATATATATATATTTGGGTAAATGGAGGGAAGGCAGAATGGACAGACAGACGAGCTGCTGGATGGATGGATAAATAGATTTGAGTCTTAATCTGACACATATTCAACTGTGACTATTCCAAATAGTAATAATTACTAATAATAAATAAATATATATATATATATATATATATATATATATATTTATATATGTGTGTGTGTGTGTGTCTCCTCTGTAGCAACACAGCTTAAATTAATATGTCTTAACACAAAACATTTTATTTTCACTGCACGGAATACTCAATAGTTTTTATAAATTGTAAAAAAAATAATTTACCTTGAGTTGTGATTGAGTTGAGCCTAATAAAAACACATCATCATCACTTCCTGCTGCTCCACTCTCACTTTTTCTCACCTAAATAAAAGGAAGAAAAAAAATCAAATAATACCCTGCATAGTGTACGACTATATCTATCTACCAATATATATATATATACATTTTGTGTGTGGATGTGTGTAAATATAAGCATGCAGGCATGTGTATATAAAAATAAAACGACTTGCCACTCCATTCTGGCTAGTTTTGCTGTGACAGCTGTAGGTACATATTGTTGTGAAAATTAAATACATGGAAAATTAAACAGAGATAGTCACATATTTTGGGAAGTACGAAGGAGATGAAAGGAGCCGACCGAGGGCGCCTGAAGTAGATCAAGGGGGCCGACAGATGTTCTTGGCAAGACTAGACCTTTCTGGACAGTCTCGGCCTCATTCTTTGATGTTTTACCACCAATCTGTATAAGGAACCCTGGCCTCAGGGTCTCTCAGCTGCCTTCAAGTGATCATCAGTGCTACAGTGTGACTTGATGCTTTGCGGTAAAGTGTTTTTATGTAAAGAACAGTGTTGTGCCGTGACTCTGTAAGTAACAGTATAGTGACGTGTTTAAGACAGTGCAGTGCCGTGTTTTTGTGAACTCCAGTGATCGCGAGTGAGTTATTGGACTGTGTAATGTCAAGAACAGTGAAGCTATCAGTGCAGACTGTGAGTAGTAGTTAAGAATAATTAACTAAGTGTGTAGTGCATTGTTAAATAAATTGTGCAGTGATAAAAACTCTGAAACTTGTGTGTTCTTAATTTTGCAATCCATAAGAACTCTTATAAAGAATGTTTATTACCGATTTTGTAATAAAACGTAACAATATTTATTGTACTCATAAATAACTAGCCTTAGAATGTTAAAATTTCATATATGACTCCAGCACCATTTATAGTTGTGCACCTCCCTCAAAATAGACTAAGGGGGAGGGTACAAAATAAAATATTGAAAATTATCTGTTAAATGAAGTGCAGTGTGTGAATTTAGTATATTAAATATTTTAAATAATGCTTCTTATTTTTTAGAGTGGTCTACATAAAACAGTAGCTAAATAAGAAACTATATTGGACCATTCTAAATGTAGTTATAAGAAAAACATGGAATATGTAATTAATGTGAACAGAAATTATTTACCATACTGCTATCCGAAAGTGAACATTTGTTGAAAAGAACATCTTGTAAATCTCCCATCAAATCCATATTTAAGGGTGAAAATTCAAAATCATTATGGTCTGGTGAAGCTGGACCAAGTGCTGTATAACCACTCGTTGTTGAGCCACTGGAAAAAATATATATATGAAAAAATTCAAATTAAATTAGTAATTAATACCAATAGTATTTTATTGCAATCATAAAATAAATGTCTTTAGACTTGGTAGTAATGATGAACTTAATTAAGTTGAACTAAGTCAAAGAAAATGTTCTCTACTTCAAACAGCATTTTTACTAAGTTTACATTCTTAATTCTGGCATAGAGGCAAAAGTTTTGCCCCGGCATTATTTGAGCTTTTAGCAGATTACCCTTAAGGTAAATCAGCTATTGAGGTCGTACTCCTGACGTGATTTTCGAAAAATTTCTTCAAATGCCCATCGATCCTACCCAGGAGATGATGAAAATGAGGTCCGTTCAAATATATATATATATATATATATATATATATATATATATATATATATTTGTCTGTTAACGCTCTAGCAGTCGCAATTCTTATTTGATCGTCACTAAACTTGATATTTAAACGTTTTATGTAAAAAGACAGATCAAGTTCATTAATGGCTGGAATCGAACCAGTGGGAGGGAGGGGTTTAGAGAGGAGGTTTTCGAAAATTCTAAATATCTCTGTTACTATACGTCGGATCAAAAAATTGTATAGAACCCATCTTACTGCAAATTAAATGTACTATAAATATTGTTATATACATTTATCTCTATCTTGAATATTAACCGAGATATTTGCATTTTTCAGTTTTCAGCAAACCCCCACTTCTACTCATGTTACATTAACAATACTCTGTTATGTAATAAACCACATTATTCGAAACTTAAATACCACAAATGTTTTCAAGTGACCTTTATTATACGAGATAAATGCAAATATGTTATGGTGACTCACCCCTTCTTAAGTTTTTGGACTACTAAAATTTGATTGATTGAGATAAAAATTATTCTGATCCATTATAAATTAAAGTACTGGATATAGTAAATAGTTTTCAATCAAAATTAATACGTTATATTCAGATATATTACAGTAATCGTTTTTCTTTCCGGTAGGAAGTTGGCAGAACTGTTTGTTTACATTTCAAATGCTTCCCCTCAGAAGGTTTATTATTATCGATTGTATTTATTCACTTGATGTTGACAGTGCTATTGTGTTACCAGTATGTAGATTTATCTATTGTTAAACATCACGAGGGAAATCTGCTTAGTTTACGCAGCCCTTTGTTATTGTATAGACAATGTACTTCAACTAGAATTGTGGAGGAGAATATTACAGAGTAATGACCAATCAATTATATATTAAACATTTTGCATGATAACTTTTCACCACTTTCAGTAAGCTCAATAGTCTGTTATCCAAAAGGACCTAACCTTCAATAAAAAACAAACAAAAACAAAACAAATCTGATATGGATGGTACAATACTCCCTTATACTCCTATTAAATAAAATAAACAAAATGTTTGGTAGGACTTAACTTAAAAATATTTCTATTGAATACCATCTTCTGATGGATAATCAAACTCTATCAAAATATATGGAGGTATTGTTGGTAGAACACGATTCCAATACGATTAAAGAATTTTGTACATTTCCATTTAATTCATTCAAACTGCTAAACAGCCAACAGTTTACTTCAGAATTGGTTCAGAGGTATAAGTCTGCCTATGAAGCACCACCACACCTAAGAGTATAATTATCCTTTGATTAGGATTCAATTTTGATGTGCTTGGGGGAACGGGGAGGGGGGGGGGTAGAACTTCCGGACCATACAAAAAAGTTTTTTTATTTTTTTATGTCATATGAGATTCTTCAAGCTCATGGAGGACTAAACATCAAGCTTGTTCACGTACCCCACCTTCTTAAGGTTGAGTGGTGGATGTAAAGGATGTCTAGTGTCATTTAATGAGAGTTAGAAGCTAGTAACTTCTTTGCATTATATAAAGGTGTATGAAAAATTTGATAAGGCTGGGTTGCTCTTTTTGTATAATAGCTATATTTACACAAATAATAAAATACAAATGAACTATATTTTAACAAGTACAATTCATAAATAGTTTAAAATAAAAAACTATAATAAATGGCTAAGTAACATATATTTCAAAGGATTTCAACTAAGCAGGAGTCAGGAGATCGATGGAGCTGCTTAACCCATTGCTGGGAGGCTGGTCTGGTGCTGTTGTATAGCAAGCTTGAAAGGGAAGATCTGGTGGATGGAAAGATTTATTTTAATCACCACAATTTTATTGACTGAATTTTGTCTGAACACAGCTTTCTAAAAAGAAGAGTTGAAAGACATTATAAAAGTTATGAACTATTTTCTTCTTGGAAGGCCATTAGTGCAAAGGCTAATGGACTTGCTTGCTCTCTCTGGTTTAAAACTTGGAACTGATCACATATTGGAGACTCTCTGCTACTTTATTAATATGAAGAATTCTTTTTTTCTGAAGTTTACATCACCATTGGTAGAATACTGATATGATATTTATTTCATCTAGGCCTGGTGAAATTTGCAAGTTTTTAAGTACTCCGGGTGAGAAAACCACGTACCGATAAATAACTTAAAATATTGTTATCTATTCACCATCTGCCCACATTTTTAACATGAGATCTGTGGATCAATGTTATGTACTCTAGTTACAAATAAAATCCAATTTGATATACATTTTGAATTGTTCATATCCCTTTAAATAAATCTTTTATTGATTTAAATAGCTGCCTTAAAATTAAAAGATATAATCCAAGTATAATAATTGTTAGCTCATAATTAATTAACTTAATTAATTCTTTTTCAGTGGTCTGTGAGTTATTAATTTTTTTAGTACTTTGTCCAAGATGAAGATGAAAGGCATTTTCTAAAAAAGAAAAAAAAAATCTTCCTAATAAGAATTAAGAAATCCATAATCTGTTGTAAAAAAAAAAAGTATTACGTTATGTCAGAAGTTCTTCGAGCCATCATGTCTGCTCTGCGAGAGCTACTACCAGGCTTGTCTTCAGCTCCGCCTGAACCTTTCAGCTTTGTCTTTATCCCTTTATAAGCTTTTCCGACATCTTTACTTCTTTCCTTAACCTGAAATCAATATTTTTTGTTTGAAAACATAAAATACTATAACTCAAGGTAAAATAAGCTT
Organism: Riptortus pedestris; assembly: GCA_019009955.1. Lineage (NCBI taxonomy): Eukaryota > Metazoa > Arthropoda > Insecta > Hemiptera > Alydidae > Riptortus > Riptortus pedestris. The sequence continues at coordinate 74,076,283 of CM032229.1, forward strand.
CCACACTAATTCAAGGCTATAAATTCCTTTTATCGTCCTATCGTTAAGTCAAATAACCAATCATTTATTCCCTAGGTCTAACAGATCCTTATGCCGTACATTTAAAACAGACAGCTTCAGTTAGATAACATTTACCAACCACAGCCTCTATTCAGTTTATAATAGCCAAAACGGCTTATTAGTTTGGTCTGGCTTATATATAGTTAATAAGTCTGTCATAAACTTGGAGCACTGTACTGAAGTTACTAACTGACCTCTTCTCATATGGACAACAATAATAGAGCTTTATTTTTTTCAGAAAATTTATACAGTTCTGGATTATAAATCGCTCTATGAGCTTTTCATATTTTTTTTTTATTTTTTATTTTTATTTGGAATCAGCTCACAATAATCACATACCATCCCATATGTAGCAACATCCAACACACTTAACAGATTATCACCCCCTCTGTACGGTCACTTCAAAAATATCGAAGATATATTCTAGCCTTAAAAGGTAGGTCGACTATAAACAGTTGACCTATTTTACAAAGAGGAATGCTAATCAAAATATTAAAATGGTGATTTGAATGGTTATTTTTCTTTAAAATAGTCAAATTTAGTAAGAGAATTTTGTTCAGTTAAGAAGTTACAAAACAATCAACAAAAGTATTCATTTTTCAAATATTTTAGTCTAATTTTTAGACTATCAGGGTAAATACAAAAAAAAAAAAAATGTGATTTTGGAAGAAGATAACGAGAGATTGGGGAAAAATTAATGAATAATTGGTAAGCAAACTAAGAAACACAAAAAATAATGAAAAAACAAATACTAAGCAAATGTAACTAGACAAAAATAGTTATAAGTATCAAATAACATATGTATGAGACGAGAAAAACAAAATTACAAAATATGGATCATGATATTTTGCCCCTTAACTGTGCAATCCAATTTACTGATATGGGTGTGATGGGTCCAAGGTATTCAGAGCCAGTATACTGGCACAGGCCGGCCTTTCCCCAAGCACACAGTATTTTTTCTGTTGAACTATGGAAAACCAGTATTCTGACTCATAGGAGAGGGTAGACAATATTCTACCTCATAAGGCCATGACTAAATAATAATTGCATGAGGTTTCTGAAATAAGGTCTAGGTTTGACGAGTGTTAATAGGGACCTCCCTGGAACTGTCTAGAATTCTTGGGGGAAGACATTGTTAGTAAAGTTGTCGAGGCAAAGAAATATTTGCATTTGTAAAAGGAGAAAATGCCCTATTCATGCATTTAAGGCTTCAAAGATGGAAGACTCCAGGGTAGAAGAATTTCATTTAAATATTGTTATTCTAGAAACAAACACTGAAATTTAAATTAGAAGAGTATTGATCACACAAAAAATTCATAGAAACACCAATATTACTCAAACTTTGTCATTGGAGCAGTGGTTCCTAATACTTTGCCTCTACACTTTTTAGACAACATGGTGGGTGACAAGTGGCAACAATTTAAAAAAAAAAAATAAGTGACTAATTTGGACAGTTTTCAGAACTTTGAAGCCATTCAGAAATCTCTGTATTGCTGAGAACCTTATGTTCAAAGGACGTCTCTCTTTCAAACAGTATACTAGCTTTAGCATTAAATAGTTTGAACTGGTTGATTTTATTGTGTACTCAGGTGTTCGCACAGATTTTAGCAGTCATGGTTTTGGAGTATTTATAAATACCTTGGGGATATTACTGTAGCCATATCTTGACCCAAACAATTCTTGTATAGTACAGTCAACAAGTAAGGTCCCCGGGGCGAGAAGGGTGGGGAGGCCATACTAAGGCCTCTCAGCCAATCAGAAGACTGCGACGTTGCTAGGTTATACCTGCCTTTCCTCTGTCACTCTAGCTTCCAGCGTTAAGTGGCCACTATCGGAGTGTTGTTTTGTTTTTTATTGTTCATAGTTTGGTTTTGTGCATTGTTCAGATTTTGAACATAGTTCGGTTTTGTGCATTGTTTTCTACATTTGTGAAAATGTCACTAAACGAAGGCGAGGGGAGTGGTATCTCTAAAAAGAAAAGAGGAGTAGTTTTCAAGTCACAAACTCGTGAAATGACCAAGCTTATTCTTCTACATGCTGGTGGAGTCGAAGGGTTTGTTCCTAATGCAAAATTATTGTTTGTTGGCAAGAAAAATTCAGGGGACTACCATAACGAAATGAGCCACCTCACATTTACAGAGTGGTTTAAGGATAAGTTAATTCCGAATTTAAAACCTGGGAGGGTTATTGTCATGGACAATGCACCTTATCATAGTGTAAAAAAAGAAAAAAATCCTACGATGTCTCAAAGTAAAGATGACATAATCAAGTGGTTACAATCAAGAGGAATTAAATATAACAGCAATATGTACAAAGCAGAACTGCTCGAATTAGTAAAAATTCATAAACCACGTTTTCCTATTTACGAAATAGATGAAATTGCAAAAGTACATGGTTATAGGGTTATCCGGCTTCCTCCTTACCATAGTCACTTTAACCCTATTGAAATGATTTGGGCTCAAATAAAAGGGTACGTAGCTTTAAACAACAAGAATTTTAAAATGCCGGAAGTGATAAAATTAACAGAAGAAAAAATGAATACTATTTCTTCAGTGGATTGGGAAAAAGTTGTAAAGCATACAGAGAAGGTGATAAAGTCTCAAGCTCAACTGGATGGCGTAATTGAAGAAAGAGTTGAACAAATGATCATTTCAATTACCAGTAGTAGCAGTAGTGAGTGGGAAGAATCTGATTCTTCAGAAGACGGACATTCTGCCAACGAGGAAATGGAAGGTGTCTTTCCTCTTCCATAGATTTTTGTTTTTATTTTTTGTTTTTAAAACATTTAATGTCTTTTTTTGCAATAAAAATCATATTTTTCTTCAAAGCTTTGTAAATTCGAAAATACTTGTTACCTTTCTGTACAATAGATGCCATTGCTTCAGATATTTAATCACGAAAAATAAAATATTGGTTTTATGCTTATAAAGTCATTGGAACTACAAAAAAATATGTGAGAAATATGAAAACGTCATAGGAGGCTCAGCGGGAGGGTAGATCTGGCAACATGGGGGAGGGCCAACTACCCTAGCCGGGGGACCTTACTTATTGACTCTACTTTAGATAAAGGCACTCCAGTCCTGCATTATTTTTATGGCTGTATTTAAGTTTACCAATGTATGGTACAGTGAGAAGAAATCAGAAAGATATGCCAGAAATGCTGAAAACTGAGAGCTTATCAGGGAAATTTTTTCTTGTGATAAGACTAGAAGGAATGCTGCTAGTAGTCTTCACTGCATTCTGCAGAGGTAAGGGGAGACACACAAGTAGACTTCAAAACAGGTGATAAAATGGTTATTAATTACATTCATAGATAAAACAGACATGATTTTCCTTGACAAGAACGGCATAATGCCATAAGAAAAAGTACCAAGGGATACATAATATAATTTTTTCACTTGGTAAGCCTTTGTACAAAGGCTGTTCCAAGGATAGAACAAAGAAGATCCCGTTTACCAAATTTCATCACCTGCTAGTGAAAGATTTTGTTACAATATATTCTCCAGAAAATGTTTGCTTGGAGAGGCATATTAGTTGGCATTTTCCTGGAAATTTAATTCAAAATATTTTCGAAGATTGCAGTATATTTAAGAGGAGTGAATTAAAAAAAAGGAAAAGATCAGGAACAAATTCAAGCAGTCTGGCATGGCAAGATGTATAGATAGCTGCTTTGAAATATATTGTGTACAAAAAAAAAGAAAAAAAAAGTAAATAAATTGACGTAAAAGGTATTAAAAATAAACAAAGGAATATAAAACAAGTTCTTAAATCTACCAGTACCTTGTCAAAAGTTTCAGATCGGAGAAGGTGAAGGGAAACTAGTTTTAAAAATTGTATTACACCAAATATACTCAAAAATGAAGTAAATCTATTCTTTGCTAAAATCATAACTACAGATGCATATATAATTGGTACATATAAGTAAATACAGGTAGAGAAATGAGAGTGCGTGAGTTGAGTGGGTGAAGCCTATTCACAAGGGAGTAAATCACCCACCCACCTCTCTACATTCACCTGTCCCCTACACAATTATAGGATTAAACAGTAAAATAAGAGAATTTCAGAAACAAAAAAAAAAATAAATAAAAAATCAACCCACTAATGGAATGAAAATATATATGAACAAAGGGGGGAAAAAAGAAAAAAAAAAAAATAACAACTACTTACTGTTTTCACAGCTGATTTTACAGCAGGATTTGCCTGAAAGTTTAAAATTGAAAAATCAAAGACAAAAATAATGATAAAAATACAAAAAATAAAATAAAGTGTGAGCATTCAAAATAAATACTGAATTTCTTTAGAAATAATTAGAACTAGAAGTAGCTATTTGATGCATGGCTACTTTTAGTTCTACATTTAAAATAAAAAAATAACGGGAAAATCAACAACAAATAAAAACAATAAAACTAAATAAAATTGAAATCACTACTAAACTAAATAAATAATGAATTTCTTGAAAATTATTGAGAATTTAAAGTAGTTATTAGGGATTATAGAAACAAAAATAAAAAAATTAAAGGGGGAATAGAAAAGAAAAACTAATAGTACTTTTCTATGAAGAAGATACTTCACAATATCATGAGCTGCAGTAAAACAAATCCTACAGTTAAACATTATGTGGTACGTATTATATGAAACTAGAATCTGAACGATATAGAATACTATAGCCCTAAAGGTGTAATATAAGTATTACTGTATTTCTGACCTAGGCAAGCTTTATTTCAAAAATGAACTCAATAATTTAAAAAAATGCCATTAAACAAAATGAAATGTTGAGAAAATTTAAAAGGTTTTCTGACTACTTACTCGTGTTTTTACACTTTTTAAGAAAGCTGATCCCTCTTTTTTCATGTTATATGTCCACTCTTTATATTGTGCTTTCAGTTTTGAACTATTTTTATCTCCATATATACATGCTTCAAGTTCAAATTCATCTGAGAAGCCAAGACCTGCATTAAGCATAGCTAAACGCTCATCAATGAACTGAAATTAATTTGACAAAGAGGAATGAAAATTAAATAGAACAAGGAAAATCCTTTAAATAGTACTAAACATAAATTAAATTGAAATCAGGAATAACTACAATTAAACAGTAAACATTAGTATTTTTCTTCAAAAAAAAAATTCTTTTTCTGAATGTTAATGGATGGTTTTTATAAAGGAAAGAAACCTATTGATGGATCAATTTTCAATCATTCATCTTTTTTAAAGGAAGATTTTCTGTAAAGAAAAAAAAAAATCTTCCTATCTAGCAAAATGTTCTATTTTTCTATAGAAAATTTTGTTGTCTGAAAAATTGAACAGCTTAAATAAAGTTAAGATTTCTTTTTCAGTTTTCAAGAGTCCTTAGAACTTCTTTGGAATATTATTGTTTATTTTTTGAAAAATATTATCTTTTCTATAAGGGGAAAATAAATCAAAATGCTCTGCATTCCTAATTACATTGGGGTATCTGTGAGAATGCAAAAAAGTCTGTCAAGCAGGGGCTGCGTAAACTAAGCAGATTACCCACATGAAGTTTTACAATAGAGAAATCTGCCTACTAACAACGGCAGTAGTAACGAATCTCTAAACCAATTCACGAGGGATGAACAGTTACGGAAAGGGCCGAACTAGTTTTGGGCGGAAAGTCCCGAATATGGCCGACTTCTGCCGACCACTCACACAATACAAATGCAAATATCTCGGTTAATATTCAAGAAAGGGAATAAATATATAGGGCAATATTTATAGTAAATTTAATTTGCAATAAGATTGATTCTATACACTTTCTCGATGCATACTAATGGAGATATTTCGAATTTTCAAAAATCCCCCTCTAACCCACCCCCTCCCACTGGTTCGATTCTAGCCATTAACGAACTTGATCTTCCTTTTTACATAAAACGATTAAATTCCGAATTTGGTAACAATCAAACAAAAATTGCGACCGCTAGAGCGTTATACATTATATATATATATATATATATATATGTATAATTTTGAACGGACCTCATTTTCGTCATCTCCTGGGTAGGATTGATGGACATTTGAAGAAATTTTTTGAAACTTGCGTCATGAGTACGACCTCAATAGCTGATTTCCCTTGAGGGAAATCTGCTAAAACTAGAGGGGTTTCTAGGAGTTTATAAATGGATTAAAATTACTATAACCAAAACAAAAATAAATCAAGTGATGCCACAGTTATTAAATCATGGAAATTCTTACTTTGTGAATTTTTTCCCTATTCATATAGAATAGAAAGGTAATAATTAGCCATACACAGGACTTCAGTTAATGAGAGGGGGCAAGTGGTCAGCTTGACAAATTAACATTATTGTGGTGGAATTACAGACCAAAAACCAGCCCTTTTTTTCAAGTGCTACTAAATTGCTTCACAATCCTGATGGCACATATAGAATAACCCATTGACCACCAAAGCTAAATAAAATTTACAGTGCAATCCTGGGAATTAAACTTGGCACCATCAGTATGGGAATTTAGTGCATTACCTATTTCACCACCATTACTTAACAATAGACAACAAAAACAAATATACTATGGTAAATTATAATATTTTCTTTAAAAAGAACTGTTTGGAATTTGGCTTAAATGTGTGTTTGAAACAATTTGGACTACTGGTAGAGAAAGAAGAATGAAAAATAATCAAGTAGTTTAAAATGAGGTATTATACACGAAAAATAAAGTAAGGTAATTGATGAACAAACTTCATCAATCCTACACTTAAATGTAATTTGCAGGTTGAGCCAGTTTTCAGTTGTTCATGGTAAACATTAATTGAAAAAATGTCTTTCTAGCAACTCCTGTAGAGTTTATTTATTGATAAGTTTTAATGTTGAGTGATTTTACAATGAACTGAAAAGAAAAAATAAAGTATATTTGAACCTTTGTAAAATCACCACCATTTTGAAATTCAAAGGTAAGTTACCGGAAAATTGATGGGATTTGATTAAAAAAATAAATGATTAAAAAAAGGGTTCAAATAAAAGGTTTGCACAATTCAAAAAAAGAAGTTTTACTTGCCTCAAAAATGCCATATGCTGAACATTTTATTTGAAATAACTGTTGTAAATACCTGTTGAAAGATTTGTAAATTCAGCATTCCTCGTAAAAATGGCTGTAGATGAGGTGGTCGAGATTCAACAAAAGCATCTCGATCAAACGTAATTTCTTGTCCCTGCACAAAATGTAAAGCATCTCGATAGCCACCAATTAAGCGTACAAGACATCGGAGGAATGCCCGAGAAACACCATCCCCAAGCAATCCTGAACAATTCTTTAGATCTCCCCTAACTTGTTTCACCTATAAGAACATAGTACATAAGCTATATGAGGGAGAGAAATCTATTTTTAAAATGCTCAAATTAAATCTAAAGACAACAACTGTACACATATAATTGATGAACATGATAACATGATTAAGTTAAACATTTGTTTATTTGAAATTTAATAGAATAAAATGTTTTCTCTGAAACTTCTTTGAACATAATTTAATTGTTAAAAAAAAAAAAGACTACCTTTTTTAAACAGGATTCATTTATTGGGGTGTTCCTGAAGGCTGAAAATATACGAGTAACTCGCTTAATAGTTGAGTTACAAACACCAATATATTATTATAATAATAATTATATAATAATATATAAATTTATATGCAGAATGAAATAAAAACTATAAATTTCCTGTCTATAAAATAATCTTTGCTCAAATTTTAATTCCATTGGTTTACGATTGTTTCAACTAATTTAAACATTTTAAATTCTTTGTTTACACTCGAATCTTTTTTTAGACCTAGTGATTAGTTTCCAGTAAAACGTGTAAAATATGTTTATTTCATATTGCATAAATTTGAATTACAGAGTACAAATGAACTCCAGCCATTTTAGTTCTGACTTGAAAATTCTTGATCATCTGATAGGGTTTGCAACCAACCTACTACAGATGTCAAATGTGTATAATACAATAAATTGCACACGTTTTTGAAGCTTTTATTGTATATTCTCTGTGTATTTAACTTTTTAGTAATAGGTGTAGAATTAGATAAATGTAGTTATAAACTTTTATGTGAATTTCGAATCTTATAAGAAACTAATACATTCAAATAGTTGAATGATTCTGCTCACCTAGGTTCTTTTATACAGCTTTTTTAACCACTATATATATTTCATTTTAAATGACCTAATTTTTGTTATCACACCTATCATTTTTATCAAAAAAAATTGTTTGCCTTTGTATCTGAGTACAGCCTCAATAGCTGACTTTCTGCTACAGGAGAATTACTTACGACATCTTGAGGAAGAGCTCCAATGTCATCAAAAGGAGATTTCACAGTATTATTATCAGCATCCAATATTACCACATCACCAACGTCCTGCATCCGGACTTTCTAAAAAATAAACAATAAGTTGAAAATAAAATATTAACTTATGTTGCAATGAAAAAGAGTATACTACAAGTAAGTCTTTTGAAACATCATTTAGAGCAAGGATTTTAACATACATTAACAAAATGTGGAACTAAAACAATAACTATAAAACTCAATACTAACAGGATCCCAATTATTTTATAAGTAATTCCCCCCCCCTAAAAAATAAAAGATTGTAATCATCAAATTTGCCTCTAAATTTTCAAATTACCACTTTAAGAAATGTAAACTTCCCTTTAAAGTTTTTACACTTTGCTATTCAGTACAACTGCTAAACTATGCTACCAAGGATAATAGTCACAGTTCCATTAGAGTTACGAGTTTCAATATTTACAAAAAGAGTATTTCAAGTTCTATACAAGAAAATCTTCTGAATAAAATACTTTACAAAACAAAACTATTGAAATATAATTTGTGGATTAATTGGCATAAATGTAAATTAACACATTTCTTGAACCTCTAAACTGTGTTTCACTAGCATCTCTGGTTTAGAATTGATTTATTATTTAATTTTTTAGCAGATTTCCCATAAGGCAGCTATTCAGATTGTGCTTGTTTAAAGGGGAATTTTGAAAATTCAAAATATTGCAAAATGTTATATAACCAATCTTATTAAGCTATTGATGCTCTACAATTGCTTTTCAATACATTTTTTTGTAACTCAAGTATTAAGTGAGGTATTTGTACTTTTTTTGTTTTCAGCCTTCAAGAACCCCCCCCCCAAACCTTTTATTATATATATATATATATATATATATATATATATATATATATATAAAATTGTAACCTCTGTCTGTACATTGATTGTTTTCTCGAAATTTCACAATAACTTTTTGTTTCACATGCCATAGACACCATATCTGCAATTTGTTTCTTTCGTGTATGTTTGTTACTTTTTCACACATAAATGGCTGAACCGAATTTTATGAAACTTGGTATGTATATTTCTACTAATCCAACTTAGACTTTATGCTATATTAATATTTTTTGAGACGAACAGGAGTGGGGGTTATAAGGAAAGCCTGAAATTGAAAATAGCGATATTTTGTTTTCTATTGGTTTTTCCGCAAATATAAGCATAATAAAAGTTGTTTATTTTGTTATTTAGTGTAACTTTTGTTATATACACATTTTCGTATACCGAATTATAAACAAGATATACGCTAAAAACTATAGCGGAAGAGAACAATTTTATTTGGCACAAAAGACTCAACCGAACTAAATAAAACTCTGTATGTGTATTAGCACTAACGCCTTCTTCGGCTTATTATAATAAGCCGTATCAACATTTCTAGGGAAGGGCAAGAGTGGGGCTTGTAGGGAGGCCTAAATTTAAAAACAGCGGTATTTCGTTTTCTATTCGTTTTTCTGCAAATATGCGCATAACAAAAGTAGTTTATTTTTTTATTTGAAGTAACTTTTGCTATATTCACTTTTGTCTTATAACAAAGTATAAACGAGATATACACTAAAACGTTAGCGGGAGCCAATAATTTTATTGGGCACTATCAGTTGAACTGAAATCAACAAAACTCGGTATGTCAATTAACATTAATTCTTCCATGATTATAAGCTATATTAAAATTTTTTGGTTTTAACGGGAGTGGAGGTTATAAAGGAGGCCTGAAATAAAAATTCACGATATTTCATTGTCTATTTGTTTTTCGACAAACGTGCACATAACAAAAGTTGTTTACTTTGTTATTTAGAGTAACGTTTGTTTTATACATTTTTTCGGGAACAATGTATGAAGCATGTAATTTGTGTAGAAATATTGATATGCTCAACAACTCTTTCCAATATGAACTACCAGGTACCTCACCTGGAAAAATTAATTCAAATCTATGTTAATATTTTGTCCTTAATAATTCAAATCTATGCATAATGCACAGGAGACGGGAAAAATGACAAAATGGAGGACAGTGAAGTCTTACATAAAAAAATTAATTTTATTATTAACAAATCCACAGCAACGACGGGTATAAACCCTAAACACTGGGACGGGTGAATGTCAAAATATTGTGCAATGTAAAACCTTGCCAAAAAAATACCATCACCAATCAGCTTCAAATGAATTCCCTGGCGAAGCCGGGTATCTGAGCTAGAATATATATAAATAGAGAATGAAATCACAAGTGGGCTATATCAGCACATGGGAAATCTGCTTAGTTTATATGCAGCCTCTGTGTGGCAGACTTTTTAATCTTTTATTGTGTCCAATATTTCTAGCCTTCCTTTTTGGGCAATAGTTGAAAAATTAGTTATTTCTCATGTTATCAGTATAATTTGTAATAAGTGGATCAAATTTTAAAAAATGTTGAAAATATATGGTACATGTGATCTGTTATTTATAGCAGGAAGGAAATAATTTGGGATTGATTAGTAGAAAAACTATTAAATGTTTGGTAAAAAATATTATATAAGTTAAGGTGAAAATGAGTTCAGTTTTCAAAAACATCTTTTCAAACTGAAAGATTACCTATGGAAAAAGGACTGGACCTGACCTTGCCTCCTGCTAACTGATTTAAACAATACAGTTCTATTAACTTTTACGCATGTTATTTCCTACTTAACAAAATATGTGGATGAGTTGTAAACCCTACAATATCAGTGCATACTAATGACATGAACACATACCACTAACAGATGTTAGTTCAAAATAGTATTAGGAAAGAACTGCAAATTGCCTCATATAAACCAAATACATAAGTCCATATGATAGCAAAATTGTAAATGACAGGAACACAAAATCGATTAATTAATTTTGTCTCTGACCTAACCTTTTATTTTGATATTTTGAATTTTTTATTTTACTCTTCTCTAACCTCCCCCTTCTCCTCCTTTTCCAATGAAAATTTGAAGAAATAGAAATTGGGTGTTAAGAGTTTTTTGTATCTGAAGAATCATAATGAGACCATAATGACACTAAATATTCATCACTGAGGTGGATTCAAGTGATACTAAGTGATGGTTTATCGAAGTCTGTGTCAACATTTTACAACTACATTCTCACAAATCTTCAAGCACTGATATAGTGACACCACAGATGGTAAAACTGTGTCCAATTATGGATACCACATCACATACAGGTATTAAATTATTAGTTTTTATATTTGAATCAGTGTTGAAGTAACTTACAATAAATGCCAAAGACCATTGTTTATTTATTTTATAAATATAAAGACTGCTTTGCCTTACAATTAGCAACAAATATTCAATTCAATTGCCGATTCCTTGAAATCTAAATACAAAATTTTGAATTTCATTCTAAAAGATAATTTCCATTATTGAAAAGTATACCTTAACAAAAGTTTTTCAAAATTCCGAATGCTAATTTTTAGAATGTCTTGGGCTACCTTCCTGATATTTATTGTCAATACCCTTGATCTACTTAGTTTTCAGGGGCTATACTGCAGGTATTTATAAGACAGGCCATCCCTTCTCCTCTCTTTTTGTTCATGAGCCATCAATCTCGGCTGCACCTGATTTGCTGTTTTGGTTTCTTAAGTGTCTATCAAAGACTGATCTCTAGGCCTTGGGTACAAGCCAACTCTCAACCATTTATGTTGTGAGGTTGTACTATAACTGTCAGTACCTCTCTTATCAACCTTTCAGCGACCTCTTCCTATTTCCTACTTTACTTCTTTTTCTAGGTCTTGTCTGCTGCACCACTTGATTGCCCAGTTTATAAGAATTTTGATAACTCTGGACTTATGGGCAGTGACTTGGTGAGAGACCACTAGCAGGTAACTCTCTGGTCAAGGAAAGGGGCAACCTTCTACCTCTTCCTGATAAGTAAGCCAAATCCCTGGATGAATGGACCTGTGATGGCCAAGAACTAGTTCAGAGCCAGCCTTTCGTAGCTACAAATGCAATAAATGTTGTCAAGCTAATGGAGCCACAATTTTGCTTTCAATGCCTAGGTGATGATGTTCCTCGAAGGATTACATATATAGGTTTTTGCAAGTATAGTACTCATGACCCCTACGTCCTTCTGTCTATACATACTCTTGTGAAAACAGGAAAGATCTTTTATATATCAAGGATTCAGTCCAACTGATCCTAATCCTAAAGGAAGCGAAGATGGGCACCCATGATATCATGGCAAGCTTTGATGCTTAGTTAATTTTCACCTTGGTAACTGCAGTTGATTCCAACAAACTGGTTAAGGAGAACAAATGTGTGGAAGATGATTTCCTTTTTCTTTTTAAGCCGTCGGTCTATCTCCTATTACATCTATATAAATAAAACTCTAAGGTTTGTCTTATTTTCTATTTAAATTTAATGGTGGTCGATATTTTTCACATTTAATCAAAATTGCAAATCTTGTCTATCCACCCGTTTGTTGCTCAAAAACAGGTCGGAAGAATACAATGGATTTTTCTTCTTATTCTGGACCGAACATTGAAACTGTTTCAACGAATTGTGGGGAAAGAAAAGTGTTTTTTTTTTTTTTTTTTTTGGTGACCCTTGCCATTAAACTATAAATTTTTATATGCATTAGTCAACTATCCCAAGACTCTCATATAGCCAACATAGGCTATATACAAATTTTGAACTAGGAGGGAGGGAGTTTACTTTTGATGTAAAAACAAATTTTTGTCAATAGTTGCATTAATATTTATTTTATCGAAAAAAACTTAATGAAGATATTGTGTTTAGAATAATGATTTCGGTCCTAAAATATTATTCACTATTATAAATGTCTACAAAAATCCCAAAACGGAAATGAAAAATGTTCTGTATGTGAGTTGAGAGAATGGATTTTGTCAACATGCACTATTTTATCCTTCCTTCCACCCTCAGAAGTGGGGGTTTACTTCAATGCCAATATCTCTTAGTATTGATTTTATCAGAAACACGTAAAGATCACATTGTGTTTAAAATTAATTTTTCATGATTTTCCTGCTGTCTTTTATTCAATTCAAGTGGAACCCATTTTCCAATCTTATGAATCGTTTCCAAGGCTTTTAGACATATGGAAATGGTTTCTCTTGTCACATTTAATTGTTCCGCAAATCAATGTTGTGTTTGAGCAAAAACAAAGCTTGCAAATCACAGTCTTCAAACTTGGTAGTCATTGATGTTTAAGCACAAATTTTGGCATTTTAAAAACTATACTGTATCAATAAATATTGATGGAGGTTAGAAATTTACATTAGATATCTAGGAGGAGACGCGACTTGATGGTGAACTAAATGTCAGCTGAAGCCATCAATAGACAAATTCCATTTTCATATCTGCATACCTTTTATGACTCATCTTCTTCAACACCATGGGGACGAAAGGAGAAGCAATAAAATTGCAGATTTTATTATTATACTGGCTAATACTCATCACTAGTCAGCCTATGAACCCTACTGAGGGAAGCTCTTGAACAAGTTTGGCCTTCAGTTGAATCTTCACTAACACACCTTTATTCTTGGTTACTGGAGGATTCAGGGAGACCTGCATCCCTTGTACATTCTCATGAATGTCCGGCAGGCCCCTGCTTACATAAATAATGACAAGGCTTACCCATAATATACAACAACAATCTAAATACAACATCTATGATTCCTTTTCATTAATATAGGTAAACATGAAAATTGGCAAGAACAACCGTGCAATCATTACAAATACAAGTCAAAGGGAATATCGAACAAATTCAACTACCTATAAATTACAATAATGTCTCAAGCACATTAATAAATATTACAGAATAAAAAAACAATAAAAACAATTGTTTCTTATTTCATGCAAATAAATATATGCAACAAAATACGACAAACACATTAATTTGACTAATAGTTGCAGAAAATGGAAAAATTAAACAGTAATATGAATATTTTTTCCAAATTTTGCTGAATAAAAACAACCAATAACAAAATATTCTGAAAATTTCAAATTTTACTTCAGACTCGCAACTATTCCTCCATTATTTTCACCACAAGAAATATTAATACATAATGGACACAATAAAAGACCAAATCTACAGAATGAAAGAAAGAATAAGGAACTGCAGCTTAGTAATTTACCAATGGCTTACGTTAGGAAAGTGAATAAATAAAGGAGGGATTACAACTCATTCCACTGACTTTGCAAATAAACAAATGACATATTTGTTTCAGCATTAATACATGATACATTCCACAAACATATGAACTGGATTTTTTACATGAGTGGTAGTGCCAGAAAGAAGAATGAACAATTTATCTTCAAATTAATTATCCATGTTCCGTTTACAAATTGGTAGTCAGTTACCCAACAACAAATTGGTAGTTAGTTATCTTCCATTCTAAATTTAGAATAACAAATCCAAGCCTGTTTTCGATGTTGAATTCATATCACTGAAAATGTATATTGACAAACAGTATAGTTACTCAGAAAGATATCAGACAACATGTGTTCATGTATTTAATTATATTGGAATAACTAAGTGATCTTACAGAGTACTCGACACTTGTTGAAATGGTAATTGGTTTAGAGTAGCTTATTATAGTACGGTAAACTAGTTTAGAATGTTCATTATCACTCCTCATCTCATTTAAGAGTTAAGTAACTGTTGTTTTTATTGATTTTTGTTTGATGAAGTTTGTAAGTTTTCATAAATTAGAATAGTTTCAATTCCATACAATATAATTGAAAACTGTTTATATTTTTTAAAAACGGGCAAGATTCATTTAATTAAGTGGGGGTATGAAGAGAACCTTAAAACACCCTATTACATTAATCTGCATGGAAAGCTGAAATGAAATAAATCAAGTTGTAGAAAGGTAATAAAGAATATATCACAAAATACCTGCCCCACAAAGCTTTCATGGGCAGTAATTACTTACTTATTTAAATAAAAATTGCCTAATAAGTTGTGAAACAATTCTGTGAAGTTTTATACAATGGTTTATATTTTTGAATTCCTAATTTATGAGAGAAAAAAAAGGGCCCATCTTTAAGAAGTTTCAAAAAATTGGTTGAAATTAGGTACTTGAATTAATGATTTTTATTCTTTCTAAACAAAACATAACAATATAATACGAATGTTTAATAAAGTTTATGATATTACATGAAAATGCCTTATTTTGTATAATCACTATATATTACGTTCTGAGATATTTGAAAATTTCAAAAGTTGATGGTTAATAGTTAATAAATAGTTCCAATCTAATCCTAATGAATGAATGAAATACATTATGTAACTGAAATCATTTTAAGTGTATTATGTAATCAAGAAAGCAAAGTGAAAGTGTCATCATTACCAAGTTTGCATTTCACTGCACCCCCCCCCGCTTCTCCCTAACCAAAATATACCCTATCATAAGGCAATTAATTACATAATTCAATTCTACTTAAACTTCTAAGTTATGCCATTAACATTTCATCTTTGAAGCCTGATAATTCTAAAAAAAAAAAGAACAAAGGTTAAGTGTCAGGGAATCATTAACTTAATATAATGTAATATGCATTTTGATGATAGAATGCGAAAAAAAATATTTCTTGAGAAATAATGTCTTTTTCCAACAATACTGAATTTTATGTTTTACTAAAGAAAAACAGAGATCTAAAAATAAAAACTATTCTATGTCAATGCAAAGTTATAATGTGTTGAACAAACTTATGTGTTTAGGGCAGAAAGATTTCTATTTTTGTTGCAAATTTAAATTCTACTTGACTTAGAATGGTAAGAACCAAAGCACGCAAAAAATTTCAAACAATTTTTTTTGGTTAATACTATAGGTATGTTATTTAAAAAATAATAAATTGAAAACATTATTTTAAACTTTATCTTTATTGTTTACACTCCCTTGAGCAGAAAGTAAAAATTAATGAAGTCCAAAACAATATACAGCAAAATTCCTAGTTAAATATTAAAACAATACTCCAGTCCAAGAGTCCCTCAAGTGTAAAGCAGGAAGAAAATAGCTTGTGAGAGTAATACCATTTCACTACATCCCTTTTAATACTGCATAGGAAGTAGTTTCAATCCTATCAACTTCGTAAATTTATTGCCAGTCATTTTTAAAGATATTCTTAATACTGAAAGAGTATTTTATCTCTATATATTTTTCTAGAAAAATACTTTCATTTTATAAGCTAAGAAATGGTGCTTCCATTTCTCAATATTTTTTTCCATAGTAATCTATTCATAAGTTGTGTAATTATAATAGGGTAAACCAACCGTTTAGCCAGCGTAGTTGAAAACAGTCAACACTAGTAGCAGCCATTTCAAAATAAACGGTCAAAATCTTCAAAAATTAATATGAATTGGGAAAAAAAAAAAATTGTTGGCCCTTTAATTGGACAAAATTAATCATCACAAATGACCCTACATATGAAGCAAGCAAATAGATGAAAAGCCACATGGTCCTGCTAAAACAGGAACCTTCAGAAGGTGATTAATTGGTGACCCCAAACCTTTGTGCATAACCATAGGAAACACTAATGACAGGTCAACATAAAAGTTGTGAAGTATTGCATCTTAATTAGTTGAAGATAAAAGGTGTTAAACCTTGCTAAAAGTTATTAATTAGAAAGGAAGATATATACAGATTATAATTATTTATCCTAAACATACGAGGAAGAACTAATATATGTATTTGTACCAAGAATGTCAATATCTCAAACACTTTTTTCTAACCAAAGTTTAATTTCTTTCTTAAATATATGGACTCTTTCCATACCTATTATTTAAAACTATAACTATTCTAGCTTCCAAAAACACCACATTTGTAAAAATATATCATTCTAGTGTAACATATTATACTGAAAATGGGGAGAGGGGATATTAAAGAGCATCCAAAGATTATTTATTTTTCCATTTAAATTGCTCATCAAATTTCTATAATAATTATCATTAATAGAGAGATATAGGATCATAATTTCATGGGGTAACTGAATTGATGGCCCGTTATAAGCTTTAATTCTTAAAATATACTTACATCGAGAAGAACATTAGGAACTCCAATGAGAAAAGGCATTGGTGCCAAAAGGTAATCAATCAGCTTAGTTGGAAGAACAGGAATAAATATATGTTGCCAATTCATTGGGTAAATAATAGCATTTGCTGCTTGGACACAAGCGCTCAAACGATACAGCCTTCGAGAAGTAAATATAATTCGTCTTTCAAATAACATAGATGCAAATATCCTAATCATATTATCACAGTCAACAGCACTATAATATTCTGTCAAGTTACGCTAAAAGAAAAAAGAAGAAAATATGTTACAGAGCAACAAAAACAAGAACAAAATTTAATAAATATTTATGAAACTCAAAATCATTCAAATTAACTAAAAACCAATACAAAAAAGTGAATAACTTACATTTTCAGGAATTTTTGGTAACTGGAATCTGGCAGGGGCTTGGCAACTGAAAACCTAGGAAGAAAATTTCCATTTTAAATTAAAACAGACTCATTAATAAAAACATGATACCTTTAAAGTAAATGTATAGGAGAACGAGAATTATAATAAATAAGAAAATTATGATTTTAGGAGGACAGTGATTTATAAATGTTAACAGCAATTCAAATAAAGTAAGGGGTATTAGGAAGCTAATGTTAAGGTATATGAAAACAAAGAAATACACAAAGTTTTAGATCCAGAGTTTTGTGAAGAAGAGAGTAAGGAAGTCGATTTGGCAACATGTCACATAGGTAAGTGATGAACTCGCTCTAAATTACAAATGATGCCATGTAGAATAATTGGTATATGTTAATAAATAAAAATATGACAAACAAGATAAAATCTGCTATACATGGAAAGGAGAGCAAAGTTAAGACTAACAGGGAGGATTGACTCGTGAAGACTGAAAAAGGGCGGCTGGAGGCTAGGCAACCCTAGAGGGCTAAGGCTCTGCCTTCCATGCTTGCAAACATATTATAATGTAGGGGTAGCTGACAATCAATTTAGAAGGATTATAAAGACGTGTAGGTTGTTTTTTTTTTTTGTTTTTAACAAAAAAAGTATATAAGATACATTTAATTATAATGTTTTGTGTAAAATGTAAAAATTATAAAATTATACGATTAAGATTGTAACAAAAACAAAGTTAGCTTATAAACTATAAAAATTAAAGAAAAATCCCAGGAATTAAGATCACAATAATAAAATTAAAATAACAATTTAAAATAATGATATAAGATTAAATTAAAATATTCCGATACAATGGTAATTATGTTACTAACCATTGCATTGATGAATTTATAGTATTATTAGAATATTTAAGCACAAGATTATTTATTTAATGAACTCATTACTTTATTAATTGTGTCTATTGTCTGTAGTATTCTGTAATTTTGAGTAATAAGGCGTATTTTTTGAGTGAGATGTTTAGTCTTTAGGCCATTTTCCGTCTTCGTTTATAATTTCTAATTTAAAATTAATCGAAGTGGTTTTGTTAGTGAGCAACTTAACAGTAAATGTTCATCATTTTTAATCTGAGGAAGTTAGTTTTTATAGTTCCATGTCCAGTGAGGATTTGTCTGATGTATTAGTCTCTTACCGAGTTTATACGGTTTGATAAGTCCTCGATTTTTGGGATAGAGCTTTTTAAGTGTAAAGCTTTGTCTCTTTGACCTTGCCAGCATTTAATTGTTTCAGTACGTAATGTATTCATTACATGTCTTCTTGAAATTTTATTGTAATGTAAGGGTATGTGTTTGTCTTTTGCAACTTCCTTACTATTCCGTCCAGTAGTTCATTTTCACAATGTCCTGCGAGTGCCTTATCCCTTAGGCTGTGACAGACTGATATATCCCAGGGTTTTCTGTACTAGGAATGCTATGGACTAGTGTATCAGTCCAGAGAGAGATGTGTCCAGTGTGCTACAGACTGATACAATAGCCCCACATGTTTAGCGATAGATTCCTATGAACTATTATATTAGTTCTTCCTCTGCTGCCATCTGTTGACTTTTTGTAGAAGCTGTTGTGTCCTTCAAAGTTGATAGATGGCATAGGGATTCACTTTTCTCATTTTTAGCTTCACTATACTGGGATTCCCAGCATACCTGCTCTGCCACCATTTCAATCTCTTTTAGCAGATTTCCCTTAAGGGAAATCAGCTATTGAGGTCATACTCATGACACGATTTACAAAAATTTTCTTCAAATGTCCATAGATCCTACCCAGGAGATAACGAAAATGAGTTCCATTCAAAACTGTGTGTGTGTATATGTGTGTGTGTGTGTGTGTGTGTGTGTGTGTGTGTGTGTGTGTGTGTGTGTGTCAGCAGTTAAAACGCCAAGAGACGTGTGTTTCTTTGCTTGCTCATCAAAGACAGTATACAGACAGTGAACAAATTAAAGGAGTTGGGCTATGAAGAACTACCACACCCCCCATATTCCCCTGATCTATCTCCTACAGACTACCACTTTTTTCGGAGTTTGGACAACTTTTTGCGAGGAAAATTTTTTACAGATGATTTAGACATTAAAAATGCATTTTCTGAATTTCTTTCAACACGTGACACAAACTTTTTCAAAAGTGGGATAGAAAACTTGGTAAGTCGTTGGTCGAAGTGTATTGAAAATGATGGTAAATACTTTGAATGAATAATATTTCAGATTCGATCTCAATTTTTCATTTTTTTCCTGATTCTACAAACGGTCATTTCATATGTTACAACCCAATAGTAATTGTTTTTCTTTCTGGTGTGTGGCGGGCAGACCCGTTTGTTTACATTTCTAATCTAACGCTTCCTTTCGGCAGATTAATGAAATTGGATGAAACATTTCTTATTTCCGTTTGTATTTATTCACAGTGGTGTTTTGTTACCAGTATGTAGATTTATCTATTACTAAACTTCACGGGGGAAATCTGCTTAGTTTACGCAGCCCTGTGTGACAGACTTTTTCAATTGAGCACTGTTACTGATTACCTACAATTTACTCTTGCATATTTCGTCAGTACATTTTCTGCTTTTCTAGGTTACAGCTTCAATATGTCCGGAAAAAGAATTTTTCAAATGAAGAAAGTTCGTTAGGATTTTTTGCAGGTGTGAGTGAAAGTGATTCTTCATCAGATTACAATGAGGATCCTGTAGAGGAGGCACCAAAACGTGTCTATTAATGAAATGCCTGGAACTAGATACAGCAATATAATTAAAACAACTGGAATGGGAATTATACGATTAGCGCTAGAATGTAAAAATTTTTCAGCACATGGGGCTCTACAGGTACCCCGCACCACCCGAGTACTGCACAGCTTAAGGGTTAATCCAAGGGAAGTATACTTACTGTTATTCACTCTGAAAGTAAGTTGAGTAGTTGTATATTGTTCAATTAAAGATTCACGTATACTTTATGCATGATAGACGTTTATTATGCATGATATTATATCTATCATGCGTCTATTCGTTGTGTGATGACGTCATCAATTAAGGTTTTACATTCTTGTTTCGAAAATGTTCATTAGACCTATAATTGGAAATTCAAAATATCTCCATTATTATTTGTCAGATCGCAAAATGTTATAGGATCAATCTTGTTAAACTATTAAAGCTCAACAATTGTTCTATGGATTGTTTTGTAACTCAAGTACTAAGTGAGTTATTCATACTTTGTTGTTTTCAGCCTTCGGTAACCCCCCCCCTCTCTTACTCATCTGTTTTCCCCCCATAGAAATAGAGAATATGTAGTGAGGTGAGATCACATCTGTCATAGCAGCATTTCGGAAATATACTTAGTTTACACTTTTATTGTGTTGTATTGTAGTGTTGTTTAGCAAGGAGAGATAGGGGACTTATTCTTGCCAGAAGGCAAAAATACATGAAATTATATAATTGTTTCTTTTAGAGTTATTTTAATCACAATTTGTCAGTTTAAATAATATATATATATATATATATATAGATATATATATATATATATATATATATATATATATATATATATATCAAAACATCCATAACTTTATTTTTAATGTTTCAAAAACACATTCATATTTTATAGTAACAACGCAAAAAAACAAAATATTTTACTTACTGTATTGGCTACATTATTCAAAGGAATCTCCAGAGTCTCCCTTGGATCTGGGACTTTCACTGTATACAGTTTGTTAAGGAATCCCCATAAGAGATCAGTCTCTGAACCATGAATTAAGTCAGATATGCAATTCAAAAGCCTGAAAAGCAATACACCTTAGTTCTATAGTTGACAGTTTGTATAAAGAAGATAAAACCATAATACAGTAGGTAATCATAATTATAAAAACTTTTACAATTTTTGATGCGATTCAGTTATTTTGGGGGATTAAATATTATTTATTTAATTTTAATTTTTTAATCATATTTATATTTGTAATGGTAGATTATTTACTAAAAATACCATTCAGGGGAAAAAAAGTATGTGCATAATTGAGTTTAAAAGAAATAGTTTTTCTGGAATGTCTATTAAAGATAAAGACTGTTTTATTTACAATATAACCATCAATTTCAGTTTCAAACACAATTAAACTATTACTATCATTTCATAGAAATGTTAAAATAATGTAATGTGAAGGACATACTTGTAAAAAGGATAATTTCATACTTTTGCTCCTATTGATTATATCAATATATTCTAAACTAGCTTTGTTGACAGGCTAAACTAAAAATTGCTTTCCAAGAAAATAAAAATATTGAATTAAATTATATATTAAATAATCCATTCATTGTCATCAAATAACAAAAATCTATATTTTGTTAAGTCATTCGTTATACCGTGAAGAAAAAGTGGTGACTGGACAAATATGGAAGAATTTATGCTTATTTATTGTGAAGCGTTTGCTGCAAGGCGATATTGCTCATAAAAAAAAATAATACAAAAATGAAAACAGTAACAAGAAAAAATTAAACAATAAAATTAGAACAGAACGAACTAAGAACCCAACCAAATAATAAAACAAAACTAAATAGAAGAATGCAACCAATTTATGTTTAGAATAACTACTGTTTCCCATCAATTATGAGTTGAAACAAGATAAAATAAATATTTCCTGTCAAAATATAAAGGATGGATTAACTTAAGACATTAAATATTCTCTTCATCTATGCCAGATACTGAAAATCTTTTTTCTGTACTGTTATTTGTGTCTTACGCATGAAGTATAAAATGGCAATTGGGAGAATACTGACGAATTTATGCTCATTCACAGGTTCAAATAATTATTGTTTCCTATCAATCTAAATATAATGACTGTATCGTCTTATCATTAGAAGAAGACATTTGATCCAATTCTGTCGATGCATTGAAACCAGAGAAGAATGAAGTGATAACTAGCACAATAATATAAATTTCATGCTGCAAAATAACTTTTATTATCAAACACTATATTTTTAATAGAATATGTTCTTTTATTTTTTCAAAACTCCCATTCCTCTAATACTAAATATTAGTAATGAATAAAATACTACATTTTGACTAAGTTCATACCCTAAATTCAAATAAATATAATGACTGAGCTTTATTGAGCATTGATAAATTATATTTGTCAAGAGGATGTTGGAAGTATAAATTTTGAATTTCATAAATTTAAAGAAAATTTAAGGACTGAAGAAAATATATCATAAACATTTTTTTTTTCTAAAACAAATATTATCAGCGATATTGGAAAATATATGTTTTGGCAGAAGTCAACCCTCATTCCTAACTAAGGTAAAGACTATAATAGTGCATATTGGCTAAGTTCTATAGGCTACATGGCATTTCATTAGGAATTCCTGGGAAACATTCCGTTTGGCTACTGGAAATCAAAATTTTAAAATTGCTTTGGACATTTAAAAAGTAATGCCCAAACCCATAAATCTAAATGATGTTTCAAAACAAAGAAATATGTTATAAAAATAATTTTATCTCAATTGGTTTGAAACATTCTCATGTAACACTGACAAATTCATTAGATTGAAGGAATCTTTTGGAACATTAACAAATTTTATTTCATTACTGGGAGTCGACATCAACATTCAAAAGTCTAAATTACGTTTTACGGCAAAAAAGTTTATTCTAAACACAATTTGTCCTTTAAATGTTCAGATATGAACAATATTATTGAAAATATGTTCAAACTTTGAAGTAAACCTCACTCTTGGTTGAATACTTGCATTTTCATGTAACTTTTTCTTTAATTTGGAGTAATTGATTAACATATATGAAATTCTATTAAAATTCTCAAATTCATTTCTAAGTGGCGAGAAACCAATAAATAAGATATGTCTTAAACCCAATATGTTCCAGAAATTTTAAGAACAAGTTAAAAAAAGAAGACTTAGGTGGCAAATGATCACAATATGGTAAAAAATAAACTCTTGGTATTCAAAATCCTAAATCAATAAATTCTAGATATCAATGACAGATAAGATGAAATACAGATGATTTAAATATTTACTGAGGTGTAAAGAACTAAATGTGAAATAGTTTTTTTTTTATTTTTCCAAGAATGGGCTGATAAAAGTTAGCTATGAAAATTCAACATTATTTAGATGGTTTAATCACCTTAATATGATATATAATATTTGCAAATAACTTACTTGTAAAATGACTCATGCCATGGTAGATAGCTCAAAACAACTAAAGCTGTGGAGGAATCAGGATCATGTCGACAATAACCAAAGGTCCATTGTGAATCCACATTAGTTAACACAAAGGAAAAAAACTGTATCACAGTACTAAAATGGATAAAAATTAAGTAAAGCAAACTATACATTCCAAATAAAAAATATAAATAAAACAGAGCCTTACTTTTCAACCGCACAAGGATAGGTAAAGTTAGGAACATGTTTTAACACCTCTTCATTATTATATATTTCAGGAAACTTTTGAATGATCCAAGGATCAGAGCCTTCTTGAGGCTCAACTACTTCACAAAAACATTCAAATATGTGTGATACATTTTCTCTGGAAAGTACACATTGTAAAATCAGTTACTATCATAAAGAAAGGAAGGATAAAACGAGAAAAAAAAATTAAATCAGAATTCCACAATCTAGGCTGTTCTAACCTGATACGTGAGCCCATTATATTTATTTACAAGCATTATTCAAACACAGGAACATTCGTCCAAAGGTTTTTCTCTGTGGGTGGGTTAAAATCTGACAGGTTGTTAAAGAAAGTGTGGCATGGCACTCTATATCACAACTTTCAAAACATAACTTTAATGACAGTAGAGTTCAGCACTGTTATGTATGTGAATCATCTTTCCAAGTATGAAGGGGGAAGGGGAAGGTTGCGTCATATCAAAACATCAGGATCAACTCCTGTTTTTATTTTAATTAAACTCAAACTATTAATTCATGAAAACTACGTATCTAGAAATAATAAAGGAGTCAATGGGACATTTATGCTGGCCAAATCATTTTCTTTAATAATCGAATGAATCGAGTTTTGTCAGTCAAGAACGAGACGTTAACCTTAAAAAAAATACTCTAGAACAGTGCCATGTTATTCCGTTTCGTAGTAATGTGTAAGGTTATTTTATAATGTGAAAATGTCATTGTATCTACATGAAGATAAACCACCCAATAGACCTGTTGAATTTGTTTTTCCACAGGATCAAGACTTTTCTATTCCTTTAGAAGAAAGATACGAAGTTAAAAAGTGTGTTGAATGGATTAATACTAATAAATACTCAAAGGTATTTACATCAACTCGTCAACAGAATGTTAAAGGCATTGATGTATCTATTCTGTGTCTCCTTTAATTATTTTAATGGACATATTTTAATGTAGGTCTGCTTGCAATTTCCTGATTCATACTTATCTGACTCTGTGGAGGTTGCATTTCTCATTGAGGAACAAATAAGTGATAAAATCTATATTCTGGGGGACACTTCATATGGAAGGTAACTACCTATTAAAATTCTTCATAAGTTTTATTTGAATACCTTTGAGTGATTATAAGTGTTATAAAATGTCTCTTGTAAAATCAGATGCTCAAAGCTTATTTAAGCTTCCGAAAGCTCCACCTAAAAAAAAAATGTTAAAGCAAAAAGTGCTTGAAGAAGAAACTTACTTGGAAGAAATGGGGAAAATAATTGAAAGAGACTTTTTTCCTGACCTTGGAAAGCTCAAAGCACAAAATGCATATTTGGATGCTCAAAGTGAAAATGATGTTTTGAAACTACAGCAGCTGAGTTCAAAGTTTTCTTTAGAACGTGTTCGAGAGTCAAGTCCTGCTACTTTTGAAACCCCAATTGATAAAAGTCGTTTGTATGAAGATGATACAAACAGTGTAAGTTCTAAAAGTGAGGAAATTGTACACGAAATTCCAAAAGCAAAGCTGTGTCTTGATCAGTACTTAGGATCTCATACTAGTGAAGATAATAAAAGTTTTGAGGATATAATTGCAGATTCCCAGGAGCAACATAAACAAAAACATCCTTGGTTATTCAAAGAAGATCCTTCTGTCAATGAAAAAGCCAAAGAAAAATTAAGCATCGAGTACAATTTACCTACTTCTAAGCCTCTGGAATTAGACACATGGACCTATAAGGATAAGAATTATATTATGTATGTGCCTGATGGAGTCGATTTGACTCCAGAAGAAAAGGTTGAGAAGGCTAAGAGGAAACAAGAGATAATGCATTCCAACACCAGATTAAAAGTTAATCCGTTCGATGAGAATGAAAGCAAGGAGCGTATTTTAGATTTAGCTCAGAACCAGATAAAATGTCTTGATGGAAAAATTGGAGTAGATGGAAAGGTAGTTGTGCCTAGTACTCCTAAAATTAATGGCTTTAGTTTCGTTAAAACTCCTTCTCCTGCACCAGGTGTTAATGAGTCTCCTCTTATGACTTGGGGTGAGATAGAAGGCACTCCATTCCGATTAGATGCTACACCTCTTGCACATGTTCCCTCATTCCACATGCCTGAACCACCTAAAAGAGAATCATTAGCTTTAAAACTTGCAGATAAGGCTGGTGAAAGGCACAGAGATCGTAAGAAGAAAGCAATTGAAGCTGCTCGAAGGCAGCTTACCTCTCCTGCTGGAAGACCTCATTCAGATAGGCTTCAAATGCTTTCACCTGCAGCTAGGCGTCTAGCATCCACACAGATGCACCAAGTTGGAAGTGATAAAAGACTTGCAGCATATTATAGTCCAAGAGCTTCACCTAAACCAAGTATGACCCCTACTCCAGCTGTACCAACTGTGACAACAGACAATTTACTTAATCTTAATGTTAAGCGAAGACCAAGGGCAGCAGATTTTTTTTCATGAGCAGCCCTTTTATAAATATTGTATATTGTTTCTATTAAATTATATTTATTCAATTGGTTTAGTTTTGTTGCTTCCTTATTTCTTCTGTACTGCTTCAGAAATATAATGTTTAAAAAGTTGTAGTAAACTTCATTAAATAATATATTTCTTTTTGACTATAAATATTAGATAATGTTAAATGTGACTTAGGTATGAAAAACAAGATTTTTTTTTCTTTTACTCTATCCCTTACTCCACCTTTAGGCAGTCCCCAATACCAGTGGCATTGCTTGGGTACCTGTAGATAATCCGTCTCAATTAGCCATAGTAGTAAAAGTGGACTTTAATAAATAATAATAATATTGAATAGTTATTTTTGTTTAAATTTTGAATGTAACTATTACACCCGGCTGTGCTCAGGAAATCTATAGAGAGTGAATAATGGTGGTATTTTTTCCCCCAATTCTTCACTATGAACAATATTATTATATGTCTTATCTCTCCGTTTACTTGCTTTGTCACCGTGTTTGGTAATTATCAGACTTCTTGACTTTGAGCATAAACCAACAGGAGGGAAAGGGGGCTGAAACAGGTAATAAATAATTTTGGGTACTCCCATCAAAATACTGTTGTCACTTGCCATAGGGGGGGGGGATTAATTTCTCTTCATTTCAAATGAGTTTATACTCAGAGCATTAAAGTATTCATATTGCAAGAGAAGCAATATGAAATAATAGCTAATTATGATGCAAGATTAATAGTTTTATAAATGAGCAAGAGCTCCCAGATGAGGTTCTCCCTCCATTACAGGTTATGCAACTATATACTGAAATATCCTTACATTATGTTTACAATACTAGCCTGCTGAAATAATTTTTGTGATTTAAATAAAGTATTACTCAGTCAAAGAGTGGAGAGAAAAAGAGGATAAGAACAAATTGTTAAACACTGTCACAATAAAAAAGTATAATAATAAAGTATTAAATATGCTTAAAGGAAAACTGGGATTTCTGATTAAATAGTGTATGGGAGAGAGGCACGAGTGGCAATGTACTTTGCTCTTTGTTCAATCAGTTACTGTCGTTAACAAATTAGAAAGTTCACATTTGTCATGATAATTTATCTAGGTGAGATTCAATTTTAATTAATTCGTACAATGGAATGAATTGTTATCGATAACAATACTTCTATGCTAATTATTTCTTTATATACTGGTATAAGGCAAAAATGTGTATAAGCAAAGTTACTCTAAATAACGAAGTACGCTATTTCTTACGAATAACCAATTGAGAGAGCACTCTAATTGCATGACTTCTGGAAACAAGTGTATACATCATAGTAATCACCAATAATGCTTCCCTTTAGTAGTAAACTAAAGGGCTATAATGATTTTGTGGGATTAATCTAAACAAGAGATTCACAAATGAAAATTTCAATTTAGCAAAGCAGACAAATGACAGTTATTGTGCCTACTCCAAGGCTTTTTGTGGATTATTCTCTGCTGACTCAGCTATATTACCCATATACAATTAAGGCGCATCCTGTTATCAGAAACCTTTCTTAGAGGGAGATTTGAAGAAAAAGTATGACATCCCTTTGTGACAAGATTATATTAGTACTTGGTAAGTTTATAATAATACAATACTAAGTTTGCAGACTGGGCAATATTTCTATCATGGGCCACTCATATACTTTTTCCAATATGGGGGTGGGATTAGGAGATAGGCCATCAATGTTTCATGACAGCTCTATAACAATTGAATTGGGTTTTCATGAAATCTGGCTCATCCTGTTTTGGAACATCCGCTTCACAGTATATGCATTCTTTTTAAACTTAAATCAATTTTATAGTCCATCATCAAACTTGCCTTTTCTTTTTTTTAAGCATCTTTAATATTTAAATTTAACTATAGCCAGCTTGAATTGTTGAGGGAATCTGCTAAAATTGCGTAGAACCACAAATTTATGAATTCAAAGTACATTTAGTCCTTTGAAGATTTTCAGTATGTGCATGTAAGACATGTGTCATGCATGGGCTGCATAAACTATGCAGATTTCCAACGTATTGGAATGGCAAGGTGATATCATCTCATTTCTTCCGTAATTGTAGTCCACCACACTTCTGAGTTTCACCTTTGTGGAAATTTAAGACCTTAGTGTTTTGAATATTAACTGCAAGTTTCCTCAGCTTACAATATTTGCTTATAGCTTCTAATTCCATCTGAACACTCTACCATAGTTAAGCAAGGATTACTAAGTCATTTGAGGACAATGACATGAGAAGGTCATATTATTAATGAGGGCCCTGCAACATTCCCTCACTCACTAGTATATTACTTATATTTCTTCCATGTTGCAAATTATAAATATTGCCTGCTTTTAGAGCCTCTTGTTAATTCTAATTGCTTTAGTGTTAATACTTAATGAGTATACTCTTTTCCACAATTGCTCATGTGAGATGAGTCAAATAGACCTTTAAGATCTACAGATATTCCTACTTTATAACTCTGTTTCGACCTTAAATTTATATTTATAATAGAAAGTAATATGAAGAGACCATCTTGACAACCCTTTCCCTCTGTGTGCTATTTGATTTTCTGATGACAGGAAATGATTTTCTTCAACCCAATTAACCAGTCTTCTGTAGATTATGATAAGGAATGTTTGAACTGATAAGAAAATGGTTATGTTTTTATAATTATTTTGATCACCCAGGTCACCTTTTTATGTATAATAACCATCTTTATTTTAATCCAAGATGCGGGAATCTCTTCTGTTAGGATTAAGTTAATAGATACCCTGTTTAGCCACTAACTAATAAATAATGATAAAGCTAGTATCATTAAAAAGCTTTTAAGAAATTGCTATTATTCCTTATTGATAATGGTGAAAAGGATTCACCAATGACCCAACAACACTAATCAGATGTCACTTGTAGGCAAGTATTTATAGAAACACTATTTCTGCTTCATTGACTTTATTAAAACTCCACATGTTTCTCGTTCTGAACTTCAAAGTCTCATCAGGAGTATAATCCTTACACCTAAAATGAAGGAATCTAAATACAGTATATACCAAATTAAATGTTTAGATTGTGATAAATTTTACAGAGAGGAGTCTGTGTAACTTTTAAAAAAGAAACTGAAACCACCTACTAAAAACATTGACCAAATAAAACAGCTATTACTGACCGCAAAAGAAAGGAATACAAACATAAAAGAAAGCTTACACACGTATATAAACGTAAAAAAGGCAGTAAACAAAAAAAAAGAAAAAAAAAAAAAAGATTAGGCTCTTAAACAGTACTTTCATCAGAAGGTAGTTATGTTTCTAAAATGTCTCCTCTTTTAGAAACATGAGTCTGAGCCTGGAAACTAGTTGTCATTAATTGTGAATGTTTGGCATTACGAAATTGGCACATCTATTTATTTAATTAACTGCCATTACCATTATAAATGGCAAGGTTATGGAACTATCTCTTAATTTAATAAAAACTCATCAATGCATTTGCCTTATACTGAAAAAGAGACCTTTTAATTAAGGATACCCTATTCAAAAAAATGTTTACAAAAAGAAAAAACCTTAGACATAAGGGTTTTTGTTAATGTTAACTAATTAATTACATAGACAACTTTCAGTGTAGAAATATCTACACATCAGCATGTTCTCTGACAATTTTATTTGCTAATTCTTATCAAGTGAGGATTCAATCAGTCTTCTGCTGTGATTTGTAGCATACGAATGTGTATATCACAAACATCGGAACAGTGCGTTCATGCATGAAAATCTATAATAGTTTCTTTCTGTGACATATTAATAAATGTAATGATTTTAAGCATATGAAAGTTGATTTTGTTTTTTGAATGCTCCTAGATATCTTTGTAGACAGTCAGTAATGCCCCAATGAATTTTAATTATTTCTATGAAACAATAAATTATTTGTATCATTATAATTGCAGTTGCTGTATAGATGAAATAGCTGCCCAGCATGTCCAAGGAGATGCAATTATCCATTTTGGGCATACATGCCTCTCTCAGAAATCCTCTTTACCAATACTACATATACTACCGAAACGGGCCCTTGACTTCACACGTCTTAATAATGGGCACACGTCTGAAATTCAAGGGTCATCAATAGTGATTTATGATGTTGGCTACCATTACATTTCAGGTAAATATCTTTTAGGGAAATAGTAAAAGGTTTAGCAAAAATAAAGAGGTTTGGGGCTTTTATTAAATCTAATATTTTTGTATGATTCTTCTTGATTAGTTCATCTATATAAATAAGACTCTTAAGGTTTGTCTGAAATTCTATTTAAATGCAGCAGGGTTAAATATAATTCATATTTCAGGTTATTTTAAGAACAAATTGTTGTCAAATATGTCAAAGTAAGCCCCCACTCCAAAGAATGGTAGTAAAATATAAAATTACACATGCCAACAAACTTTATTCTCTTAGTACATATACAAAAGGTTTCTCTGTTCTATTTGAGGATTGTTTGTGGAATATGAACAGAAATTGTTGCCGCCCCGAAGTAGGAAGCCATCATAAAAACAGATAGGCAGAAAAGATTTTAATTTTTATGCCATTATACTTACAATGGTACGAAATGTGAAAATTGATTCTCACCAAATTTAAATAGAAAATCAGACAAACCTTAGACTTTTATTTATATAGAGTTTTATGTTTATAGTGTACTAAAGGTAAATGACGATTTGTATTTGTTTATATTTTAATGGCATTCTAAAGATATTCTGCAGTTTAATATTCAAAACTTTTACTTTCGACTTCTAGTCGCCGCCATACTTATTTCTACCTGTGAAAGAATATATAGAATTAAATAATATTACTTAATTTTAAGTTAATTGGATTTATATTTTTACACTACTCAATTTTTACATCATTTTATCAATGATGGGTAACACAGTAGTTTATAATACATGTTACTAATGAAAAACCCTAATAATTTTCTGCTATTCCTAATTGTTGAACGGTGATAATCTCTTGTTGGAATTTTTCAAT
Source organism: Riptortus pedestris (assembly GCA_019009955.1). NCBI lineage: Eukaryota > Metazoa > Arthropoda > Insecta > Hemiptera > Alydidae > Riptortus > Riptortus pedestris. The sequence continues at coordinate 74,107,935 of CM032229.1, forward strand.
AGGAAAATTATGCAAAATTCATCAAGCTATATACTATGTTTTAGGTCATATCAGGAATTGTTTTTCCAGAGATGATGTTATAGTTCCTGAATTGGTAATTGACAATGAGCTTCAGTCTATGGAATGTTGTAAAAACTGTTCATTGATGAAAACTGGAAGTCACTCTTGTGTATGTTAAACATTTTACACTTAAGGAAAATAAATTTTTGTTTCTTTTTTTTAATGATTTAATTGTACAATTTACAGGTGAGGTTTTCTAGGGCTTATTGTCTGCAAACTACTGCTCCAAACAATCTTATTTATATAGGCTCTGAAAATGATCCATGCTTCATCAACTTTATTTTGCTATTTAAAGGTAAATAATGTATATACTTAAAACTAGCATTAGTGAAAAGTACTTCCTTAGACATATACCTAGTATTCATCAATGAGTCACTCTGTTTAGAGATGCTATTAAAAACTGCTTAATTCCATAATAATTGCAGTTATGAGGATACAATTTCCTCAATTTTACTAATTCACATAGGATTCAAGTCAATAAAAGGGGAACAAACAATAGCTTGTTTTTCTGTTTAAGAATTTCTTCAATTCTTGATTTTGAGACTTAATGAAGAACTCACAATTTGGCTGTAAAGATGAATCACAAAAACAAACTGAGTCTTGTATTTTAACTCAGTGAAATCTATTTACCCAATATCTCATCATAAACTAAGCTTATGTGTCCTTTGTGCTGGATTAAGATATTGAAGATTTAAATAGTCTGATCGTTAGAAATGTGGTGATGCAATAGCTATCAGTAAAAACACGTGACTAGGTGCGAGGGCTTCTTGATAGCTGAAGATATAAATAACTCCTTTAATATTTAAGTTAAAGAAAAGTCTGTAGAACAACTATTGAATGACAATATTGGTCAACTCACAATATTGACCATATGTCATTTTTCAATAAAATACTTGAGATATTGAGTCTTTACATTTCATTCTACTTTTCAGTACCAAGATTTGTAACATTTAAATAACAATTGTGACCATTGAGGTACAAAACTGAAATAAACTTTCCACCAGTACCTTTCTAAAAGTCATTTGTAAATACGACTTGAAATTTAAGCTAGACATTTTTACTTGTTTATTTGGGTTTTAAGTACAATAATTTAAAAAAAAAATAGTAACAACAAAATAACAATTATGACAAACCTTCTAACTATAATACTTCAAAATACACTAATAATAAGGGGGTCCCTAACCCCTTGAAAGTCCATAAACGACATTATGAAAAAAGGTGCTAGCACCCAAAAGGAGTTCTTACCCTTAACCTAACACCGTAGCTCTAATCCTCCTAGAGATACAAACTACTTAATCACATAAATTATAACAACAAACAGAAAAATAATTAAATAAATAAACTAAATAACTTCTAGGTGTAATAAGTACACCATATTACAGGACCTTATTTGTACATATATAAATGTTACAGAATGTGAAGATACAATGTACTTTTTCGTTTCCATACTTCTAGTACAAATTCAGTTTAAAGTTGAAGTCTTTTGAGATCATTATGATTTTTGTGTGCGAAGATTTGCTAATTTATTTCAGGTTTAATTCTGGCCAAGTCTGTTCCATTCTCTTCTTTCTTTCTTGCTGAAATCAACTTGTGTATAAACTGAGATTTGTATAAATTCTCCTGTTACAATTAAATAACTTCTCACTTCAAATACCCCCAGTATTAAAAATCAAAAGTTTTATCCACACACTCAGATCATTAAAGAATCTTAAGCTCACTGTGATCTAAGGTTAGGAGTTCTGAGGAGACACAGAAAAAGTCTCCTCACCTACTTCCATTTAAGATGTTAGTTCTGTTTCCATTAAATTATGTTAACAGCTCTAATTACATTATCTTCACAATACTAAAAGCTAATGTTCAAATAATGTTTGTGTTTTAATTAAATAAAGTCTTAAGAGGAAAATGTCATTTCTGATTTGTTTATGTTTGTAAGAGGGGGCAGGATATTCTTTTCTCTTTGTGTAAACTGATGCGTTCAAAATTAACTTAGACTTGAAAAGTTAATTGAAAATGAGAAAATTTATCAAGGTGAGATACCGGGTACCAAGTTTAATAAATTTGTTCACTGGAAGGAATTGTGAACAATAACAATATTTCTATTCAAATTACTTTCTTTATACATTGTTATATGTTTTAACAAAGTATAAACGAGATATACACTATAAACTAAAGCCGGAGTCAACTATTTTATTAGGCACTAACGATTGAACCAAACTTAACAAAACTCGGTATGTCAATTAGCATTAATTCTTCCATGATTATAAGCTATATTAAAAATTTAAGGTTAGAACAGGAGGGGGGTTGTAAGGGAGGCCTGAAATTAAAAATAGCAGTATTTCGTTTTCTATTGGTTTTTCTGCAAATATGCACATGACCCTAGTTGTTTATTTTGTTATTTAAAGTAACTTTTGTTATATTTACTTTTGTGGTATAACAAAGTATAAACGAGATATACACTAAAAACTAAAGCGGGAACCAACTATTTTATTGGGCACCAACGGTTGAACCGACCTTAACAAAACTCGGTATATGAATTAGCATTAATTCATCCATGATTATAAGCTATATTAACATTTTTAGGTTCAAACAGGTTTGAGGGTTATAAGGGAGGCCTGAAATAAAAATTCGCCATATTTCGTTTCCTATTGGTTTCTTGGTAAATATACACATAACCAAAGTTGTTTATTTTGTTACTTAGAGTAACGTTTGTAATATTCATTTTTGTCGTATAACAAAGTATAAATGTGATATCCGCTAAAAACTATAGCGGGAGTCAACAAATTTATTATAAAGAGTGTCACTCAACACTGATTTTGTTCCAATAGCTCCACTGTCGAGTGATACTCGACATGGTGTAATACCTCTTTTTGCGGAAAATTTTAAAACAGGAGGGATTTTTGTTACTGAAATGTTTGAGTCACGAATGAATGAAACATATTCTAGAATCGTAAGATACTATAATTCAATTAAAGCATTGGAGTGGAAAGGGTTAAGACAAATAATATTATGTTTTTAGACTTATATGATAGTTCTAACTATGATTTGGATTAGGGAAGTAACAAATCTCCACCCCCTCCCCTTCTCAATTGTTTTTTATTTTAATTAGAAAATACATCATTATTTATTTCCAATATAAATTCAAACTATAAGAGCATGTTGATTATTTAATTATTATAGTGCATTATTTAACAAAGTCATGCTGAATTCGCACATCGTGTGATAGCGGATTTCCTGTGAAATGATGGAATTGCATTTACTCAACGTTACTACTACGTATACAACTAAGCTCACAGTCTTGGATTGGTTTCTGACAGGAAATATGTACATTATAGGTAATATTTAATTCTAATAAACACTAACCATGACAATGATTTGAATTATTCACAGTGTGTCAAACAATGGACAGGGGATTGCCTAGGGATTTATTTTCATTTATTCTTCAAAACTAAAATTATTGTTTTACTGTTGTCCTAGGGATTGACTAAGTTGCTGTGTGCTTCAGCATCTCAATGTAAATGAGCAGCCCCACAAACTGTATAACAATTTGTACAATAAAGTGATTCTCTATAAGTCCCCTGCCTAACCCTCACAGGAAAACTATACTCCCAGACGGGAAGTGTAGTTGTACACATTGAAGCAGTGCCAAAAATAAAAACCAACATTCCCTCTTATGATTTCCCGAGTGAAGCCGGGTACCTTAGCTAGTATATATATAATTTTATTCTTGTTTCAGAACTGTTAATTTAACTGAATATGTATCTTATTATTCACAGATTCGAAAGCATGGTGCTACTCAAATGGAACTCTAGCTCAAACAAATACATTAAAACTGTATAAACAAATATCTTACTATACAGAACAAATAAAAGCCGCACAAACATTAACAATTGTTCTTGTATCTCTTTCCATCTGTGGTTATCTTGAAGCAGTTGATTATGTCAAGTCTCTTGCGAAGAGGTGGAAGAAGAAAGTGTATGTGATATCAATTTCAAAGCCAAATATTGCCAAACTTACAAATTTTCCTGAGGTACTGTGTTTTTATATGCTTATAATTGTAAGCTGGGTATTAAATATTCCTCAAAATTGTACAAGACTATATCAGTATTCAAAATTATGCTGTAAAAATAATTTTTATAAAATATACTAGGCCGTTACCCGTCATTGACAGGTTGAAATAGAAATTAACCTATGTACAAAACAATCCCGTTATTTTCATCACATAACACAAAATCTCCTATGACATGTACAGTAACCATATGGTCATTCAGTCATTATACTCATGAAGTATAGAGTGGGAATCAGATGTATTCGTGTTTTAGATAGCTGTGATCTGTAAATGAAAAAAATAATAACAGATGTCAGTTGAAATATAAAAATAGTTTTGTTTTTTAATAAACCCAAGTTTTTACTACACATTCTTTCAAACCAGTGAATGTAGCTTCTTGCCTTTGTGTTTGGAAAATAAATGAATGGTAGAAGTAAATGCATAGTACACTCAACATATTTCTGTTTTAAATATGTAATAAATAATTGTTTTTTTTGTTTTTTAGATGGAGATTTTTGTGATAATTGGCTGTCCACAAACTCATTTAATAAACAATAAAGAAATAATTCAGCCTGTTGTTGGATTGATGGAGGTTGAATTGGCTCTTAATGAGAATAGAGACTGGAACAAAATGTTTTCAAAAGACTTCAGAGATTTTATTCCAGGTCTGAGACCAGTAATGATTAATCTTCTCAATTTTATTAATTGATTCAGTCTGTGTGTAATGAAATAATGGCCTGTGAATTGGCATATCATATTTTGATATGCACATTGATTAATAGGTTTCTGTCTGAAAAAGCTCTCATTATAACTGATTTGAATCTTCCATTTCAAGTTATTAATTTTTAATTGGATGTTGCATTTTGGGAGTGTTAAAATGCTTATATCTGAAAAACTAGTCGACTTACATCATCATAACATAAATTATTTACCATTTTACTCATTTTCTTATAATCTTTAACGGATGTGGCAGTGATGTAGGGGATACTGCACAGCAAAGACTCTAAAATATGTGTTAAAAGGTTTCTTCTGCCTATTAATGTGCTCATCATTTGTTACTTTGAAAAAAGTGTCTGATGCTACATTTTTTTACCACCATCACAAATAATTGGAAGGGCACTAATATATGTTATTCAATGAATTTAGCACACTAGCTTTGGTTGCAAGCGTTTTTACTGTGCTACCACTAACTCTGTCACACAACCCCTATATGACGTAAAAATTCCATTTTTCCTAACGTCCTTTAAAATCTAACTCCAGCAACTTTTTTTTTTTTTTTTTATTTTACGTCCACTTTATGCTACTAGGCTAATCGGGACGGGTTATCTACAGGTTACTATCCTTTTCTAGCCAGGGTGGGCACAAGGAGTTTATTTAATGAGTCCGTCATTAAATAAATTTCTACTGCCCAGGGCGGGATTCGAACCCGCCACTCTAGGTCTGCCATGCGAGATTAGGACCAACGCCCTAACTCGCACGGCCAACCCGAGCCCCTAAATCTCCAGCAACTTTAGTGCAACTATTATTTTTCTCCAATTTTACTTTCAGCTTCTTTGGAGGTCCTTGTTTTTTTAACTTGCCAGGCTTGCGAGTCACAGTTCTTATATATTCTCCTTTCAATAACGGTGAGCCCTCCAGTCGTCTCTAAATCATAGGCATGGAGAACTCAATCTCTTTAATAAAATTTTCAAATCTTGTAGATCTCCAGTCTCCCGCACCAACCTCTTTGTCTTATTCTCCTTGTGCACCAACAGCTTTCCATAGTCAAAAAAGGCCATCACACAAGGGCTGCATAAACTAAGCAGATTTCCCACACACTGGTGATCCCATCTCACTATATATCCTCTATTTCTAAGTAAAAATCTGATGAGTAGAAGTGAGGTTTTACAAAAGGCTGAAAACAAAAAACTCAGTTACGATAAATTGTTAGCAAACAACAACAATTATAGACAATAAATAGTTTAACAAGATAAGCTCTCTAAATTTTTTTAATCCAACTCATAATAATGGAGATTATGGAGCACGGAGCCAGTTAATGATTGGAGGGCCCCACCTTATAGGCCAGAGACTCATTGAGCCTGACATTTGGAGTTCCCACAAGCCATAAGAAAGAAAAGGTTCACCTGAAGAAATTGATTGTAAAATTGGAGAAATGCAGATTGGACTAAACTGAAACTGCTGGAGTTAATGCCATTTTCAACAACTGAAAATTAATTCTAAAAAATGCCTTAAAAATCTTAAACATTAGATTTTAGGGAAAATCAGCTATTGTGGTTAGAGGGAGGAATTTCGAAAATTCAACATATCTCTATTATGCAGCAGATTGAAAAATTGTATTGAATTAATCTTATTGCAAATATATGTTGTTATGTACATGTTTTCTCTATATTGAACATTAACCCAGATATTTGGATTTTGTAGTTTTCAGCATTCAGTAAACCCTCACTCCTACCCATTTCTCAATAACAATAAGCTGTTATAACATAACCCTCTTCCTTCTAAGCTTAAATAACAAATATTGTTTTCAAAAGACCTTTATTATCTGAGATACATGCAAATTTGTTGTGTGATGACATCAATTAAGATTTTTCATTCTTTACTCAAAAATGTTTATTTCATCTTTACCATACTCAATATTTAGTTGTTTTGGTCAACACTAAAGATCATATTTGTTGGCGAATTCGAAATATTTCTGTTATTATGAGGCCATTCCATATGTTCAAACTCCTTTTCAGCACCAGGCAGTACTGTAATATTTCTACCTACGATGAAAGCATTATTAATATATATCATAAGCTGTTTGACCGTATAGTAAATATGCTCCTGGAGTATTCATTCTTATTTTAAGGATTGCCATGTCTAGGCCAAAATTAAATATTAAATACAAAGGGGTAATATTGTGATTTAATTGAGAGGATCCTCAAAACCACCAAATCTGATTTTGACAAATAGTCATTCCAAAGGTTCTTATCAACATAGTATTCTAGGATTACTCATCGACTGCATTGCCCTAATAACCACTGTATTAGTAAAGATACATAATGAAGAAAAAACTGCACCTAACATTTAGAAGTTTATACCTACATTTCATTTGTTACAGGAGGTCAAGATTATATTCCTTATCCTGAGGATCCTCCGGCAATAGCAGCTGATGTTTCTATAATAACAGGAAAGTTAGGAGGACAAAATATGACTGATGGTCCTAATACTATGGACGTTGCCTTAAATATTGATAAGTCATTAGTGTCATCATCTTTGAAAACAGGGTCTGATTTTTCCCTATTTATTTATAAATATTTATTAATTTATTTTTAATTCATTTGTTATAGCTCTCGGTTTTTACTTTTATTTATTCTTCATAGTTTAATGGCAAGGGTCACCAATAAAAACATTTTATTCTCCCTACAAACTTTATTCACAATTCCTCTCGTTTCGTGGTTTACCCACCACCTCTTCAAGGGCCATTCCTTTTCAACAAATAATAACATAATTTTTAAAAACCCAATCATAATTCATTACTACATTAACTCATTAAAAAGTGTATACTGAAATAATATATTTATTAAATGTATTACATATTGCTTACTTAGCTTAGTTTTGAAGTGCTCATTCCCTCATTACATTTGTTAAAACTGAGATTCCCAAAGCAAGTTAAGTCAGCTGGTTATGAATTGATTATTTTCACCTCCAAACATGGACTCAATTATTTCATGTCATACTTTAAATTGATTATTTTAAGACAAAATGTTGTAAAATATATGATTAAGATATTTAATTTCTGTTTTATTTTTTTTGATGTGAATATTTCTTTTGTTTTTAATATTGTTTCTTACTTTATTAATTATTTAAACATTTTTCAAAATTTAAAGTTTGTTTCTTGGAAATAAAATGATCCGCCAAGCCATTTTATTTTGTTATTGTCAATACTTTTTACATGTTGCTTTAACCCCTTACTTAGCAGTTGTGAGGATTCACTGATATGTTTTATTACAGGTGTTACAGCTTATTTCATATGCATTATATGTAGATATTGATTCTATTAGTCTATCTTTAATTCTATGAAAATTGTTTTGGATTTTATTATTATATTTCCAGGCTATATTACATTTCCCATTACAAATAAGTTTCAGTTTTAAAGATATTTGTGCGTCATAGTTAAATAAATAGTGCGGTTATAATTTTATTTTTTATATAGGTTAAAAGGAACCTTTTTGTTTTTCACTATTTTGTAATAAAATGTGATCATTAAGTTTATTTATTGTATCTAGTCTGTTTGTGATTTATTATTTATTAACATCCACTTTTTGCAACTCAGGCTAATTGGGACGGGTTATCTACAGGTTACCAACCTTTTCTAGCCAGGGTGGGATTTTAGGATGTTATTTAATGAATTTCGTCACTAAATAATTATCATATCATCTAAATAATTATTATATCATCTGGTTGTCTATTGAGGTTGTACTCATGATTCCCTCAAATGTGCATCGATCCTACCTAGTAGATGTTTAACATATATATTTGTCTCTTACCGCTCTAATGGTCGAAATTTTGGTTTTATCATTATCAAACTCGATATGTAAGCATTTCATGCAAAGTTAAGGATCAAGTTCGTTAATGGCTGAAATCAGACCGTGGAGAGGGAGGTTACCTGGGGGAATTTCGAAAATTAACATATCCGTTACTTTACGTCAGATCGAATAATTTTATAGAACCGATCTTAATGTAAATTTCATTGCCTACAAATGCTATTATATACATATTTTCTAAAATATGAATATTAACAGAGATATTTGGATGTTTTAGTTTTCAGCCTTCAGTAAAGCTCCCCCCCCCCACCTTCTCATGCCATGATAACAATAAGCTGTTATAACATGAACCTCTTTATTCTAATCTTAAATACCACATATTGTTCTCATGAGATCTTTATTATGCAAGATACATACAAATCCGATGACATCATCAATTAAGGTTTTGCAATCTTGTCTATAACATGTTTATTTTACATAGTCGATATTTTAACCGTTTTAGTCAACACTGAAGATCATATTTGTTATTGTTAGAAATCGGACCAGAAATATTGGGGGTTTAGAGTGTGGAGATTAGAAAATTCAAATTCTGCATTATTATGAGTTGGATTGAAAAACGTTATAGAACCAATCTTGTTAAAATATTGATGCTATACAATTGTTGCTCTTTGCATTTTTTCGTACATCAAATATTAAACGAGTAATTCATACTTCCTGATTTTCAGTCCAAATATGTGGTGAGATGAGATCACTAGTGTGTTATACCAGCACGTGGGAAATCTGCTTAGTTTTATGTACCCCCTGTGTGACGGGCTATTTTAATTTGGAATAAATTATAACTTTTTCTGCTGTTTTAATTAAACTTTATTATTTTGTTTGGGTACTATTTTTTAAAAAAAGTAATCGAAGTTTATTTCCTCAAAATACTTTTATTTATTTTTTGAGTGTAACTATCTGATAATTAACTCACTATTGTCTAAACCAAACCCCATATGGCCAAGTGACTAGTATAGTTAACTACCCTCCTAGGATCAGTGCCATTATTTTATTTTATATTTGCATCTAGGCCTTCTGATAATATTAATATATTCCTTGTTCAAAACTCACTTAAATAAAATAGAAATGTTAGATTTTTTGTTGTGATTGAAATGTTTGCCATATATTGGGCCCATCAGTTCATCCCCCACCCCAGATATCAAAAACTACTTATGTGATTTTCACTTAAAACAAAAGTATCAGTTGTATTTACATAGGCTTCTTATTTTAGGAAAAATAGATATAATTTTAGATGACATCGTCAGTGTGTCAACCCTGTATGTGGGAATCCTGCTGAGTTTACACATGCCAGACTTTTTCTTATAGTTGCAATCATTCAACTATTAGACTTTTTCTAATAGTTTCAACCACTGGGTTCTGTTGGATACTACTTTTTTTTAAACCACTATACAGGCAAAAATCCATGAGATGTTTGATGTCTATCAAAAAAATCTTTCCAGGCCTCACTCTTTCAATAATCTTAGCAGCCTCCTTTTCCCTACAGTTTGGATTAGAGGTTTTAGAACTGGCAGTTAATCATCTCCTTCCTATATCCTCTTCTTGTGTTTCAGATGAGTGTCCAGTTCGCCACTCTTAATCAGTTGTTCTGAGTTCTTGGCCTGACGGTATGGCTACTTGCTGACTGAAACTCTGGCCAATAGTCCATAGTCCTTGGCTCTCACAAAAATTTAGTTGCATCTGGTTGATTGGACATCAGTACTTCTTTACTTCTACCTCCATGAAGTAATGGAATGTCTCAACTTCTTGAGGTTACCTTTCCAAGCATCCATTAAGTTTGGTCCTTATCTGTCGTTTATCACCAGTTTGAAATTGCCTTTTCACTTTGGTCAGTTGGAATCTCTTTTGACAGGTGTCTGCTCTTTTATGACATCCAGTCTCCATCACATAGGGGACTTCAACAGGGGCTTTCCAGTTACTGCATTAGGAGCCTTCCTAAAGTTAAACAGAAATTAGTTGAACTTTAAATTTGTCTCCCTTGCCATCCTTGTAATAATTGTTTATTTTTTTTTTATTTCAGAGGTAAGATAGAAAGAACTTGGTTTGGATTGGAACAGGCTATTGGTGAAACTCCTGTGTCTTTAGCTGTAGCTGGGAGGAGTGGTACATCAACTGGGTATACTGATGAACCAAATAAATAAAATCATCCTTTAGTCGAATTTATCAGTTACCAGTGATAACCAAACAAATAAGTTAATAAATTAAAAAAAAAAAAAAACTTGGTTCTTTTAAGTAGAAAGTTTATTTATTTAATTTTTTTAAAAGAATTGTAATGTCTTTTTTAATACATATTCATTGATTTTCCCTTTTTCTTATCATTCTCACCTTAACAAAATAATAAACCATACCATGCAACAGCCCAGTATATTGAATAACCTTTTACTCTATGAATATAATTATTGCTCTCGAGGACTTAGAATAAAACACATTTTTCTTCTACAAGTGGATTTTAGAGGACTTTGCTTTGGCTATTTCCTTGATCTTCGAGACACAACAACCTAGATAGTAAAAACAGAATGCATTAACATACTTATATAGAATGATATAATTAATCATCGAAAGCACCAATATGTAACACCTCCACTAGTTCCACTGTAAAGAAAGAATGATTAATGTTTTAACTGTTTATTAAAACAAAAGCTCTGTGAAAAAAAAATCTTACATATGCAGAGTTTCAATTTTAAAATTGGTTTATTTAGGTAATATATAAAGAATGTCTATCAGTCTAAATAAAACATACTTAGCATGACTTATATACAAAAGTTTAGAGAAATTGATTTTGGAAGGGCATTGAAACCATTTAACTATTTACTTTAATCAAAACTTCCACTCTTAACAAAATTAAGAAAAAATAAAACGACATTACTTGTCTCATAAAAGAACTATTTTGGTTAAGTAATTTAACTGTTATTTGTATATATATTAGAATCAGATATTCAAATATACACATAATATACAATTTTTTTGAAAAAAAAAACTGATTATGGAATTAATAAAACTGCTTTACAAATGAAACTTTTAATATAAGAGTACCAGAGTATAAACTTGAACTACATTCTATTAATTATAAGCAATAATGGGTAAACATTATAAAGAGCTTGACAGGAAAGTTTGGGATCATGCTTCAACTTCATAAGATATCCTTTGGGAGCTTCTCAGAATGTTTCGGGATAATATGCCGTTTGAAAAGTTAGAGAAGCTCATTGAAAGAATGAGACGAGAGACCAAAGCTGCCATGAATAGTAATAGAGGAAGTTTTTAAGAAAAAAGTATTATAATTTTAATTTGCTCTATCTCGTTTTCAAAATTTTCTTTTATCAAAAATGTGAGAGCAAACTATATTAAACAGAATTGTTCTATTGAACTGAATTAAATTAGAAAGTTCAATGTTTTGAAACAAGGAAACTGAAATGAGATTAAAAGTGTTTAGAATAATGAATGAAAAGTTAAGTGCCTATAGACAACCACTTCAAAAGACCAGGCAAGGCACCCCCTCCCCTATCCCCATCCTATCTCCATTTCCCCTCCGTCTCAGTTCTCTCTTCATTTTCTTTTTTAGCTCCAAGTGCAGCACTTTACGTCAATGAAATTCTATTTACATTATTACAATATTTTTATGTCTGGATTTTTAGAATCAGGTCGGCCCCGTAGGGACAAGTTCAGTTAATAGTGTTTAATGTAGCCGAATTAAAACAACAAAAAGAGAAGCACAAAGTTATAATAAGAACATGCAGATCCTAGTGCTTCAAAATGCTTGTTTGCAACTCCAGAGGGTAAAAAGACCAAACTAAAGAAGAAAATTGAGATTGGATCATTTACAAATAGTGTAATTAAAAGTGAAGTGGTGAGGGAAGGCTACCTTCCCTCTGGCCACGACCCTGGTTCTTTTGAATGTGGTCAAGCTATAGTTTTGTTTTGGAAACCTGAACACAAGCTCAAGGTTACCACCACATTGATTCACAGAGCAATCTTTGGCACACTTAAAAATCACGATTATTTACACCTCAGAATTTTAACCGTAACGATGAAAAAAAGAATTAAAAACATATCCTAATTCATTATCACAAGACTGGCTCCTCTGAACGAAACAAAAACGGAATGTTTCTATTGTTTAATACAAACAAATTTTGTAAAAAGAAATAAAAAATTGTTTTGACAATCTTCACATAAAGTTCCACATTTTCCTGGTGTAGATCACCCCTCTTGAATATAATCCCAGTCAATTAATAGATTTCAATATTAAAAAATTATGACTGTTGCTAATGAGAATAGTGAAATACGATCTGTAAATAAAAGCTTAGGTTGGAAAATTTACTTGTCTTAAAAATTGTATTAGTGGGCTGTTACTATTGTGGTGAATTTAATTTCCACCTTACTACATGTAATATAAAATATACAAGTGTTTGTTTAAAATTATATGATATCTAATCTTATATTAAAGTGAAAATTAAGGTGTTTAAAGCCCTAAATTTACTTTCGAAACAATGGCTTTGGACGCATGACATCATTATGTTACTATCAGAATTATGTGACTAGGTTTGACATTTGACATCAATCACATGTCAAATCTGGACAACCAGCTGAGCACTATATCTGAGGCCATCGCAATGTTTTAAGGAATTACATAAGAGACGTCAATCTTCTACTTCTCTCATTACTTTACTATTCAGTATTCATCAAGGGCATGTAAATTAATTTTCCTATGTTTTCAGTATATGTATCAACGATTCTCAATATTTTAACACTAAGTTAGAGATATAGTGAACTTCAAGTATAATAAACGATCAACAATGTGTGTAGCACAAACAACTTTTATTAGACTAATTAGTTTTCACCATCATTAGCACTTAATATCGATGTGACAGTCCATCATCCTCGCCGTCGATATTAAGAGCATAATGATGGTATAAACTAATTAGTCTAATAAAAGTTGTGGGAGACACAATTATTACAACTACATAGAAATTTCCAAGTACAGAAGTTACTATGCTGTTATAGTATACTATCTTGGTATTTCTGGTGCACTTCCCCTTGAGATGCAGAGACCCAAAAAAAATGGAACATATTCATATTAGATATTTTATTCCTAGAAGTAGAGCTAAATTAAATCAAACTCAGCCTAAAGTTATTTATTTGATTTCTGCCTACCGGTTTTTTTTTTTTTTTTAATTTTAAGAACTTGGGTAGGCTCACAAGAATTTGAGTAATTTTTTTCCTATCATACTGAACTTTATTGTCTCAGAAGTAATCTAAATTATTTGGTCTAAAATAAAACTTAATAATTTAATAACAACATATTTATTAGACATTTCATCTGAACATCACTGTTTAATGGAATTAAAATAATAATTACGAAAGAATAAATCAATAGGTCTGGAATGACTAAAGCACTTCTAAGAATAGTTAAATACCTATAACTTTTTTTTATTTTTTAACAATTTATAAATATATATCTAGATGTGAACAATAATATAATCATTTATTTTTAATATACATTTACTTTACATGTAATATATAAATTACATATGCTATACACGAAAAGTGTATTCATGAATACACACTTTGATTCATACAGATAGACAATGATTATCTTTAGACACGAATATTATTATAAAATAATTTATTAAAACATAAATTTCATAACTTGATAATCAAAACCTACCTGTATAATTCCATAATGATGAGATACTTATGAAAAGAAGACTGTTATTGTTAAACAACTTCATAAGGAAAGTATGCTGTAGTAAATGTGTACAAAAAATTATTTTTGACATTGAATATTTACTCCTTGAGCAATTGATTTCTTCCAATCTAGAAGGAAGTTCATTGATAACAACCAACAATACCTTGATACATTTGATAAAAGGAATTTTTTTTATCCCATGGGTAAATTCTTATTTCCAATAACTTTTGTTTTTGAAATATAATCATTAAAATCTAAACTCATAAATAAAGATGAGAAAACATTAGTTATTCAATTGAAAAAATATAATCCAGTTAAGAAACCTAATTGCAAGTCCCAAATTATTTTCTTCGGGAGGGAGTGTATATTTTTGACTATCAAACCTATTATTATCAACATCTTGAAATTAGCTTATTCACTTAAAGGAAACACTTTTTTCTACTATAATTAGTCACAATTTACCTACTCTCTGATTTAATTCTCTATTAAAATGAGGACTACACTTAGGACTTATACATAATTCTAATTAATAATATCTGAGACATAGACATTGAGCATGTTACTCATTAAATTATTTTCAGCACCACATTAAAAATATAAATATAAGAAAATGGTAGTGTATATATCGTGTTTATGAGAGCATTAAATAAAATCACAGTAAAAATCATCCTCAGAACTGATCCTAATTTACAGACAGACTTAACTAGTTATAATTTGAAGCTATATGGGGTGGTTTTGGTTTAACTCTTTAATTATTTTCAAACTTTCTCAGTCTCCTGACAATATTGTTTCAAAATTCAACCTTTGTTTATAGATTTACTACCAACATTTAATTTATATTTGCACTAATAACTAAACCACTAACTGTTGTCAAATTGTGAGAATAAGAATTATTTTTGTCAAGCTGTGTCCTGAACCCCACTAGGCAGATTTAGTTTATCTAGAATTAAATTTCAATTCTAATATTAATTGAACAATGGGTTTCCTGAGTAGGGAGGTCAAACCTGGTTCTATTTGAGCTGTATGCCATTATTAGATCAAAACACTTAAAAATTGTAAAAAAAATAATTAATACTATGCGTAATATGTAACAGTAAATACAGAAGTACTTGTAGGGAAACATGGATTAGATTTCATTAAGAAATAGCATGGATAGGACAGGGCTGACCTAGTTCAACTTATTAAGACCCTCGGATTTTGATATTTTTTCTGGCATAAAATCTATTTTGTTTTTTTAAATAAAAATTTTGCTAGAATAATTTTAGAATTAAAGAAGTATTGATTTTTTTTCAATTTTTTTAAAGGTATAAATCAAGAATGAAGGATTCTCAGTTAAATGGAAGCTATCAATATACAAAAATGAGTGAAACATAACGTGACAGTATAATTTGTAACATGCTCTGTAATGTATAATTCCACAAACTTCAAATAATTTAGAACAACATTTTGACCAAATAATGACTAGAAATATATGAATTAATGGGTTTTATATAAGAGTGTGTGTCCACAACAATATGAAGCACATTTGCAATATATATTGAGGTCTCTAACAGAAAAAAAAAAAAAAAAAAATTATATGCATTTATTTTAACCTTAAATAACAGAATTATTCTCATGCTTTTAACTGTTCTGAATGGTACAGACCTCTAAGATCTTAGATGGTGTTACCCCAATCTGTTCAAAACAGCCCAAAATTGAAATATGGGGAAATGAATGTTGTTGTTTTTTCTCATCACTACCAAAAATAATTAACAGGATGATTATAGTTACCTATATAAACTCGTCTTACTTTCATAAGCATCTTAATAACATATAAATATAAAATTATTTATTATATCAGTTCCA
Source organism: Riptortus pedestris (assembly GCA_019009955.1). NCBI lineage: Eukaryota > Metazoa > Arthropoda > Insecta > Hemiptera > Alydidae > Riptortus > Riptortus pedestris. Next base: position 74,124,148 of record CM032229.1, read on the forward strand.
CTCAGCCTTAATACGTACATCTATTCAATATGTCCTCTTTTTCAAAGTAGTATTTGCAAACCACAAGGATTTACAAGAATTGAAGATCAGAAATGAAGAATTTGTTTTTATATACAATTTATATTTTATATACAAGGAAGAATATAATATATATACCGATTTTTGATGTAGTAGTAACATGCTGAAGAATATCTTCAGATATTTAGAATCATTAAATAAATTACGAGTTTCAAAAACAATGATCTGTATATATAACTAACACAATCCATTCTCTCTCTTTAATATCACAAAATATATATAAATGAAAAAATAATTAAAATAATAATTACATAGTTGTATTTATGGCATAAATTAGTTACTAAAATACATACACAATCATTTCATGAAGGCCGTTAAGCTTATATTTTTACCAGGATTTCAAAAAAATAATGGATCAGGCATAGAGATTCAAAACAACACTGAATAAGCCCCAATAATATTTTGTTCATGAGAAAGACAATTTTCTTTATGAAAGACACATTCTGCCTTAGAATGAAAATCATTACTTGAACAATTTCTAAATATTTTACAGCAGTCAAGATTTTACAACCTATTATGACTTAATCTAAAAATTGTTCAGCTTAAAGTGTTGACAGTTTATGTACATTTGCAAAGGACAGAATAGGTTCTGGACTTAATATATTTTTTTTTAGCTTCATGAATTGACAAATAATATTAAAAACTATAAATAATACAGCACAGGGCAAGTAAATAAATCATTATGAAGTAAAATAAAATAATATATTTTAACATTCATAGAAAAAAAAATTCCAGTTTTTTTTAATATATATAAATGGTTGCAAAATTGATTGGCAAAATATAAATTCTTAAAATGTGCGCATCAAAAGTTATATTATTATTGTTCAACTAGGTATTTTTTTTCTCCTTTATATTATTTCATGATAATTAAACACTAATAAAGAAACTGAGAATTAAACCTGTAAATGAAAAACGTGAAATTTTGAAAATAATGCACTAGTAAACTTTAACTGTTCTGTTTACTGCATAAATAGATAACTATTTGAATCACACATTAATTAAAAAGAAAACTGAATATTTGAAACAATTTAATTTAAAAAGATTTTGCATGTAAATTCTGTATATTAAGATATCCCAGAAAAAAATATAAAAAAATAATTCTTGTTAATTCAAAGCAAATTAAAGTGGTTTCCTTAAATGACATCACAAATATATTTTTCTTAATAAATTAGGGGGGGGGGGAATCACAATAGATCTAAATTTAGCCAACACATTCTTAATTTTCTTGGATTCTCTATGACTTTTTTAAATGCAACATAAATGTCACACTCGATGCAATATTAAATAATAATGCATCATTTATTCATTTCAGAAAACAGTTCCCAAGGACTAATTAGAACTGAAAACCTGTTTCCTTATTTTTTATTTTTTTCTAAAAGTCTCTTAATAGGATCTTTTTTTCCGATTCAATACAAAACATAGCTACAAACCATTTAATTGGCCTTTATCATTTTTTAAGTAGAAATGGTTTCACCCATTCAAAGCCCATTGGCTGTTTCGGTATCATATTGCTTAGAGTTCTGTTCATCATTAGTTTGATCCAATGGAGGAGATATTTCTTCCTGTTTATTTGGCGTTTGTTCAAAAGGGTTCTCCTGATTTTCTACCTGGTTTTCTTCAAAGGGATTCTCTTTATTTCCTTCATTATTCTCCTCATCATCTCTCTGAAAGTCCTCAAATGCAGACTGGCTGTCAGGAGAAGGTCGTGGTGGTTCAGTTCCTCGAGGACCACCTTCTCCAGATACTAAGTGGTTTGGAACATGAGGTGAGCTGTGGGCTTTAATGGCTTTATCACCTTTCCGCCAAAGAGTAATTTCCTGTAATAAACAAACAAAAATTATAAGGTATTAGGAAGTTATAGACTCCTGAATACTCTAGTAAAAATGGGCATTACATACATATCTTAATATATTGATGTTGAACCAATAGACTAATAAATTCAATACTTAAATAAAAATTAAAAGTTCTAAATTGTATAAAATTCTAGGGCAAATTCCACTTTCTGGATCTAGAATGGGGAAAAGGTCTAAAACCAGGAAAAAATGGGTGTGCGGGGATCATGGCCTTATCTGCCCGCTCATGGTGCTCTAGATGGTTTCTCTCAGCCAGACAGAACTCTCTTGATTTACTACCACTAATGAAGTCATAGAGTAGTATTTAAGTCTCAATGGCCACAGATCTATCATGTTTTGCAAGTACGTCATAAAGTTCCTCTCATCAGTTACATTAATCTGAGATACATAGAATGATATCACCACTAAGATGGTTTATAATTCAAAAGGGGGGGGGGAATTTTCCATTAGTCTTTAGTCAACATAACAGCTGATAGAAGACTGAAAACTCAATCATAGTCATAGAAAGCTAGGCATAAGTAGAAAAACTGTCCTAGATTGTAAACTTTTTCCTCAATAATTTTTCTTCAAGCTTAAAACATAAATAAAATAATAAAGTCCAGGACTATTTTAAAAGAACTACATAGAGACTTAATTAAATTATTAAACAAGTCAATATCTTATTTTTTTTGCACATATAATTTTATATAAATGAATAAATCTATATATATAAAATTGTTACCTCTGTCTGTACATTTGATTTTTTTCTCAAAATTTCACGATAACTTTTCGTTTCACATGTCATAGACACCATAACTCCATTTTGTTTCTTTGGTGTCTGTTTGTTTATCTTTTCACGCATAAACGGATGAACCGAATTTTATGAAACTTGGTATGTATATTACTACTAACCCAACTTAGACTTTAGGCTATATTAATATTCTCTGAGACGAACAGGAGTGGGGGTTATAAGGGAGGCCTAAAATTAAAAATAGCGATATTTTGTTTCCAATTGGTTTTTCGGCAAATATGCTCATAAGAAGAGTTGTTTATTTTGTTATTTAGAGCAACTTTTATTATATACTTTTTTGTCGTATACCCAATTATAAATGAGTTATACACTAACAACTATAACGAGAGTCAACAATTTTATTTGACACCAAAGCCTCAACCGAACTAAACAAAACTCGGTATGTGAATTAGCACTAACTCCTCCATGATCATAAGTTGTACTAACATTTCTAGGGACGAGCAGGAGTGGGGGTTGTAAGGTAGGCCTGAAATTAAAAGTAGTGATATTTCGTTTCCTATTGGTTTTTCGACAAACATGCACATGACAAAAGTTGTTTATTTTGTTATTTACAGTATCTTTTGTTATCTTCACTTTTGTCTTATAACAAAGTATAAACAAGATAAACACTAAAAACTAAAGCGGGACTCAATAATTTTAATGGGCATAAAAGACTTAACTGAACTCAACGAAACTCCGTATGTAATTTAGTATTAAAACCTCCCTGATTATAAGCTATATTAAAATTTCTAGGTACAAACAGGAGTGGGGGTTGTAAGATATGATTGTTTAAAGATTACTTAGATTGCAAGGAGGGCAGCCTTTTCTTCCCCTCACCTAGCTTTTTGGATATAAATGAAATTATTTTTAGGATTCCACTATTATTTAATTCCATCAGGTAGATCAATTATTAAAATAATATTTTGGATCAATAATTTAAGGAAATCAATGTTGATGCTGGAGGAGATGTCGACCAGGCTAAATCAGTTAATTGAGTTTATTTATTTCCTGTGAAATGCTGGCATTACTCGAAGGGATTTCCACTGATTGTGAGATTTACTATTACAAATATAATCTTATGTACAAAAGTCCGTCACGCAGGGGCTGCGTAAACTAAGCAGATTTCCCACGTGAAGTTTTACAATAGAGAAATCTGCCTAATAACAACTGTAGTAGTAAGAAACCTCTAAACCTCAAACATTATTTAGGGCGTAATAACCCAGTAGTTTCTAGCCCCAAAAAACAGTTAACATAACCTCTAAACCTATTCACGAGGGACGAATAGTTACGGAAACGGCCACCAGAGCTCTCGGCGGAAAGTCCGGAACATAGCAGTCCTGCTGACCACAAACACAATACAAATGCAAATATCTCGGTTAATATTCAAGATACAGAATAAATGTATATAACAATATTTATAGTAAATTTAATTTTCAATAAGATTGATTCTATACAATTTTTCGATCCGACGCATAATAACGGAGATATTTTGAATTTTAAAAAATCCCCCCTCCCACTAGTCCGATTTCAGCCATTAACGAACTGGATCTTCCTTTTTATATAAAACGATTAAATTCCGAGTTTGGTAACAATCAAACAAAAATTGGTAACAGCGGTATATATTGGCGGTAACGGACAAATATATATATATATATATATATATACACACACAGTTTTGAACGGACCTCATTTTCGTCATCTACTAGGTAGGATCGATGGACATTTGAAGAAAAATTTCATAAATTCTGTCATGAGTATAACCTCAATAGCTGATTTCCCTTAAGGGAAATCTGCTAAAACTATTTGTGCTCGGATTGGGAAATATGTTCATTATAGATATTATTTAATTATAATAAATGCTATTCATGATTATGGTGTGGATTATTCAAAAACGGTGTCACAAAAAGTGGAGAGGAATAGATTAGGAACACATTTTCATTTATTCTTCATAACTAAAATTTCTATTCTATTAGTCCAGAAAAGGTACTCTATAGGATTAGCTAATTCGGAAAAACAATGTCGTGGAGAGAAGTGTAATTGTACACATTGAAGTCTTGCTATAAAAATATCATCATTAGTGAGTCTACAAATATTATTTCCCGGGCATCGCCGGGTACCTTAGCTAGTTACATATAGATTTTATACAGATTACAGTCATCATTTATTTCATTGAATAGTTTTATTCATTGTACCATTTATACATCAAAAGTATAAAATAAAAACTTACTTAAAATGGCTTCTGTAATGAATTTGAATATAAAGGTAGATTTAATCACCAATAAGGGACCATGCTCTTAAATTAAAACAAAATACCTTTAAAACTTATAATAACATTAAACACCAACAGGGAAGAAAATATACCTGTTGCTTAAAGTATCTCCTATCTTCTTCATCCATCAGAACAAGATTAAGAAAATATTTGACAGAAAACTTTTTATTAATATCCTTCATAGTTGGTGTAAGATCGTAACAAGATAGAAATACTCGAATTGGAATGCTTTCACCTCTCACTGGAGCACCATCCATAATTTCATACTTCACTATAGTATCATTCTCAACAAATGTGTTTGGTCCTGAAACCATATACAATAATTATAGTTTTCAGATAGAAATAAAAAATACCACATACAACTAGGAATGAAAAAATGGAAATAAAATAGTAATACTGTTGTCATACCTGTAGGTGGAGACCGTCGTCACTGGCTGATCTTGGAGTACTGCTGGCAAGCGCTTTCGATGTGAGGGCACCATCTTCCCATACTCTAGTACGACTTTAGACAGGCTTGAAGATGGTGCCCTCGCATCGAAAGCGCTTGCCAGCAGTACTCCAAGATCAGCCAGTGACGACGGTCTCCACCTACAGGTATGACAACAGTATCATATATACTGGCGGAACTAACCCCTTAGTTGATATATAAAATAGTAATGTTTCATGTTAGAAAAAGAAAGCTCATGCCAAGCATTTGTACTTGATACGTACCAGAGAAATTGCAAGATATAGCTAAAACTATATGTCATTGTATGTGGATAGTGGTTTCTTTATATACAGGTATTTAAAAGAAAACAGTAGTGGTCCAATGGTTGAAGCAATCAACTATGCTAGAGATGACAGGTTCAAACCCGGGTATCGCATACTGCAGTGTTCTCACCAGGCTTTTGAGTGAGATTGGACTTCTATCCTTTCCCCTTAGTGCCTGCTTAGAATTGTAAGGCAATCAAGCAGCTATTTGAATAAAGGAGTAGCAATATTTCGTCAGTAATGTATTGGCAACAAGAGGGCAGGAACTATGACAAGCTGACCACTTGGCCTTCCACCAAAGTCTGTGGTAAGCCATTTTTTAGAGCTGTTTAAGCCAAAGATTTTCATTTTCAGAAATTTCCTAATATAGTTAAACCGCCTAATAGTTAATCTCAATTTTTAAGGGTTCATTTGCTATGATAATTATAATAAATGGGATCATAATTTCTTTTCCCAAAAATTAAAAGAAAACAAGTCTTATAATATAAGAAAAATACAGTTTTCATGTTTATTATAACTAATAAATGTATAATATTCATGAAATTTAGGATGCAATTGTACTTCACAATACAGAGTCATTTCTACAAAATTAGTCTTCACCCAATCCATGTTTCCAGGACAAAAAGAGGAGGTGGAGTAGTAGCAACTTTCTAAATGATTTCCATATGACAAAGAACTAGAATACTGTTTTAGGTTTTAAAAATACAAAAAAATATATCCATAGACAGATAAGATTAGTATATAGTTAATACCTTCACATATCCTAACTTATTATGTTCTGAAAATGAAAGAAACAGCCAAAGGCATACAGATTAACGATAAATCCATTCATTGCATCACTTTTGCAGATGATATTGCACTGGTGGCAAAGTCCGAAGTAGAAATGAATAGAATGCTAAAGGACGCTCTAAATCAGTTTAAACAAAAAACAAAAGTTTTGGTTGTAGAGAAGAAAGAAAGCCAAGGAAATATAAATATTAGAATTGGAAACATTGTGCTTGAAAAAGTGAAGGAGTTTTGTTTCCTAGCATCTTCACTGAACTCAATGATATTAGAGCTGAAGTCGATAGAACAATAGCACTTGCTAAACAAGCATATGGATACCAAAAAATTTTTTGCTAAGTCTTTTGTATGAAGTGTACTGCTTTATGGAAGCGAAGTTTGGACTCTCCACAAAAGGGAATACTATAGGTTGGAGGCAATGGAAATGTGGATCTGGCAAAGAATCACTAGAACATGTTGGACTAAAAAAAAGTCCGTCACGCAGGGGCTGCGTAAACTAAGCAGATTTCCCACGTGAAGTTTTACAATAGAGAAATCTGCCTAATAACAACTGTAGTAGTAAGAAACCTCTAAACCTAAAACATTATTTAGGGCGTAATAACCCAGTAGTTTCTAGCCCCAAAAAACAGTTAACATAACCTCTAAACCTATTCACGAGGGACGAATAGTTATGGAAACGGCCGCCAGAGCTCTCGGCGGAAAGTCCGAACATAGCCTACTGGCTACCACACGCAGAATACAAATGCAAATATCTCGGTTAATATTCAAGATACAGAATAAATGTATAGAACAATATTTATAGTAAATTTAATTTGCAATAAGATTTATTCTATACAATTTTTCGATCCGACCCATAATAACGGAGATATTTCGAATTTTTGAAACCCCGCCCCTCTAACCCCCCCCCCTTCTCACTGGTCTGATTTCAGCCGTTAACGAACTTGATCTTCCTTTTTACATAAAACGATTAAATACCGAGTTTGGTGACGATTAAACAAAAATTGTGACTGCTAGAGTGTTAACAGACAAAAATATATATATATATATATATATATATATATATATATATATATATATATATATATATATAGTTTTGAACGGACCTCATTTTCATCATCTCCTGGGTAAGATCGATGGACATTTGAAGAAATTTTTTGAAACTCGCGTCATGAGTACGACCTCAATAGCTGATTTCCCTCAAGGGAAATCTGCTAAAAACCAACATTGAAGTTCTAAATGAGGTAAGTGAGAACAAAAGTCTTATCAAGGCAATGGAAAAAAGAGAGTGAAACTTCTTGGGCATATCATAAGGCACAACGACTTCATTAGAAATATATTTGAAGGTAAGGTTCTTGGGCATAGAGGAAGAGGAAGGCCTAGAAAATCCTACTTGGAAGACATCAAACAACTTATGGATTTCAGTGAGTCTTGTAATATGAAAAGCAGCTTCTGATAGAAAACAGTGGTTGCAACTACAAGGCATAGCCTTTAGATCGTGATATATATATATATATATATATATATATATATATATATATATATATATATATATATATATCAATGAAATAACGGCTTACCTGTACTGGAATGAATGTAAACAAATATTCATTGACATAACCAAATTCCCTAACTAACTGTTAACCACTTGGCTCCAGAAAACCAGGACATAACCAATCAACTACTTAGTACAATATATAATACAGGCTTGACTATGGTGCCCTCCAATCAAATGTACTTGTCAGCAGTAATTAAGGATCACCTAGCAATGAGGGCCTTCTCAAAAAGATTTGAAAAGTCATTTTAATTGAAACTTAGATATAAAATCATTTTTTCATTATTTGTAAATTTAAGGTAAATAAATTCTGTGATAAATGTATTCAAATCAGCCTAGTGAGATTAATATGTTTTTAACATTACAATGGCATAAGCATTTTCCTATGAGATGGAATGACACACTGATGTCATGTCAAATCCTGTCCGTAGTATGTTTTCAGATAAGAACAGGGATAAATTTGTATTGTATCCTCATCAATGAACCAACTATGCTCTAGAGGCCTCAATTTTCAACTGATTGATATCATCCTTGATATTTAATTCATTCACTTAAAACTAATATGGTTATGCTCATTATGAAAAGGTTTAGAGATAAAAAATTGAGAGTTATCTCCATTATTATGCCTTGAATAAAAAAAAAAAAAATTACATTAACAAAATGAAAGAGTAATATACTCCACTTTTTGTCATAAACATTTGTTTTTAACTTGAATATTAACAAAATTATTTGTATTTTATTGTTTCCAGCTTTCTGTAAATGCAAACTTCTTATCAACCCATTTTCACGTAAAGTAACTTGTACCATAATACATTTCATGTCCAACTGAAATTCACAGTCCAGTTTATATATGCTTATTAGCATGTTATCAGAGGGTCATTCCAGCACGGGAAATCTGCTACATTTAGACATTAGTGTACCATTTCATCACTTAGGTCTGCCCAGTTTACGCAGTAACTGCATGAAAGACTTTATTTTAGTCTTGTGCTCAAATAAACCATTTTCTGTCTTCTTTCCTTGTTGCAGTCAAAAGATTAATCTTAAATAGCTCATTTACCACTTTTCACATTGTTAATCACCTAATAGCCTTTCATGGCCATATTTCGGAATAATTATTTACTTCTACATATTAAAATACAAATGACCTTTTCAAGCAGATAAAAAATGACAAAAGGATGGTAATCTAAATTTGAAATACTAATTATTGAATATTACTTTCAGAGTTAAATCTATTCAGGGCTCAGTATTTGGTGAGGAATACAAGATTAGATTATATCTGTATCTCAAGAACAAGGTGTTAATATTTTCTTTGAATATCTTTGGCTTTCGTCCATGAAGGGACCAGGGTCTGCCACATGACTGGTAGGAAGTTTATATTTTGTTTAAACAGCATTTGTACCTTCCAGTTCAGAATAGTACAATTTAAATTTTAGTATATGTCTAATGTGAATATCATAAACGTGTAGTGTCTATATTAAATTAAAACTTTACTAGTACGTTATTTAGAAAAATTAACTATGAGTACTGAACTTTTACTTTTAAGATAGTAGATATTCATAGCAGAAAAGGTCATGAAAAAAAATACTATTTCTAAATAATGAAAGCTCACCAGAACCTGTGGTTTCTCGTTTTATAATGGCTATCTCCATATGCTTCAATTTAATCCGTACTAGGAGAAAATATATCTTTCCAACGATTACATCTTTTAAGTGATACCTGGAAAATTTGCCCAAAATCATTTTAGTTTTACGTATATTTTTGAGGAGACAATATAAATTAACTATAATAGTGATCACAATTTTCTATCACCTTAACAGGTATGTAAAAATAACAAAAAAAAAATGAATTATGCACTGAATGAATGTATCACCATTGTAATTGACTGATTATGTACACTTACCTGAGTGGTTTAATAACATCTACATAATCATGAAAATGAGTAGGAGATAACCAGTTCCCTTTATCAATATATTAGTTCATAATTCCATAACCTCAAAACAGTGAAATGGGGGCAACTACTCCTCAACAGTGTGGTGATATTATTCAGATTACAATAAAGTAGAGGAAAACAAAACAAATGGAATTAGATGCTGAGAGGTCATAAAACAAAGTCACTTTCTTTTTTCACCCCAATTGATTGAAAACACTGTTTCGTAATTCTAATAACCTCTTCAGGAGAATGTCTCCTTAAAACTGAAATGACAATGAGTGAAGTCCTGCACAGAATCATATTTTGTGTATTTTTAAAATTTCAGCATTAAATTTTAAAATTCCAAAAAAGGATATATAGAAGTATGTAGAATACCCCCCCCCCTCCATCTCTCTATCTCCATTCCTATTAGAATTAAGCTTTTAGCAAGTTTCCCTCGAGGGAAATCAGCTATTGAGTTCATACTCATGACGCGATTTTTGAAAAATTTCTTCAAATGTCCATCGATCCTACCCAGGAGATGACAAAAATGAGGTCCGTTCAAAATTATATAAATATATATATATATATATATATATATATATATATATATATATATATATATATATGTGTGTGTGTGTGTGTGTGTATTAACGCTCTAGCAGTCACAATTTTTGTTTGATTGTTACCAAACTCAATATTTAAACTTTTTATGTAAAATGAAAGATCAAATTCGTTAAAGGCTAAAATCGAACCAGTGGGAGGGGGGTTTCCCGAAAATTCGAAATATCTCCGTTACTGTAGTCTGTAAATTGTATAGATCCTATCTTGCAAATTAAATGTACTATAAATATTGTTATATACATTTATTCTCTATCTTCAATATTAACCAAGAGATTTGCATTTTTCAGTTTTGAGCCTTCAACAAACCCCCACTTCTACTCATGTCATAATAACTATAAGCTGTTGTATTATGAACCACTTCATTACAAGGTTAAATACCAAATATTGTTTTCATTGAACTTTTACTTTGTGAGATATATGCAAATACGTTCAGTTGCCCACCCCCTTCTTTTGTTCTTGGATTACTAGAATTTCAGTGATTGAGATAAAACTGATTCTTATTCATTACAAATTACAGCACTAGCTTTAGTAAATTGTTTTCAATAAAATTAATGAGTTATATTCAGATATGTTTCATTAATGTCTTGGCCTGTTTGTTTACAATTCAGCCACTCTCCGTTGTAGAGATTAACTTGTATTTTACATTGACTGAAACATGTTTAATAGCTTTATCACCAAGTGAGGTAGTGATCCATATTTAGAATACTAGGAACATTTATTTATTCAGGTGAAGGGAAATCAGCTAGTGAGGTTCTACTCAGGAAAAGATTTCCTAAATATTTCTTCATGTGCCCATCACACAGATATTTAATTTTTTTTTTTTTTACTGTTTACATGTTTGTGAATTTTTGTATGTGGGTCAAACTGAGTCTATTAAGACAGTTGTAATAATGCAGGTATTAATTATACCCATTTGTCCAGTTCCAGAAGGCTTAGGTGGATGGACATGGGCACAGTGTCAGCCAGATAATACATATCCCCGCTGATCTGCCCGATCAATCTTTGCCATTCTAAAAGTACAGTTCTACCTTTTTTTTTTTTTTTGGAAACACGAGACTGGTTCATAATTTTTGAAGATCAATGGCATTTCTGGAGGTCATTAATTTTTGTTATCCACCTTTTTACTATTAGTAAAACCAATTGTACATTTCTTGACTGTTTATAAATGTCATTAAAATAAACAATAATTGCACTATTTTGAGTGAAGATAAAAAAATAAAGGCACTACATGTGTAAGCCTCTAGACTTCTCTTTAGGAGCACAACTTTTGACTTGTTATAAAACATCAAATTAATTTTTTCTAGCTATTGGGTCTTCTGGTTAGGGGATCAAGTAAAAATATAAAAGAAGAAAATAGTGTCTTTATTTGTTGACCATTGGCCAGAAAAGTGCAATTATCGATTTAAGTGAGATCAAAAAACATTTTACAACTTAAATAAAGAGGAATTCATAATACACTTACTTGCTCTTGTTATATTCAAATTCTATATGAAGACAATCTTCAATCCCTACTTCCATTTTAATACTATTGTTCATTTCAGGATAGGATGATAAGGTATGAACAACTATATCTTTTTCTTTAACAATGTCTGAAAGCCTTTTAACTATAGTTACACGCAATAGATACCTATGAAACATTTAAAAAAAAAAATTAATTGTAATAAGTGTAACAAAAATATGCGCTTACAGTTTTATCAAACATGTGGATTGCTAAGATGATGAAGCAGAATTATTTACACGCCCCTGCAATATGCTAGCCCCAATAGTAAAATAAAAAGAACCCGAATCATTCTCAACACCCTCTCTAAACCTACTAGCCTAAGAACTAACTTAGGTTTGACAGAAATCCAATTTTTTTATTTCAGACTCATTCAAGAGGAATGATATCAAAATTGTAATTCTTGTCCCTTTGCCAGATTTATCACTTAAAAACAGGCTTAAGGATTTTAATCAACATCTTATTTTGGCATCAACTGTTCTGAAGTATTATGTACACTATATAGGAATTCAACTTTCCAACCAAGAGTGAGGATTTAGTTCACAGTCAAAACATATATCTGTTAACATATTTGTTACTACAGTGGGCCATCATTATAAAGATGTATATCACAGGGTATAGGTCTAGGACTAGCTCTCTTAACCTAAATTTAGATTAATCTGAAAGTCAAATGAAAACACATTGCAATACAAACATTGAGCCTCTGCAAATAAAATTAGTGCGTTTCTTGAAAGCAACTGACAGCAAGAAGAGCAGATTAATATATAAGAATTTCAATAGAAAAAAAAAATGTTTAGTAGATTTTGATCATTATATAAAAACTGCATAGAACAAATTGTGTTTAGAATACATCTTTTAACATCAATTCACCAATATACTTATTACTATTAGTTTTATCAAAAAATGTTATTTTTAAATATGAAACACAAAATAATAGCATCCATTCAAATTTCTTCTGATCCAACCTGAGGGCTAGGTTGATCATTTTTAATTTTCCTTTTTTTAAAAAAAACAATGAATGATAAAAATGATTTGTAAATATTCAGATTGTTTATAATGTAATATAGTAGTTAATTACTTTCCAAAATAGCCAATACTACTTGGCATCACAAACATCATTAAAATTGGACTATCAATAGGTTTGAAATACACAGCTTCTCAGAAATGTTGACAAATGCCATTGTATTATAGCCATGTCAACAATACACAAATTCATTTCTAAATACATCTGGAGTCATATTGATTTCTATTCTATTCTCAAATTAATTTCTATTCTGTCCTCTTTTTTTTCGTCAGGACACGTCCCGTTTCCTCAGCTACAATAGCCTCTTTCATCTTCCTGCGCATTGTGTGGAGATCTTTAATCAAAAGAATTTACTACTTTGAGAAAATGGAGCCCCTAAAACTGTGATTACGATTTCATGAACCCATGAAGACATAAAACCTAGGAGTGCTGAACAACTCTAAAGAGACGAGATCTTTCTCCCACTTTTTTTCAAGTGTTTGCCAAATCCTGAAATTCATAGTAAACAAAACGACGAAGAGGTTGTCAGGCTCCGTTTTTCCTGGATGAAATATAAATGCATTTATTGTCAGTTTTCACATTGTTTTTACCAATTAAACCCCCTTTCAACTATAGGAAATAAATTAATTCTTCCTCACTTTTTGCCAAATCCCATGTTAACAGACCATCTTTCATTTCAGAAGAAACTACACAGGATCTATGTTAGACACACATGCATCTGGGGTGAAAGGGAATTCTGAGAATGCAAGAACTGGCTAACAGTGTTTCCTTCAAAATATTCTACAAAGCAAATCTAATTTTCAACAATTTTTCATCAACTTACCACTGGCCTCTCTATAATGGATAAGTACAGGTAAAACTTCATCTCCTTAACTTTCCAAAAATATATCAATCCAATGAGGAGTAATACAATTTTGAAAATGTAGAATAATGTTTAGGAACACCCTTTGTCTATTTAGTTGGCAAAGATATTCTACATATACAATGAGTCTGGTCCAAGGGGGACTATAAAGCTATTGAACAGAACACATCTAGAACTACAACATAATAAATTTCAATTTTTAAGCTTCAAGATTTTAAAAAGTGGTGATAAGGAAAAGACATTTGATGTATGAAATTTTTTAAGAGTTAAATATTTTAGGTCGAGGATAAAACATTTTCACTATAAGTTCAAGACTGTAAAAGCATTCATTAATAACTAAGGCATTAGTATTTTTTGATAGATTTTAACGTAAGAAAACATACGATTAGATAACAGCATTTTAAACCCATGTGGAAAAGAAGACAAAGTTTTATAAGAACTGAACTTATGAGTACTTTGGTTTGCCTAAACTTTGAGGAGTTGAATTTATAAAGTAATGTATTTTAACGAAAAATACAAAACTTCAGTTGAATAATAGAAATTGTAATCTTAATTTAATGCAAGGGCAGTTATCAATTATTGTCCATTATCTGTCAGAAGCAGTTTTTACTAGTACTAAAACAAAAGGCCAAGGCTAATTCAATTTAAATATTTCTGATCCTAATAACATATGCAATGAAAAATAAAACAGAATTCTCCTTACCTAAGACGAACATTGCAGCCAGTGTATGATTCAAATGGTTTTTCTACATTAAGGAATTCAAAATTAAAGGTAGTGTTTTGAAGTAGTTCACCAGGTCTTGCAAGTTCCTTAACAAGAGAGGTAAAATCATGGTGATTCCCTCGGTCATAATAAAGCTCAATTTGTCCAATAAACTCAATCTTAATTCCCTGATGTTCGAGTTTACTTCCAGCTTTTTTAAGCCTTATGTTTACCTGGACAAGAATCACATATTATCACAGTATACAAACAAAATAATGGAGTAGAAGAGAAGTTTCATTACCTTTCCAGATACACTTTCACCATCATAGTACAAAGGATGTCTTTCCTTCTTTCCATCCTCAGTTTTTATTTCTGCTAATGGCCTATTTTCAACTCCATCCAAAACTATTTCAACATCAGCACTTTGCCCAAATCCAAAAAAACTCTGCAACATTAGTATTGAGATAACAGAAAACTAAATGGTTGACAGTTCAAAAGTAAACTGGAAGCCACCTCCTTCAAACTTATCAGTGTAATCTATACTATCACAAAACTTCCCTCAAATGAAAATGAAAAGACGTAAGAATGGAGGGAAATGGACTAATTCAGTGACCTTATCTATAATGATTTAACGATACTTTAATAATAAAACAAGATTTATAAAGTGCATTTAATAATCACCATGTTTTCAAAGATAAACACCAAATTTTCTTATGTTATTCTTCCAACCCCCTTTTTCAAGAAAATAGCAAGATTGCTATCATACTTTCAGCAGAGGATTTACTAGCAACTATTTGTCACATCCTCATATAAAATTAATAGTCTAACAACTTCATTCAGGTTACGTCACGAGCATACGCCTCCCATATTTCTAGTTCAACACAGTATAAGCAATATTTAATAATTTATTTCATATTCTTGATTCAATAGCATTATACTATTTTATTTTAAAAATAAGAAATGCTTATTTGTTGTATCAATATTGAACAATAATTTCAAATAGTATATGATAGAGAGCCTTTGTAGACGCGGGAAAATTTAACTTTTCATTCTTAAGTAACATTAGTTTATTTTAAGATCAATTCTTAACCCACGACCTTATAACATTAAAATTTTCACCGATGAACAATTAAATATTAATAATAATAAATGAGTTTATAATAAAAACTGTGCAAGGGCATTATTGAGTAGTAACCATATTTGAGTTCAAAGAATAAAACTGAAAGCATCCTAAAAAATATGTTTATTATTGCAACTGATGGGGTGAGAATGAAGGGATGCATGACTGAAGGACTTGAGAAATCTGAGGGTCTCGAATTAAAGGGAACGGAAGACACGAGTAGACGAGAAGCGTAGGTTGGGGGTGGGGGGGGGGGAGCTCCACAATAATAAATGAGGGGCATCATTTCACCAAATCCACCATTAATATAATTAAATAAATAAAAATAAGAAAAGGAGAGAAATGTCTATAACAAATAATCTAATAAAATAAAAACTGTAAACTAGAAACAATATTTTATTTTAAAGTGTTTATTTATCTAACTTATTAGAGTTATTGTTTACTACATGTATTATTGTAATGACCAATCAAGTTTAATACTTTCAGAAAGCTACATTAGGTATTTTACGTCCAAATGCCTAATTCAAAATATACTTTGTATGAAAAGAGGCCTTTATATCATTTTTACTTAAATAAACTACACTACACACGCTTTTTCTAGTCCATCTTATCCCCCGCCCACTCCACCTTCTTACCCTAAATAAGCAGACAGCTAAAACTTCCTTGAATGACATACATCTGTTATGGATTTGGACATATGATAAACAAGATTCTTACCCCATTCCAATTATTCAATATTCCTGTCAATAATCATAACTCCACCCTCAAGGGCGCCAAAAAGAATAAGGATATTAGCAGATTTACTTTAGGGAAAATCAGCTATTGAGGTTGTACTCATGCAAATGTGACATCCTACCCAGGAAATGAGGAAAATAAGATACGATCACACCCCCC
Source organism: Riptortus pedestris (assembly GCA_019009955.1). NCBI lineage: Eukaryota > Metazoa > Arthropoda > Insecta > Hemiptera > Alydidae > Riptortus > Riptortus pedestris. The sequence continues at coordinate 74,140,836 of CM032229.1, forward strand.
TCCCCCACACCCACACACACACACACACACACACACACACACACACATATACTGTTGGCGCTCTAGCGGTCGCAATTTTTGTCTGATCGGTACCACTTGATATTAAACGTTTCATGTAAAAATGAAGATCAAGTTTGTAAACACCTAAAATCGGGCCAGTGAGTGGGAGGAATTTCGAAAATTAGAATATCCTCGATGTTTTGCGTCAGATCAAAAAATTGTGTAGAGTTAATCTTATTCTAAATGACATGTTATATAAATGCTGTCATATACATGTTTTCTCTATATTGAACCACAAAATATCCATCTTTTAGGTTTCGGCCATGCTACTCATGTCATTAGCAATAAGCTATAATAACATGAACCACTTCTTTCCAAGGTTAAATACCAAATATGGTTTTCATTGAACTATTAATTTGTGAGACACATTTGATGACATAGTCGATTAAGATTTTTTGTTCCTTATTCGAAAATGTTTATTTGATCTATGCAATACTTGATATTGAGACTTTTCAGTCAACGCTAAAGATGACGTTAGTTATAGGCTAAAATGGACCTGGAATAGTGGTGGTTTAGAGTGGGGAAGGGTTTGGAAAATTCAAAATATCTCCGTTATTATGAATGGATCCTAAAATGTTATACAACCAATCTTATTAAACTTTTGATTTTTACAATTGTTAATCTACGCATTTTTGCTCAAAAATCGAGTTATTTGTACTTTCTTGATTTCTGCCGTCAGTAACCCCCCCCCTTTCTACTGATCAGTTTCGTCTATTATAGGACGTGGGAAGTCTACTTAGTTTACGCAGCTCCTGCGCGACCGACTTTTTTTTGTTTGTGTGTTGAAGGTTATGTTGTAACATACATATGTTTGATATTTAAAATTATATTATTTACTAGCAAACCCGGCGAACTCCGTTTCGCCACCAGATGGCTTCGTTTTATGTAACATTTTGTTTGGTGATTAAAAGATTAAGACAAATTTTTTTTTGTTTTATATTTGAAAAGGAAAAATTTGATTTCATTTCACAACAGTAATGAATTCATTTCGATTACAAAAATGAAGTGTTATTTAGTTGAACTTCTCTAAGTAAATGAAAGTGAATCCAAAGTAAATACTGAATCGAAGCGTTATACGTGTCCGCAAATTATCCGTTTCATTGAAGTGCTCTTTGGTAAACCACATTTTTTGTTTTTTGGTCTGACGTTAACACAAACAAAGCTGATGGTTTCCCAACTCGTGATCACGCAACGTCCCCCCCCCCCCCACTGCCCATGTGAAAAACAATGATTTTCTAAATTTATCCCGCAAACACTAAGCGATTGGCCTTGCGACTTGTTAATTGTCATTGCGAACGCAAGGCGAACTGGAAATTGCAATCGTTTGAAGTCAAACGGAAGATCAGTCGGAATCATTGGTATTCGAGGAATACATACATTTTCACCTGCGTACTTTCCGTTAATAATGGTTGCCTCAATCAAATTCGGCATAAGTCTTTTTACCGAAAGTCGAGTACCGTTGCAAAGTCGCGGTGGATTCAAATTACGCAATATCATAATAACTGTACCAACTTTGAGTTGCAAGTTATGTGGTGGAAATCCTGGTAACTCCAGAGAGTTCAAAAACTCCATTGGATAATTTATTACATCATCGGGATTTGTTATGGAATCAACGGATTTGTATGTCACCAAATCGCCAGCAATTTTTGATTGAATGGTGAAATTCAGTACGTGTACATCATTATTCTTTGCGGCAAGAATTGCTCGTTGACTTAACCAAGCATAATTCTGATAATTCTCACTAATGTTTGGGAAAACATTTTCAATAAGAGCTAATTGAGAGTCTACAAATCGGCAAAAGTCGTTGGTAAGAGTAATTAATCATGATGTCACATCAACTGGGACTTTTCCATTTCCAACAGCTAACAATTGTTTGGAAAATTGTGCAGCACTTTGATCATTTTGAAGTTGAACTCTCATATTAGTGGTTAGCGATAATGTTTTTACGTTATTCCATAAAAGTGATGCCTTCAGGCAAGCATTCAATTCACCTGCAGGCGTTCCACGGGGAATTACTGGCAACGTCTGCCTGAAATCGCCTGCCAACAATATCATCAAGCCGCCAAAGATGTTGTTATTTCGCCGAAGATCCTTCAGTGTGAAGTTAAGTGCTTCAAATGATTTCTTATGTGCCAGTGTGCACTCATCCCAAACATTGAGCTTGCATTGCATCAAAAATTTTCCCATTGCACTGGATCGGGAAATATTGCATGTTGGAGTATCAATTGTGTTTAAATTGAGTGGCAACTTAAGCGCAGAATGTGCAGTACGACCGCCATCTAGAGGAATCGCCGCAATTCCAGATGATGCTAACGCCAAAGCTATGTCACATCTTGATCGAATAGTGGCCAAAATCAATGAAATGACAAATGTTTTCCCTGTTCCTCCAGGTGCGTCCAGGAAGAATAGACCACCAGTATTATTGTCCACCGCTTGCATTAATCTTTCGTATACTTGTTTTTGCTGTTCATTCAGCAACGGCACATTATTTCGAACGAATTCCTGTAATGTATCAACATTGTATTGCAGCTCTCGATTTAATTCTTGGTTGGATCCATGGCGATTATGTCATGGCGATCTTGCGGTTTTTGGCCCTGTTCCAACTCACGTTCAATTTCCGTCCACTTCGGATTGCATGTGAACGTAATAAATAGATCCGGAGGTCCATAATTTCGCACGTACGTCATAGCGTCTTGAGCGTATTCGTGCATGTGGCGTGGGCTTCCGATATAAGATGATGGGAGAATCGTCAGACGTCCAATATTCTGAACATCACCATCTGAATGAATAGCATCCCGCAAGTGTATATAGTCCTCAGATCGTAGCTTTGCCTGATTGAATCGGATAAACGCTAAACGTTCGGTCTCGACTTTGACATACATGTCGACAGCGAATTGCTGTAATAGCCGACGGCACTTCAGAATGACATTCTCCTCATGTGTACGAATCATCATACGATACGCATAGTAATTCATTGCGCTTAGGTTTTTATTCGTTGGTACGCCTGAAAATGCAAAATTAAATGAATTGTTAGTGGAAACCAATAATAGCAATAATTAGTGTGTGAATATTGTACCTGTAATTGGATCGACCATCTTCAACGTGATGTCGTATCCGTCTTGCCCTTGCCAATAAATGATTGGAAATTGTAACGCATCGTACAAACGATGTGTCTCGTTTACACGATGCATGATATTGCTTCTTCGCTGAACGACAATGTCTCGCGATTTAGTTGGATCGCCAACAATAATTGCAGCAACATCATTAACGGTGGGTGCATTGAATCTTCGCACATGTTCACCTGTTGGGGTACAATCTGCTCTTATGACAAATTTGTGCGTATCCGATGGCATTCGTTCCAATGCTGTTTTGAACATATTAACCACAGCATTATTAGCGTGAAAACATGCTTGTAACTGTTCAATAATTCGTCTCTTTAACTGTTGTGTTCCCTGTATATTGCACCGCACATTCAGCTGATCCACCATCGACGAAATGAAATATATTTGCAGAAATTGATGCGGTTCATCTGGTGTTGGCACCATTGAGCCATGCAAATGATATATTTGTCCTTGTATCTGTAATTGCAAACAATCATTTGTTAAGAATTCGGTGTAATTTCTGATCGTGTGATGGTGTAGTGTGTGGTGTATATGTAGTTGTTATGTGTTGCAATTCATTGTATTGGTGTGAGTGACTGGTTATGTGTGTTGTATCTTTTACCTTGCAAGTCGGCATGAAGCCGCCTTCTCGAATGATATTAGCTTCAAAGGAAGTCATGCGAAAGCAGTTATTGTATTCAAGGATGTGTTGAAGAAAATAGCTGGAATCGGGATCACTTCCATCGAACAATGGTTTCAGTGGCTGTGGTGGTGTAAGTAATGGATCCAGTTTGGCTTTTCCACTTGCGCAGCACAATCCAGCCGTTTCTCTTTTGAACTTTAACGCATTGCAATATCGGCAAATAGTCGTCATTGGTCCAATATCTAAATTATCATCATCACTGTAGTTCGCAGTGGGATCATATTGGAATGCCAAGCGATTGTATGATGCCAATGATCTTCGTGTGCTCACGCGTTGTCTCAATCGGGCATTTTCTCTTATTATATTTTGTCTTTCTTCGCTTAAGTTCTGTGAATACACTTGTTGCTGGCTTGCATGTCTTGTGCGGCGGCCGATGTTCGCACGTCGTCCTCTAGGCATTTTGGACTATGGACAGAGTGGTGAATTTAACCTCAAATGCACGATCCACATAATTTACACAGTTCAACTTACCACCTTAAAGACCTGTTGAAGTTGAATAAAAATTTGCACAATACACGTGATTGATTTGATGGTTTCCACTTGAAATGTTAGGAAACGAATAACTTATTTTTTTTACTTTTTTTTCACAATTTCACAGTGAACACAATACCGGTTTGTCACATGAAATTAACTGAGCAGAGAACAATGAGCAGCTGTCAAACAATGTATCACGCACCGGCGCCATCTACTTAAAATATTGGTTTGTAGTACATGCTATGTATCAGAGATGGCGCTGCATGTGAAACATATGTTTATTAAACTGCAAAGGTTATTCAACAGATAAATAGAATAGGCAATAGACCTATAATTTAAAATTAATATTTATTGTGCAATTTTTATTGTTACTTATATTAATACCTTTTTGCGGTATTGATTGCTTAATTATTGACAAATTTTTGTTCGTTTTGATTTAATAAATACAGGTTAAGTAAGTATGCAATATACAATGAATGATAGTATAATGAGGAATATTACAATAACAGCTGTTACTTTTCTGTACTTTGCGTACTCAAACGATGCACTGAAAACACATGTTATTTTAACAGTTTAATGAAAAAAGATTTTCCCGCTTTTCTGTTGAAATTTTTCCTGAATTTTCTTTGCTATAAACCTCACGGAGCCCGAGACCTTTCCAACGAATGCAAAACCGTGGAAATCGGTTCGTGCGTTCTGGAGTTATAGCGTCAGGAAGGAAAACCCGACTTATTTTTATATAATAGATTAACGTCCACTTTTTGCAACTAAGGCTAATTGGGACGGGTTATCAACAGGTTACCACTCCTTTCTAACCAGGGTGGTACTAAGGATTTTATTTAACGATTTCCCTCACTATTTGTTTGATATTTAAGAGTTCAGTTCATAAAGGTTGCTTGTTGAGATAGCAAGTGTGTTCGTCATTTTACGTGGTGTCAGGTGTAAACTTGAAGGGTTTGGGAAAATGATTAAGCAGATAACTTTGGATAAAAACTTCTATATTGAAAAAGCAGTTACAATACAAGACAATGTGGCGGTAGACTACAACATTTCCGCCAGAGTGCTCTCTCTGTTCCCAGGACCAATGCCTGCTATATTTGATTGGAAATATTGATCACTAAATAACCAACACTTCCCCTTGAGCGATATTTCCAAAAACAATACAATTTACTTTGTAAAACAATACAATTTACTTTGTAAAACAATACAATTTACTTTGTAAAACAATACAATTTACTTTGTAAAACAATACAATTTACTTTGTAAAACAATACAATTTACTTTGTAAAACAATACAATTTACTTTGTAAAACAATACAATTTACTTTGTAAAACAATACAATTTACTTTATAAGTCCAAAACACTTGAAAAAATATTCATGTTTTTCCCTACTTAAAGGTTTTGTCAAAATATCAGAGAGCATTTCTTCAGTGGGCATATGCTCCAGCACAATATTTTTCTTCTTTGTAGATTTCTTCTTCCTTTTGTCATTTTTCTTCTTCGGAGATTTCCTTTTCCTTTTGTCATTTTTCTTCTTCGGAGATTTCTTCTTCTTTTTATCATTTTTCTTCTTTGTGGATTTCCTTTTCCTTTTGTCATTTTTCTTCTTTGTGGATTTCTTTTTCTTCTTTTTGTCATTTTTCTTAAACGAATTCAGTTCGTCTTCCATCGCCAATCTCCATTGCTTGGAGTACGGACCTTTGAGCGCCTCATCTGCGGTCAATGGTTCTTCAATGGGGTTCAGTGCAGCTAGATATGTAACGAAATCACTCATATCTTTTGGTTTCGGCACACGTCTGGATCGTCGAACCTGAGGTGAGTTCTCCTCCTGGATATCTGGCTCGCTAGAGACAGATCCTGGCACTGAATCATCAGAATCAGTCTGATGGTCGTATCCTGATTCCGTATTCTCATCAGAAACGTCCTCTTGTGAATTGGTTGTATCCTGGAGAGCAGGCGGCTCATCCACATCTAAAAATATTGACGTAGTAGGCAGCTGTCGAGGCTTATGTCTTTCTTGGTTTGAAGTTTCAAGAAAAACAACATCTCGACTCATAGTAACCTTCTTCGTTTTAGGGTCAATTAATCGATATCCTTTGATTTCCTCTGAGTATCCGACAAAAATGTATTTTGCCGATTTAGGATCCCATTTTCTTCGGATTTCCTTGGGAACCTGTGCCATAGCCGGACATCCAAAAATCCTCAAGTGAGACATATCAGGCCTCTTACCATACCACGCTTCATATGGAGTCCTCCCGACAACAGCCTTTGTCGGTGCGCGATTGTTGAGGTAAACGGCTGTAGAAACAGCTTCTGCCCAATAGCTTTTGGGCAAACCAGCATCCTGTAACATAGTGCGAGCCTTCTCCACAATGGATCTGTTGGCTCGTTCAGCCACTCCGTTACTCTGTGGCGAGTACCTAACGGTCAGTTGATGCCTGATTCCTGCAGAAATAAGTCCAGCTTTGAACTTTGAGTTGACGAACTCAGTCCCATTGTCAGACCTCACACACTTGATTTTCTTCCCTGTCTGAGTTTCAACCAGAGCCCGAAATTCAGCAAAAATATCACTCACTTTGTTCTTTTCTGAAAGAAAATATACGAATGTGTAACGAGAGAAGTCGTCAATTAAGGTGAAAAAATATTTACTTCCACCTATGGATAAATTTTCCATGGGTCCACATAAATCCATATGTAGAACTTCCAAGATCTCCTTTGCTCGGCTCTTACTGGCTCTGAAGGGTAGTCGAGCATGCTTCCCTAATAAGCAGACTTCACATGGATCATCATTAGGTGTTATTTTATCAATACCTGTACACATGTCTTGAAGTAGATTCATCCTCTTCCTGGAAAGATGTCCTAAACGTCGATGCATTAGGGAACCTGCATCTTCAGCGAAATAGGTAGGTAATATTCTGTCCTTCATGGTATCAAGCTTGTAGATCCCATTCTTCCTTTTAGCTGTGGCTAATACTTCACCATTAGGGTCAATGACCTTTCCCATTTCTTTGGTGAATATGACCGAATGTCCCTTATCAGTAATTTTGCTGACTGATAATAGGTTAGCACCTATACCTGGCACGTAATGTACATCATGCGCTACAACGCTATCAGCCTGTCCATTAACTATCAGTGAAATGTTGGTTGTACCAACAGCCTGAGCAGATAAATTTACATTATTTATCGTCGAAATTTTTAAATCTGAATCACCAGATAAATTGTCTAGTATATCTATGTCATTGACTAGGTGAGAACTGCAACCCGAGTCAAGAAAAAAATCTACACTGTTGCTAGTGTCATTAGGTCTAGACTTGTAAGCAAAAAGTGCTTTACCTTTGGGTTTTCCTTGATTTGAATTTTCAGTAGAATCTTGTTTCTTACGATCTTGGGTCCCCATCTTCTTGGTACGGCACTGTGAAGCATAATGTCCTCTTTTGTGACATGCATAACACTCAATTTTATGTTTTCCTTTGCCTTTGGAACCCTTCCCCTGGGAGAACAATGCTGTCTCACTACTGGGTGTATGTGAATGTGCGGGAGTCTTCACATCCTGGAGAATTTTTACTTTAATCGAGTCTCCTGTGATTTTCAGTCCCGAGCTCTCTAAACCCATGATCATTGGCTTGTATTCATCAGACAAGCCCGCCAATAAAATTGTCCCGAGCCACTCATCATCCACTTTGAAGCCAATATCAGTGAGCCTCTGTGATGTTGACATAATTTTATTGACATATTCTTCAACTGAAGAACAGTTTTCTAGTCTGGTCGTTATCAATGATCTCAAAAGACCTACCTTCCTGGTAAGACCATTGTCCTCGAATGCAGTCTTCAAGTTGTCCCAAGCCTCCTTGGCTGTAGATGCACTTTCTATGTGTGGGAACACAATTGGATCGATAATAAGTACTATTTTTGAAAAAGCTTTCCGATCTTTTGCTAAAATGTTCTCTTCTTTCTGCGTCGTAGCAGCGCCTTCTAACTTGGGAACAACGATTGATCCATCGACCACATGCCACAAATCGTCAAGATTCAAATATGCCTTAGCTGCAAATTTCCACGAAGCGTAATTTTGTCTGCCGAGAAGTTTCTCAACCGGTGGAGGGTGGTTTGATGCCATGATGAACGAAAATTTAGCGAAAAAATCAACTGTTCACAACCTAACCTCTCTGCACATGGGGACAACACACGAGATTTACACTTTTCATGAAGTTTTTCGATCGAATCTATACTTTTTCTCGATAGAAAACGATTTAAGCAATCACTGGGCCCATAACCTGAAGGGTTTGGGAAAATGATTAAGCAGATAACTTTGGATAAAAACTTCTATATTGAAAAAGCAGTTACAATACAAGACAATGTGGCGGTAGACTACAACATTTCCGCCAGAGTGCTCTCTCTGTTCCCAGGACCAATGCCTGCTATATTTGATTGGAAATATTGATCACTAAATAACCAACAAAACTGATAAAGGTGATGTCGATTTCACCAGACATGTTGAAGGACATTTTGTCCTCAGTGCTGTTAACACATGAGGCTGATTTGAGAAGCGACAATTCTTACCAGATATAACATCCAGATTCTACCAAGGTATTCCGGATAAAAATGGAACTGGAGTCGCACCTTCAAGTGGTGGAGACTCAGCGAAAACCCCGATTAGAGGAGCTGGGGGAGAGGAAGGAATACGTGAAGACACGGAGAACGAACGTGATGCTGAGGGGAATGATGGGCAGGAAGAAGTACAAGAAGACTCGACGAAAGAAAACGACACAGAGGGGAATGTTGAAGATGGAGCAAGTCATAATGCTGATAAAGGCTACACAACAAGATACGGGAGAAAAGTAAGACAACCTCAGTGATTCAAGTAATCTTTTTCTTGGAGCGAGAAGGGAGGATGAGGTGAAGGTTATGTTGTAACATATGTTTGATATTCAGTTAATAAAGGTTGCTTGTTGAGATAGCACATGTGTTCGTTATTTTAGAGTTTGGATCCCAAAAAATTCACACTCTTTTCCTAAGGCCACAGTGTACTTGAGCATACAACCTTAACCCTAGAATAGTACCTATACACAACAATAGTGAATGGTACCTATACGTCTTATAGACGTACAGCCCTGAAAAGTGCCAAAAAATGGTATAATAAATATTTTAAATTCTGTAAATGTCAATAAATCTTAATTTCTTCTTCTATTTGCATACTTACTACATATCATAGAATGAAAGACTGTTGTTAGAATTAAAATATTAAACAAAACTGCTCTTAGAATTAAAATATAAAACAAAACTGCAAGTAAGAAAACATCATTATAGAAAATAAATTCCCAGGATTTTTTTCAAGAAGGTAAAAATGTTTAAATGAAAGGATGAGGTATATAAAAAACACTTTAATGAGATTTAAACAAAAAATGGTCATAAATTCATTATTTTTTACAAACTTGGCAAATGTTGAAACAATGTTCGCCACACACTGGCTTTCCTCTCGAGTTTCTCGTGAATCAAAACGGAGAGTGTTGAGCAAAAAATGATGTCTTTTTGCAGAAAATGAGGCATGATATTTTTGACCGCATTCTTTCGTGTTGTGTAACGTTTCGATCTTCATATGGTTGTCTTTCTTAGCCCCTGCGAGAATTGTCACACCGATAAGGGCTCTAAGCTCGACCAATGATAGGTCCTTCAAAGCAGAAGCATTGATGTTTTTATATGATTCTCTTTGCTTTGAAATTTCAGCATTTGTGTTTTGCACTATAATGCTCCACATCGATGGAGTAAAAAATAGATTGAAGCACTCAAGAGGGTCGGAAACACCAACAGCATCATTTTTGGTTTTTTGTCTGACATGTATAATGTTTTAAGCTGCGGTTTTGCCAGATGATCGTGGAAAGGGAGTAGTTTTCCAGGAAAAACCATTACGCCCAAACATATTGTCACAATCAGGGCGCAGCTTTTTGTTCTGATGTGAATGGTCCTCACAATCTTGGCCAGACCTCTTCCGCTTTTTAGATGATCTTGTGGCTTGTTTTACTGGCCATGAGTTTTGAGATCTAGGTATAGATCCAGATGGTGTTGAAGTTGATTGAATCGTTTGAAGTATCCTCTCCTCTATATCTTCATCTTCTTCAGAAGAAGCTTCGTAGTCTGAATCTAAATCAGAATCATCAGGATCCTCGGGAAAAGCATCCTCATCTACCTCAAGATCGTCTTCTACCTCGCTGCATTCTGATTCGGCCCTCTGACGAAGTAATTCTTCTAATACTTCCTCATTGTTGTGAACAATTTGCGTGTCTTGGATATCTGAAACGTTAGAAAAATTCCTGTGAATGTGAAGATTCTAACGTATCAATGGTACCACCACTACGCCAGTCAGATGTGTAAAAATAACCTCATAAATAGTATCAATACGTCTGAAAGACGTATGAAGGTTACCCTGTGAAAGGTATCAATACGTCTCCAGGACGTATAAAAATACATCAAGAATAGTACCAACACGCCTGAGAGGCGTGGTAGGATTTGTTAGAAAAAATGCACTGACCTTGATGTGAACACTTCTGAGGTTGGAAGTACACTAATCCTCCAATGGAGAGTCAGGTGTAGTATATCTAGAAGGCAGGGGTATTATTCTCCTCCAAAACAAAATGGCGGCTGTTCAACTACTGAACTACGTCTAATAGGCGTATACGTACTATTCTAGGGTTAATTAGGGTAATCGGGATAACAAAACCATAATCAAAATATATGAAAACCGACATAAAAGCCTTCCTCGCAAAGTGCCTGCCATCCTATTAGTTTGCCTCCTAACTTCATTACATTAAATATATTGATAACATCAAAATAAGTTATATGAAATGAACAACATAACCTCCCAGAAATGTCTCCTCATAAATGAATCCCTACTGACACAACATCCAAAGAAGAGTCTGATCTGCAAGTTATCATGTAAACGTTATTTTATTTTCAGCGTTGAGTAACTTAGGCGACTCTATAATTATTATTTATTAACGGCTACTTTTTGCAACTCAGGCTAATTTGGACGGGTTATCTACAGGTTACCACCCTTTTCTAGCCAGACTGGGACTCAGGATGTTATTTAATGTATTCCGTCACTAAATAATTTCCTTTGCCACGGCGGGAATCGATTTCACCACTCTAGGTTTACCATGTGAGATTAAGGCCACCACTTTAACTCACATGGTTAACCTGAGCTGCGATTCTAGACGAATTATCTACACGTCCTCTAACCAGAGGGGATTAAGGATTATATTTTTTGAACTTATATTAGTAACTAAATAAATTCTTATTTCCAACGACTCGTTTCGCCAAGTGGAAGACCAACGCCCGACTCAATGGTTAATCTACAATATGTCCAATTGAAACTAAGAATCTCTTTGGTCACAATCTTGTTTTCCTTTTGAGCGTGAAAGTTTCAGCTAAAGTACTAATTCGATTGCTCGTGTTTATTTAAGTAGGAAATTACACCCTTTAATACAATTTTGATGTTCCTCTAGAGTAATTATAGAATGACCTCCACTAGTATACAAAACGTAAACCCAAAGCTTTTTATAAAAAGTGATGAGCGACCTATTACTGAAGATGAATTGAATGATGATGTTATAGATCCTTTTGATTCAAGAGAAGTTTTTGGTATCCTTTATCAACACAATTGAGTAAAAAATGTAACTTTTTCTTGTTCTTAATGTAGTCTTGTTTTTAGTGTAGGAGATATATAAATCATGAAATAATTTTAATAGCAAATTGGATAATTTTATTGTTTAATGTTTTCATGGATATTTTCTTTAATGCAGTAATTAGATTTAATAAGACATATAAATGATCCAGAACATCCACTGACTCTGGAAGAACTTAAAGTTGTTGATGTCGACAATGTTAAGGTACACTTAAAATAAATAAATAAAACTTGTTTTTCTTTGAATACTTCATTATGTCTACATTTTTTCACTTGAATAAATATCAAAAAGTACTCTGGAGTTTTTGGAATGAAATATTCCTTAATGCAGCTAAATCAGTTTCCCTGAAGAAACCTAAAATTCTAGTATGTTCAAAAGTCACCAAAGCTCAGCAAACAAACTCCCCTTTTGAAGGGTTATTTCAAATTGGAAATAAATAAATAAAATAAAGGGGTATCCACTGCTAAACTAGGTCATTATTGAATATTGGTTCATTGTGTGTTAAATCAACTTACATATTTGATCTCATATAACAGTGCTGAAATCTGACATCCGCATACCCTCTACAGATTCTAAGAATAATATAAAATTTTACTGAATTATATCTACTCATAAATCCTATTTTGAGGACACCAAACATCAGCAAAACAAAACAAAGCAGCTTCTGGAAGAGTACAATGGTTGCAACTACTTCGTCCAGTCTTTAGACCATGATTAAATCAACCTATAATGAAAATATTGATAGTATACTTGGTTAAAAAAAAATTGTCTTATTAAGTTGGAGACATCATTTAATAGCGCTTTGTAAGCTCTTATGATTTAAACATATTTTTTTGTTGTCTTTTTAAATATATTTCCATCTATATCTTAACAGCCTTAGATAAATCTATTTTCATAGTATATCTCATTTTGAGGGAATATTCCAGCCATGATTTCCTTACTTCAAAGATATGGGGCCTACCGTTGAAAAGCTATTTCCTTGAGGATACTTGTATTGGCTGTGCAGTCCAGTTTTAGCAGATTTCCTTTAAGGGAAATCAGCTATTGAGGTCGTACTTGTAAAGCGATTTTCAAAACATTTCTTCAAATGTCCACCGATCCTACCCAGGAGATGACGAAAATGAGGTCCATTCAAAACTATATATATATATATATATATTTGTCTGTTACCGCTCTAGCATTACCAAACTTGATAATTAGTTGTTTTATGTAAAAAGAATGATCAAGCTCCAAAAAGTACTATGTATACTGAATAGATTTCACATGTGCTGGAAAGCAATGTATGACATCTTATTGAAGATTATTATATTATACAAAGCAGTTATAAATCAAGTATAGTAAAAATTGAATACAAATTCCAGTCTATAGAGCATTACATAAATAGAATGTTAATTGATGATGTGGCAGAATACTTTCTGCAATCTGATAACAAAAATTAAGCCCGGTATTAGATATTTTAAAGTGAGATTGATTGGGGTGGGACTTTATTTAATTAAGGCTTACTACTAAAAAATACAAATAACTTAATTTTCAAGTTGGACTTAAATGTGTTGACCAATTGTAGATATTACATTATTAGTTATAAAATACTTTTCAATCTGGCACATTAAGGAAGATTTTCTCAATTTTTTATTTTGCTCCTTTAAGCCTCCCACTCTGATTTCAACCATTAATTAACACGATCTTTAATTGTGCACAAAATGTATAAACGTTGAGTTTTTAACAGTGAAATTAAAAATGCCAGAGGTTTAACTTATTTATTTTGTTTATTCTTGATTTCATGCCATGGTTTATTGACTTCTTTTCATGCCTAAACAATTGAACCAAATTTGATGAAAATTGGTATGACTATTACCAGCATACCAATTTAGAATTTAGGCTATACTAATATTCTTAAAGATTATCAGGAGTGTGGGTTGTAAAGGAGGTGTAGAATGAAAAATTGAGATATTTAGTTTCCTACTTTTTTTTTCCAAACATGCACATAACAAAAATTGTATATTTTGACACTTAAAGTAACTTATTTATATGCACTTTTGTCAAATAACAAAGAATAAACAAGATATGCACTAAAAACTATAGTAGGGACAACAATTTTAGAAAAAACGACAACGAAACTAATTTAAATCCTAGATTATAAGGCATATTAACATTCATAGGTAAAAACTGAAATAGGGGAGGTCTGAAATGAATAATCACAATATTTCCTTTTTCACCCAAATACATATTAAAAAACTGCTTACTTTGTTATTTGGAATAGTGTTTGTTATATAGGTATTTTTTATCCTATATCAATATACAATCAATTTGCATAGAAGTATTGTTATTGCCAACAATCCATTCTAATGACTAAATTAATTAAAATTGTACCTCACATTAATAAATTATCACGACAAACTGTTTAATATCATGTTAATTTTCCAACATCAGTAATAGGCTGCATGGATAGCAAAGTTATTTCTCTGTCTCCACTTTTGCAAGCATTTAATCTGTTTTCCCTTAAATGTATTTTTAAGTCCATAAAACACAAAAATTATTAGAAGATACATTTTTATCATTATAAAATAATGTTGACAAAATTGTTAACTTAGGTTAACAATAGAATTAAGAACATAAATTAGCCGGATACTGTTGCCTAACCCATTAATAGGGAGACATCCTCATGTGGGACCTTTAGTTCTTCAAACAACTGTTAACCTCACATCATATTAGATGTTTAAGCTATTTATTCTCACTTCTCCTGCAGAACGAATACTTTAATTTTCTTAGTGTATTTATACAACTTTAATTTATTAATGCATAAAGGATTTTAAGTGAGTACAAATTATTTTGTCACAATAGAAGAAAATAATGCCTCTCCTTTTGTAAAGTTTGTTTCAGTCATATTTTGGCAGAATATAAAGTTTATTACCACTTAGCCAGCCCTTTCCCCTTACTGATCTCATTTTTATTTATGCTTACATGTTATTTAATACTTATGGTTTTAATAAGTATTGTGTTGTCCTTAGAAATATGAATTTGTTGTAACTAATTGATAGGCTTATTGGTTTTAAATTTTGAGGACACTTGTGAATTAAGTTAACTTTCACAGAAAGTTAGTTGTTCTATTTTTTTTTTTTCAGGTTGACGATGGAAACAATAACATTGAAGTTCTATTTACTCCAACTATTCCTCATTGCAGTTTAGCTACTTTGATTGGATTAGCCATACGTGTACAATTACTCAGATCTCTTCCACCGCGTTTTAAAGTTAAGGTAAAAATTGCACCTGGAACACATGTTTCAGAGCAAGCAATCAATAAACAACTTGCTGATAAAGAAAGAGTAGCTGCAGCAATGGAAAATTCTACTCTCCTTGAAACAATTAATAATTGCATTGGTCTGAGACCACATGGTAGTGGCAATTAACTTAAAAATAAAAATAATATATAGACAAAAAATGTTTAAGGATCTACAAATTTTATAAGTTGTCACATGAAAACTTAGAATAAATGATTTTCTGTGATCTGTTTTGTTAAATAGTCAAAAGATTTTGTTAAAAATAAAGATAACACTTATATAAAAACTTTGGTTTTATTATGCCTTACTTCTAAAAAGTAAAATTTGTTTCAGAAATGAAAATTGTTGGATCAGGAGCTCTAAAATGACAAGATCTGCCACTCTCAACTTTGTTGGCAGATCAAGTGATATTGACCAATAAACATTACAACAATATATTTAAAAAACTGATTGTTTAAATGAAGTAAAATTGTAAGGTTCTTAAAATATAAAAATTTGTTTGAATCCTTCGAATCATATTAAAACATTGAGTAAAAAATAAGCAGCCTAGAGAACAGAATCCAAATGCTTTCCATGCAAATATGTTGCAAGGTGATATACATAACAAACTTGATTTAAAATTTCTCTGTTAATTAGTTTCATAAAATTTGAAAGATGTGAAACTGACCTATCATTACAAAACTATACATTTTGACTTCTCAGGATGGTAGTGAGGTGGGAAATAGGAAACCTAAACAATATTCATTCCTTAAACACATATACTTCCCTCACCTAAATTTTCACTTACAACATGTATTCACTCACTGATCAAAGCCTATCATTTAACTTATGCAGACTATAGGGAATGGCTCCCTCCAAAACTAAGGCCTTGAATAGAATCCATTCATGCCCTTATTGATATGGATGGAATTTTTCTCATGATGCATTTATTTTTTGTATAAATCGAATTTTTCCGATGATACCTTTATTTGTATGAATGGAATTTTTCTCATGATGCCTTTATTGTTGGATGGTCTGATAATGGAGGTGATGAGAAACCATTGCATCCCCTTGAGACCCTCTTCATTCACGTGTAAATCAGGACTACCTGCTCACAGGAACAATTACCAAGTGTAGCCTCGAAATACAACAATACATATACGAAACAAATTCTCAATTCTATTGTAGCACTATTCGTGGATCACAAATAAAGCCCAGTTGGTACCTAGAAGTCAGAAATTAAATCTTCAAAATTCATAAATGTAAATAATGTTTCAGGACCACTATCATTATTTTAAACATAATAAGTTCTTTATGTTTGTTTGATAAAACCAGTATTAACAAAGATATTGACAAATATATGTTTTGACATTGTAGTAAACCCCCACTCCTAGTTGAAAGTTTGAGTTCTCATATGCCCATGTTAGAAACTAGAAGTGGGCAAATAAATCAGCTATTACAGCCCTGTGTAGATGGACAGGGCTGGGCAACTGACATTAACCAATTCTTTAGTAATCGCTCTTTTAGTCTTATTTTAAGAATAGGTCTAATGCCACTAATATGGTAAAATCGGTCGCTTGTAAATAAATAATCAGGCAGAAAAACTATATCTTTCTTATCCTGAAGATATGGATCCTGCTATATCGATCATTCAACATTATATTTGTACCATGGCAAGAACATATTTTCAATGAAGTTAACATATTTGCAACATTGTCTAAATATTTGTATAATGAACAAAGAAAAACATAGAAATCCTTGGATTGTCAACCAGTTTATAACATGAACTTCAATATTGCCAGCAATACCCTTAAAATCCTTTATAAGATGCCATTATTATTCTATCAGTAATATTTTTTTTTGTTTGACAACCCCAATAATCAAGACAAAAATTCAATTGAGTGTTAAATACAGCCCTAGATTTGGTTGCAAAATTAACAAGTTATTTACACTAAATTCTTCTAATAAACAAAATATGTCTTCTAAGTAGAGAGGGGAAGGGAATAAATAAATATATTTTTCAAAATATGGCTTTCTAACATCATAATAGTACAATAATCTTCACATAAATTAATGTTAAATAATTTAGGGAAATAAAAAACGCATAAACTAACATAATTAACAAAAACTATAAACACTTTATTACAAAACTGAAATCAATATTTACATTTAGTCTCTCTTTTTAACTTGAATGGCTCCAATGTTTCTTGGTGGCCTTGTTTGTGTTGGATCATACTTATATGTTTTTTTAACAGCACCTTTACCTGCCCGAGAAAAATTGATTTCATCAATCCGTTCTCTTTCTTCAAGCTCCCGGGTAATCCTCATATTTGTCCAACCTGAAGAAAAAAAAGAAGTTTTTAAACATATAATTTTAATGTAGTGTTTTTTTCTACAGTATTTTGCCGAATAAAAGAAAGTAAAAAAGTCCGACACGCAGGGGCTGCGTAAACTAAACAGATTTCCCACGTGAAGTTTTAGAATAGAGAAATTTCAGAATAGAGAGTGAAACAGTTACGGGAACGGCCCGAACTAGCTCTTGACGGAAACTCACGACTAGACCCGAAGTTAGCCGATCTCATCTTAGAAGCTGAAAACAGAAAAATGCAAATATCTCGGTTAATATTCAAGATACAGAATACATGTATATAACATTATTTATAGTAAATTTAATTTGTAATAAGATTGATTCTATATAATTTTTCGATCCAACGTATAGTAACGGAGATATTTTTAATTTTCGAAAATCCTCCCCTCTAAACCCCCCCCCCTCCCACTGGTCCGATTTCAGCCATTAACGAACTTGATTTTTATTTTTGCATAGAACGTTTAAATATCGAGTTTGGTAACGATCAAATGAAAATTGCGACCGCTAGAGCGTTAACAGACAAATATATATATATATATATATATATAATTTTGAACGGACCTCATTTTTGTCATCTCCTGGTTAGGATCGATGGACATTTGAAGAAATTTTTCGAAACTTACGTCATGAGTACTACCTCAATAGCTGATTTCCCTTGAGGGAAATCTGCTAAAAATCAAAGTATGATTTTGGATTTAATATGAGATGAGATATGCAGAAGCTGCGTAAACTAAGCAGATTTCCCTCGTGCTGGTATGACACACTACTAACCACATCATGAGGTATGACTACTATACCTCAGAGGGGTGATATTAGTACCCTTTTATTATATATTATATTATACTATTATTTCAATAATTTGACCTACCACCAATCCCAATACCCCCCCCCCCCGTTATTTTACCTTTAATAAATACATAACAAGAATTAGCTATGATAGTTGAAATTTACATTTCCCTTCCAGGACCGAAATGACAGATTGAAAGAAAAATATAGGAATGAAAAAGTCTGCTAGCATTTACAGTCAAGGAGTCAAATATAGTGGAAAAGGAGCTTTATATTGCTCCTGCACTAAATGTTGAGGAATTGACCGACAAATATTTTGGTTTCTAAGAGCATTAGAAAAAACAAATTCAATACAATTTTCAAATATTTACACTTTAACGATAATGCCCAAATTGTTTAAGGTATCTCCAGTAAAACAAAAATTGAAAACAAATTTAGAATACAATATTAGGAGCATATTCAAGAGAAGCGCATAAGATTTGGGTACAAAGCATGGTGCTGGAACTATAATGGACTTCGAGGAAGTAGTATCGCTACAATCACACAGCATCTACACTGACAACTATTTTACACCCCTTTAACTACTAGATAGAATGATGAAAATAGGATTGGGCATTGCTGCCACAATAAAACATTTTTTCCTATTTTTTAGGTCCTTCATCAACACAAACAAATCCAATAGATGTCCGGTTTGGCAGGGTTAGACATTGAATAACTTCCAAAAATAATAGCACATGACGGAGTCAAACTCATGATTCTAGGTTTACTAACTGAGATTAAAACCAATCCCTTAACTCACATGGCTAACCTGAGCCTCACCCCCCCCCCAAAAAAAATAGTGATACCAATAAAAAAAGATCAACAATCATTTGTAATAATATAAATTTAAATACAACATACTTCTTTCTTTAATTTTTATAAAAAAATATGTAGGAAACTGAAGTTAAATTTGTAATGACAGTTTAAGTGTAATGGCATGGAATATGTCCATCAAATTTCAAATAACTTCAGCTGAACTATAAATAAAAGAGATATATTAAAATTAAAATGCAATATTTATGAAATAAACTACAATGATCCCAGTAGTAAATATAAAAGTATAGATAATAACGGAAATACAGCATTAAAAGAACATTCAATGCCTCAAAAATCATGATAAAAATGATATGATCATGAATAAAGTATACATACCAAAATAATCTTATATAGAAATTTTATTTGAATTATTTATGATATTGATCTTTATTTTTGTAAAATATAGTATTTTCCATGAAATATGTAGTTAAAAATGTTTTTTTTTTGTGAATAATAATAAATTTTGGTATTTAACAAATTTGTAATTGATGGCTATAAAAATGTAGGCCCCTGATAGGTGGAAAACTTTATTTGTATGTAGATATTTAAATTTGGTGAGAATACAACATAAGAACACAGATTTTTTTTTAATATTTAATAAATGCAAACTTACTATCTTTTACTCCTTTAACAAAACCTTTTTCTCTTATAGGCAGCTTTTGTGTATCATGCTTTACAAGTGGGTCAATATTAAAATATTTCCTCACACGAGGAATTTTCAAGATAGATACTTGAATAAGAGAAATGAAATTTGTTGATGTCCAGTAAACAAGGATGGCCTGCAATAAATTTGAATTAATTAGAACATATTCAGAAACTAACCTTTTTTTGCAATTATGTATTGTTTACAATTGTTTAAGATATGGAAAAAATAAGCCTTTGTTTTAAATGACTTAATAAATGATTATGAAAATTATTTAAGTTCAAATAACACTTACAGCAGGAAATCCTAAAGTAAATGGAAAGATTATTACAGGCATAGCACGGAGGAAATATTTCATCATACCCATATTAGCTGAATTCATCCTGGCAGCATCAGTCCCAACCTGAAAATTACATACTTTTACAATGAAAACTTTGGTTATTGTTACTAAATAAAAGCAATCTCTTTTAAATCTACAATAATAATAATCCCCAAAAAAACACCACAGTCATATAATTCACATAAAAAAACGATAAAAATAGTCTTAGTAGGACATTTTGAGCCTTATATTGTGAGCAATACATAATTATGTCAAATCTGTACAAAATAGTCTTATAGAATTAAATAAACATCAATAATTTGCATTTATTTCTCTTATTAAATATTTATTTTAGCACATTAATGCTAATAATACAATCACATCAGATTTTAGGAAGAAAGCATAAAATGATAATTGCTTAATTTAAGAAATTCCAAGTTAATCAAAATAATATACCAGCATAAGATAGTAAATAAATACCCCTGTCATGGCAAACCTGTATATCCTACTAAAATTCCTAATTCATGTATCATTTTAAATATTTTGAAGTGAATTCACTAATAACAATGCATCAACACCTTGTTTATTTCTTTTTACTTCCTTATATGGAGTAAAGGAAGTATTGTAACTGTGAAAATTTTTGATTTTCAGATGGTTAAAAACCTGTGCTATTTTGACCACCCTCGAACCCATTTTGACTTGTTTGAGTATGACATATGTTGCTTAGTTAAAAAATGATTAATCTTAAAAGAATTAAATTTAATATTTAGAACAATTGAAACATTTAGTTTTGCATCTCTTCTTTTGATCAAAATCAACTAAAAGAGAGGGATGTGGGTTTAGACGTGGATGAAAATAAAAAAAATTGGAAATTTCTGCATACTTAATAGAGATACAGAAAATTTGTGTAGACAATTTTTGTTGACCATAAACAGATCTATAAATTATGGTTTAGGCATTTCTGATCCGATGCTTTAGAAATGAGAAATTCAATCACTCAAATGAAATAAATTTAAATGAATCACAGCAAAGGATTATGTATATTGAATTTAATAGGAGTCCATGAGGTGTTTAAATCAGATTTTTAATTTGAAACACAACGTTTAACTCTAGAGCAAGGGCATAAAAAGCATTTTGTAGACCATATGGGACTGAATTCTAGTATGTACATATATATGTATATCTTTATTCCTATGAATCGGATAAAAAAATGTCATAATTGTAGATCTTTATATAATAGATCCATTTCAGCCTCTCCAAAAAGTTATAGTAGAAAATTTCTGCTTCTATATCTATTTATTGATTTTTCACAGGGTTGTCCTACTCGAAAAAAAGTTTTGGTCATATCACGTGAATAAACAAAAAATAATTTAAAAACAAATGTCATTAACAGATTTAAAATATCTGTTCAAAATTGTAATTTTGAATAAAATACCATATATACTTCATTTTAAAAACCAAATACACTTTAGCTAGCCTCAATTTGATACAACAATTAGAACAGAGTTATTTTTTTAATGTAATAGTCAAACATCCTCTATAGGAGAACTTGGGTCAAAATTTTAATTTCTTCAATATAAATACCTATCTCACACTTCAAAACTCTTTTGGGGGAGGGTGGCTTTTTACCTTCTTATCTTGTGTCCAATTGTCATCAAGTTGGTTAATGAAATAAGATCTACAATTTTTTTTTTTTTAAAAAAGTTTATATTACAAGTATATGGGCATGCTGCTTATACTTTGTTAACACGTGCATGCACACACGCACAAATTGCTTTTGAATTTCACGAAAAGATCAGAAGGCTGAGATGGTCTCATACAAGGCTTCATGGTTGGCTCACTCAGGGAGCCATTGCATTCCACACTGCTCTCCTCGATATCCAAAGGAAAACAGTTACACAAGGGCAACTTATGTGAGAGTTGCCTGGTTCAGTTTGAAAATGAATATTTTTTCAACTCTGTACCATTATTAAGAGGAAGCAGGTATAGTTCAATGGTAAATGTTCTAGACTGATACCTGGATGATGAACTTTAATCCTGAAAATGGCATACTTATAGTATTTATTATTTTGTGAGATTAAGGAGTTCACTGATGGACTTCTATCAATTCAGTGTATACTCACGATAAAAATACAATTGTAGAGTTAAATAAATGAAGAAATAGCTATTTCTTTTTGGAATGCTACAAACATAGTAGGCAGTAACATCAAATGGCCACTTATTTATCAGACTAAAAGATCTACAGCAATCACATAGCCATTTGTGATCTCTTGTTGAGCTTAAGTATTAATATAATTACTGTAATAAGACAGTAGCGAGTAAATCATACCTCAATAGTGACTAATAGTGTGGCACATGTGATGATAGGTAATAAATAAAACTGATCAGGCAAGGTGAGATCAACAAACCAAAATAATCCTCCTTCCTTCAAACTTTCAACTGGCAAATTAGCCATAGCTCTCAAGCCCATGAAAAAAGATATAAAAAGTGGGGCCTAAAAATGTTTTAAGACAGCTATAAAAAATTATACACACAAACATAATACTTATGTAACATATGAAAAAAAAAATCATTATTACCTGCGCTAAGGGAACTAACATATTTTTTAATGGATTCAACTGTTTCTCCTTCATGAACATCATAAGTTCTTGAGCATATCTAGCAGCTAAAATATGCAAAATAATAAGCTTATGTAATTATGAAATTACAGAATGCAATAAATTATAAATAACTGTCAAACCATCTAATCGATCGCCTCTTTCTCGAGCATCAGACATTTTTAGTTGAATAGCTTGCATTTCAGGGAGATGGTTATTCATTTTGGCAGCATTTCTCTGAGAAAGTATAACCAATGGGAAAAGTAATGTCCTCACAACAATTGTACCTAAAAAGAATGTTAAGTTAACTTTAAAACAAAGAACATTGAACCAAAATTGAAAATATGTTTATGTCATTAAAAATATGAATATTTAATTTATTTTTAAGCAGTTTTTGAAGTCTTATATTGAGTATCAGACTTTATGTTTGTGACATGTCAGAATAATTAAGATTTCAATTAAACACCGATGAAAAAAGTAAACACAAAAGGAAAAATAAACTGGTGCCTTTCACTTGTGAAAGAGCAAGGGATGTATGGAAAACATGTGTGACGTGGGTGCAAGTATAAAAAGTCTGTCACACAGGGGCTGCGTAAACTACGCAGATTTCCCACGTGAAGTTTTAGAATAGAGAAATTTCAGAATAGAAAGTCAAACAATTACGGGAACGGCCCGAACTAGCTCTTGACGGAAACTCACGACTAGACCCGAAGTTAGCCGATCTCATCTCAGAAGCTGAAAACAGAAAAATGCAAATATCTCGGTTAATATTCAAGATAGAGAATAAATGTATATAACATTATTTATAGTAAATTAAATTTGTAATAAGATTGGCTCCATATCATTTTTCGATCCGACGTATAGTAACGGAGATATTTCGAAAATCCTCCCCTCTAAACCCCCCCTCCCACTGATCCGATTTCAGCCATTAACGAACTTGATCTTTATTTTTGCATAAAACGTTTAAATATCGAGTTTGGTAACGATCAACCGAAAATTGCGACCGCTAGAGCGTTAACAGACAAATATAAATATATATATATATATATATATATATATATATATATATATATATATAATTTTGAACGGACCTCATTTTCGTCATCTCCTGGGTAGGATCGATGAACATTTGAAGAAATGTTTCGAAACTCGCGTCATGAGTACGACCTCAATAGCTGATTTCCCTTAAGGGAAATCTGCTAAAATTAAACCCATTTCCTATGTATTAATTTATTATTGTATTTCAAATACTTGAAATTTGTGTTATATAAGAAATGTTTAGAGACAAAGTTTAAATAATAAAGCATTCAATGTGGCTAGTCTTGTTCCTAACTGAAAAAATGGTGCTAAAAAACCCTATTATAAAGTTCTAAGACCTATGGGTATGCAAACACAATACTGGTGTACATTTAAATTCCTCTCACTGTATCTTCATTCTTAATTTACAAAATAAAGAAGGTAAAAAAATCAGTATATAAAAGCTCTATGATACCAATCATCAAAACCTCAGGTAGGGGAGAGTCCAGATGACCTGCATGAATCTATCCATGATTTTCTAGAGCATGAAAGAGCTTATTTTGAAAGGTTCATCATTAGTGTAAATAAATACCAGAAAGGAAGAAAAAATATTTCTAATGTACTGTTTCAGCTTACACCTGAAACTAGACTATTGGTAATATTTATCCAAACATATAACATTTGTGGATAATATTATAATAACGTACTCAATTATAAATCTACATATATATGGCTTACTGAAGTATTATTTCAAATGATTTGAATTTACCAATAACAATAGACGTCCACCACGGAAGATCACAATTCACATGTAAAAATTCTAAGCAGTTTTCAACAATTCCAACTGGACTCCAGCCACCCAACCCAATACTTTCAAATGAAGGTTCCCCTGAAACCTGAACCAATTCAAGAAAGAATTAGTAACCTTGTAAGAAAATCCACTACAATAACTATGGACGAATAATCATAACTTCATAAATTTCTTGAATATGCAAATCTAACACACATACATTTTTTATACAAATAATTTTAATTTACTTGATACCTGAGTCATAGCTCCTTCCTCATAAGGTAAGTCCTAAAGATATGTTAATTGAAACAAATAAAATATTTCTAATCTGGCAGAGAGAAAAAAATGAATAGAAATCAAGTTACCTGAATTGGTGTAGGTGGTTGTGGTAGAATTTCCTCAGGTTTGGGCTAATAAAGATTTTTAATCAAAAATACATCACTAGAGAAAGTATATTTTAGCTATTTATAACAATAGAACATACATATACAATATTTATTACTACGTTAAAGAGTTAAAAGAGTAAGAAAATTATACAGGAAGGGATATGTTTTTAAACTTTGACAAAGATTTTAAAGACAAGAAATTTGTTCAACATTAAATGATCTTAAGGTATAGTCCTTCATTATTTCTCTAACGTGTACTTTGTATGGGACCATTCATAGTTAGATTCGTTTGCAGAACAGGCTCTCATAGTGTGGTAAAAAGACAGTACTCAATCTTTGTATTTAAGAGTGATACATTCGAAGATTACTTAGTGAAGGATGGTTGGGCATTAGCTAAAGAAGAACTCAATCAGGCAAATCGATAAGTGTATTTTTGTGCTAAGAGCTTTGTATCAGAGCAATGTTGTTATAGAGGGAGAGCAGGGAGATACTACCAAACTGTAAACTGTATGGAGGTCACATCTTAAATGATGAATGATTGACTAGATGTGACTTCAATAGGGAAGACCAAACTGTACAAAACAATATAGAAGATAAAAATATGTCATTGATCCAACTGTTTTTAAATTTGTAGATAAATTTTTTGAGGATTATTTTTACAATGAACACAAGAGGAAAGAGATGACGATGGTTTTAATAATGATAATGGTAAAGGACCAAAAAAGCAAAGGAATTCTAGGATGAGAAAAATAAGAAAAATGCATTGACGAAGATACTGATTGTGACATTATTACCAATCTCAAGAAAATAAAATTAGTAGACAAAAATTACTTATTTCTTTAAAAATAAAACTGACAATAAAATAGCGGCCAAGGAAAATGTAAATAAACATATAAACAATAAAAAAGAAACTAATTTTCCAAAGATAAAATATAGTGATGACATTGTTATATAAAAATATTGGACAAATCACATGGAATATCCAAACGAGTGCAACATAGCTTTAGTCATATAAAAAGGATAAATTGAAATCAAATGACACCAAATAAAATATCTATAAAATTAACTGTATAGATTGCAAACAAAGTTATATAGGGGAATCATCACAATTACTTTCAACATAAATCAGACAACACGTGATAATCGTTGATAATAAGGACAATAAAATGGCCCTAGCAGACCACACTATTAAATACACTTGTAAGTTTTAACGTAAGTAAACTAGAAAAAGAAAGACATATAAGGAAGAGCGAAATAAAAGATAATATGCATATTATGAAAATATAGAAAAAAAATGATCAATAAGAAAACAAAGATTAAACAAGTGAATTGTATTTTTATTTATTAGAAACTCTGGAGTAATGATTGTTCAATTAAATAAAAAAATGTTTCTCCTTTACTATTTAGACTAAACTTCTTATGAAATAGGATAATCAATATTTTTATTTTGTGACGTATCTATCTAAACAGCTGACATTATCTGCTATACTTTGTAAACCACTTTGTGACTAGCACAGCTTGTGAAAGTGATCATATAATGATGTAGCAGTATTTGTAGTAACTTCATAGTATTATATTATCTCCTTAATAGGACACGAAACTAGTAGAGAAATGAAAATTGTTTTAATAAACATTTGTGATTTTTCTTTTTTGTTGACCTTCCATCAACTGATTGTTGTGTTTTTATGCTTGTTGGACACGAATGACTAATTGTAAGAATAACTCCTTTTCTATAGTACTTGGCCATAAAATAAAACATTAAATCAGATCACAGTACTAATCAAGTGTAAGAAGTACGAATGTGTGTTTTACTTAATAAATAAATGATAAAAGAGTAAGGCAGATAATCTAATTCAAGTCCAAAGTAAAAAAATATAAATGGATATACTCTGAACTCACAATGAAAAAATAAAAAAGACTAATTGCTGCATGGTAAAATAGCGGAAGGTCATATAATAATGTTTGACTTTCTATTATTTTACCTGCAACAAAGAATGGATGGTAACATTTTGAGGATAAAAAAAGGAAGGGTAATTCCTCTTATTAAAATAGATACCTTTATCGTGGCTCCTTCTTCTTTGATTAGTGCCTTGGAAGCAAATAAATAAATGTATCATCAATATTAACAGTTGGGATACTTCTTTGTAAATAAACACTGAGAAGGTAAATCAAAAATCGTAAAAATAACTCACCTGAAGAAATGAAATTAATTCTTCATCCCTTGGAGAGACCTTACCAAAGTTCTTGGATTAGTAAAACAATTTGCATTAATAAATGTTTAGGAAAATTCAATGAAGACTATAACTGATGTGTATTCTATATCAATGCTTTACTCTTGAAATAAAAGTAATAAGGAAATGTGTCCAAAGAATTTCAGCAGATTAAAAACGAATGATTTGTTACATCTGAAATTGCACAAATGTAATAAATTGATCATGTCTAATTATGAATGGAGAAAGGTAGTAATGGTGGGAAGGAGGAAACAATAGGAAAAACAGTAATTTAAAACTGACTTACAAAGTATTTATTTTTATATTTAGGGAGTGTTAAGAAAAGGCAAATACTGCAGGCATATTATACATAAACAAGTATTTGTTCATCAATTAGAAAAAAGAAAAAAAAACTTCTGGATAAACCTGGCGAAACATAATTTGTAGATTTCTCTTTTTAACGTTAAACAAAAAAGGTCTAATACTATTTTTCCTGTATCAGTAATAATACAAGAGAAAATGGGTATTTTGAACTTTTATAGCTCTCTGACCCCCCCCCCCCCAATTGAATTTGCTGTGCATGAATAAAATATAAGAAATAAGAAAAAAAATGTATTATGAGTTTCAAAGACAATGGACAAACTGAAAGTTAATGGACATTTGCACTCACAAACAAAAATTTTGACAAATGTGCTTTAGGCATCTGGGAGCATGACAATTTTTCTTGGTCTCTATATTATGCATTTTATGCATTCAAATGTTATATTTGATCTCCAAGAAGATGTCACTTAAATTAAAACTTCTATGTGGCCATCACATTGCTTCATAGTCTACCTATTAAATTAAATAAAATAAACAAAAATGTTAATTCCATTTCATTTAAAATTATTTCTTTCAGAAATGATATACAATATCTCGGCTCAAATCCATCGGACTGAAAAACCTCATAGAACATAATTAATCTAATATGTATGGAGAAATATGCATTATATTTTTGCCCTGTTATAAGCCTCACCTCCTAATTAAAAGGGGGTGTGCACAACTAAGCATTATAACAATTCAAAATATGGTTTTGAATTATTCATGAAATAATTCGGCAAAATGGGTTCTTGGAGGGTCGAAACAGAGAATTCTATTGAAATGTGAACACCAAACAGTTTTTCAATTAAAATGCTTCCATTACTTTGTATTTTACTTTGAAGGTAAAAAAGGAAATATTATTATTTTTTATTTTTTTTATTTATTTATTTATTTTTTTTTTTTTTTATACAAATTGGATAGGCTTGTATTTCTGTCACTTATGACTTGAAAATGGAAAGTTATGATGGACTAAGTCATTCCATACAACCTTTCAGTGATAGCTATTTTCTAAGAGGAAATTTGCTACTAAAGAATATCCATATCCACAGATGGATACTTAATATATTTTTATAAATTAATTTAATTTTAGAATAATTATTAAGAGTTATACTATATTGAACGGGGCTCAGGTTAGCCATGTAAGTAAAAGCATTGCTCTTAATCTGACACAGTAACGTGTGTTTACAGACTCAAGAGGTCAGTGGCCAGCAGTCTAATACTTTTATTTAACCAATATAAATGCAATCTTTGACATTCTGTGAAAATTTCATAAGATGAAAGAATCACAAGGTTAATAATAATTTTTATTTGTGATTTAATTTTTAGTTTACTTAGTTTTTTTTGTATGTTTTTTTGCATTTATTATTTATTCATTCTTTTTGTTCATAATTGATCTGTATTGTAAACAATAATGTATTAATATAAATTATTTATTTACAATAAAGGCAATGTATTCCATTTCTTAGGATTATATACAAAATAAATTACCATAATCATCAAGGGGTAAACTAGGATTGTGGAAATCATAAAACCACACTTGAAACAAAAATTATTATGGATCCATTCTTCAGAGTTCTACATAATCTGACTAATAGGAATGATCCAGTATATATATATATATATATATATATATATATATAAAATTGTAACCTCTGTCTGTACATTGATTTTTTTCACGAAATTTCTCGATAACTTTTCGTTTCACATGTCATAGACACCATAACTGCACTTTGTTTCTTTCGTGTATGTTTGCGGGAGTCAACAAATTTATTTGGCACAAAAACTCAACCGAACTAAATTAACTCAGTACGCCTTCATTATAACAAGCCATACCAACATTTCTAGGGATGGGCAGGAGTGGGGGTTGTAAGGGAGGCCTGAAATTAAAAATAGCTATATTTCGTTTGCGATTAGTTTTTCGGAAAATGTGCATATAACAAAAGTTGTTTATTGTGTTATTTAGAGTAACTTTTATTATATTCACTTTTGTTTTATAACAAAGTATAAACGAGATATACACCAAAAACTAAAGCGGGAGCCAACTATTATATTGGGCACTAACGGTTGAACCGAATTTAACAAAACTCGGTATGTGAATTAGCATTAATTTTTCCAAGATTATAAGCTATATTAAAATTAATAGGTTCAAACGGGAGTGGGGGTTATAAGGGAGGACAGAAATAAAAATTTGCGATATTTCATTTTCTATTTGTTTTTCGGTTATGATGTACCTAAAACAGCTGTCACCATTAAGCTTTCAACCGCATCAAGGGAAAGAAACTTTAATTCATCCATGGTTTGGAAGACGGAATACTTTCTACGACTATGAATTTCCGAGGAGACGGGAAATATAATAACAATAGAAGAGTGAAGTCTTAAATAACAAATAATTTTATTATTAACAAATCCACAGCAATGACGGGTATAAACACTAAAAACTGTGACGGGGAAATGTCAAAGTATTGTGGAAAGTAAAGCGTTGATAAAAAAAATACCATTTTATTCAGCCTAAAATGAATTCCCGGGCGAAGCCGGGTACCTTAGCTAGTATATATAATAAAATAAAATAGAGAACCCCCAGACTAGGCCCACCTTTGATAAGGACCAGTGAGAAACTTCACAAGGAGGAAATATGAAGTATATTAATTATATAAACGGGACTCAGGTTTCCAATATGAGTTAAAGCCTTGGCCTTAATCTCACATGGTAAACCAAGACTGGAGAGTTCAATTCCTGCCTGGGAAATAGGAATTTATTTAGTGACAAAATTACAACAGTTAAATAATAAGGTAATTTAATAAAATGGTATGTCAAAAAAATCAGGAAATATATTCACCTATATTGGAACTTCCATATATTCACATATATTGGAATTTCCAGTATTAAGAGGGAATGAGCAAAATAGTAACTTTCAAGCAGCATCATGTACAATAACTTAGATGTAATACCTTCATAAGATGTTTCAAGTAACTTTGATCAATCAAATAAATTCTAAAAATCATAAAAAAATATTTCTTAACTCACTGGTAGCACATCAATAGGGTCTGTTACAGGCAAAGGCGGCTCTGGAACATTTTCCAATAGTTGCTCACTACTTTTCTTTGTTTCATCTAAAGGTGGTTCAGTACTCATGAAATTGATGGAGTGTTGGAGTAAGAGAGGGGTCACAGGAATCTTACGCCTCCATAAATTTGAATATGTTTTGAGTGGTTCAGCTTTCTTAAAGCAAACATGAAAGTCGGCTTTATTCCCCTGTTGAAAATAACAAAATTAGTGAATGTAATAAAATACAGCTAAAAAAATATAATAAAGAAATATGAAATCTCTATGACCTTTAAAATAAGGTCAACATGAAGCAAACTTCTGTTTCTTAAAATTTTCAAAGTGGACAACATCTTAATAAACAAAAATGTTATAGCATACTTCGGCTAAGTTTAAGAAGAAGGTAGCATCTAGGTTACAGTATATAAGAGATCAAAACTTTATCCTCTTACAAATAACACAGGTTTATAGTAGATGACGAATTAAATAAAAAAAGGAGATACGTTAACAATCTTTTTGGTTTGCTTTATTAAAGACATACAAATGTGAAGCAATTATAATTAATTCCCATACATGACGTAATTCATAATACATTGGTTGTCAAATCAGAAAGAATAAAAATAAGATCGTACTGTCAATTCAATAATTACATTAACTTTATAAACTTCGCTAATCTTTAGAACTCAGTAGATTTATAAAACGCATTTTCGTAGTGTTTGGCGTGCTTTCTTAAAGATCTTAGATTATATTATTAGTGGGAGAAGCTTTTTAAATATTACAAAACTTGCCTCCAATATGGAGGCAATATCACTAATAAACTATTTTGACGAAGTATATAACTGTTCTTTCGATACTATGAATCCTTCTTACAGTATAAAATGATATCCATTATCTCTTATATATATATATATATATATATATATATATCTATCTATAATTGTAACCTCTGTCTGTACATTGATTTTTTTTCGCGAAATTTCACGATAACTTTTCTTTTCACATGTCACAGACACCATAACTGCATTTTGTTTCTTTCCTGTATGTTTGTTACCTTTTCACGCATAAAAGGCTGAACCGAATTTTATAAAACTTGGTATGTATATTACTACTAGGCCAACTTATACTTTAGGCTATATATATCATACGTACCTTGCTTTAGGCTATACTAATATTTTTTTAGACGGGCAGGAGTGGGGGTTATAAAGGAGGGCAAAAATTAAAAATAGCGATATTTGGTATTTCGTTTCCTATTGCATTTTCGGCAATTATGTACATAACAAAAGTTGTTTACTTTGTTATTTGGAGTAACTTTTGTCGTATACCTAAGTATAAATGAGTTATACGTTAAAAACTACTGCGGAAGTCAACAATTTTATTTGGCACAAAAAACTCAACCGAACTAAACCAAACTCGCTATGTGAGTTAGCACTAACGCCTTCCTTAAAATAAGACATACTAATATTTCTAGGGATGGGCAGGAGTGGGGGTTATAAGGGAGGCCTGAAATTAAAAATAGTGATATTTCGTTTTTTATTGGGGTTTCGGCAAATATGTACATAACAAATAGTTATTTATTATACAAGTGACGAAAGTAGATCATTTTACAACTCGAGTGAAACGATTACCCACATGAGCGAAGCGAGTGTGGTAATTTCACGAGAGTTGTAAATTTTACTTTCGTCACGATTGTAATATTAAATTTTTACTGTAATCGTGTAATACATGATCAGATCTAACCAGAATATGAACAAAATTAGGATGTTGTGAAGATTATGGTATGTTGTTGGTAGGTTATAAGCATGGTTGTGAAAGGTTATAAGCATAGTTATAAAACAACAAGTGATGATTGTGAAGTAGTGCAGTTATAAACAAGTGCAGGTTATAAACAAGGAAGGTAATTATTATTATATTTAAATTTTAAAATATATTGATTATTTCCACCAATAATTCATTCACATTTCAATTTATTTTGTTAAAATAAATTCTTACAATGTTAAAAAACATTTAAAAGCTTTTAATTTCCTACTTCAAATTATTTTTTAATTTATACTTAATACTAATTAAGAAGGCAATTCACTTTCTTCACTCTATTGCAAAATATTTCACTTTCTTCACTCATTTCAGTTTAGTAATGTTACCAATATTCAACGATTACAGAAAAAGTTTTTTTTTTGTTATTTAGAGAAATTTGCTCAACAATTCTTTTCTTCTTCTTTTATGAACTACCAGGTACCTAACCTGGAAAAATTAATTCAAATGAATGTCAATATTTTCTCCTCAATAATTCAAATCTATGCATAATGCACAGGAGACGGGAAATATGACAATATGCAGGGAAGTGAAGTCTTACATAAAAAATTAATTTTATTTTTAACAAATCCACAGAAACAATGGGTATTAACCCGTATAACACTGGGACGGGTAAATGTCAAGATATTGTGCAAAGTCAAGCCTTGCCAAAAAGTATCATCACCATTCAGCCTCAAATGAATTCCCGGGCGAAGCCGGGTATCTGAGCTAGTATATATATAAAATTGTAACCTCTGTCTGTACATTGATTTTTTTCGCGAAATTTCACGATAACTTTTCGTTTCACATGTCATAGACACCATAGCTACATTTTGTTCCTTTCGTGTCTGTTTGTTACCTTTTCACGCATAATCGGCTGAACCGAATTTTATGAAACTTGGTATGTATATTACTACTAACCCAACTTAGACTTTAGGCTATATTAATATCTCTTGAGACGAACAGGAGTGGGGGTTATAAGGGAAGCCAGAAATTAAAAATAGCGATATTTCGTTTCCTATTGGTTGTTCGGCAAATATGAACATAATAAAAGTTGTTTATTTTGTTATTTAGAGTAACTTTTGTTATATACACTTTTTTCGTATACCAAATTATAAACGAGATATACGCTAAAACCTATAGCGGAAGTGAACAATTTTATTTGGGACAAAAGACCCCACCGAAATAAATAAAACTCGGTATGTGTATTAGAACTAACGCTTTCATTATAACAAGCCATACCAACATTTCTAGGGACGGGCAGGAGTGAGGGTTATAAGGGAAGCCAGAAATTAAAAATAGCGTTATTTCGTTTCCTGCTGGTTTATCGGCAAATATGAACATAACAAAAGTTGTTTTTTTTTTATTATTTAGAGTAACTTTTGTTATATACACGTTTTTCGTATACCGAATTATAAACGAGGTATACGCTAAAACCTACAGAGGAAGAGAACAATTTTATTTGGGACAAAAGACCCAACAGAAATGAATAAAACTCGCTATATGTATTAGCACTAATGCTTTCATTATAACAAGTCATACCAACATTTCTAGGGACTGGGGGTTGTAATGGAGGCCTGAATTTAAATATAGCGGTATTTCGTTTTTCGGCAAATATGAACATAACAAAAGTGGTTTATTTTGTTATTTAGAGTAACTTTTGCGATATTCATTTTTGTCTTTTAACAAAGTATAAACGAGATATACACTATAAACTAAAGCGGGGGTCAACTATTTCATTGGGCGATAACGATTAAACCGAACTTAAAAAAACTTGGTATGTTAATTAGCATTGATTCTTCCATGGTTATAAGCTATATTAAAATTTTTAGGTTAGAACTGGAGTGGGGGTTATAAGGGAGACCTGAAATAAAAATTCGCGATATTTCATTGTCTATTTGTTTTTAGACAAACATGCACATAACAAAAGTTGTTTACTTTGTTATTCAGATTAACTTTTTTTTTTTTTTATACATTTCTCCTGTCTGGAGCAAGTAATTTGCGTAGAAATATTGATATGCTCAAAAACTCTTTCCAATATACATTACGAGGTACCTCACCTGGAAAAATTAATTCAAATCTATGCATAATGCACAGGAGACGGGAAATATGACCATATGGGGGACAATGAAGTCTTACATAAAAAAAATAATTTTATTAATAAAAAATCCACAGCAACGATTGGTATAAACCCTAAACACTGGGACAGGTAAATGTCAAAGTATTGAGGAAAGTAAAGCCTTGCCAAAAAAATACCATCACCATTAAGCCTCAAATCAATTCCTGGGCGAAGCCGGGTATCTGAGCTAGTATGTATATATATATATATATATATATATATATATATATATATATATATATATATATATAAAAACTTTCGAACGTACTTCAATTTTGTCCCCTCCCTAGGATCAATGGACATTTGTTGAAATTTTTCAAAAATAGCTTTATGAGTATGACCTCAATAGCTGATTTCCCATGAGGGAAATCTGCTAAAAAGAAGTCAATGGAAATAGTGTATTATTGTTGGCCATAATGGAATAATCATAATCATGGTCAGATTATTTTATTATAAACTATGGAAGAATAACAATTTCTTTTCCCAAAATCAGCCCCGACTACAATTGTAGCTATTTTATAACTATTATTAAAAAATGCTCTATTGTATGCCTAAAGAAACTTTGTATACATAGTTGTACATACAAATACTCTGTTATGTGTACTGAACAAACCCATGCTATTAAATAGCAGGCATAACTGGGAACACCTTCCCAGCACTTTGAATTCCTCTTATCATTATTTTGTTTACATAATTGATAAAAGTCCCTCACCCAGGGGTCTGTGTAAACAGGTTTCCCACGCTAAGGTTTACAATAGATAAATATACATACAGGTAATACTACCGTGAATATTAAGTGCATAAATATTACAAATTGTAATGAGAAATCTTTCAGTCAATTCACAATACATGTTAATAATCTCTACAACAGAAAGCGGTTGGAATGTAAATAAACAGGCCAGCCAACCTCGTAGCACTGAATAGATAGATAGACCAGAAAGACAAACAATTAACGAAATATATCTGAATATAACATATTATTTTTCTTGAAAACAATTTACTAATGCTAGTGCTGTAATTTGTAATGAATCAGAGCCAGAGAAAAAATATTTATATAACAACATTTATAGGCAATTAAATTTGCAATAATAGTGTTTCTAAACACTTTTTCGATTCACCTTATAATAACGAAGATATTTAAAAATTCCTCCCTTCTAACCCCCTCCACCAGTCCAATTTCAGCCTTTAACAAACTTGATCTTCCTTTTTACCAAAAAAAACACACACTATTTTGTCTTTAGTAACGATAAAAGAATAACTTCAACCGCTAGAACAGTAACAGACAACTATCTCCCTCCCTCTCTCTCTTTATATATATATATATATATATATATATATATATATATATATATATATATATATATAAATAGAATAGACCCCAATTTCATGTCTTGGATATAATGAGGAAAATTTTTCAAAAATCGCAATAGCTGATTTCTCTTTAGTGAAATATGCTAAAAGTATTGTTCTTTCAGAAGCTGCTCTTTTCATATTACTGTACCCACCGGAATCCATAAGATGTTTGATGTCTTGAAAATACGATTTTGTAAGCCTCCCAAGGGGAAGACCTTACCTTCAAATATATTTGTGATGAAATCGTTGTGCCTTATGACATGCTAAACAAGTTTCACTTCCCTTTTTTCCATGCCCTTGATAAAACTTTTGCTTTCACTTAAACACATTTAGAACTTCTTGGATTTATTCATCTAACTTCTTCTGGTGTTCCTGTGCCAGATCCACATTTCCAATCTGTTAAATTCATTTTTGTGGAGAGTTCAACTTTTGCTCACTTAAATCTTAACAGTCCATATGAAAGACTTAGCAAAAACATTTTTTAGGTATTCGTGGTTATATGCTTATTATTTAAAATTCTCCATCAGGACTTTGGAAAGCTATCAATTTCAGCTCTCCCCCTTAGGTAACAAAACTCCATCACCTTTTTCAAGTATAATGCTTCTAATATGTTAATTTATCTTGAGTTTGAACTGATCTAGGGCTTCCTAAGCCCTAAAGCATTCTATTCATCTCTACTTTGGCCAGTGCAATGTCATCTGCAAATCTGATGCAATGAATGGATTTATCATTAATCTGTATACCTTCAGTTGCTTCTTTCATTTTCATTCTTGCCTCTTCAACAAACATGCTAATCAGATACGGTGGCACAGGCCACTCTTGTCTTACACCATTCTTAATTCTAGATCCCCTTCCACATTCATTAATAGTGATTTGTGTACTCAGATTTTTATAAATATTCCAAATTAACCTTATGTCTTTCCAATCTATTCCTATTTTACGCATGTAGTTAAACATCAGTTTCCAGTTGATGGTATCAAAAGATTTTTCTATATCTACAAATAATGATTGTCTTCTTTCTTTTCCTCATTAAGTAACTTTTCAGAAAGGGAATTTATTGTCCACATGTATACATTACTTATACTTTCTATGTATTTGTTTTACAATTAATATTATGTAATATTTTTTTTAAATAGAAAGAAAATAATGTAAGTTCAAAAATTTAAAAAAAAATAAAATAATCAATAATTGATAATATTCAAAGCAAAAATGTAATAAAAAAAAAATGTAAACATCTTGCAGATTCTTTGGAAATAATCTATAGTAAGTATTCCAATTTTTCTTGATTAGATATACATTTTCAGCCAATATTCGAAGTGCTTTATTGCACTAATAAAAAAAAATTGTCATCAAAAGACCGATGCTCTATATAATTTGTCGTTGTCTGCTTTAAAATATGTCTGTAATCTGTTAATAGTCTGCAGTCATAGTCTAGAATCTAGACTGCATCTATATAATGCAATAAATTGTTAAATCTATAGAAAAACTATAATAATTTCACAAAAGTCACTTTCTTAGGTCAATCAGCTTATGCAGCCTCTCTTATTGCTGCCTAATTTAAATGTGGCCTCTAATGGTAAAAAGGTTCCCCACCTCTGGTCTAGATGTTGGTAAGTTTGTTCAGCTCTGGAATCAAAAGTATATAATAGTTATTCAAAGCTCAAAATTCTTATTAGACGAGTGATATGTGTGCGCTTGCAAAAGAAATCAGAAGAGCAATGCTGGTGAGAGATCAAGAGCTGCAAAGGAAAATGTTGGAGCTTCCAAAGAGGAGTAACAGTAACATTAATTGTGCACCAAAAGCAAGGTCAAACTGATGGTATTGCTGGCCAATTCTTATATTTTAAGAGCTATTGATTAAGAACGAAAACTATACTGTTTTCGACAGATGGATCAATGTGACATTCAGCACTGAAGCAGTTGCTCCAGGAGCAAGGAGTCTTCATTGAAAGTTACAATAATTATTTAAAATAAAGGCACAATAATAGGGCATTGAATATTGATTAACATGTAATATTCTAAAATAAGTATTTATAATTTAACAAATATTAGAATATTCAACTTTACAGACATTTATACACAAAATGGTAAATTCAATTGTACAATAAATACACATATCTTTAAGGGGTTCCTTAAACCAAAATTGTGAATTCAAGCCTCTTGAATTCCAAGTCTCATTTATTAAAGCATGTTTTCATCGCTGGGCAATAAGGCCTTCCCAATCATCT
Source organism: Riptortus pedestris (assembly GCA_019009955.1). Taxonomy (NCBI): domain Eukaryota; kingdom Metazoa; phylum Arthropoda; class Insecta; order Hemiptera; family Alydidae; genus Riptortus; species Riptortus pedestris. Next base: position 74,178,969 of record CM032229.1, read on the forward strand.
TCATCACTTTCAAAATCATCTTCATTATCATCTGAAGAATCTTCATTATCATCTGAAGAATCTTGATTATCAGAGAAATAAGAATTATCACTGTAATACATATCATCCCAACCCGAATAGTCTATGTTAGGGAAATTATCTTTATATTCAACCTTCTCAATAAGCTTCTCAAAAAACCATGAATCTGGAGCTTTATTACAACCACAAAGAATTTTTAATTCGCTACAACTTAAGTAATTAATTATTATTTCACTACAGTCAAAGGTTAGACTAGGAAATAGAGAGCACAAACATTCCATACTTTTCTTAACCAAAATCTTTCTTCTTAACCCATTCAGTACTTTATAGTATAAATTGTTCCAAAATAAAGGAAACAACTGCATACATTTTTTCAGAGTTTCAATTACAGTTCGATCTCTTAGATATATTTCAATATCTCTGGCATCTTTCTGTAATAAATCGTAGAATGAAATAATAGGAGTAACTTTTTCCAGTTTCATTTTCTTTAATTCATATAAGCAGGCAGTTTTTAACCTTTTAGTACGACAGGCAATCATTTTTGATTTTAAATTATCTGAGGAAACAATTAATCCTAAAGATTCCATTTTAATAATGTGACGCATAAATAACTTGAACCCTTCTATAGACTCAGAGGTAAAGTTAAGTGATCTGATTAAGTAAGCTAATGGAGTCATTCCTAATTTGTTTTCAATATTAATGTCTGACCCAAAACTAAGAAGAATTTGAATTAAAAGTATGTTTTCTGTCCTAGATGCAATGTGTAACGCTGTATTCCCATGTACATCAACAGAATTGATATCAACCATATACTTCAATAGTTCAATGACAATGTCAGACCTTGTATTTTGGCAAGCAATATGAAGAGGCGTTTGGTCCAAGTTGTTTTTTAAGTAAACATCTGCTCCAAATTTTAAAAGCGTTTTAAGAACACACATATTCTGATATTCACAAGCATAATGCAATGCAGTTTCTCCATTATTGTTTTTTGAATCCAGGACTCCTCCAGATTTTATAATTAATTTCAAGGCTTCTAATGAGTTGTAGTGAGCTGCAATATGCACTAGTGTATTCCCTTGTCCATTTTTAAAACTGTTAACATCAATCTTTGAATTTTCTTCAAAAATAGCTTTTAAAATCTCTACATCGTTTGTTTTGGTGGCAACTGGGAGCAAAGATGAGTTAAATATTGTACCATTAGATAGCAACAGATTTCTTAAATCAGAATCCTTGTTTTTGATAGCATAGTACATGGCACTACGGTAATCTTTATAAATAAAATTAACATTAGCACCAAATTTAATTAGTTCTTGGACTATTCTGATTTGTTTAAACTTTGAAGCATGAACTAAATCAAAATTTGGCTGCACTAGATCTTTCGAATTCTCTAAATAATGTTTATAAATATCGAAATAGCCGTTCTTTATACAACTTTTAACATGACTGGAACTGCTCAACTTAAAGCCATATTGAAAAAGCTTCATTGTTATTTCTTCATGGAAATCCCTTGAAGAACTTAATGCAATTAAATAAGCCTTGTGATGTGCTTTGCTATTAATATTTGGTTTCCCCCTCAAAATGGTTTCCAAAATTCTAATAGATCTATTCTCTATAGCATAATACAAGGTTGAATTCTCTGAGTTGTCGATAGTATTGACATCACACCCATATTCAACTAAAATCTTTACTGTATCTACATCTGAGCTCTTTACTGCAAAATGTAGAGGTGTAAATCCCAAAATATTTTCAACCATTTCCCCATTGTGTTCACAGGAAAAATCAATGTTTGCTCCCTTTTCAATAAGAATTCCTGCTATTTCTGCTGCCCCAGCATGTGCAGCACAATGAAGCATAGTCATTCCTTTATAAAATCCATTAACACTGAATCCTTGACTTAAGAGAAAATTGAACATGTTTACACTCTTTTGTTTTATAGCTATTTGTATAATTTTACATTCTGTATCAGAACTTACTATAGATGAATCAACATTTAAAAGAGATCTGACGATATCTATGTTATCTATAGAAACAGCTAATTCTAGAGGAGTGTAAAAAGCACGTTGAGAAGGGTAATAAAATTGTGAATTAATAGGAAATCTATAATTTAGTAAGACCTCAACGGTTTTTAAGTCCTCACTTTCAACGGCATAATGCATAATACTTTTATCAAGTTCTTTGATATTATGCCTTGCACCTGACTTTAGGAGCATCTTTGTTACTTCACTATGCCCATTCTTCACAGCTAGAACGAAAGGAGAGACTAATAGTTTACTACTGAAACTATTTTCTGGTCCATAAGTATAATGACAGAGAGAATTTATTTGTGCTCCTCTATTTATAAGACATTTGACAATATTAATATATCCCTTTTCAGCAGCAACATGAAGTAACATATAGCCTGAATGAGGCTCTCTGAAATTAATATCCATCCCAGATGAAATTAGTTCTTCAAGAAGACTTAAATTGCCTGCTTCCAAAGCTCTATATAAATCATGCCCAGCACAAGAACCATTCTTCTCATACTCCTTAAACATAACTGCTACATCATAAGACTGCATTCTAATAGCCAAATTGTAAGGTGTGCGCCCCATTTTATCCCTTGTTGTAACACAGGCCCCTTTCTTTAAAAGTAAAGAAACTAACTCCTTATTATTAATTTGCACAGCAAGGTGAAGTGGAGTAAATTCATTCCCCATGCCATTTACTGAACAACCATGAGCAATTAATAATTTAGCAATTTCAATGTTTTTCAAAGAGATCGCAACCTTAAGCATATTATATCCATTAAGCCATGAAGAAAACGTAGATAAACTGTAACGCTGTAATAAACTGTTAACTTCTTGAAATTGCCCATTGCGGACAGCCGAAGGTAGATTTTCAACAACCTGACTATTGTCATCACAATCCATGACAAACAGGATTTTCAACAGAAGTAAATAAATAATTCACAGACACCTTCTGTCCACAAAACCAAAGCATTTGTTGTACTGTGTGTAAATCCTCTTAAACATTTCAGTGAAAAGATTTCTTTCTGGCGGGCTAATTGGAGTTACTGATTAAAAATCGATTCCCCTATCGCTCTCCAATTTTACAACGATTAATAAAATCAGCAATGAGTAAAACACTGCACATATTTTTTTAAATGAACGATGATATATATATATGTGTGTGTGTGTGTCTGTGTTGTAGGGTTGAAATAGAAATGATTCCCATAGAAGTATAAAGATTGGAAGCAGTAAATCACTCGTCAGATTCAACAATAATACTAACACCCTGTAATATGAACAGTAACAATACTGTCATTCATTTGTTTTGCCAGAGATATATGCAGTAAGGCGAATTTAAGTTTAGATTTGCTGTTATCCGGGAATTAATTAATATAATAATGGCTTCCCCTCGAAATATAAATATAGGATAATCGGATGAACTGACATATTTTTAATTTCAAGCAAGAACCGAGTAAAGCCAATTGGGCAATTATTGACGATTCATTACCAATTCTGGGATCAAATAAATCTAGTTTTCCGTCAAAATAAACCGACTATATGATGTTAGCAACGGGAAAAGAAATATGGTAAAATTTTATTAAGGCATTCTATTGTAATACCATAGAAGAATGTGCTTTAACCAAAGTCGGAAGTAATTAGCTTACTTTGTTACCTTTGTGAGTTGAAAGAAAGATAGACGTTCGGTGGAAATATAGGGTTGGTAAATAAGTCCTTTCGGTTTTTTAAGTTGAAAGAAAACTATTGTATATTTTGAACATAAATTTTATTTTATTCTACAATGTAATGCCCATTATTTTCTATTACTTTACCCCAACAACTTTTTGGGATTTTCTACGCTTGTATGTGATATGTCTAGGGCCTCAGCAATGTCTCGCACTGATAGGGAAGGATTTTGATCGACTATAGCCTTAACATCAATGCTTTCAATTTCTTGTGGACGACCAGGTCGCGGTGCGTCGTTCATGTCAAAATTCCCTGCCCTAAACTTGGCAAACCAATTTTGGCACGTGCGCTCTGTTAAGGCTTTATCCCCATAGACCCCGCATATTTTTTTATAAGCCTCTGCCGCTCCCTTTCCTTTTTTGAAATAATACAGCAAAATATGCCTATAATTCAATAAATTGCCGTCCATCTTCTCAGCTGGATCACAAACGCAATACTGACCTAATCTTAACAAGTGTCGACAGACATAACTGTTTACATATTACAAATAGGATAAACAATCCTCTGTTGGGATTAATTGCATCAGATAAATGTGACATATTGTAAACAAAACATGAATACAAAAACCGAAAGGACTTAATTGCCAACCCTATATAATTAAGCTTATTCCCAGAGTTAAATAAGCTTTTGACGGAAACCTCTTTTTAAAAAAGGTTTATTGATCAAAATACAAAAGTATACAAAGATATGTAAAATAGCACAAGAGCATGAACAGCGGATAGACAGGAGTGAGAAGACTGAAGAGCTGGTGCAGGAGGCCTGGTATATATAGGTGGTGGAAGAAGGTCACGATGAGAAGAAAGTGGGGCGGTGCATTTCTGCATATAACTTCCCCGTCACGAAGACTTAACCGTCCCGGTTAAGAGAAGAGTTGAAGAGGTATCCCATACTGAGGTGTTGTACGTGGAGGTGGTGATGAAGGAGGTAACTCTGGAGTAGTGTCAGGAATGTCTTCTTCAGGAGGAGTTCTCCGTAAGAGAGTGTAGAAAGTAGGTAGAGTCTTGCGGATCTTGCAATAGAGAAGGGCTAGAACAATAATAGTTAGCAGACAAAGGATCATATATATGATAATAGATGAGTGTGGTGCATCGGAGACTTCGTCAAGCGTTTCAAGAAGTGCAGGTGGAATATCAATTTCATGGATCTCGTGGAAGGTGAAGTTCAGTGGAAGCGTGGTCACGTTTAACAGTGTATTAATATGGAGAGTTTCAGCTTCCCAATAATGATATGGAGGGGGAAAGTTCTCTATTGTTTCCTTTTCTTCTAAAGTGATGAGTGAAGTGGTGCTTAGTTTAACTGCGACAGTCTGTCTGTGTGGTTGTTTTATTGTTACAATAGGTATCTTATACGCTAAATATTTATTAACAATGTCTACATATCTAAAGAATGGTGGGGTTAGTGATCTTAATTCATAAGTGGTACAATTATTGTTAGTATTAGAAGTAAATAAATTTAAGATACAAGTATCATTGATGTTTTGTGGGTTTGTACAATAATAATGTTGGATAATAAATTTACAAGTAGCAGTAATATATTCTTTAGCTTTTAGTATAAATGTGGATTTTAATTTTATGGTTTTCGTGATGTTATCTTGTTCATATGGATAAGATAATAAATGAAATGTTTCAACTAGTGGTGTTTGTATTGGTAATGAAATGAAATAATGAATATGTGATTGTGTGATAGAACATTGCACTTTACTGGTTTGCCAAAGGATTTCTGGTAAGTTGGAAATTAGAGTGACATTATTGTGTGAATATAGTAGTTCAAGTTCATTCAGCGTTATTATACTGCTATGTAGTACATTTAATTTACAAAATTCTAAGCTAATGTCTAAATCATTAATTTTATTTGTTAGTAGTGTTAGTGTGGACGCGATTAACATAAAATGTTCGTCTAAATCTATGACATAGGAAATATTGGATAACAGGAGTTTCTTAATTTTTAAGTTATTATATTGGATGGTTTTGATATCATTATTAAATTCATTAATTAATTTTTTATTTATAGCAATTTGTTGTTCAACATTGTGCTGGAGGTCTTGAATTAAACGGATGATTTGGATTATTTGGATGCATAAAATTGGGATGTTGTTTAAAATTTCCAGAATTGGGTCGTCTAAAGTTGCCGGAATTAGGTCGAGTGTTATCAAAATATCGTTGCGGATATTGATTAAAGGGTTGGTTATAATTTTGCTGATAGTATTGATTTTGATATGGATTTTGATATGTTGGGTAGTTAGGAAAGTGTTGAGGGTTATGTTGTTGTTGATATTGAGGTTTATGTGGTGCATTATCATGTTTTTTAAAGAAATTATTTTGAGGAGGAGGGGGAGTTTTCTTAAAGGGATCAATGACGTATTTTCCTTTTGTCATCAGATTAATGCGGAATTCTTCTAATGCTGTGGAATCACAGGTTAACATTAGCGCTGTTAATTGAGGGGGTAAGACTGAATATAAGTGTTCGATTATCTCTTTTTCTACTTCTGTCATTACAATATTTGCTTCGGCAAGAGTTTTTCCTGAAGATACTAGTAAAGTAAAAATTTTATTTCTCATTTGTTCTACTCTTTCTAAGTAGTCTAATGGTGTTTCTTTAGGGTTTGGACGGGAACTAAAAATGTCCATTTTTAAGGATGCTAAAGAGCTTCTATCTGAAAATTTATTTCTTAGCAGTTGGATTAATTCGGCTATGGAAGTCACGTCAGTGTACATGATGGTTGTGAGAGCTGGTCCTATTAATTTGCCTTTTACTACATTTAATAACCTGAAATGATTTAATTTATGTAATTTATTTTTGGGTGCACATAAGTTACTATACACTTTTTCTACAGTAGATAGAAAGTAGATAAGATGTTCCTGATTGCCATCAAATTGGGGAATGTGTTGATAATCGATAGATTTTAGTTCTAATTCATATTCTTCTATGGGTTGTGATTGCTCTGAGGGAGCTTGAAGTTGGGATGGTTTTAAAAGTGGATTAGTGGCCATTGTAAATAATTAATGAATTTTTACAATTATTGGAGTTATAGGGGTCGATACAAAATCGAAAAATAAAAATAAAATAAAAACAATATAAAATCTTAAATTTAACGAGACAGACCTTGTGTTCTTCTTAACTCAAAGATGTCTCGGAGTTTCTCGGTGCTCCCTATGTGTCTCCGTAATGCTGTTCCTGGTTGCTTCTTGGCTGCCTCCTTGTAGAAGGGCTGGGTTGTGGACTTCCGGATGTCTTAGGTGCCTCTGCTGTGTCCGGGATAAGAAGTCACGGCTGATAACGGCAGAAACGGGACAAAAGGTCACGTATACACAGAATACCGGTTTTTCAAGTCCACGATTCGGGCGCCAGTTAAATAAGCTTTTGACGGAAACCTCTTTTTAAAAAAGGTTTATTGATCAAAATACAAAATTACACAAAAGTATACAAAGATATGTAAAATAGCACAAGAGCATGAACAGCGGATAGACAGGAGTGAGAAGACTGAAGAGCTGGTGCAGGAGTCCTGGTATATATAGGTGGTGGAAGAAGGTCACGATGAGAAGAAAGTGGGGCGGTGCATTTCTGCATATAACTCCAGTAAACCCTTTCTCCTATCAATGACAAGAGTCTTAATATAGACTATGTTGATGAAATGCATGCCCTAAATTAATATGAAGTACATATTCATAATGTTTTGTTAATACATATTAATTTCACAATGGCTAAAGTGTAGTTTAAGGGGCTCAGGTTAGCCATGCGAGTTAAAGCGTTAACCTTTAACTCACATGGTAAACCTAGAGTGGTGAGTTCGATTCTCGCCTGGGCAAAGGAAATTATTTAGTGACGAAATTCATTAAATAACATCCTAAAATCTCACCCTGGCTAGAAAAGGGTGGTAACTTATAGATAACCCGTCCCGATTAGCCTAAGTTGCAAAAAGTGGACGTTAATAAATAAAGTGTAGTTTAGCCCCCCCCCCCTACTTTTATCAAAGTGTTAAAAAAGATAAAGCTAGAAAAACAAAATGGCCGCCGTCGTTATCGTGCGCCAGCAAGGGGGAGGGGGGACTAAAATACATTTTCACCTTTCACAATTAGTTTGAGGCATTCTCATGGAACCGTTATAAATAATATTTTGTGGTCGGTTGAAATTATGGATTTTGAAACTCTAAAATTTAAACAATATATTACGCTTGGAAAATGGATTTAAAATATTCGGCTGTAGTATAATATAATTTATATTTATACCCTGGATATACTAAAAGAAATTTCGGAATTCTAGTTAGGGACTCTCATGAGAAAGTAATAAACTCTATTTAATGACCGAAAATCGGACGTTTAAAATTCATAAGTAACCTTTTTAGGACCTTAAGATATGTCCTAACATAATTCACTCTTCTTTTTGGAGTTTATTGAGTGAGCATCGTCTCCTCGCCGCTCTCCAATTTATCCGTTGTAAATTCGGTTATGCATTTTGTTATGTGCTATTTTTTGGTGGAGTCCAGGTTCATAACAGTTTCCAGCTACTGGTTGTTTTATTTTCTTTGAGTGACGTAGAAGGACACAAGGGCTTAATGTGAGTAGGGCTTCCACGGCCCTGTGCAGTTTTTTTAATTTGGTGTCTCACTGAATTTTGCAATAAAGGCTTCAATTATGAAATATAGTTATTGTTGAGCTGCAGGACCGGCCGGAAATACGAAAGGTAGGTTTTATCGTAGCATATGTTATGGTTGCCAGGTGATGGAACCTAATGTAACATGTGCTATATTTTCTAGGCGATGCAACTTGTTTTGTTAATAAATTACTTTCGTTTTGGGTCATGGCTATACTCAATAATCTTTTAGTTTATAATACTACATTGACGACGAGGTAAAAAGCCAAAAATGAAGAAGAAAAGGGTGTCTGTCGACTTGTCTTCTCAAGAAAGGAATAAAGCAATCTGTATGAACTTCATAACGGAGAGAATGTCATGGTTTGTATTTAAAGATTATGCGAAGGACATGTTATGGGAAGATTACATCCGACACTTCGAGCTGACTGCCAGGGTGAGAGGGCTTGGTGGAAGCAGCTATACTGTGGACGCGGCACAAGTTTTCCAATCTTAACAGAACCCAGTGGTGAAATCTCAGAGGTCAAGCAACTAAACACAATTACATTGGAAAAAATATCATTCATTTCTTCAGATGGAGACATTATGAAATCGTATGGAACGGATCCAATCTGTAAGCTTCTAATAGATTATCTAGAGCAAAGTCTCCAAGATTTCGGAAACTGAACTTAATGTAATGATGTTTTGGAACGGGAGAAACGAGCATGGAAGATGGTATTATTCTTTGGTTGCGAACACTGTTTGTTGCTGAAGCTCTGAGGAGCTCCGTACTCGAGCAGTTACTCGAGGGTCAACCTGGGATCACTGCTATGCGCTCACTGTCTCGTTACTATGTCTGGTGGCCAGGCATCGATGAGGATATCGAGAAATACGTAAGAAGGTGCAATCCAAGCTAAGCTAAGAGACACAACGAACGCAAGGTGTCGCTCTAAAACTGAAATTAACCGAATGGACCTTGGGAGCGACTCCACGTGGACATAACAGAACACGGAGGTGGCAAGTATAGGCTGGTAGGTATAGATGCTGCTGCAGGCAGGAGGGGTTGCCACCAAGCCTTGCTCTGGTACGCGTCCTCCTGTCCAACCGCAACACCCTGCAGAAGACCACTGGCAGGCCGCCATCCCTTAAGATCCTATTTGTTATTGACTGAAATTGGGCATAGAATAGAGACGCTTTAGAAGGGGATGGGGGTTACGAAAATTCAACATATGTCCGGAATGCTAATCAAATACTAATGGATTCATACTCCTTGTTTTCAATCCTCCGTAACCCACCCCCGCCTGCTCCGCCTTGTATTCATCTTGTTTTTACATAGATATAATGAATATGTGTTGAGATGAGGTCACAAGTATGCTATACCAGCACATGGAAAATCCGCTAGTTTACGCAGCCCCGGCGTGACGAACTTTTATTTGTTTCTTAGCTAGTGAGTGAATATGGTTAACCCAGATGACAAGATTTCTCGTATCGCCTTTCTGTCAGCAGAACGCCATTGGGAGCTGATTGAATGTTTTAAGGAAGAAGTCTTCACGGAATTAAGGGAGTTTTGGATTTAGTCAACAAAGTTACCAGTATTGGCAGTCTGTTTTATGAGAAGAGATAATTGATTCAAGGGGAGAAGAGGACCTCAGCTCAAACAAAGTCGGCCCTTGATGATTATTTATGACTATGCTACCAAAATGAGTCACGCGGTTGTTAGATAACGACACATTAACTAACCTGGCTTGGAGCAATGGAGGATGTGGTCTCAGGAACGTCGAGTGCCTTAGTCTAGATCAATTTCTATGAAGCCCGTATATGTATCAGTTCTGGCGAACAGAGTGAGCGCTGTGGCAAGCTTAAGGAGGAGGTAACTCCCTGTGACTGTGATTGGGAAGTAGTTGGCTTTAGGAAACGGGAGGGCACTAAGGGGGTCATAAATACTCGGGCCAGCTAATAAGGTTCGCGATGAATGTGATTCGACAAATCTAGGATTGAAAGCTGACGAGCCAGCATTGGTTGATAATTTTTGGAATACGCAGAGGTAAGATTCGTCTCTCTGAGGAGAATGAACTTCTTGGGGTGTCTCCCGTCGCAAAAAGGAATTTGTTTCCCCCATTGTAAAAGGCGGTAACCAAGGGAAAACCTAAGAGTGGTGTTAACTTCGACTGCGAGAGGACTGGAGGATTGTGTGAATATTTCATGAAGTATATGGCCACTATGGCGACAAAGGACACGGGCGTGAGGAGTGTCTCCTGACGATTGAACAGGGAGTTTGTCTTTGGCTAATTAATGCATCATTACTTAAGAAGCCCAACGTGTCCGGTTTATTTGAGGGCTTATCATACGACGGTAAATAGTACTGACTATGGCCAATGATGGGCATTCATATACGTAGTAAAGTCCATAAGTTTCCGGCCTGTCCTGCTTGCCCTCCTTCAAACGTGCCAGGACGCCTATGCAGGTCCATGCCTGCTCACTCCATACCCATCGCCCGCACTTCCTCAGTCTTGTCAGTCAGTGTCCAGCCTTAAAGGAAACTCCCCATTTTTACAATGTTTAAACTCGAGTACCGTGCAGTAATTAAATTCTTTTGTAAAGAGGGTCATACTCCTGCGCAAATTAAAGAGCACTTGGATTGTGTATACAGGCAGTCCTCCCCCTCGTATTCCACAGCGAAAGAATGGGCAAAATTATTTAAGTTAGGGAGAGAAGTCTAGAAGATGACCCACGTCCCGGTCGCCCACTGGAAGCTGTCACTTCTGAAACAATCCAACTTGTGGAATCTGAATTGCTGTCTGACCGACGACTGAAAACCAAGGAAATAGCAGCGAGGTTGGGGCTTTCAAAAACAAGTGTTTTGAGGATCATCAAAGAACATTTGCATATGAACAAGGTTAGTGCAAGATGGATTCCAAAAATTCTTTCAGCTCATCAAAAACAGGAACGAATTCACTGCTGCAATGAATTTTTACGCGAGTATAATGCCGACCCAAAGAATTTTTTGGACTCAATTGTAACAGGGGATGAGACAATGGTTCTATATTATGACCCACTCAGCAATAGAGAGTCCATGGAATGGAGACCAGAAAAAGCGCCTCCTTTAAAGGCAAAAGTCACGCAGTCAACAAAAAAGATAATGGCCACAATTTTTTGGGACTGTAAAGGAATACTATTAATAGATTTTAAAGAAAGGAATACACAATGAATGGTGAGTATTATGCAGCCCTACTTCGCCGGTTACGAGACGCCATTAAAGAGAAGACGCGAGGGAAGTTATGCAGTGGCGTCCGCCTCCTTCACGACAACTCCTATGTCCACACAGCATTGATTTCCAAGGCCGCTGTGAAGGACTGTGGATTCCAAGAAATCTCTCGCCCACCCTACAGCCCAGACTTGGCCCCCTAGTGATTTCTACCTTTTCTCAAAATTAAAATCTGACCTTCGTGGAAGGCGATTTAACACCGACGAAGAGCTCCAAGCAGCAGTGGAAGAACATTTTTTTATCAAAGAAGAAAATTATTTTTTTCATGGTATAGAAATGTTACCAAAGCGTTGTAATAAGAGTATTGAATATATTGAAAAACAGTAAAACCAGTTTTTTTCTTTCACCTTTCCTTCTATCTCAGGCCGGAAACTTATTTGGACCTTACTACGTAAGTGCGAATACTGCTACATACTTTATACATTTAATCTATATATATATATATATATATATATATATATATATATATATATATATATATATATATATATAAAATTGTAACCTCTGTCTGTACATTGATTTTTTTCGCGAAATTTCACGATAACTTTTCGTTTCACATGTCATAGACACCATAACTGCATTTTGTTTCTTTGGTGTCTGTTTGTTTGTTTATTTGTTTGTTTGTTACCTTTTCACGCATAAACGGCTGAACCGAATTTTATGAAACTTGGTATGTATATTACTACTAACCCAACTTAGACTTTAGGCTATATTAATATCCTCTGAGACGAACAGGAGTGGGGGTTATAAGGGAAGCCTGAAATTAAAAATAGCGATATTTCGTTTCCTATTAGTTTTTCGGCAATTATGCTCATGACAAAAGTTGTTTATTTTGTTATTTAAAGTAACTTTTGTTATATACCTTTTTTTCGTATACCGAATTATAAACGAGATATACGCTAAAAACTATAGCGGAAGTGAACAATTTTATTTGGGACAAACGACCCAACCGAATTAAATAAAATTCCGTATGTGATTTAACAATAACTCCTTCATGATAATAAGCTGTACCATTATTTCTAGAGACGAGCAGGAGTGGGGGTTGTAGGGGAGGCCTGAAATTAAAAATAGCAATATTTCATTTCCTATAGAATTTTAGGCAATTATGCACATAACAAAAGTTGTTTATTTTGTTATTTGGAGTAACTTTTTTTATATTCACTTTTGTCGTATACCGAATTATAAACGAGATATACTTTAAAAACTACTGCGGAAGTCAACAATTTTATTTGGCACAAAAAACTCAAACGAACTAAACCAAACTCGGTATGTCAATTAGCACTAATGCCTTCCTTATAATAAGCCATACTAACATTTCTAGGGACGGGCAGGAGTGGGGGTTATAAGGGAGGCCTGAAATTAATAATAGTGATATTTCGTTTCTTATTGGGGTTTCGGCAAATATGCACATAACAAAAGTTGTTTATTTTGTTATTTAGAGAAATTTGCTCAACAATTCTTTTCAATATGAACTACCAGGTACAGCACCTGGAAAAATTAATTCAAATGAATGTCAATATTTTCTCCTCAATAATTCAAATCTATGCATAATGCACAGGAGACGGGAAATATGACAATATGCAGGGAAGTGAAGTCTTACATAAAAAATTAATTTTATTTTTAACAAATCCACAGAAACAATGGGTATTAACCCGTATAACACTGGGACGGGTAAATGTCAAGATATTGTGCAAAGTCAAGCCTTGCCAAAAAGTATCATCACCATTCAGCCTCAAATGAATTCCCGGGCGAAGTATCTGAGCTAGTATATATATAAAATTGTAACCTCTGTCTGTACATTGATTTTTTTCGCGAAATTTCACGATAACTTTTCGTTTCACATGTCATAGACACCATAACTGCATTTTGTTTCTTTGGTGTCTGTTTGTTTGTTTGTTTGTTTGTTTGTTTGTTTATTTGTTTGTTTGTTTGTTACCTTTTCACGCATAAACGGCTGAACCGAATTTTATGAAACTTGGTATGTATATTAGTACTAGCCCAACTTAGACTTTAGGCTATATTAATATTCTCTAAGACAAACAGGAGTGGGGGTTATAAGGGAGGCCTGAAATTAAAAATAGCGATATTTCGTTTCCTATTGCTTTCTCAGCAAATATGCACATAACAAAAGTTGTTTATTTTGTAATTTAGAGTAACTTTTGTTATATGCACTTTTGCCGAATACGGAAGTATAAATGAGTTATACGCTAAAAACTATAGCGGGAGCCCACAATTTTATTTGGCACTAAAGACTCAACCGAATTAAACCAAACTCTGTATGTGAATTAGTACTAACGCTTTCATTATAATAAGCCATACTAACATTTCTAGGGACGGGCAGGAATGGGGGTTATAAGGGAGGCCTGAATTTAAAAATAGCAATATTTCGTTTCCTATTGCTTTTTCGGCAAATATGAACATAACAAAAGTAGTTTATTTTTCTATTTAAAGTAACTTTTGTTTTATTCACTTTTGTCGTATAGAAAAGTATAAACGAGATATACACTAAAATCTAAAGCGGGAGCCAACAATTTTGTTGGGCACTAACGATTGAACCGAACTTAGCAAAACTCGGTGTGTGAACTTGCATTAATTCTTTCATGATTATAAGCTATATTAAAAATTTTAGGTTCAAAGGGGAGTGGGGATTATAAGAGAGGCTGAAATGAAAAACTCGGTTTTTCTATTTTCTATTTGTTTTTCAGCAAACATGCACATAACAAAAGTGGTTTACTTTGTTATTTAGAGTAACTTAAGTGTGCATTCACTTTTGTCGTAAAATGAAGTAAACACGGGATATACGCTAAAGTCAATAATTATATTAGTACTCATTTAAGGGGTTTTAATAAATGAATACTATGACAAATGATGTTATGTTTTCGTCTTATATGATAGTTCAAAGTATGATTCGGATTAGTGAGGAATAAATCTTCGTCACCCCCTCCTCATTTATTTATTTTTCCTAGAAAATAGCTTTGTTATTTATTTCCAATAGAAATATAAACTATAAGAGCATTTCCATTATTTAATTTGTATAATGTACCTTGATGTTATTGAAACAAATATGTGCTATCATAATAATTAAACGTTAATGGTAATGTCATTATGACAAAAAACAATATGCGTTTAAACAATATGCGTATATGATATGATATTTTCAGGGTACCTCTATTATTTAATTCCATCCAGTAGATAAATTATTAAAATAATGTTTTGAATCAATAATTTAAGTAGAAGAATTTTGAGAAGTCTCATGCGGGAGCGGAAGATGAATGGAGCCTTACTAGATAATTGAGTTTACTAATTTCCCGTCTGGCATTACTGAAAGTGGTTTCCAGTGTTTTTTCACTATTACAAATATAATCTTACGTGCAAAAACTTTGCCTAATAGAGCTCGGATTGGCTTTTGAAAGGAAATATGTTCATTATAGATGATATTTAATTGTAATAAATACTACCCATGATTATGGTTTGAATTACGAGTATTGAAAAAAAGTAATTCAGAAAGTGTAAAGGGATAGATTAGGAACATATTTTCATTTATTCTTCAAAACTAAAATTTCTATTATATCAATCCCCTGAAGTTACCCTTCAGGGTTGGCTATTTCGGAAAACCATTACGTCTTGGATGGAAGTGTAATTGTACACATTGAAGTCTTGCTATCAAAATACCATCATTAGTAAGTCAACAATGATTTCCCGGGCATCGCCGGGTACCTTAGCTAGTATATATATAAAATTGTAACCTCTGTCTGTACATTGATTTTTTTCGCGAAATTTCACGATAACTTTTCGTTTCACATGTCATAGACATCATAACTACATTTTGTTTCTTTCGTGTCTGTTTGTTTGTTTGTTTGTTTGTTTATTTGTTTGTTTGTTTGTTTGTTACCTTTTCACGCATAAACGGCTGAACCGAATTTTATGAAACTTGGTATGTATATTACTACTAGCCCAACTTAGACTTTAGGCTATATTAATATTCTCTAAGACGAACAGGAGTGGGGGTTATAAGGGAGGCCTGAAATTAAAAATAGCGATATTTCGATTCCTATTGCTTTTTCAGCAAATATGCACATAACAAAAGTTGTTTATTTTGTAATTTAAAGTAACTTTTGTTATATGCACTTTTGACGTATACGGAAGCATAAATGAGTTATACGCTATAAACTAAAGCGGGAGTCCACAATTTTATTTGGCACTAAAGACTAAACCGAATTAAACCAAACTCGGTATGTGAATTATTACTAACGCCTTCATTATAATAAGCCATACTAACATTTCTAGGGACAGGCAGGAGTGGGGGTTATAAGGGAGGCCTGAAATTAAAAATAGTGATATTTCGTTTCCTATTGCTTTTTCAGCAAATATGCACATAACAAAAGTTGTTTATTTTGTTATTTAAAGTAACTTTTGTTTTATTCACTTTTGTCGTATAGAAAAGTATAAACGAGATATACACTAAAATCTAAAGCGGGAGCCAACAATTTTGTTGGGCACTAACGATTGAACCGAACTTAGCAAAACTCGGTGTGTGAATTAGCATTAATTCTTCCATGATTATAA
Source organism: Riptortus pedestris (assembly GCA_019009955.1). Classification (NCBI taxonomy): domain Eukaryota; kingdom Metazoa; phylum Arthropoda; class Insecta; order Hemiptera; family Alydidae; genus Riptortus; species Riptortus pedestris. The sequence continues at coordinate 74,195,115 of CM032229.1, forward strand.
GCTATATTAAAAATTTTAGGTTCAAAGGGGAGTGGGGATTATAAGAGAGGCTGAAATGAAAAACTCGGTTTTTCTATTTTCTATTTGTTTTTCGGCAAACATGCACATAACAAAAGTGGTTTACTTTGTTATTTAGAGTAACTTATGTGTGCATTCACTTTTGTCGTAAAATGAAGTAAACACGGGATATATGCTAAACGGGAGTCAATAATTATATTAGTACTCATTTAAGGGGTTTTAATAAATGAATACTATGACAAATGATGTTATGTATTCGTCTTATATGATAGTTCAAAGTATGATTCGGATTAGTGAGGTATAAATCTTCGTCACCCCCTCCTCATTTATTTATTTTTCCTAGAAAATAGCTTTGTTATTTATTTCCAATAGAAATATAAACTATAAGAGCCTTTCCATTATTTAATTTGTATAATGTACCTTGATGTTATTGAAACAAATATGTGCTATCATAATAATTAAACGTTAATGGTAATGTCATTATGACAAAAAACAATATGCGTATATGATATGATATTTTCAGGGTACCTCTATTATTTAATTTTATTTAATTCCATCCAGTAGATAAATTATTAAAATAATGTTTTGAATCAATAATTTAAGTAGAAGAATTTTGAGAAGTCTCATGCGGGAGCGGAAGATGAATGGAGCTTTACTAGATAATTGAGTTTACTAATTTCCCGTCTGGCATTACTGAAAGTAGTTTCCAGTGTGATTCACTATTACAAATATAATCTTACGTGCAAAAACTTTGCCTAATATTATATGAGCTTGGATTGGCTTTTGAAAGGAAATATGTTCATTATAGATGATATTTAATTGTAATAAATGCTACCCATGATTATGGTTTGAATTACGAGTATTGAAAAAAGGTGAGTCAAAAAGTGTAAAGGGATAGATTAGGAACATATTTTCATTTATTCTTCAAAACTAAAATTTCTATTATATCAATCCCCTGAAGGTACCCTTCAGGGTTGGCTATTTCGGAAAACCATTACGTCTTGGATGGAAGTGTAATTGTACACATTGAAGTCTTGCTATCAAAATACCATCATTAGTAAGTCAACAATGATTTCCCGGGCATCGCCGGGTACCTTAGCTAGTATATATATAAAATTGTAACCTCTGTCTGTACATTGATTTTTACGCGAAATTTCATGATAACTTTTCGTTTCACATGTCACAGGCACCATAACTGCATTTTGTTTCTTTGGTGTCTGTTTGTTTGTTTGTTTATTTGTTTGTTTGTTTATTTGTTTGTTTGTTTGTTTGTTACCTTTTCACGCATAAACGGCTGAACCGAATTTTATGAAACATGGTATGTATATTACTACTAACCCAACTTAGACTTTAGGCTATATTAATATCATTTGAGGCGAACAGGAGTGGGGGTTATAAGGGAAGCCTGAAATTAAAAATAGCGATATTTCATTTCCTATTGGTTTTTCGGCAAATATGAACATACCAAAAGTTGTTTATTTTGTTATTTAGAGTAACTTTTGTTATATACACTTTTTTCGTATACCGAATTATAAACGAGATATACGCTAAAACCTGTAGCGGAAGTGAACAACTTTATTTGGGGCAAAAGACCCTACAGAAATAAATAAAACTCGGTATATGTATTAGCACTAATGCTTTAATTATAATAAGCCATACCAACATTTCTAGGGACGGGCAGGAGTGGGGGTTAAAAGGGAAGCCAGAAATTAAAAATAGTGGTATTCCTTTTCCTATTGGTTTTTCGGCAGATATGAATATAACAAAAGTTGTTTATTTTGTTATTTAGAGAAATTTGCTCAACAATTCTTTTCAATATGAGCTACCAGGTACCTCAGCTGGAATAATTAATTCTAATTATAATATATTATTATAATATTTTGTCCTTAGTAATTTAAATCTATGCATAATGGACAGGAAACGGGAAATATGACAATTTGGAGGACAGTGAAGTCATACATAAAAAAATAATTTTATTATTAACAAATCCACAGCAACGACATTGTGTACCCATATCGAGGAGTGGCTACAATGTAGAAGGCACCTAGCCGTGAGTCCTTAATCCTTCTACACCAATCCAACAACCTCATGGTGACTGAGGATTCGCTACGATGGTCAGAAGCGAATCCTATGGAAGGGACAGTCTCCTACTGCCCAGCTCCCACACGAGAGAAGAACTCCCACACATGTACCAGTTTACCTGGCCTGTATGTCCTCGTGCTTTGAACACACGACCACTACGTCTATGATCGGCAGTGAAGGCAAGCCTCCACTCCGGACACCACCCAGCCCGTAGTTCACATTGAGTAAGCCGCTAGAACTTAACCCATTAAGGCAGGAGTGATCCCCTGCCCGGAACAGCAAAGCCGACTAAGGACCTACTGTTCCTACGGTTCCCCTACCCAGCAGCTACACAGCGGGGGGTATACCTGCCACAGCAACGACAGGTATAAACCCTAAACACTGGAAAGGGTAAATCTCAAAATATTGTGCAAAGTAAAGCCTTGTCAAAAAAATACAATCGCCATCCAGCCTCAAATGAATTCCCGGGCGAAGCCGGGTATCTGAGCTAGTCGTTATATAAAGATATTGTACAAATCACTTTAAAATATCCAAACCGATTAAAAAATAGCTTCAGCCATATAAAAGATAAATTAAAATCAACCGATACCAAATATAATCTGTACAAAATAAACTATGGATTGCAATAAAAGTTATGTATGGGAATCATCACAATTACTCAAGAGAAGAAACAGACATCACGTGATAAACATTGATCATTAAGACAATAAAACGTCCTTAGCTAACCACGCTTTTAAATACAACCGTAACTTTGATTTTGAAAACGTAAGTATAGTAGAAAAAGGAAGAAATATAAACAAGAGGAAAATAAAAGAGAATATGCACATCATAAAAAATAGAAAAAAGGTAATCAATAAGAAAAAAATGTCCGTCACGGGCTGCGTAAACAAAGCAGATTTCTCACGCGAATATTTACAATAGATAAATATACATACAACACCACCTAAGGGAAATCAGCTATTGAGGTCGTACTCATGACGCGATTTTCGAAACATTTCTTGAAATGTCCATCGATCTTACCCAGGAGATGACGAAAATGAGGTTCATTCAAAACTATATGTGTATAAATATATATTTGTCTGTTAACGCTCTAGCGGTCGCACTCGGTTTTGTTTGATCGTTACCAAACTCGATATGTAAAAAGACAGATCAAGTTCGTTAATAACTGAAATCGGACCAGTGGGAGGGGGGGGGGTTAGAGTGGGTTGATTTTCGGAAATTTGAAATATCTCCGTTACTATGCGTCGGATCAAAAAATTGTATAGAACCAATCTTAGTGCAAAGTAATTGTACTATAATTATTGTTATATACATTTATTTTCTATCTCGAATATTAACCGAGATATTTGCATTTTTCAGTTTTCAGCCTTTAGCAAACCCCCACTTCTACTCTTGTTACATAAACAATAAACCTCAAAGGTTATGTAATAAACCTCATTATTCAAAGCTTAAATACCATAAATTGTTTTTAAGAGACCTTTATTATACGAGATAAATGCAAATATGTTATGGTGACCCCCCCCCCCTTCTTAAGTTCTTGGACAACTAAAATTTGATTGATTGGGATAAAAAATATTCTGATCCATTATAAATGACAGTACTAGATGTAGTAAATACTTTTCAATAAAATTAAGATGTTATATTCTGATATATTTCAGTAATTGTTTCTTTTTCCTCTGAGGAGTTGGCAAACCTTTTTGTATACGTTTCAGGTGCTTCCCGTTTGGAGGTTTCTTATTTTGTATTTATTCACTTAATATTCACGGTGGTGTTGCGTTACCGGTATGTAGATTTATCTATTGTTAAGCTTCACGCGGGAAATCTGCTTAGTTTACGCAGCCCATGCGTGACGGACTTTTATATACATATATGTATGTATATATATATATATATATATATATATATATATATATATTATATTTCCGTTACTGCTCAAGCGGTCGCAATTTTTATTTGATCGTAACCAAATTCGATATATAAGCGTTTTTGCAAAACCAAAGGTCAAATTCGTTATTGGATGAAATCAGACTAGTAGGACGGGGAAGGGGTGGTATAGAGGGGGAAGGGGTGGTATAGAGGGGGAATTTCGAGTATTTGAAATATCTTTGTTATCATAAGTCAAATCGAAAACTTGTATAGAACCAATCTTATTGAAAATACAACGTACTATATTTTTTTATGTACATTTATTCTCTATCTTTGATATTAACGGAGATATTTGCATATTTTAGTTTTTGGCCTTCAGTAAACCTCCACTCCTACTCACGTCACATTAACAATAAGCTGTTATATTATGAAGCACTTTATTTCAAGGTTAAACACCAAATATGGGTTTCATTGAACTTTTACTTTGGTTAAATACGTGCAAATTGGTTATGTGATGACATCATCAGTTAAGTCTTTTCGTTCTTTACCTCTTCTTATTTCCAGAGAAATATAGCCATAAAGGTTTAATTCAACACAATGTTATACCAAATGTAATGCAAAACATTTTGTGCTACCTTGTGTGTGTGCATCCGTATGTGTGGGTGAGTACATGCGCATATATGTGTATATGAAATTCTGAATGCTTGTGTAAGATTTTACAAACTTTTAAATAAATTCTTGTTTTTTATTATAAATTATTAGGTACTAATCATATTTTTATTAACTTTTATAAAATATTCATTGTTCTCGAATTTAACATTACGCTTTTGTTTGGTTTTTGTTTTTTTTGTCTTTTATCAATTGTTCGTGTTCTGTTTCTATTTCCTTTTCATGGCTTTTCCTGTTCAATAATTTTCTCAGTTTTAATAGTTTTTATTTAATTATTTTTGATTTGATTTTCGACTAGTGATATCGCCCATCACTAGTGATATAGCAGCAACTATAAATTTATATTTACTCTAGTCAATAATTTGAAGTATTTTTTACAATTTGGTTTGTGTGACGAAAGGTGTAAATCGCTACAAAACGATGGGTGCTGCCACCAAAGAAATAAATCTATGCAAAAATGTTTATTTGATTTATACCATGCTCGATATCTAAACGTATCCTGTAGGAAACTGCTATTTTAAACATACATTCAGTAAAATTCGTACAATGGCTAGTTGTTCCTTAGGGGATATGAATAGGTGTACTGTGTACAGGGCATTTGCGTTATATTATGAGATGATTATTTAGTAATTTAATCTGTATATTTCTACGTGAATCTATTTTAATTTCAACTGAAATGGGTAAAACTGTTCATTCGTAATAAGTTCTGAAAAAGACCGCCAGTGGCAGTGTTGTAGATTGGTTGATTACTCATCTATCATTCTCTTAGAGGTCTCGTGACCACGTGAAGACTCCGATCTATTTACATGTGATAGTTAACTGTAGCTTTACCTTGTACATATGTGTTTTTATTTTTTTAGCAGTTTATAAATCATGGAAGATATCTTAAAGAAGCTTTTATCCAATGACAGCGATGCAGTTCGAGAGGTAAAGATATTTTTATTATTTTAGCAATTTTCCCCCCTCTGCCAAAATGGAGTGATATAGTAATTCAATCGGCTTTTCAATAACTGTGTAATGTTTCTAATAACTCATGTCCTTAGGGTACTAGACAACTAAAAGAACAAGTTAATAGTCCTGAAGCTGTAGGAGTTTTGTGTAATCTTCTCAGTTGTCACCCTGAGCCTGATATAAGACAATATGCTACCATTATTTTAAGAAAGAGATTTGACAAGAAAAATAAATGGCTGGCAGTAGATCCTCAGACCAAAGAGCAGTAAGTTCCGTAGTAAATTATGTATTTACTTTGTATTTCATATATAATTACTGTATCTGAAATTTATATTTTATATGTATAAAATAATAATTAGCAACAGAAGTTTTGAGTTATTGAGCGGTGGTTAGTATGGCCCTGTGCTAATTGAAAAATTAAATAAATAAATATGTGGAACAACAGTACACTATGATAGTAATATGTTCCAAACTTTTGCATTCTTTTTTAAAACATTCTAAAATATTACATGTATTTGTTTTAAAAAGTTTATTTCTGATTTTGAAGTAAGCCATCAATTCTTTAGTTTAGACCTTGCTTTTTTTGGTCGTGGTTTTCAAAATGATGAAACTAATGCACAGTGAGCTTTCCAATTTTATTTTTCTAACTTTACTTGTTAACCCTTAAAACATCTTTATAAAGTAATTTACAATTTAAAAGTTCTCACTGTCCAATGTATTAATCACAAAGTAAAATCCCTATTTTGTCTCTAGACTATTGGAGAAGTAGTACTCTTAAAAATGTAGAACAATTCCAAAAGAAAGGTTTATTGGCATATATTTGTTTATGCCTTTTATATTCCTTATAGATATTTGAAAATATTTTCATCTTATTATTTGTCTATAGTATTTTCATAAGTAGTCAATTTGCATAGAATGTCTTATTCTAATGTAATTAAGCTACCATTCTTATAAACTCCATCAAGGTGAACTCTGGCTGTATTTTCAGGTTTTCAATTTGCCAATTAATTTTTTCTATTTTGTACCTATTAAATATATTAAATTACTTTTAATTAAAACTCTCCTGGAGGCTTAAAAATTAGATTATGGATAGATGTAGATTGATTGTGCATGCACACAAGTTTATATTTGACTGTTTTTGCCATTTACTAGTTGGCATCAGAGCTTTTGGAGAAAATTTTCAAACCTCATGACATGAATACAATCTCAATAGCTGTTTTCTTTTAAGGAAAAAGTGCTTAATATGATTTGAAAGAAAGTTTATACTAAAATTGTTTTGTGCATATTCTATAGGATCAAAAATGGACTCCTTCAAACTTTTGTCAAAGAACCTGAGAAAAATGTGAAGAACTGTTTGGCACAATTAATAGGAACAATTTTGAAGCATGACTATCCTGCTTGGAATGAACTTTTAGCATTTCTTCAACAAACTATGACCAGTGAAAACACAAATGAAAAAGAGGTAACTATGCATTTTTAGCATTTGCTACAGAGATGTCTTTAAATGAAGTTTTTAAAGATTATCAAGGTCTTCTGGTGTTGACCGAGTCATGCTTTTTTATATCAAAGTTCTTCTGTCACGCTGGTAGCTCCTTTAGGGTATCTTAACCAATTGAGGGTCAGCTGTTCTATCCATTCTGTTTGTACATTTCTAGTCTGGTTCTGAAGGCAGTGCTTACTGTACGTCATAGTGATTGCTTTTAAGATGTTATGGGCAAAGTTGCTGAGTTATTCCAACATCTTGACAGCATTCACCTGGATACAGACGACTTGGTAGAAATTGTTGGCCATTCTGTTCAGAAATCCTACTCACAACTGCATGCTAATTTGCGCCAATACCACCCTCAGAAATACACTGTCCTAAGAACATTAATCATGAGAGCTTTAATAATAAAGTATAAATCAACTTGTAATATATATATATATATATATATATATATATATATATATATATATATATATATATATATATATATTCGGAACACCAATGAATTTCAATATCTTTGATTACTGGACAATGAATTTTAATATTTTCTTCTTGTCTTGTTTAAACTGATGGTTTACTTTCAGTAAACCTATGTTTTTACACGTTTACTGGAGGAATTGGATATGCAACACATTCCTGTAACAGATATTTGACATAGTATAGATCCTAGATTTTGGTTTTAGAATGAGCTATTTTGACAAGTTATATGTGGTCCAGTAAAAATGCAAGTTAAGGAATATTTAATGTTTGTTAAAACCTTTGCATATACAGACTTAAAAGATTTTGATAGTAAGATGACAATATAAATTTCATATTTTTCTTGTACAGTTTTTGTTATTTTTACAGAATTTGTAATCCAACATAATGTTATTTCATAAAGTTATTTATTAAGTAAGGCTTTGTAAACTTTATGTTTGAATTAATTTATTTTTTATAGTTGGGCTTTTATATGCTTTCCATCTTGACTGAAACATGCTCTGAAGAAATGCAAGATCATGCACCGTCATTTTGTTCTCACTTTTCTTCTACACTTAATGCGATGAAAGATAAAGCTTCACCCATCGGTTTTTTCATCATGCTATGTATGACGCATATGTGCCCATCATTAACATCCAATAAACAGGTATTCATCAAATTGTTATTACTATGATTTCTTTCAATGGAAGAATTTAGATTTTTTGGTAAAAACTTCATGATAGAGTGATATAACCTCTTATCATGGCTGCAATGAAATGTCAGGAAACCTAAATATCTCACCCAGCATATTTTTATACTCAAAGCACATAGGCTTACAATGTGCAGAAATATCTTTCTAATGAGTTTGAACTAATTCTATCTACTAATCTTTTCTGGAGCTCATAGCAGAATTATAGCATCATGTTGGTTGATTGAATTGTTACTTATATAAATTTTTAATTATTATGGTGCCTTATTTTTTTCACAGCTCATGAATATTTATAATGAAATTATTCCAAAAACCTTTGATATAATTTACGCCTTAGCTGAGAAAAGGCCTGATAGAGCTTTAGAAGCTTTAGATTTATATTATGAATTAACAACTGATAAAGCTACAATGCCGATACTTACTCCTCGTATTAAGGCACTTGTTAATCTTTGTCTGGACTTAACACAAAAATCAAAAAATGAAGACTTGCAAATCAAAGCTCTAAGTTTCTTATCAGCATTAGCTTCTGTTAAGGTTAAGGTGAGTAAACTCTTTTATAGATAATTGTTTATATATTTATTTGTTCATTTTTCTTTGCTCACATCAGAAGAAGATTGTTTATATATTTATTTGTTCATTTTTCTTTGCTCATCAGAAGAAGATCCACTAATGTAGAATGGTCTTGTCAACAATTGGATTAACTTCAAAATAATACAAAATACCAGAATTAGGTTTTAAAATCATTATCAACAATTACTAAAATTGATTTCATTAGACAACTGAGTTTTTTTTTTTTTGCTAAACAGAATTGATAAAATAAAGTTCCCAGTATATATTTTTAACCTTTTTGAGGGAAATAGAAAAATAATACTAAAATGAATGAAGGATAGAGATGCTAACAACCTTGTCTAGCAGTATGCCATTTCTCAGTTTTCTTCTGTTCCAAATGTTATTTTGCCTGTTTTGAAGGATATTTTTATGTGAAAAATTAAAACATTTCTTACATGTTCTTATTTTATGGTGAAATTTATTATTAATTTCTGTAATAAATAATTTTTATTATTTGTTTTTAATAATGGACATAGTTTTACTTAATACATTATTGTGCAATTGTGTTGTTATACTCTTTACAATGTATTTCCTTTTTCTTTTTTAAATATACTCTGCGATTGACATTGATTTGAATATACTGTGTGCTTTAACAATTTAATATAATTAAACAGTCAAAGTAGCAATTTATTAATATGACAACAGATTTGTATTCATTAAAATAATAAGGTGATTCTCTTGTTAGAATAATTTAACAGTTCAGAGTAGATTTAAATCAGGCCCTAGTTTAACTGTAAGAGTACTGTAGATGGCATATAGTTGCAAAGGGGTAATAATATTTAGCATACCATAGCTCATATGATGGAATTATATTTAAGCACAACCTTTCTGTTCTTCCTTCCTGCTGTGAAGGGGTTACTATAAATCTGATTTATGGTTCCAATGAGTCTTTGTATCAAATACTTATGTGATCATATTGAATTTGTATTTACCTAATATATTTTATGGTATGTCCTATTTTGGATTCATATTTTGGACATTTCATCCGTCAGGTAATCTTTTTATATATGTCTCTGTCTTACCTTCTTATTCCCATTTTACCACAATTTAAATTTCATCAGTTCACATCAACACATTGAATAATGTGGTCAAGGTACTGGCCTTTTTATTATTGTTGCCGTGACTGAGGCCTTGAATTGCCTTTCTTAGACTATGTACTGAATGGCTATTATTACAACTTTGAAAGGGTTTTCTTGTTGTAGCTGGTATTTCCTATAACTGATTATTCCTTTAACTTTGCAATGAGGATAATATCTAAGCAAATAAAAACAATGATAAAAAAATGTTCTTTATCAGTAGACATTCTTTCCAAATATGCAAATATTATTTCTATGAAAAATTATTATTTTAGTATTTTGGTGGAATGTTGATTGAATTCTTTGGAACATTGAATTTCGCATGAGTATACATATTTCTTCATTGAGAGAGAGCAATCAAGTTTCTGTCTCTTTTTATAATAGAAGTTACTGGCTCACAGGTAAGTCACTGTGACACATTGATTCAATGCTCTCTTTCAACTAAACAAAGAAATAAAGTTTAGTAGGGAATAAGCATGGTCTGTAAAAGTGAATGGGGGAGGGAATTCTAGAAAAAGACTATTTCTTGTTTTTCATTTTGAAGCAACTCACTCTTAAAGTTACTGCTTGCAAATAAAATGTTTTTACTTACTTTTTTTAGCTTCTAATGAAAGAAGGCATGATGAACTCAATTCTTTCTGTTATATTTGGTATAATGAAAGCACCACCTTTGGATGATGAAGAAGAACAATATTTTAGTTCGGATGCAAGTGAAGATACACTCTTGTCTTGTGCATGTGAAACATTAGATACCATAGCAATAAATGCTGAACCTAAAAAATTCATCAATCCGATTGTAAGTTTTCCATTTTATAAACATTTACCTCCTTTTTTAAATATAATATTATGTTATAGCATAATTTATTATTATTTTTGTTAATTTCTACAATTATATTTTTATTAAAGTCATTTTTTCCGACAAAGACTCTTAGGCTTAGTGAGTTCATGATTTTGTTTTAAAATAGTATTTGCATTAATGTTATAGTCATACATGAGGGTGGAGGAGGCAGTTGTTGACAGTAATATTGACAATAATCAGTAGTTATGAAGTATTGCATATTTTGTATGTTAAACAAGACCATAGTTAATATTTTGCCAGGACTATTAATAATAGGAAATTGAGTAAATGTTTTTATCAATTGTTTAATTTTAATGCTGATTTCTGTACTTTCACATTTACTAAAATTTTAGCAGATTTCCCTTAAGGGAAATCAGCTATTGAGGTTGTACTCATGACGGAATTTTTGAAATTTTTCTTCAAATGTCCATCGATCCTACTTAGTAGATGACGAAAATGAGGTCCGTTCAAAACTGTATATATATATATATATATATATATATATATATATATATATATATATATATATATATATATATATATCTATCTATCTATATATTTGTCTGTTACCGCTCTAGCTGTCGCAATGTTTGTTTAATCGTTACGAAACTTGATATTTAATCGTTTTATGTAAAAAGACAGATCAAGTTCGTTAATGGCTGAAATCGGACCAGAGGGAGGGGGGGGTTTAAAGGGGGGGATTTTCGAAAATTCCAAATATCTCCGTTACTATGCATCGGATCGAAAAATTGTATATAACCAATCTTATTGCAAATTAAATTTACTATAAATATTGTTATATACGTTTATTCTCTATCTTGAATATTAACCGAGATATTTGCATTTTTCAGTTTTTAGCAAACCGCCACTTCTACTCATGTTACGTAAACAATACTCTGCTACATAATAAATCACATTATTGCAAGTTTAAATACCAAAAATTGTATTCAAGAGACCTTTATTATACCAGATACATGCAAATATGCCCTGGTGACCCCCCCCCCTCTTAAAGTTTTGGACTACTAAAATTTTATTGATTGAGATAACAATTATTCTGACTCATTATTAATTACAGTACTAGATATAGTAAATAGTTCTCAATAAAATAATGTGTTATATTCTGATATATTTCAGTAATTGTTTTTCTTTCCGGTGTGAGCCGGGCCGGGCCCGTTTGTTTACATTTCTAACCTAACGCTTCCTGTCGGCAGGTTATTGAAATTGGATGAAACATTTCTTATTTCCGTTTGTATTTATTCACGGTGTTGTTGTGTTAGCAGTATGTATATTTATTTATTACTAAACTTCCCGAGGGAAATCTGCTTAGTTTACGCAGCCCCTGCGTGACGGACTTTTGTTAATAGTTTATGCGACAGCATTGAGGTAAGTAGTCTTTTTTACAGGGGTTATAACAGCAAAGTAAAATAGCAAAACTACTTGTATTTGAATACTACTTGTATAGAAATTATAAATAAATTGTATAAAGTATCATTCCTATTTTATAACTGAAGTCATTCAGGACATTATATGTTAAGGTTTTCACCTTTTCTAGTTTTGTCACCAAAAAAATACCCATGCCCACATAAGGAATACACACACATATATATATACTAGCTCAGATACCCGGCTTCGCTCGGGAATTCATTTGAGGCTGAATGGTGATGGTATATTTTTGGCAAGGCTTTACTTTGCACAATATTTTGACATTTACCCGTCCCAGTGTTTAAGGTTAACACCCGTCGTTTCTGTGGATTTGTTAATAATAAAATTATTTTTTTATGTAAGACTTCACTGTCCTGCATATTGTCATATTTCCCGTTTCCTGTGCATTATGCATAGATTTGAATTATTAATGAGAAAATATTGACATACATTTGAATAATTTTTTTCATTTGAGCTATCTGGTAGTTCATATTGAAAAGAAGTGTTGAGCAAATTTCTCTAAATAACAAAATAAACAACTTTTGTTATGTGCATATTTGCCGAAACCCCAATAGGAAATCACTATTTTTAATTTCAGGCCTCCCTTATAACCCCCACTCCTGCCCGTCCCTAGAAATAGTATGGCTTATTATAAGGAAGGCGTTAGTGCTAATTCACATACCGAGTTTGGTTTAGTTCAGTTGAATCATTTGTGCCAAATAAAATTGTGGACTCCCGCTATAGTTTTTAGCGTATAACTCTTTTATACTTCTGTATACGGCAAAAGTGAGTATAACAAAAATTACTCTAAATAAAAAAATAAATTACTTTTGTTATGTGCATATTTGCTGAAAAAGCAATAGGTAACGAAATATCGCTATTTTTAATTTCAGGCCTTCCATATAACCCCCACTCCTGCCCGTCCCTAGAAATAGTATGGCTTATTATAAGGAAGGCCTTAGTGCTATTACACATACTGAGTGTTTTATTTAGTTCGGTTGTGTCTTTTGTGCCAAATAAAATTGTTCACTTCCGCTATAATTTTTAGCGTATAACGCCTTTATACTTCAGTATACAACGATAGTGTATATAAAAAAAGTTTCTCTAAATAGCAAAATAAACAACTTTTGTTATGTGCATATTTGCTGAAAAAGCAATAGGAAACGAAATATCGCTATTTTTAATTTCAGGCCTTCCTTATAACCCTCACTCCTGCCCGTCCCTAGAAATGTTAGTATGGCTTATTATAAGGAAATCGTTAGTACTAATTCACATAGCGAGTTTGGTTTAGTTCGGTTGAGTCTTTTTTGCCAAAAACAATTGTGGACTCCCGCTATAGTTTTTAGCGTATAACTCATTTATACTTCCGTATACGGCAAAAGTGCATATAACAAAAGTTACTCTAAATTACAAAATAAACAACTTTTGTTATGTGCATATTTGCTGAAAAAGCAATAGGAAATGAAATATCGCTATTTTTAATTTTAGGCCTCCCTTATAACCCCCACTCCTGTTCGTCTTAGAGAATATTAATATAGCCTAAAGTCTAAGTTGGGCTAGTAGTAATATACATACCAAGTTTCATAAAATTCGGTTCAGCCGTTTATGCGTGAAAAGGTAACAAACAAACAAACAAACAAATAAACAAACAAACAAACAAACAAACAAACAAACAGACACGAAAGAAACAAAATGCAGTTATGGTGTCTATGACATATGAAACGAAAAGTTATCGTGAAATTTCGCTAAAAAAATCAATGTACAGACAGAGGTTACAATTTTATATATATATAGATATATATATATATATATATATATATATATATATATATATATATTAGTTTCATGGAAGAGTTTCTGATAAAATAATTTTGCGATTAATTGTTGTATAAAGGGCGAGATAAAGGCGAGATAAAGTGAAACCAATGAACTCTTATCTATTCACAATTAGCCATAGTAGCAAAAATTGGACGTCAATAAATAATACTAACATGTATAACAACACTTTTTTACTTCAAAAGTATTTGGACAAGTACAAAACAAGAAATTTACGCTAACTCAAGGAAACAAATTCAGAAATGGTTTTAAATACAACAATTTGCCAATATTTAGTAGATATAGCCTTTGAGGATACACTGAGTCACACCAATGAGGCATTGATTCAATAGATTTCATAATTCGATCTTGAGAAACATTTCTCCTCTCTTTTAGCAGATATCCCTTGAGGGTAATTAGCTATTGAGGTTGTATTTAAGACCCAACTTTTGAAAATTTCCTCAAATGTCCATCGATCCTTAAATGAGTTCCGTTAAAAACTGTATGTATTTTCCCCTCATAACAGATCATTCCCCTTGTAAGTGTGATTCTGCTTAATACTTTTGTCATGTACTTAAGGTCTGATTAAAACAATACTTCATTTTTAATCGTGAAATAATATTTGTGATATATTAACTTATTGCTAATGTTAGATAAGTAGAAGTAGAGTTTAGTGGCATGAATATCTCTTTTAATATTTGAGTTTGAGGGAAAATGTAAGGCACAACTATTGTAGAATATACAATTTTTAACAAGATATCAGAAGGCTTTGTTTCATTTTTCGATTCAACTCATATTAATAGAGAAAATTCAATTTAAAAAAAAAAACACTTTATTATGTAATATGTTGTGTAGATTTAGCTCATATAATTTATATATAGCAATTGTTAATATTTCAGATGGATATGACTAGACCACTTTTGGAAAGTTCAGATCCTTATGACAGGAAAGGTGGATATTTAGTTATGGGGATTATTTGTCAAGGTTGTGAAAACTATATTAGAAATAAGATATTGGACAACTATGCTTCAACTGTTTATAAAGGTATTAATGATTCAAGCACAGTTGTGAGAAATGCAGCCCTATTTGCAATGGGTCAGATGGCTGAACATTTGCAGGTATTGATTATTCTATTTTTAATAAATAAAGTCTTAAAATAAAAATTTTCTTATTCATTTCAGTGAATCTTACAGTCTTGTTACTGTAATGTGATATCTTCTTTTTAGCCTGAAATTGCAAAAAATGCTACTGATGTCATGCCTTTGTTGATTAACCAGTTGGATATGTTAGGTCAAGAGGGGAAGAGTGGTGCAAGATTAGGTCAAAGAGTAGACAGACTTTTCTATGCCATCGAGCGGTTTTCAGAGTCTATCGAATCTGTTTTAACTCATTATCTTAATGACCTAATACCACGCCTTCTTGTTCTTTCTGTGGCACCTTATCATCCTCATATTAGAGAGCTTGCCATGGCAACTATTGGAACGGCAGGTAATTGTTTAATATCATAAACATCTATTTATGAATAATGGTGATTTCAGTTTTCAGTAATTCATTATATTTACCTATCCGGTTGTTTTAGCTGGGTCTGTAGAGCAAGCTATTGTTCCATATTTTAATGATATAATGAATGTTCTCAACATGTATTTGAGTCCTCAAGCAAATCCTGAAAACACCACTCTCCAGGTAGAGGCCATTGGTAAGAATTTCTTTTTTTCTTTTATGAATAGACTAACTGGTGTTGGCACAGCATCTATCTATGTATTTGGGTAGAAAGAAAATAGAAAAGATGTTATATATGTATATATATATATATATATATATATATATATATATATATATATATATATATATATATATATAAATTAGTTCATGCCTGTCAACTCTCCTGATTAATGCAGAAGGCCTCTGATTTACTCCATTTCTCCCACCCTCCTTCTTAACATGGTACTTCTGATTTTTAATGCATTTGATGCTCTGTGTATAACATTGTGTCTGTTTCTAACAGGTTCTGCAACATAGATAGTTTTGCTGAAACAGGACAGTAGAATGTGGATATTATCGAGCTCGGGTTATTTTGTTTATTCCTGTTAATATGGTAGAAAAGTTAGGCCTAAGTTGAAAAATGTGTTTAAAATATCTTTGTTTTTAAACACGTCTAGACGAGGCCTTAATTTTTTACTCTTCTCACTTCTTTTATACTGCTAGGAAGTGTGGGTTTAGTTATTCCCATGGAGAAAAGAAAACATTTCCTATTTTGTAGAAATATATTGTGTTATACTGCATAAATTTGCAGAATATTGTTAGCCTGACTAAGAAGAAGGCTTGTTGTCCTTCTGACTGAGAGCAACATAGTGCCTGTGGTCCTCCTCCATTCGTGACAGAAAAATCTCTAATTTTCCATTTGTGTGGCTGGAATGTATGCTTATTAGGTCATGAGATTATGAAATTGGCAGAATGCAATGACAGCAGTCTTTGTTGTCAGTGTAATTGAGGCTTAAAAGAATGTTTCAAACTCAAAACAAACCAATTTTCTGTATCATAAAATGCTTAACCCTTTGACAGCTCCAGAGGAGATATCTCGTCAGAGGGAGACGAACCCCACCAGCTCCAGACGAGATAACTTGTCCCCGCCTGCCCGCTACCCCCTCACGCAGGACGAGATATCTCCACCGTTTTCCCACTGTTTCACCGCTCCCAGTTCCAGACGATATAACTCGTCCCGACTGTGGTACATCTTAGCGGATCCTCGGAGAGTTAATAAATATTTCTAGCGACCGCTAGGCTTGGGTAAATATTTGTTCCGATCCTGTATCTGTGGAATCTTTGGGTTTTCCAGGGAGGGAAACCCAACCCACCCTCATTTTTTTATCAATAAAAATATATATAAAAAAAATAAATAATAAATATATCTTCAAAAAATAATAAGGTAAATAATTAAAATATATCTTCAAATTAAAAAAAAAGGTAAATTATTAAAATATTACTTCAAATAAAAAAATTATTTATAAGATAATAAAATCATGTTCATTATTTCCTTCATAAATCACGTAATCTTTCATTACAATAGCATTTTAATTTATTGAAATAATGATATAGGTATTACAGAATCATACAAAGAAAATAAAACATTAAGAAATAGTCGGAAAAGGGAGTGAGGTATGAAGGAGATAACTGCGGAGAGTGGCCTGGACCTCTTAGCTTGGGAGGGTGGCCCCCCAGCTACTAGCTGCAACTTTCCGCCCTCCTCCTTAGCTGTTAAATGGTTAAGGAACTTTCATTATGTCCTTCGTGTAAGAGTTACCCTCACTGTAAGAAATATTTATAGGATCATTGTAGAAAAGACTGGCTTGTTCAAATACTCAAAAATTATTGGAACTGAAGAAGTGAATATTTCCAAGCAATTGCCTGATTTATTCAGGAGTAAAGAATTATTTTCTTTACTGGAAAAATGCAAATTATCAAATGAGATTTTTTAAAATTGTTATATATTAAAATAATAATAATAATAATAAGTAGGAAAGTACTTGTGACTCATAAAATTTCGTCACGTGGATTTCCCATGTGAAGTTTTACAATAGAGAAATCTGCATACTGGTAACACAATACCACCGTTATTAAATACAAACGGTAATGAGAAATCTTTCAGTTATTTAAAATAAATTCCCAACTGAAACGGCTTCAGAATTATAATTTATATTTTAATAACTCAAATTTTAGTAGTTCAAGAACTAAAGAAGGGGGGGGGGCGGATGAACAGAATGTATTTGCATAAATCTCACAAAGTAACGAAGGTAAGGTAAGGTTAGAAGCTTCCACCTGAGCCGAGTACTGACGGAAATGGCCGACCTAATCCGAACTATACCCGACCACAGACTTCATAAAAATGCAAATATCTCGGTTAATATTCAAGATAGAGAATAAATGTATATAACAATATTTTTAGTAAATTTAATTTGCAATAAGATTGATTCTGTAAAATTTTTCGGTCCGACGTATAGTAACGGAGATATTTGGAATTTTCGAAAATCCTCCCCTCTAAACCCCCCCTCCCACTGGTCCGATTTCAGCCGTTAACGAACTTGATCTTTCTGTTTACATAAAATGACTAAATATCGAGTTTGGTACCGATCAAACAAAAATTGCGACCGCTAGAGCGGTAACACACAAATATAAATATATATATATATATATATATATACAGTTTCGAACGGACTTCATTTTCGTCATCTACTAGGTAGGATCGATGGACATTTGAAGAAAAATTTCGAAAATTCCATCATGAGTACAACCTCAATAGCTGATTTCCCTTGAGGGAAATCTGCTAAAAGTGGAAAATGGATAATAGACCTTACATATGGATTAGCAATGTTCCTCAAATGGCAGATGATAGAATATCGGCTGAAGAAGTGACACAAGCATTAAAAAAAATGCATAACTGGAAATGCCCTGGTTGTGATGGAATTCAGAATTATTGATTCAAGTATTTTACATTCCTACATCACCTGCTAGCTTGGTGTTGTTCAGATTTGTTGACAGCTCATGTGCTAATACGTGAAGATTTCACTGAGGACATAACCTAGATGATTCCAAAAAAGGAATGCCACTTGGAACCTAAAGATTACAGACCCAATCCTTACTTAAATAGAATCTCTTCAACTTTTTACGCCTATAATTAGTGCTAAAATAAATAGCCATCTTGTTTCAAATAGGTTTCTTGTCCCAGTACAGTTATAGCAAAAAAGAATGTAAGAGACCATTTAAAAAATGAATTTATTAAGCACTTGCATCCTATTTTTACAGTTACCTTTCAAGCTGATATAGAATAAAAGCAGTAATTGGGTGGGGTGGGCAATACCATCCTTGTCTATAGTTTTGGCATAATAAAATGGTCTTACACTGCTCTTGATGAATTAGATTGGCTCATAAGAACAGAGATGACAAAAACCAGAATGCACTATCTGTGGTAAGGCTGTATTTACCAAGAAAACAAGGAGGGTGAGGTCTCAACATTTGAAATTATGCCGGTCCCAGGAAGTTAATATTAGACATTAGATAGGGTCGAATGATAGCCATGTCTTTAAAGAAATTGTTAAATTTGATGAGTGGCTTACAGTCGAGCTTGAGATGTAGTGGTAAAAGTGTACCATCAAGCTCTAGCAAAGAAATTTGGCATGGTAGGCAGGAAGGTCTCTTATTATTGCTATAATCCCCAAAAATTATTGGAAAAAGATGATGTATTAGGATGAAGCGATGATAACTGACCATACTGTGCATCATAACAAATCAGATATTCTAATTATTGACAAGATCAATAAGACTGCTGATATTATTGGCATTCCACCTAATGATGAAATTATTTAAAAATCATATGCTGAAAAATTAAGAAAATATCAAGAATTAGCTATTGAGCTTAAAGATGTATACAAACTGAAGTCTGTCACAGTTATGCAATTCTAGTAGGTACAAATGGAATCGTGCCAAAAATGACAATTGTAGGCACCAAGAATTTAAATCTGCCAATAGAAATTATAAAAGAAGCATAGCAAGGATTACTTTTTGAAACTGCAAGAATTTTGCGAATAAAGTGTTAGTACTTATTAATTGTTGTTGATTAAACTTAACAAATGATAGGAAAAAAATGTATAATCATATGTCATTTTGTATGTTAAATTATATGTCTTTTCAGATACTCTTGGAGTTCTTGCCAGGCATGTTGGAAGAAATGAATTTGGTCCACTGGCTCTTGATGCTGTAAAATTAGGTCTTGAGCTTATATCAACAACTGATGATCCTGATATTCGGAAGTCATCATATGGGCTTTTTGGTTCTGTCTCCAATGTTCTTAAGGAAGAAATGGGACCACTTCTAGAAAATATTGTTACACCTATTTTAAATTCTATTAAAGATCAACAAGCGTTTATAGTAAGTTAATGTTTATTATGATTGTTCCAATAGGTAGATGGTAGGAAATTTGCTGTTATGCCACTGGGATTGTGCTTTTCAGAATATTTATAAAAATAATTTTATTTTCATTTTAAAACCCAAATTGTTTGAAAATGTGTCCAAGTGTATTGGTCTGTTAAATCTTTAAACCAATGCCATCTCCAAATTTTATATTTATTTGCTCATCCATTTCAGACCTGTATTTTTTCTTACTATTACTATTTACTTAACCTAGGATAATGTAATTCACGTATTTTAATTATAAGGAACTCTCTATTTGGGTCTTAACAGTCTCTGTTCCTCAGAGGTTCTTTTCAACTTAGGAGGCTACGGCATTAAGAAAATTGATTGCAAGGCTCAAAAGAATATGTGTACCATTATAATTGAAATTTAAATTTAGAGAGTCACTTGCAATGAATAGTGCTGTACCAAAGTTTTGACAAATGAATATTAATAGAGTTAAACTATCAATGTCTGAAAAATACAGATAATAAGTTCTAATTAAGGCCTTCTATGATCAATGCCAAACTTTAAAGGGCGCCTGAAGAGATCTTTCTAAAAAAAAAAAAAATAAATAAGTAATAATATTCAGAAAATTCACTTTACCATTGATTTTTGTAAAAGAAAACAACAAAAATAATTTATTTCCTAAAGAAAGAAGGATTATCCATCCTATTGAAAATGATGTCCACCACCACTGCCTCCCATACATGATTTTTATTTGATCATTACCATACTCAATATTTGATTGAAAAACTAAAGATTATATTCAATAATGACTAAAACGAGACTAGAGGATGAGGGAGGGAGGACATTGAAAATTTGTAATATCTGTTATTATCAGTTGGATTAAAAAAAAGGTACCAAGATGATTGCATTTTTTTGGTTAGTATTCAGGTAGGTAAAACCTAGCTCTTCTTATCCTTTGAATAATTGAATCACTGAACATTTCATCTCGAGCTTTCACTTTAACTCCTATTAACTCCTTACTACTGGAGGAATAGAGAATAGATAGTGAGTTAAAATCATCAGTGTCATATACCAGCATCAAGGTATAAGCCAATCTGCGTACACTGCCCCTTCACGACAGACTTTTTGTATCAGAATCAGTCATGAAATAATATGCTGCTACAAAATAGATAAGATATTTGAGAAGATTGAATTTATCTTATTTGTAGGATCACCCTCTTTATATTTGAATTTCTATGAATAATTGTGAATCATAGTCCTTTTTGTAGGTGCATAATAGAGATGATGTGAATGCAGCTTTTCCTTTGTACGACAGCGATGAGGAGAATGAAGGTGGTGAAGATGAAATAGATGGTATGACTTTAAAAATAATACATTAACAGTTTTTACAGCTTATGTTTTGTAGGTTTTGTATGATTTAATGTTGATGGCTTTTTAGATTTAATAATAGACATTAACAGATTCTATTTTTACTTTTAATAAAACAAATGATAGAAGGACTTGAGACTCCCTCATTTCCAGTCTTCCTTTACTAAGTTGTTAAACCTAACATAATCTTTTCATATGGCAGAAAATTTCCCCAAGTTTTATATAATTACTTGTCATTGACAGGTTGAAATAGAATATAAAAATATGAATAACCTTTGCTCGAAATCAGCCCATCATTCGTCCCATAACACGTATAGTAAATCTGAAGTCATTCAGTTGTTGTACCTGAAATATAAAAAGTCCGTCACCCAGGGGGTGCGTAAACTAAGCAGATTTCCCACGTGAAGTTTTACAATAGAGAAATTTCACGAGAGTCGAGCAGTTAAGGAAACGGCCCAACTAGCTTTTGGCGGGAAAGTCACCAGTCCGTTAGCCGCCCAGATTTAATAAAAATGCAAATATCTCGGTTAATATTCAAGATAGGGAATAAATGTATATAACAATATTTATAGTAAATTTAATTTGCAATAAGATTGATTCTGTAAAATTTTTCGGTCTGACGTATAGTAACGGAGATATTTCGAATTTTCGAAAATCCTCCCCTCTAAACCCCCCTCCCAGTGGTCTGATTTCAGCCATTAACGAACTTGATCTTTCTTTTTACATAAAACGACTAAATATCGAGTTTGGTAACGATAAAACAAAAATTGCGACCGCTAGAGCGGTAACAGACAAATATATATATATATATATATATATATATATATATATATAATATATATAGATATATAGTTTTGAACGGACCTCATTTTCGTCATCTATTAGGTAGGATCGATGGACATTTGAAGAAAAATTTCAAAAATTCCGTCATGAGTACAACCTCAACAGCTGATTTCCCTTAAGGGAAATCTGCTAAAAGTGGCAATTAGGGCAATTTATTTAGTTGTTATTGGAAAATGGAATTGATATAATAATGGCCTACCATCAAAATATATATACTGCTCAAAAATGAATAGGGATATTGGTTATTTTTTCTTATCCTATTAATTTTGATTAAATCCACCTTAATTAAATTACTTTTTATGGGGATAAAAGACAATAATTTTTCATAAATATTAATGATATTTATAATTTAAAAAAAAAAAAAACATGCTAGGCCCCATACATACCACAAAACAGCCAATATCCCTTTTCACTTTTGAGCAGTATAGATTGGATTGATGTATTTTATATAATTAAAGGAAAAAGTGGCAATTGAAAGAATATATATATATATATATATATATATATATATATATATATATATATATATAAATGTTTAAAACTGTTATTACCAGAAAATAGCAGTAAATAAAATTGGTTTCCCTTTTGAACATAAGGGTTGCACAAATTGACATATTGTTTGTGACTGTTTAGCATTATTTTTTTTTCAGTTGTATTTACATTTACTTAAATTTATTTTTGCTTAAATCATTGAAGATACCCAAGAAAACCCAAATAACATCTAAGATGACTTATTTTACTCATTATATTAATATTTTATGATTATATGGGGAAACTCTTTTTCTTTTTATCTAAATGTAATAAAAAAAAATATGGTGGGTAAAATTGGTATACTTTGAATTCTTTGCTGCATGGGTCTGTAGTCATGTCAGCACATATATATTTTTCAAATTGCTTAATTTAATTTAAATCATTATTTTTTGTAATGTTTGTTTCAGATTTTAATGTTGAAAATGATTATGTAGAAGAAAAGGAAGAAGCATGTTTTGCTTTGAGAGAACTTGCTTTGAACACTGGGTAATTTTAAAACTTTATTATCTTTTTTTTTTATCTTAGTACATTTGTTGTATAATAGGGCTCTCTCTAAGTTTCAATTTTTGTTTCCAATAAGTCTCCTCATTGATGGTCTCTCCATACTATGCTTGCTTTTCATTCTCACACGAACTTGTAATTAACTTCAATGTGGTGAAAATAACCGACCATTAGATGGGATAGAGGGACTCTTCATTTGCATCTTTCTTTCCATTTTTAGGAGACATTCTTAACCCTTTAACAGCTAGGAGGCGGGCAGAGAGTTGTAGCCAGTAGCTGGGGAGGGCCAGCCGGCTATCACCCTCCCAAGCTAAGGGGTCTGCAGCTGCCTCCTTCAATACCTCACTCCCTTTTCCGACTATTTCTTAATGTTTTATTTTCTTTGTATGATTCTGTAATACCTATATCATTATTTCAATAAATTAAAACGCTATTGTAATGAAAGATTACGTGATTTATGAAGGAAATAATGAACATGATTGTAATGATTTCATTATCTTATATATAGTTTTTTTATTTGAAGTAATATTTTAATATGTAAAGGTGGGAAATATCGGGAACAGGGAGACTGAGCTAATCACTTTCAGATTTAAAACTATATTTACAGATTCTAATTATTAGTCATTAATAATTGCTAGATAATCCCATTTATAATTATAATGAAAATAATATAATAGACATATACACGGACATAATATACGGGATCGACAGTTACCTGCACCCACACAAGTTAAAGGCTATATGGCAAATAGTTAGGGCAGCCCTTACCTGTTATATACATCGTGCGAGGGCTTAACGCAGCGTACCACACCAGTCCTAGGCTCACTCTGCCTACACACGCTTCCCCCTCTCCCGGCCCGGCTTCTAAGTCCACTCTTGGCCGAGAGAGGTCAGGCCTGCCTATTCGCACATAGGGCTGCCACTATTTGCCATATCACTTTAATCTAACCCCCCTTTACATCACTCCCCACTTCACTAGAGTATTTTATCACCCCTGTATACAATACTCTTACCACCATCACCACATTCTTCCGCACAACACTTCACTGTCTCGGCTACCTTCCGGCACTGGTTGGGTTACTGGCTCCCTTGGAGGCCGATCCTTCCTGGCTTTCCTCATCACCAACCAACAGCCGACAGCCAGTACGAGGCATGCGAAGATCGTGCTTCCCGTACCTAAGGTCCACACCAGAATGGTCCGCTGCTTGTTCTTCCTGACCGCTCGGCGCAGGCTCTCCCAGGCGATCCAAACATCTTGATCTGCCACTTGCCCGGTGGGCAGGTCCTCTTCCAACTCCTCCAACTCTTGTAAGACGTGTAGTCCAGTGGGACTATCCTTTTCTTGCAAGGCGACAGGCTCTACGGGGCTGATGTTGAGCCAAACCCAGTTCATCGGGTTCTTGGATTCCCCTCGGACATCAGTTGGTAGTAGCCGGTACTCCGGGGTCCATGCCGTGCATCCCGAAGGTACCGCCAGCCGCCCCGCTCCACTCACTATTTCTTCCGTGGCCCTCAAACCCCCGTCATCCCTACATTGTACGTGAAGGCGGGTCTCCTGGTCGAGCGAATAATGCCAAACTCGTTTGGCCTCGTCCCAAATCCAGACAGACGAGGCTCCGTGTATGGCCACGTCCCATGTACAGACAGCCCTAGCTGCATCGGTGTTGTTTTCGTAGTTAACGAAAACGCATGATGGTACCGCTGCATGGTATATAGGTACATCCGCCGGGCATATCCAGATTTGGCTCCTTTTGCACCGGCCGAAGTCTCTTTCTTGAAGAAGCGCGTAGGTCCTCTCCTTATTGTTGATCATCAAGTATTTCCCTTCCGGCCTAGCAACCACCATCTTTCCAGTTTGTAGCTCTCGAACAGGTCCCGGCACTACCTCGAACAGCTCCATTCGTTGCACCGGCGAAGTTAAGGGGAGGTCTACCAAGCCAACTATCCCATCCTTCGTAGCGGCTACCTGGACGGACGCTGAAGCGTAATAAACTTGGCTGTGTAGCCGGCCTCCCAGTGTCAAAAGGGCCAGTCCGGCAGGTAGGGCACCAGCTATATCTGCCAAGATAACCATTAACTCTTGTGGGGTGACTAATTCTCTGCCAAATCTCCCGTCTATGAGTCCCTCTACCCCCTCTTGTACCTTTTGTAATCTTAAAAGAAATTCAGTCAAACTTAAGCCCAGCCGCCGTAGGGTAGAGGAGAAGGTTTGGAACAAGGATAATTGGGTCCTCAGGTGGGTGACATTGTTCCCGAGCTCCGCCAGCCTAACCCCAACCTCCGCAAAACCCCTCTTGACGGTTGAGGCTAGGTGGACCACACGCCCTCCTGCCTCTTCCATCCTCTTTACCGCCAGCCTTGTCAGGGTAAGCTGTTCCTGTACCAAGTGAATGGAGTATTCCTGGTTCGAAGACAACAGCGTAATGGCGTCTACAAGCTCCCTATGGTCTTCGGCGTCGGGGTTCCCGAAAATATACTTAATAATTGTCCCCCCTCCGTTAAAGAGACCTCGTTTCCCTTTGTACTCGGGGAGGAGGGAGCGGAGCGTGGCCACGGATTCCCGGGCATCTTCAGCCATCGAATGCAACCGTTCTAGTTCCGGAACTAGGAAGTCAAGGCCTTGCACCTCCCCGGTGGTCTTTGCCAATTCGGCTTGGCTCCCTACGGCGGACAGTAATCCGTATAAGTTTTCTTCTATGCGGGTCACATTGACATCAATTACGATCCGATAGGAGTCCCCGGTGATCACGGCGTTCCCCATCTCCTCGAAAACAAAACTAGAGCTTGTCTTGCCGGTGGTCATCACTACTAGGAATAGCGCCACTACCCACTGTCTCTGACCTGTAACAGAATTAGGACCCATCATTCTGACGGTTAGCTCTCCTCCGAAGCTGATAGGGGGACCGGGGTCGTCCTAAACGCGGCGTCGAAGAGGGAATCCCCACTCCCGGTTCCCACGTGACATCCTTTGGGTCCCCTACGGGTGACCCTCCCGAAGAGCTATCGGTACCCTGGTCTTGGTCAAGGTCACGCCTATCGTCCAAATTCCGAGCCCTCTCGCGGAGCCGAGTCTCCTGGACAGCCTCTCTAGCTCGCCTTAGAGGCTGGGGGGAACGGCTTCCGGGCGTTTCTTCCCAGGCCCTAGCCTCGTCCAAGGGGCTCTGAGGGAGCCTCCGTGCAGACGGCATACTCCCTTCTCCCTCACTGATTTCCTCCTGCCCTTCTTGTAGTTGTTCCCCGACTAGGGTATCACTTCCTTCGGGCTCCTCGCCTCCCCCCGACTTAAGGCTAGCAGATCGGTTTTGGTCATCCGAAGTCGGATTGCCCACCAGGTAACCATCGCCCTCATTTAGGTTGTAAGCCACTCCCGACTGTATCGCCCAGGTCCATTCGCCCGAATCATCCTCCGGATCCTCATCCAACTCTCTTGTCGGGACGACCCTGTTCTTGCCACTGAACTCTGTCTGCCTCCGATCCTCTTCGGCACGAATACCCTCCTCGTTAAGCGCTGCGCCCTTAAGACGGTTGATGTGAACAATGGCCACACCTCCCGTACACAGTCCTATCTGATAGTTTACCCTCGACAACACCCTGGTGACTCGATGAGGGCCAGTCCAGGGACGATGGAACTTAGGATAATGGCCAGGTTTCACTGCTGGTACATGTAAGTTCACCCAGTCCCCCACCTCGAATTTCCGATCCCTTCGCCGGTTTCTAATAAAGGCCGCCCGGCTGTTGTACGCCCGCTCTGACCTCTGCAAGGCATCTCTATACGCCTCAGTAAGTCGAGCTCGCAGCTGTTCTATATGGTCCCTCGGTTCAGAATCACCCACCTGGGTAGGTCCCAACCAACATTCAAACGGGGTTACCAGCTCCTGTCCAAACAATAGTCGATTAGGGGAGAAGCCAGTGGATGAATCGGGTATGGCACGATACGCCATGAGTGCGTAGGGAACCCAACGATCCCAATCCCTACCGTCTCTCCGCACAAAGTGGGCGATGGAATCAGTAAGCGTACGGTGCAGCCGTTCTACCATACCGTTGCACTCCGGGTGGCAAGCAGTAGTCTGCAGCTTCTTGATCCCTAAAGCCCGGCAGGTATCCTTAAAAAGGGAAGACACAAAGTTTCTCCCTTGATCGGTGAGAAGCCGCCTTGGGACCCCGTGTCTAGCGATAATGTGTTCCACAAAAGCGACCGCCGTCTCTTGCGCGGTCTGCTCTTGCAACGGGATGACTTCTGCATAGCGGGTAAAGTTATCAATGAAGGTCAGTAAATACCTATACCCCCGTCTGGACCTTGGTAGTGGGCCGAAGATATCTAAGGACACCTGCTCGAATGGGCCCGTCGCCAGATAGGGTTCTTCCAGCGGGACCTTTAGTGCGGGGGGACTCTTACGTTGAGCACATCGGTGACACCTACCAACAAACTCTTTAACGTCTTGTTCGAGGTTAGGCCAGAAGAAGGACCCTTTTAAGATCGCTAAGGTGCGGCCAACCCCCGGATGCCCCGCCCAAGGTTTCGAATGGTAATACTCAATGAGTGTCTGACGAAGAGGCTCGGGGACTAAAAGCCGCCAATCATTACCTTCCGCCCCCTCCACATGATACCAAAGCCCTCTGGCGTCTCCTTTTATCTCCCCTTTCCCATGATTGGATCTCTGAATCATTTCCTGGCACCACAAGTCTGTTGACTGAGCCTGACGTATATCCCCACGTGAGAGAGGATGGTGACTATGCATCGCGGCTACCGCACGACTGAGAGCGTCCGCGTTCGTGTGTTTGGCACCCGGCTTATGCTCCACCTCATAATCGAACTCCTCCAAACGCAGTGCCCACCTTGTCAACCTCGAGGACGAGTCATGCAGGCTCAAGAGCCAGCGTAGGGCCGAATGGTCTGTGATAAGTTTGAAGCGTCGCCCAAGTAAATAACACCGGAACAGCTTAGTCGCCCAGACCACCGCTAATAACTCTCTTTCCGTAGCCGAATAGTTATGCTCGGGTCCCTTCAGCTGTCTACTGGCAAAACACACTGGCCTCTCTGAGCCCCCTTGGATCTGCGACAATACGGCACCCAAGGCTACCCCTGAAGCATCTGTTGATAGAACGAAGGGTACTGTAAAATCTGGGTACGCTAACACCATATCGGAGGTAAGGACTGTCTTCAGGTCTTCAAACGCTTCCTGTTGTGTACTTTTCCATACGAATGCTACCCCAGTCTTAGTCAATTCCGTGAGAGGCTTCGCTCTCTGGGCAAAGTCGGGAATGAACCGCCTATAATAGCTAGCCAGCCCTAAGAAACTACGCACATCGCGCACGCTCCGCGGTTGAGGGAACCCTCGAACGGCGGATACCTTCCGAGGGTCGGGCTGAACGCCTTCTGCAGACACGATATGCCCCAAATAGGTGACCTCACTGGCAGCGAAAGTGCATTTTCGTAGATTGACCTTCAGATTAGCCCCTCGAAACAGCGTAAGCAGCTCTTCGAGACGCTGCAAATGTTCTTCTAGAGTGGAGCTATAGACCACTACGTCGTCGAGATATACAAAACACCCGGCTCCCTTCAATTTTCCCAAGAGCTGTTCCATCATTCTTTGGAACGTGGCCGGCGCACCGGCCAAACCAAACGCCATTTTCTTGTACTCGAAATGTCCACCCTCCGTGGTGAAGGCCGTTTTCTCCTGATCATCGGGGGCTATGGATATTTGGTGATAACCACTTGATAAATCGAGTGTGCTAAAATACTGACATTGCCAGAGTCGTTCTAGCGTTTCTTGTATTAATGGTAACGGGTACGTGTCCACACGCGTGATTGCGTTAAGTCCCCTAAAGTCAGTACAAAACCGATAACGAACTTGTCCGTCGTCGGACTTCTTCTTCACTAGAACCACCGGAGCCTGCCAAGGGCTTGTGGATGGCGCTATCACTCCCTTTGCGAGCATCTCCCCCAGATGCTCGGCAATGACCGGCTTCTCTGAATACGGAACCCTGTAAGGCCTCTTCACCACGGGTTTTGCATTTCCAGTATTGATTCGGTGCTGTACCGGTAGGGAGCACCCCTCAGCCCCGGGTTCCTCAAAGACGTCCCCAAAGCTTTCCAGAAGGGACAGCAGAGCCTG
Organism: Riptortus pedestris; assembly: GCA_019009955.1. Taxonomy (NCBI): domain Eukaryota; kingdom Metazoa; phylum Arthropoda; class Insecta; order Hemiptera; family Alydidae; genus Riptortus; species Riptortus pedestris. The sequence goes on from CM032229.1 coordinate 74,224,384, forward strand.
ACGCTCATCGGCAGTCAGGTGCTGCAATTTCTCACGTACAATTTGTTGGGGATAGATTTCACTTGGTATTCCCGCTTCACTTTTCCGATGGGTGCCCATTCGGTATCTACGCACCCCAAAGGTGAGTGTCGGGGTAGGGCTATATCTCCTCCAGTCAGGTTGACTACCTGCATCCATGCCACACCACCTTCGGTTTTACTTAAGCTGCGGGCTACCCGTACTCCGGAGGTTAAGTCCCTAAGAGGCTCAATTAGCACGGGACTGTTAGCCGGGGTAGGGGGCATACGTACGGCAACCGTAGCTTCGGAGTATTGGGGAAGGACGACTCTCTCGCATAATTTCACAAATAGGGGCCTATCCCTTTTTCTTTGTACTTTCACATCTTGCTCAGCGTCCCTCTGAATTCTCCGATCCCCATAATCCGTAGGTTTAACTGACGGGTCATCCCGCGTCGGAGCACCGGCCTCCAAGGGTAACTCTTCCCTTCGGAACTTTCATCTCTTTTTCCTCTTTCCGGATCTTCCCGTCTTCCCCAGGTCATTACACCCATTTTTAACACTAGGACTGGCTACCGTGTCTGCAATCTCTTCAGCACTCGCCTTCTGTGGCGAGCAGACTGTCGGGGAGTATCGTTCTTCCAACGCCTTGGTCACACGCACGACCTGCTCAATCCACCGCTGGCTCCTTTCAGCCAAGTCATCCTCCCTCCGAGACTCTAATCCGGACACCTGAGCAGACGCCCCTAAACTATACCGACTTCCCTTAATACTCAGAGTAGCCCCCAACTGGCCTAGAATGTCCCGTCCTAGGATTCCCCCGCCCTGGGAGATGACTTGAGCTATGGCAACTCGATGCTGGATTGTAATCCCCTGTATCTCGATCTGTACCATCTGCTCTCCCTGCAGAGGTAATACATGATCGGTGACCCCCCGGACTGTAACTGCGATGGGTTCGACTGTGGCACCTCGTGCCGGCTGGTTGAGGACCGTGATGTCGGCACCCGTATCCACCATCAAGTCGAGCTTCTGCCCATTAACCTGAACTGGGATCATGAGCCGCGGGATACTCGAGTCTCCTCTTAGGTTGTGCATTCGCTTTGCCCCCACTTCTACTGCTGGCCTCGGGCTAGGGGCCTCCCGAGGCCGTTCCCATTTGGGTGACTCTCGGCCCTACGAGGAGCAGGTAATGTCGACGCCAACCTTCCGAGCCCTCGAGTGCAGTCCCTAGCTAAATGTCCACTGCCATTACACTTATAGCAACGCACCTTAGGGGGGTTAAAATTGTTCTTCGCGGCCCGTAATTCCACTCTGCAGCCCCGGGCGAAGTGAGTTGTATCACCACACTGATAACAAGCCCCGGAGGTAGCCCTGGCAGTAGCCGCTAGCCTTACCTCTTCCCGCTGGCTACGAGGAATCGGACCATCAGGACCTTCCGGTTCCTGTTCCTGTTCGGTGGCATATACCTGTGGTTCCGTATTCCTACCCAGTTCCTCTTCAAGGGCTACAGCACGGTCGACGGCCTCCTTCAGACACGTGGGAAAACTAAGTCGAGTGTGTTTCCCAATCTCGTCCCTCAATCCAGACAAGAATGAAGCCAACGCCATTTGGTCGAGCAGTACCCTCGCTCCCTTCCTTTCCTCAGCAGTCCCGCTGCCCGAGAACGCTCTCTCCCCCAACTTCCGACACCTATCGTCAAAGGCACGGACCGGCTCCCCCCGGTCTTGTTTCAGATGGCCCAATTGCAACAGGAGCCGTTCAGGTCGACCAGTTTCCTTGAACCGGTCTAAAAGGGCTTCCTTTATCTCTCCATAACTCACTCCCGGCCCCTGTAGGTCGGTTCGACTTGCCATGAAAGCCGCCGCTGGACCCTTTAACCGCATCCTGGCTACTAGAGCCTTATCCTTGTCCTCCCAATAGCCACATTCCGCTACTAATTCTATACCGATAAGGAAATCGGTGATTGGGACCGATGATTCATCGCCCGACCATGGAGAAATCATACCCTGTAGGGACATATCTTTTCGCGGCGAAGAAATCCCCGACGCACGAGAGGCATCCCGTGTTCTTACTAGTTCTTCCTTGAATTCATGGTTCGCCTTCAGAGCTTCCTGTAATTGGCTCTGCAGGGCCGCGATCATTTCCTCTGAAACCGACATAATGGCGTTTTCCAAGGAGTACCCACACGCCTATATTACGCCTATAAAGAGACACCGTGAATTTATTACTAATTAATAAAAGTAACAATGAAACAGTAGGCGATAAGGTCCCGCGAACCCCGCCGCTTGATAAGCCGACACGCCTAGATAAGAACGGCAGCCAGAGATAAGCTACTGCTAGACTCCCGACTCCCTCTCCTTCTCCGCACCTTATATTATTTCTATAACCCCGCGTTATACAGAGCTCGCTAGCCCCACACCTGACACCATTTTGTAAAGGTGGGACATATCGGGAACAGGGAGACTGAGCTAATCACTTTCAGATTTAAAACTATATTTACAGATTCTAATTATTAGTCATTAATAATTGCTAGATAATCCCATTTATAATTATAATGAAAATAATATAATAGACATATACACTGATATAATATACGGGATCGACAGTTACCCGCACCCACACAAGTTAAAGGCTATATGGCAAATAGTTAGGGCAGCCCTTACCTGTTTATACATCGTGCGAGGGCTTAACGCAGCGTACCACACCAGTCCTAGGCTCACTCTGCCTACACACGCTTCCCCCTCTCCCGGCCCGGCTTCTAAGTCCACTCTTGGCCGAGAGAGGTCAGGCCTGCCTATTCGCACATAGGGCTGCCACTATTTGCCATATCACTTTAATCTAACCCCCCTTTACAAATAATTTACCTTTTTTTTTTAATTTGAAGATATATTTTAATTATTTACCAATATTTTTATTATAAAAAGATTCCTCATTCTCTTTTTCCCTCCTTGAAAAACCCAAAGATTCCACAGTTACGGGATCGGAACAAATATTTCCCCAATAGAGACACCCCTGCAGCCTAGCGGCCGCTAGAAATATTTATTAATTCTCCGAGGATCCACTTGGGTGTACCACAGTTGGGACGAGTTGTATCGTCTGGTGCTGGGAGCGGTAAAACAGCGGGAAAACTTTGACGTCTGGAGCTGGTGGGGTTCATCTCTCTCCGACGAGATATCTCGTCTGGAGCTGTCAAAGGGTTAAAGAAAGAACATGGATCTCGAACAGTTTTTTAGTTTCGTAAAAAAAAGTTAACCAAGCTCTTTTTTTATAAATCAGCATACCTTCCTACTCTCGCCTATGAAGGTGAGAGCTGGGTCATGCTTGACAAGCAGATAAGAAGAATCAGTGAACTTGAAATGAAGTACTTACACAGAGTTGCAGGTAAAAGTAGAAGGGACGTTCTAAAAAATAAAAGGATTGGGGAAGAGCTTAAAATACCAGCACTGAAATCCACCCTAGAAAAAAGACAGCTCAAGTGGTTCAGTCATGTATGTTGAATGAGTGAAGACCAGGAACCCAGAAAGGTGATGGAAGTTGACCCACTGGGAAGGGGCCACATGGAAATTTATATGAAGAGTATATCTGAAGGATTGGATAAAAATCTCTCTAACAACTGTAGGAACTCTGCAGGAACCGTAATGTTTTGCAGTGTTTGATTGAGGGCCATCCACGCTAGAAATGGAACAGGAGAGGAAGATTGAGAAGATGAGATATAAAAAAGTTCCTGCAGTATTAAATGTACTTTTTACTCAAGTTGATTCTTTGTGTGCTGCTATTTATTTATTGATTTCATTTATAACTTAAATTCAATTATTTATAATTATTTTCATTATATATAATGAATATGAATGCCGGTACGAATGCTATGTTGCCAAGATGTTCACCCATTGAAGATATGTTTAACCCTTTCCTTGCGCAAAGACACTATAGTGTCTTTGCGCAATGAAAGGGTTAACTTGAATATGAACAGGATTATTTATGTTCTGTAATTTTCAGTTTTAACTTACCCCCATTTCTACTCATGAAATGGAATTTTCACCTAAAGCAACATTAAAAAATAGTCCATCACGCAGGGGCTGTGTAAACTAAGCAGATTTACCACGTAAAGTTTTACAATAGAGAAATCTGCCTACTAATAACAGTAGTAGTGACGAATCTTTAAACCTAATTCACGAGGGACGGATAGTTACCGAAATGGCCGAACTAGCTTTCGGTGGATAATCCTGAATATAACCTACTTCTGCCGACCACACACACTTAATATAAATGCAAATATCTCGGTTAATATTCAAGATACAGAGTAAATGTATAGAACAATATTTATAGTAAATTTAATTTTCAATAAGATTGATTCTATACACTTTTTTCGATCCGACGAATAATAACAGAGATATTTTGAATTTTCAAAAATCCCCCCTCTAAACTCCCCCTCCCACTGGTCCGATTTCAGCCATTAACGAACTTGATCTTCCTTTTAACATAAAATTAAGTTCCGAGTTTGGTAACGTTCAAACAAAAATTGCGACTGCTAGAGCGTTAACAGACAAATATATATATATATATATATATATATATATATATATATATATATATATATATATATAATTTTGAACGCACCTCATTTTCGTCATCTCCTGGGTAGGATCGATGGACTTTTGAAGAAATTTTTCGAAACTCGCATCATGAGTACGACCTCAATCGCTGATTTCCCTTAAGGGAAATCTGCTAAAAATACAACAGGTAATTAAATAGAAACCCTTCTACATTCAAAATTATTTGTAATAAAATTCTATCACTTTGAAAATCAATAAGAGATTTTATATAGCAATGACATGAAAAGAAAAAGCATAAACAATTTTAAAATAAAAGTAGACTATAATGCACAATTATTCATTTAGAACAAATAAACCACATTTCAATATGTTCATCAGATAGCATCGTTAATTTATGCTTGTTATTGCTGATGAGTGCTTTGAGAAAATCACTTTCTTGGTTTTCTTTGGAAATAAAATAAAGATATTTGACTCTCATTGGGCTATATACAGTACAATATAAAAATAAATGATGAATATTTTCAAAATCATCCAAATTACATATTAAGCATTTACTTTTAGGGTCAATGGAATATATTATGTTTTTAATAGTAAATTTTAATCTGTAATACTCAATGTCCTTAACTGAAATATAGCTTTGTATATTAGAAATGGTAGATTTATGGTCAGATATTCTTGAGTGGTTCCTGCTGTTATATTAATGTTCTTGTATAAACTGCTATAATTTGTCGCGGCTTTTACATTCAATTGTTTGTCCCTGTAAGCAGCAATAATTGATGGTATTTTAGAGCTGAGGGCGCTTGAAACCTGGTTTAGCCAAATATTGGAGAATATTGTTAATATAAGCAATTTGATTCTTAAGTAAGGTCCTCTGGAGTGAGGGTTTACTTTGATGTCAAAAGATATATTCGTTAGTATCTTTGATAATACTGATTTTGTTAGCAAAATGTAAAGAGTTGATTGTATTAAGAATACATATTAAGGTCTTAAAACATTATTTAGTTTTATGCTTTTTAAAATTTTGACTCTTATTTTCAGGCTCTTTATAGAAATCATTCATGTTCCAAATCAATTACCCAGATACAATGGCGATTTTTTTAAAAATTTATATCGGGGATATGGTTATTGTCAACATAGGCTTAATTATGCTCCTCTACCATTGATAGGGGATTGAAAAAACCTTAATTATATTTTCATGGGAAACTGTTTTTGTCCAACTAACAAAGTTTCCTGAATACTTCAAGCAACACCTCTTACATTCTTCTGCAGATTACAACAGAATGCCAAAACAATAATTTATCATATTTTTTCTAAGATCCTAAGATGATAACTCGCCATATTTTTTGCGGGAAACTGGATTTATTTGATGCGAAGAACGATAATAAATTTGTCAATATTCGTTCGATAGGTATTCCATGCTTTTTCATGCTTAAAACCATGAATTTGAAGGCAATAAACGGATTATTTAGTCCTTTCAATTATCCAATATTTATATTTTGTCAGGAAACCATTATTTTATTGATTAATTTTTGTATTGCAGCAAGTCTTCTCATTAATTCTTATATTAACTGCTTATATCTTGGGTAAAACAAATGAATGACAGTACTTTTACTGTTCATAACACTGGCCAATTGTGTTATTGATGTATATGAAAGAATGATTTTGTATGTTTTTCTTTATATTTCCACTGGACACCATTTCTATGACATGGCTAGTTATTGTTATTTATAAAACTTCAACTATATTACTAGTGGCATAGGAAACTGTCATTATTCAAATAAATTAGTAATTTGTTTAGCATTATTTGGAGTTGTTTTTTTAGGTATTATTTTTTCTTTGAGTGGTATAATAATTGTTTGTTATTTTTGTTTGTTAGGCAAAGTTTTGCCCCACATCTTGAGTCAAGTATTGAAGAAGTATACAAACTTTTGAACTTTCCTAGCCTTGATGTACGAAAAGCTGCCCTTGAAGCTGAAGCACAATTTTGTATAAGTTTTGTCCAGATAATGTGCAATACATCTCAAGGTTTGAAATCTATCTTTTATATAGAAATATTTTGACATCTATCATTTAATTTTTTTTTTTTTTTTTGAAAAAGTAACTTTAAGTCAACAAGTGTTATAACTTTTGAATTATTCGTCCAGTAAAGGTCATATTTATTTTTGTCTCCTGTTCCAACTTTCAAGGGGATACTCTTATCTTCAGAGCACTGTGTGCCTTGCCTCTGTCTATAGTAATCCTTTTCTAACTACGGGGCAGGCTGTGACTCCTCCATCATGTTAATGTAAGCTTTGTTTATCTTATACATTTCTTTTATTCTATTAAATGGATTAGTTAATTTCCCGATTATTTGGGTCACGTTAGAAGATATTCTATTGTTATGAACTGAAAACTGTTGACTGAAATCTGCCTGGTAAATGGATGCAAAAATTTTATGTTGTCATTATGGAATTTCATTGAATGTCTATATCCTTACTAATAAGTTAGAAGTACAACTATGGTCAAATGTTATCTAGCAGTCATTAATGAAGGTATGGGTTCATGTAAGGAGATAGTGGCAGATGCACGTAAACCGAGGTTTATGTAAATCTTACTCTAACCTGAAATATGGACAATCTCAGATAGTTGATTTAAAAGTTTTATGGACATTAAAATGATTGAGGAGTCACAGCCTGCCTTTGTTTAGCAAGGATTATTCTATACTGAGCTCAAGGCTGACGGTACGCTGAAGATGAGGGAATCCCTTTGAATGTCGGCACAGGAGACAAAATTAATACCAACAATGAAGGCTGGTCTTTTTATTTAAACACCTACCTGAAAAAGAACCTTCAACTATCCAGAACCATCAAAATTTATAACTTTTTATTGCAAATGGGTTAAGCCCAGAATTATGACTTATTACCTCCTTTCGGAGAGGCTTAGTTCTGCAAGGATAAATGAAGTTATCATTTAATACTAAATCTAATAATTATTATTTAATTAAACAATTAATTTTGGCTAAAGCTAAACAAAAAAATATCAGAGGTAGGGCTATGTACCCATGATCAACTAATATGTGTGTTTGTCTATCACAAACCAATTATTTTATTGTGTTGTATGTGATTGATTTTTTTATGAGACTAGACATGAGAAAACAGAAGATAGGAACTATTGAATTAGTTATTTAAAAAAATAAAAATTAGTTATTTAAAAAAATTAAATCTTAAATGTTAATCTTTTACCTGTTTTTTTCTATAACCTAATATATTGAAACATTTGTTAGTAATTTAATCAACTATACTCATGTTGTCCCAGTTTCAATTGTAGGTGAAATTAATGAATATGTTTATTTCATTTTAGGAGACAACAAACTAGCAATCATAATAATGGAAAAACTGATTGCAAAAACGATTGAAATGATTAAGACTGATTCGAGCAAAGAGGTAGCATTCAGTGGCCTGGACTGTTTGCAAACAATGCTAAAACAGATTGGACCTCAAATTGGATGTCTTGAACAGATAAAGCAATCAATTGTTGGGACCATTAAGGATGTCTTGCATTCTAAAGTAAAAATTTGGTTTGATTAATAATTGCATGAATAATAAGACTTTTGGCATACAAAATGCAGGGTAAACAGCAGATTTCTCACGTGCTGAAATGAGATAGGTGATCACACCTCAAATTCTATTCTCTATTAATCTCATAGTATGAAGCCTAAGTAAACAGAAACTTGAAATTTTAAGCTGGACATGAGATATTTGTGATACAGTTGCTTTAAGTAAAAATCAGATAGAAGAAATTGGAGTTGTCTGAAAACTGGAAAATACAAACAAGCTATTAAATTATAGTTAAAGAAAAAATGTATGACAATAGTAGAATATTGTATTTCTACAAGAGTGGCTACATTCATGTTTCTATTCAACTCATAATAATAGAGATATTAATACCAGTGTAAAAAAAAAAAAAAAAAAAAAAAAACGTCACGCAGGGGCTGCGTAAACTAAGCAGATTTCCCACTTAAAGTTATACAATAGAGTGCCGAACAGTTATAGAAAGGCTGAACTTGCTTTCGGTGGGAACGAATAGAAGCGGTCATAGCTCATCCGTTACGCTTAATAAAAATTGCAAATATCTCTGTTAATATTCAAGATAGAGAATAAATGTATATAAAAATATTTATAGTAAATTTAATAAGATTAGTTCTATACAATTTTTTGATCCGACAAATAGTAACAGAGATATTTCGAATTTTCGAAAATCCCCCTTCCCCACTGGTCCGATTTCAGCCGTTAATGAACTTGATCTTCCTTTTTACATTAAACGAATAAATACCAAGTTTGGTGACAATTATACAAAAATTGCGATCGATGGAGTGTTAACAGACAAATATATATAGTTTTGAACGGACCTTATTTTCGTCATCTCCTGGGTAGGATCGATGGACATTTGAAGAAATGTTTTGAAAATCGCGTCATGAGTACGACCTCAGTAGCTTAAGGGAAATCTGCTAAAAGGATAATACTCGTTAATTGGTAAAAAGTAGGGGATTAGAGAAAAATATGAATTTATCTGTGTTATATCTCGGATCAAAAAATGTTACTTACTACACTACTAACATACTGTTTACAAAATGATGTATTTCATTTGTTGCTCTACATCATTTTCACTAACTTAAATATCATCTGAATTATTAATTCTTTGTTGTCATTTTTCAGCCCCCCCCCTTCCCCTATGTCATTTCACTGTTTCACTAACCATCTAATGTTCAACTTAAATTTTCAGTCGTAATAGTATAGGCTTCTTACTTCAGGAAAAAAAGAGATTTAAATTTGAAATGAGATATTCAGAACATCAATCCAGCATGTAGGAAATCTATACTATTTTATGCAGCACCTGCAATCAGACTATCTAATAGTAACAAAAAAAATGACCAAAAATTGGAAATGTTAGTATTGTTACTCTCTTCTTAGAAATTATGTATTTCTTTTAATTCTGATTACTTGTATTATACTGAAATTATTAAGTGATAATGCACCCTTCTTGTTCCATTTTTACCAAATTTCACAGAAATAGCCAATAACATCTCTTTAAATAAGTAGAATCTCTTCATATAAGACTCAAATTTTCCTCAATTTTCCTATATATCTGATTTGCAGAACTGACATGATGTTGCAGGCACCATTTTGATTGAGTAGAATCTAATTTTGACATACTTAAGTGCCCTAAAAGGCTTACTTATTTCCATTAATTTGATTCTCCTCATTACAACAATTACGGAACTTTTTCAACATGATTGAACAGAGGACAAGCTAAAGAATTTTTGTTTTTGTTTTGTGTCATCCTCTAAATTTAATTAATCAGGAAAACTCCTCTTGACACAAACTATTCTTTTACTGAAATGCAGGTATTTTCATAATTTGTTGCCAGGAAGCTTTATATCAATAAGTGATTCTGTGGTTTATGCATTGCCATATTTGTAGGGGTCTGCAGCTTGCTATAAGAGCCAAGTTATACAGATCTTAAGGCTTTTTGACCTTAGACTAAGAATTTTTTATTAGATGTCAAATGCTCCTAATGAAGTTGATAGTCTTGCCCTGTTTAGAAATAGGTGGTAGCTTATTAAAACAATACGTTGATGGTGGGTCGATGGGTGTTGGACCCCTTCCCAAGTGGCGGGCATCGAAAATCGTTCGACACAGTGCTGTTTCAACTCATTCTGTATCCAACTAGTCAACTGAAATGGTTTTGCCTCATATGGCGTAGCCTCCAACCTGTTGCATGGATTACTCGTTCATTTATATCAACCATAGATTAATGAAGTGGAAATTAATTTAAAATAAAAATATATTATTATATTTATTTATTTAAATGAGTTCCGCAACACCGGCGATTTACTCATAATTAAATCGTGCACGCAAAAAAAAGAATAGCAAAAAAAAAATAGAGGGAAACGTAAAAGGAATGAACAAAGGTGGTTTTTGATGGGTTCATTGGAATACCATTTTTATAAGAATCAAATAGAATTGTATGGAAACATCAAGATGGTGAAAATTAAATAAATGAAAATATAAGATTGACTGGGGGGGGGGAGGAATAAATGAAAATAATAATAATAAAATAAGGAAAAGAGAAAAGCAAAGAAATAAGTAAATTAAAAAAAAAAAGAGAATGAATAATTAAAAAAAAAAGGAAGGGAAAGGGAAACTAAAAAATAAAATAATATATTAAAATAATAATAAATAAAATTAATGTTTATACACCCTGCTAATGTAAGAAAGAAGTAAGGAGTAGTGTGTGTGTGTGTTGAAATTGTAGATTATAGTGTGTTGTATATATTAATGTCTTTTAGGTGTTTAATGATTGAGTCTAGGTAATTACTGTTATCGGTCAAAAGTTCCTGTAAGTCATGTGGAATATCTAAATTGTCTCTTAGTCGACAGTTAGTCAATATGTGATGTACAGTTAATGTTTCGTTACAATGTCTACAAGTCGGTGTGTCCTTGTTTGTCATTAAGTGTCCGTGGGTCAGCAAGGAATGGCCAATGCGTAGTCTGGTCAGCACAACTTCCTCTCTTCGTGTGCTCCTGTTACTTGATGGCCATTCCTTAACTGTTTGTTTTATTTGTCTTAGTTTATTGTCGTTTGTGTTATCCCAAGATTGCTGCCACTGCTGTTGTAGTGCCTTAATGCATTCGGCTAGTACGTCTTGGTGGTCTGTACAGTTTATGTCTATATCCGGTTTGTTTACAGTACACTTTGCTAATCTGTCGATGTCTGTACTTTCCTTAATGTCTGTATGTCCAGGTAACCATAAAAGACTAATGTGTGAGTTGCTAGAGTTTAATCGGTGAAATTGTTCAAAAATTTTGATAGCCAAAGGATTTGTCGAGTATATGTTGTTGAGTGTATGTAGTGAGCTTAATGAATCTGTGCACAGTACTATTTCACTTTGGCAGCTTTGGACTCTTGACAAGGCTAATAGGATGGCCTGAAGCTCAGCTGTATAAGAGCTAGATACAGGCGTCAATTTTAGCTGGTAATTATTGGGACCAACTATCGCAGCAGAACCTGTACCACTTACTGACTTAGAGCCATCAGTATAAGCAAAGACACTATTAGCCTTGTCCCCCAATACTGACCTAAAATAGGCACTGTACATGTGTTGTGATGTTGGGTTGGATTTTTTAAACTTGCCTAAAGATGTGTCCATTGTAAAATTTTGAATACGCCAAGGAGGATATGGAAGTAACTGGAGAGTGTATATGTCCGTGTTTGCTAATGGTATTTGTGTAGTGTAAAATGTATATCTTATGGAAAGTGGTCTCGGTCTAGTTCGGTAAACCAAATACTTATTATAATATGTATTATGTAGGACTGACGTTGAGCATGGAGTATTTAAGAATTTAGATTTTAGGACATCTTTTATACATAGTTTCTTCCTCCTAAGATCTAAGGGTTGTTCGCCAGCCTCCACATAAATGCTGTTTACCGGACTTGACCTAAATGTATATTATTATAATAGTTTTATGCAAGTGAATGGGTACTATTTTTGTTTTTAGACAGAATCACAGTGTTTGTCGGAATCCGAAGAAGATGAGACAACAGAATCTGAATTGCTAGATGCAGCTGCAGATGTAATACCTTTATTAGCAAAGGCAATGTCACAGGAGGAATTTTCCCGTGTCTTTGCAGAATTTCTTCCTCTTATAAGGAATAGGGTGGTATGTATTTTATTCTGTTCAGTATGTTATTACATAAAACAAGAGTTAATTAATATATATATATATATATATATATATATATATATATATATAAAATTGCAACCTCTGTCTGTACATTGATTTTTTTTGCGAAATTTCACGATAACTTTTCGTTTCATATGTCATAGACACCATAACTGCATTTTGTTTCTTTCGTGTCTGTTTGTTTGTTAGCTTTTCACGCATAAACGGCTGAACCGAATTTCATGAAACTTGGTATGTATATTACTACTAACCCAACTTGAACTTTAGGCTATATTAATATCTTCTGAGACGAACAGGAGTGGGGGTTATAAGGGAAGCCAGAAATTAAAAATAGTGATATTTCGTTTCCTATTGGTTTTTCGGCAAATATGACCATAACAAAAGTTGTTTATTTTGTTATTTAGAGTAACTTTTGTTATATACACTTTTTTCGTATACCGAATTATAAACGAGATATAAACTAAAACCTATAGCGGAAGTGAACAATTTTATTTTGGACAATAGACCCAACCGAAATAAATAAAACTCGGTATATGTATTAGCACTAACGCTTTCATTATAACAAGCCATTGCAACTTTTCTAGGGACGGGCAGGAGTGGGGGTTGTAAGGGAGGCCTGAATTAAAAAATAGCGGTATTTTGTTTTCTATTCGTTTTTAGGCAAATATGAACATAACAAAAGTGGTTTATTTTGTTATTTAGAGTAACTTTTGTGATATTCATTTTTGTCTTTTAACAAAGTATAAACGAGATATGCACTATAAACTAAAGCGGGAGTCAACTATTTTATTGGGCGCAAACGATTGAACCGAACTAACAAAACTCGTTATGTCAATTAGCATTAATTTTTCCATTATTTAAGCTATAATAAAATTTTTAGGTTAGAACGGGAGTGGGGGTTATAAGGGAGGCCTGAAATAAAAATTCGCGATATTTCGTTGCCTATTTGTTTTTCGAAAAACATGCACATAACAAAAGTTGTTTACTTTGTTATTTAGATAAACTTTTGTTTTATACATTTCTCCAAGAACAATGTGTGGACCAAGTAATTTGCTTAGAAATATTGATATGCTCAACAATTTATTCCAATTTGAACTATCAGGTTCCTCACCTGGAAAAATTAATTCAAATCTATGTTAATATTTTGTCCTTAACCCAGATATCCCTGATGGCCTTCAGGAAGGACGCACTACTTTAATACGTAAAATGTTTCCTACTAATTATTGTGCGTCTTCCCCGTAAAGGGAGACACCTTGGTTGTTTACTTGAATGGTTAGTCTTATCATCGGATACATTTAACAGTTCCTGATTTTATCTGAATGGTGTTTTATAAGTTTTTAAAGTTGTGTGTGCATTTGCCATGGATGACCTAACAGACATTCATGTAGATAGGTAAGTACATTTAACTTATTTTATTAGATTTAGGTTATTTATTCGATTAGATAGTTTTATTGGTAGTGCCTTTAAATGTTTGTCATCCAATAGGTTAGAAATATTCTGTCTATTAGTCACTATGATGCCCCAAACATAGGTGTCCTTCCAGAAGGACATCAGGGCAATATGATATCTCTTCTATAGGATAGTTGATAAGTCAAACCTGGGTGTTTTGAAATATTTTTAGAATTATCGTTTCTTTATTCCCATTCAGTTGATGAATCAATGGTCCCCTATTTTGGGTGCCATTGGGCAAAACAATTGATAAAAGGAAAGCCCATTCATTTTGGGATGAACTTCTGGTGTGGAGCAACATCATCAGGCTATTTATCCTGGTTGGAGCCATATCAGGGTCCAGATACGTGCTCAAAGAAGTACTCGGACAAAGGAAGACGATATGGTGTTGTTATGTCCTATCAGCTACCTCAAATGATACCATATAGATTATTCTTTTATAATTTATTTGCAAGCATTGATTTGCTGAGCGATCTGAAGAAAAAAGGTATTGAAGCCACAGGAACGATCAGAGCCAACCGTATTGATCAGAGCTGTACACTAAGCAGTGTGGACAAAATGAAAAAGAAAGGGAGAGGTGTATAAGAATGCATGTCTTCTACATCGATTGAATGGAAGTAATATCGATCACTTGGCATTTAGAAGGAGGTTGGTGTCCTTTATTTCTGGATTCGCATCAGAGAGTTGCCTCTCAACAAGGTAGACCTAGTAAGACAGCTAAATTAGATAGTCGTTTTGATCGAATTGATCATCTTATAACCAGCATGTCAACACTTTCATCAGGCAAAAAACAACAAGCGAGATGTCGTCAGTGTACTAAAAAATCTACAGCTAATTGTATAAAGTGTGATGTGCCTTTACATGTTTGTTTCTTATTGTATCATAACAAATATTTTTTTATAATTTTATTTCATTAAATAACTCTCTAAATAACCATTTCTGATTTTTTATTTTATCAATTTTGAATCTAATAAATGTTTGAAAGTATAAATTTGTTTATATAAGATGGGGGGTTTCTACTTCAGAACAATGCAAATTTATGTCATATTATCCTGATGTCCTTCCAGAAGGACATTGCATTATGACAATTTGGTGGTACTTATACTGCTGAAATAAGTATTTGCAAGTCGAATGGTGTCTTTTGCAACAGCTTAGCACAAGAAATCTAAAAAAATCTTAAAAAAAAAATTCAGGGTTATCTGGGTTAATAACTGAAATCTATGCATAATCCACAGGAGACGGGAAATATTACAATATGGAGGACAGAGAAGTCTTATATAACAAATTAATTTTAGTATTAACAAATGCCAACAACGGGTTTAAACCCTAAACACTGGGATGGGTAAATGTCAAAATAGTGTGCAAAATAAAGCCTTGCCAAAAAAATACCATCACCATTCAGCCTCAAATCAATTCCCGGGCGAAGTATATATATATATATATATATATATATATATATATATATATATATTTTTTTTAAAACTAACTATATAATACATACTAAATGATATGTGTGGAAAGTAATTGCAAATTTTAATATTTTATTTCGACAAAGTAAAAAAAATGAGAGGGGGGATATCATTCGCATCTTTTTTTTTTTTTTTTTACTATACCATTTTATATTTTATCTAATTTTACCCCTTGTTGTGTGTCTGAACAAGTTCAATGCTTGATTAGGCAATTTGTTGTGTTCTCATAAGAATGTCAGTTTTGTTTAATGTGGATTATGATTGTTTTAATTTGTGTGTTGCTGGATGAGGGAGTGCAGATCTGGGATGTTTCTATCTGTTGGTCTTATTAGCTGGAAATCCTCCCACCAATCTCTTCATCAGAGCACAAGGCCTTTCGGCTCTAACGTGCCTTCCTCAGGTGGTGAGTTTGCTGGTGATATGTTGTGTGTCACTTGACAACACCCAGACATATTGCCTGAATTGGCTCTTTATTTAGACAACAAAAAAAAAAAAGCTCAGCAAACTAAAACTATACATTATACTATTAATTGTATATGCATGACAAAAAATGTATATATAAGATTTAGTTTTAAATCCAAATTTATATACTACTTTATTGATTATTATATTGAGATTTTATATGATTATTATTTGACTGCTTCTTTGGTATTTCTATTTCATGTTTATATATTTGTCTATCGACATAACATTAATATTTGTAAATATCCAAAAATGTAAAAAGTGTGTGACTTTCTTTGGGCTCTTGTTAACATCAATGAATATGGAGGTAATAGAATTGTATTGGTATGTGACATCCAGAATTACATTTTTGGTTTGTTTTCAGTTACATGGAAATGAAGATGAAGATTCTGATGAAGATGATGAAGATTCTGAAGGATCTAGAGCAAATGCAATAGGTGTCTTAGCAGAGTGTATGGCTGGACTCGGTGTTCAATTAGGCTCTTATATAAGTGGCCTCCTTCCTTACTTGCTGGGCTTGACTAAAGATCCAGATACTAATGTTAGAAATAATGCCCTTTTTGCCATTGGAGAAATGGCTCTTCATGGCAAGGAGCACATGTTTCAGTATCCTTTTATTTGTATCAAATATATAATTTAGAATTTTATGAAAATAATTGTATTTGATTCTTTATTTCAATGAAATGCATGAAATTGTTCTTTGGGATTTTTCATACACATATAACTGTGTAGTTTCTTTACTGTGTTGTTAACAATTAAAAAAAAGTACTGTAGTGACATAAAGACAACATGAGTTAGTACAAGTTGTATTCAAGTACAAAAATGAGTTAGTAAAAAAAAAAATGACAAAAAGGCCAAAATAAACTTGTTCATACTATGGCTTCAGGTTGACTATAGCTACAATAATAACTAAAATATACCTTCTAAACGTTTAAGGATATTTTCATTTGATTCTGTTATGAAGGCTGATTGAATCACACTTTTGTGATGGCAAATTAATTGTAATGATAGTCTACCATTTCCTCCTTGCTTTATTTCACGTTTAGTTTCTCTGTCTAAACCACATGACTGATTTGTAAGATAAAAGTATCTTTTAGATGCTTAAAATGATATTCAATAAAATAAAATTTGTTCCCATTCTCCATTATATGATTATTGTGATTGCTTTTTATTTTACTCTGTATTTATTTAGCACAATGTTTGCCTATCTCTAGGTCCAACCTCCCTTATTTTTTTCTATTCAGAGGTTTAAAGATTTAATGGGTTTATTGGCAGGTAATTTATGTGGTTTTTATAAAAAGAGTACTTACTAAACTATCAATTATTTGTGTCTAAATAAATAAATCTGTAATTTTAATTTTGGGTGTTTTGAAAAATGTTTAAAAAGACACATATTATGAATTCATTTGTTACCAGTGCTTTTGTACTTTTTACCTCATTTAACCCATGGAATGTTTATATTGCATGAACCCTGGACAATGAGGTCTAAGACTGAAACTTGCTAATCATCATTAGAAAAGTTTACTCTTTGTACATAATTTTTAGGAAGATGAATTGTTTCAATTATAAGTCATTGTTAATTTGATTTCTCTTGAGTTTGACTGTTTAGTTCTCTGTATATTATTTTCCTTATAGAATTTTTAGACAATATCCTACTCTTCTGAATGCTCTTTCTCAAGTTCTGGCTTCTGAGACAAAGCCAAAAGTTTTGGATAATGCATGTGGAGTAATAGCTAGGATGATACTCACCAATATTGAAATAATACCTCTTCAGCAGGTTAGTTTTAGTTATTTCTGTTATTTACATTTCTTCTATTTCTTTCGCCTCTCTCTCCAAAACCTGACCTCTGTTCTGTATGTACTTTAATACTCCTGATAAAACTTAAATATTGAATTTCATATGAGCTTGTTAATATTGCATTGTAAAACTTGATATTACCAATTTCCTGTAGAAGGAAATCTGTTATCGATATTCCTCTATTAACTAGACTGGCATTGTCTCACAAAATTTTTGTAATAGAATTTCTACTACTGATATTTCAGGACCTTTTCAATACAAAAAAAAAGTCGGGGCTACGTAAAGTAAGCAGATTTCCCGCGTGAAGTTTAATAACAATAGATAAATCTACATACTGGTAACACAACAAGACCGTGAATATTAAGTGAATAAATACAATCAATAATAAGAAACCTTTTCTGAGGGGAAGCATTTGAAATCTAAACAAACAGTTCTGCCAACTTCCAACCGGAAAGAAAAACGATTACTGTAATATATCTGAATATAACATATTAATTTGATTGAAAACTATATCCAGTACTGTAACTTATAATGAATCAGAATAATTTTTAACTCAATCAATCAAATTTAAGTACATAGTCCAAAAACTTAAGAGGGGGGGGGTCACCATAACATATTTGCATGTATCCATCTCATATAATAAAAGTCTTTTGAAAACAATATTTGGTATTTAAACTTCGAATGATGTGGTTTATTGAGTATTGTTTATGTAACATGAGTAGAAGTGGTGGCTTGCTGAAGGTTGAAAACTAAGGGAAATCTGCTAAAAATGTAAATAAGAATTTTCTTAATATAAAGTTTATATTAATGGAAAACCACCTAACCAATTTTAATGGTACAGTTCTGGCTTAATTTTATCTGACAGTTGTACTCACCAAAATAATTATGTTCTTTAATTTTTAATCTGATTTTTGGGTGAATTTGGGTTTTTTATTTAGTTTTTACTAAATGAACTGTTTAGATTTTTTACGATCCATTAAAAGTTGTTACGATCACCTAATTTTGGCTTAAAATTATGTATTAGATTTTGTTTTATTTTCATTAGGCTAGGAGTGTTTATTTATTTCAGTATTGTTGTCTTGCTCTTAGCAGACGTCTGTCATTAAAAAACATACAAATTTCCAGGTATTCCGAGCTTTTGTTGCCCAGTTGCCTTTAAAAGAGGATTTTACTGAGGATGTTTGGATTATGAAAGCTATTGGGCATGTTGTTGAGGTTGCTCCAGATATTGCTCGACCTGAAGCATACCTTATTATCCAGGCTGCTGGCTTTACTCTCTACTCACATTCACCTGATGATGGTATTCACTTTATGATTTTATAATTATAAAATGTCCATTTTGCAGTTCTCCATAACTAATTAGGCTTTTTACATGGAATTCCTCAATGAAGCTCATTTAGTGGAATGTTAAACAGACAAGTTATTTGACTGGAACAAACCATTTAGAGGGATGCTGTGTTCATTGGAGGCTGAAAACGAAATAAAAAAAAAAATTTATAATATAACAGAGATGAATTTATATATAAATTTTTATGTTTCATTCATTATTATAACCCTCACTTCTCCTAGTCCGATTTTGACTATTAATGAGCGTGATCTTCAAAATCATATGAAACAGTTAAATATTTTGCTAATGATGAAATTCTAGGAAGTAAGAAATTACTTTAGGGATCATATCAAAACTTCACTATTTTCTACTTATCCTAGAAGTTTTCATCTTATTAGGTTATGAATTGTTCATATTTTGCCTTCTTATATCTATTGGTTGTGCTTGGTCACTGGCATTATTTTCATATCTCTAGCAAAGTCATATGTAAATGATTTTACTATTTTCTTCAAAGGCTATTATCATTAACTGGATCCTCTATTGTCATCTTTACTGTACGTTTACTCAATCCATTTGTAATTCTTCTCTTCTAGAAGGGAAATTAGTCTCTATTTGAAGATGGCATATTATTTGGATAAAAAAGATAAATGTTGGCCAGTATAATGCTTCTTTTTTCTTTTCTTACCACTTTGTAGCAAAAAAGTTGTTCCAAAATATAGTTCTTTATGTTTATACATGTCAAAATTAACCATAACTTTATTTTCAGAGTGTAAAGAAGTGCTTTTGAATACATTTCGGATCTTGTTTTCACGTTTCCCTCAAGAATGTCAAGTGGCACTACCTCAGCTTCCTCATAAAGTAATTGAGGTTCTTCGAGAAGTTGGAATTATTAATAATTAAAACATCTTGCCTATCGTTTAGATAGCTTTTTGTTTTGTTTTTTAAACACAATTTTCTCTATGTAATATAATTTGTTGTATTTAAAGAATCAAAAACTCGGAAAATTAAGTAAAGGGAAGTAGCTAAAAGAATATTTTTTTTGTTTTGTTTTTAAAATACAATATAATGTATAAATATTTCAGTGAAAGGACTTTTTTTTTCTATATTCATTACCTACTTCCCTAATTACTTATATCTACTTAAAAAAGATAAAAAAAAAATTGAAATGTATATTTTTTTTTAAGGAAGAATATTAGGTCAGAAATAATTGGAACTTATAAGCTATTTATTTATTTTTTAAATGTAATTATTTTTTTACTGTAAAATTCCTTTTTAATATTTTTTCCTCAAAGAATTGTTTTAAGTTTTAAAGGACTAGTCAACGGCAAAAAAATATGAAATACAATGTCTTTCTTAAGACCTTGTCTTTCATGTTCAGAATGTGATCAATTTGATTTGTTAAAAACAATGCTTTTTCATTTTGTTTAATCTAAAAGAAATAAAAAAAACTTTATATATGTAAATGTATATATGGATATGTTTGGTGTTCATTTGAACTTTTTTTTTTGTGCATTTATATAGGAAATATATTGTTTTTACTGATAAAGTTTTCATTTATTGTCCAGAGTTTAGAATTTATTTTAGTCAATAACCATAATGAGTCAAAATATTGAAAAAGTGTATTGTAGGATACTTAATTTTAATTTTTTTGGGTACATTATCTTTACTCATGTGGGTAATTGTCTTATCGGGTGGCTATTAAATAGCTTATTGTAGGTTCTGGGAGAGTTTTGGAAATGTTTTAGTAATCAAAGAAATTATGATTTAATTTTGCTAATAACTTTTATGGAACCCTTATAAAAGTTACTACTATTTTAGGGGTGATGCAGAATTTGAAGGAGGTTAAATGTATGGTCATATATATATATATATATATATATATCTATATATATATATATATATATATATATATTTGTATGTAGGTATGTATCTACTTACCTAGAGTTATGGTTGGCTGTTTTCCGATGGAGTGAATCGATGTATCCAGGATCCTGCTGCTTTCACCAGAAGTAAGTAGCTATGCCCCAGCTATCTGTCTTAGCGGCTTCAAACATGAGTCTTGTTTTGTTATAATAAAAGTTTATAGTTAGTTTTATGTATGTTATTGTGTTCTAATTGCTTCTTTGTCAAGTCCATATTATTGGTGAGGATCAAAAGTGTTTAAATTCAGAAGCTACTCTTAGATGGTACAAGTGCAAGTTTAGAACAAATGAGTTAGGTAGGAAAGATTTTCTGGTATCCATCTTGAGGAACAATTTGTGCTTGCAAGTGGGATTGTTGCCTAAAGTAATCATTTCTGTTCCCAAAGAAGGAGACTTGTATATTGAATGTCATATAATTCTGCTTCTATTCTTAACTGATTTATGGTTGAATTTATACTAAATTAACACCTTCATAAAGCATATATTTTAAACAGTAAAACACGTGCTTTGTAGCCTCAAGGTATGCTGTAAATAGAGCCTAAGGGGAAAATTAAAAAAAAAAAAAAAAAAAAAATATCCCCTTTTATAACTGTGCTTCATATTAATCAGCTCCTTTCCTAACTATGGGCTGAGCTAGCTCTTTAGTTCTTTTGGTACACTTTGCTTTCAGAGCTCTTCTTGGAACTGTAAATGCGTCTTCTTTAACATCCATGTCAACGGCTTTCCTTTTTACTACTGGTTCAGCCAATTCATTTATTCTTTTTGAAGCTGTGTAAAGTTCAAAATATTAGTATTAGTATTAAAATTTGTCATTACCTCTAAACCTTACTGAGTTAAAAATGAATTTCAAACTTATAAAAACGAAAGAAAAAGTCCACCTCACAGGAAATACATAAACTAAACAGGTATTTTTTAATTTTAACAAATAAAAAATTGAATGCTACTTATTAAAATCTGTTTTATAGTATTGTGGGTAAAAAGGACAGATTACTTAATACTCCGGGTAGGATTAACAATTTTATTTAGCAAGTCTTTCTCACATGGGAATAAAATCCAAAACTCTCAATTTACTAAGTTCATTTAGACCAACACTCACAGGCTGATCTGAGCTCCTGTAACAAATAGTATACACTGGATAAACAACTCCTACTCCAGACTATTTTCAATTCTAGATGTTTCGAAAATGTTTATTTGATCCATACCACAATTGATATTATTATTATTATTTATTAACGCCCACTTTTTGCAACTTAGGCTAATCGGGACGGGTTGTCTACAGGTTACCACCCTTTTCTAGCCAGGCTGGGATTTTAGGACGTTATTTAATGAATTTCGTCACTAAATAATTTCCTTTGCCAGGCAAGAATCGAACTCGCCACTCTAGGTTTACCATGTGAGATAAAGGTCAACGCTTTAACTCCCATGGCTAACCTCTGAGCCCCCCACAATTGATAATGACAGAAACGGTTAAATACAATTGATAATATTTAACCATTTCTGTCATCGCTAAAGATCACATTTTTTATTCGCTGAAATCAGACCACGAATAGGGGGAGGGCGGGGCACACTCGATATATAAGCATGCAAACTAAAGGCCATATTGGTTAAAAATATTGCTGTAATGAGTTGTATTGAAAAATGCTTTAGAACCAATCTTCTTAACCTATTGATGCTCTACAATTGTTGTTCTTTACATTTTTTTCAGAACTTAAGTATTAAGACATGTGTACTTTCTTGTTTTTAATGCTTTGTACCCCTCTTCCCCCATAACCCTTTTACTCATTGGTTTTTTTTATATAGAAATAGAGAATATGTGTTAGATAGTGTGTTATACCAACACGTGGGAAATTAACTTTAACGGACTTTAATATTTAATTAAACATAATAGTATTTCGAGACATGAGAAAGAAGAGAAATAGTTTTGCAATTTCTACAATCATTGTGCTTCTTTTTTTAAGTTTAAAAATTGTTCAACTTCTGGTAAACTATAGGAATAGTAAGTGAATCACTTTAAAGTTCTTCAATATATCTTTTCAAATATTTCATTATTATCAAATAGTATTCGCTATTTTTGGATTTCACTGTAATGGACCTACATTTTGGATTGAACTGCATGGATTTGATTTTACTGTATGCTTTTTCATCAGTCCTTTCAAGTTTGGCGTCTTCATTAACTTCTTTAGCCCTTTCTCTTTTGATGAGGTTATATTTAATAATTCTTCTATTTAATCATTTACAAGTTTGACTTCTTCATCCGAGTATTCTGATGTGGGTAAATATACTTATACTACAACTAAATTAACTGGTTTACAAGTTACCTTAATTATCAGGAGCCTATTGCTTACCTGGTAAATAAATAAGAGTTTACCTTTAGCTTTCTTATTTAAAATTAAAGGAATCCTCCTGGCCAGGTGACAGCCGCCTATCAGCACTATTGTGATTTTCTTCTTGTGAAGACAATTGATTTATCAGATGAATCATCTCAGGTCTCACTAGACCATTTTTGTAGATATTAAATATGTTTTATGTTGTTTTCTTTAGGTTGTGATAATTAGTTTTATTTTACCATTTTGAGATACTTATTATGGTGTTTCTTTTTCGAAATAATATTTCGCCCCATTATTTTAGGTCTTCTGAGAGATTATGCATTGACTAGTTTTGTGATATTTCTTCGTTATTACTTAGTGAATGTTCAATAGAGTCTGCTTATATTTGTCTAAACTATTTTCTTTTTTTATTAGGGTTTAAAAATGTCATTGATCAAGGAAATAATAATTGCGGGGAATGGAAATGACACACCAGTTCATCTCTCTCTCTCTCTCTCTCTCTCTTTTTTTTTTTTTTTTTTTATCCTTCTTTACCCCCGCTTTACCTTAAGGCTGCCCTTATACAAGCGGTTCTTTCCAATTTCTTTTTTAAATTTTGAAACCCGAATTTGAAAAGGTCACAGTAGCTCGTCCTTACTACTCAGAAAAGGAGCAGTGAGGTCAAGCCTAAATTCAATAAAATGTGGAGTGGTGAGCAAATATTTAAAAATTGGCAAAAGTCTTAGGGCACCCGCAATTGGAATGCCGCTGCCTCTGCACAGCGGGACTCCAATAAAATCTTAAACTATACTTAATTTGCTATTTACATTAAATTGCAACACTTTATATAATTTCTAACTTACATTTATAACATAATTTACCTATTGTTTTTTTAGTTTAAATACTTCTGCAGCATATGATTTAAATGCGCAGAAAATGTCTTCTGTTTCCACCAGTTTGTTCAGGGTAGAGGGAGGCCATTCAAGCAAAGAATATTCTCCTGCTAATTTTCTTCTCTTGTTATGATAGAGATGACAATGAAAAATAATATGGTCAACATTTTCTTCTTCACCGCATTTGCAATTCGAATCTGCTCTTCTCTTGATCCTGTTGAGGTATTTATTCAGATTGCCGTGTCCCGAAATAAGCTGTGTTGACCAAAAGTCAGGTTTGAACCAGGTTGCGTTGAGTCTCTTTTCCACATTGGGAAAGAAAGCATGAGTGAGTCGCCCTTTGTCAGATTGGTCCCACCTTCGTTGCCACTCTTCAATTGCAGCATTTCGCATTCTGTTTTTCAATTCCTTGTCTATTTTTGTCGCTGTAAAAACTGCTCTACCAACTTTAGCAGGTAAGCCTCTTTTTATATTATAGTTTGCAATTTTTGCAATACGCCTCCAATGACTTGAAGGGCTTCAGAAGAAACAGTTCGGTAAGCTCTAGTTATTAATATTAGTGCTTGTCTTTGAATACCGGCACAAGTAAGGAACGCTCTTTTTTGCTCAGACTATTTCCCCAGGCCGGTGAAGCATATGCTATTATAGGGATGAAAAGTGCTTTGTACAGGATAACACGATTTTTATGGTGTAATCCCCAGGTGGTTCCTGCCAATTTATTTAGACAGGCATACCGTAGGGAGACTTTACTCTTTAATTCTTTTAGGTGGTTGTTAAAAGAGAAACGTTCGCCGATCACAACTCCTAAGTATTTCACTTCTTGCGAAGGCCAGATAGTTATCCCACACACTTTGACGATTGCAGGTGAATTTGATGAAATTTTCCCTTTTAACAACAATGTTTTTGTTTTAGAGGGATTCAGCCTTAGTTTGTTAATTTCACACCATTCTAGTATAATATTTATCACGGCTTTAGCTTTATCTTCGATATAATTTCGAGAGTTGGCTTCGTAGACAACTGCAAGGTCATCAATATAGGCTAAAGGTGTGACATCTTTTGCTTCTAATTTTACTAGCAATGGGTTGATGACCAGATTCCAAAGCATTAGTCCAAGTACTGAGCCTTGAGGGCATCCTCGTTGGGCCCGTTTAGTAATCTTTTGGTTACACAGTCTTATAAAAGAAATCCTATCCGAGAGGTAGCTCAGTAATAATTTATAAATATTTTTGGGACAGTCTATATTCTTTAGCTCATGTAGAATTGAAGGCCACCATAAACTATCAAAAGCTGCTGCGACATCGAAGAAAACGCAAAACACGTATTTCTGAGTAGAGCAACTGGCCAAATTGTACATAGCACGAATAGCGTCAGTCGACGATCTATATCTAGTCGATCCAAATTGATGGGGGGACTGTGCTCGTATCACTAATGGTTCCAGTGACTTGTGTATCAGACGCTCTAGAATTTTTCCAAGAATTGGGAGGAGGCTAATTGGTCTGTAAGAACTGGCAGAAATATCATTGCTTCCTGGTTTTAAGACTGCTACTATTTCAGCTGTTTTCCATGCAGCAGGAAATACGCCTTCTTCTAGACATCTATTATATAAATCATGCAGAGTACTCAAAAGAGTACTTTTGCATTTTTTAATAACGGCGCCTTCTATCATATCCGGACCAGGTGATTTTGATGGTTTGACCTTATCTATTGCCATTTCTATG